>JARQOD010000009.1:6930089-7178707 GCA_033576555.1 Oophaga sylvatica
CAGATGTATGTGATGCACACGTGCCACGCTGCTCTAGTGCAGGTTCTCTCCCATCCTCCTTCATCCACCCCAGTCGTTCCTCCACCTCCCCCCTACAGCCGCCGTACATCTTCCCCCCCCTCCACCTGCCATCCCTCCTCCCCCTCCTATTCAATACCAGCCACCTCCCCAGGTCCTACAACCTCCCTAATTCCAACCACCTCCCCAGTACCAACCACCTCCCCAGTACGAACCACCTCCCCAACTGCAGTCACCTCCCCAGTACCAGCAACCTACCCACTACCAGCCACCTACCCCGTACCACACTCCTACCTCATACCGATCTCCTTCCCCTTCCAATTCCATACCATGTCACATGCTCCTCCTGCCCAACCCTCCACTCCACCACCACCCACCTGTTCTGCCTTGTCTTCTCATTCTTTTAGTCTTTCCACCCCTTCACCTCTTCCTGTTCCTTCCACACCACCATCCCGGTCGTCCCTCCACACTCCCACGGTCGAAGTGTCCCGCAGCCCCTCCAGCAGTATTTCCACCCCACACTACACTGACCTGTAGTTTCTGTAAATATTTTTTGATATATTTCTTTTAAAAAATAAAGTTGAAAAAAAAAAATAAAAAAAAAAAAGTTTACAAAAATAATAAAGTTGAATAAAAAATAAAGTTTACAAAAATAATAAAGTTGAATAAAAAATAAAGTTTATTTAAACGTGAAAAACTGGGCCAAAAGGCCTACTTTGATACCAATTATATTAAAAAAACATTTTTTTCAATAAATTGTTCATTGTTTTAACATTGTTGTCTGTCTTTTATTTATAGGATGTTAAGTTTTAAATTTGTTATACAGGTACACCTAACTTTGGCTAAAAGGTTCATAAATGCAACCTTTTTCCCAAAGTTGTGTCCTGGGTTGTGTAGTATGCAAAGTATATTATCTTTTTCAAAAAATTGTGTACTTTGTAAAGGGTATGCCACACTAAACAACATCGCTAACGGGATTGCTAAAAACCGTCACTATTTAGCAATCCCGTTAGAGATGTTGTTGTGTGCGGAATGCAGCAACGACGTGGCCCCTGCTGTGATCTCGTCCGTCGTCCTGATCGTTCCGGACCCTATTCTGATCGTCGGCGTCCCGCTGGGTAAGTATATATCGCTGAGTGTGGCACCTTTTTTAGCGATTTAGCGGTACTTTTGTACCGCTAAAGTCGTTAAGGAGATCGCTAACCGCGATAGCGTCCTTAACGACATCGCTAAATGTGGCCGACACTAGCGATATTGTAAACGATCCCGCTAGCGATCTCATTAGTATGCGACGCTAACGAGATCGTTAGCGGGATCGTGTAGTGTGGCAGTACCTTTAGGTTATCCCCTACAACAGAGTTCCCCTACTCCAGTCCTCAAGGCCCACCAACATATCAGGTTTTCAGGATTTCCTTTGTATTGCACAGGTGAGGCAATTATCACCTGAGCAATACAAAGGAAATCCTGAAAACAAGACCTGTTGGTGGGCCTTGAGGACTGGATTTGGGAACCATGACCTACAATGTACACTTTTTTTGGAGAAAAGGTGAAATACTTTTGTTAAAACAATTTCGCCTTTTGTCCAAAAAAAGTGTACATTGTAGACCAGGGTTCCCCAACTCCAGTCCTCAAGGCCCACCAACATATCAGGTTAAAAGGATTTCCTTTGTATTGCACAGGTGAGGCAATTATCACCTGAGCAATACAAAGGAAATCCTGAAAACAAGACCTGTTGGTGGGCCTTGAGGACTGGATTTGGGGAACCATGGCCTACAATGTACACTTTTTTGGGACAAAAGGTGAAATACTTTTGTTAAAACAAACAGCCATGGACACAACTATGGCAAAAAGGTTACAGACAGTAGAAAACACACAAGAAGGTAGACAAGTAAACTTTTAAAGGTTTATTGTGGGTAAAGAAAATTTTTAAAAGAACAAATACATTTATCACACTCTGTCATCCTGCCAGTCAACACTACCTTCTGGTGACACAAAGTATTGGGCAAACTGGTCCCTCATTCTTGAAACCGCGACTGTACTGCGAGTGGTAATGTTGCTGTAGTCGTGCAAAGTTGATTCTTGATTGTGGTCCTACATAGAAATTGGTTCCTTGGTTAGGACAAAATTATGTAGGACCACGCACGCTTATACAACATCATCAACAGTCTCGGTCTTCAAGTTAATTGCAGTCAAAAGGACACGCCATTTAGCTGTCATAATGCCAAAGGCACACTCCACCATCCGTCTGGCTCTTGTGAGGCGGTAGTTAAATATCCGCTTTGTATGTGTTAATCCTCTGCTGGCGTACGGCTTCAAGAGGTGTTCAGACAGCTGGAATGCCTCATCACCTACACAAACGAATGGCATCGGTGGGTGTTATGATTTGATAGCTGAGGAGAGCAAGCAAAAAAGGAAATACACCAGAGAGGTTGGAATCTATGGGATTGCAGTACCCTGACTGACCACCACAACTAAAGGCAGCCGTGGAGCGTACCTACGTTGGTCCTAGACGCCTCGTCACAGCCTGAGAAGCTAACTACACCTAAAGACAGAAAAAGGAAAATTATCTGCCCCGGAGCAGATCCCCAAAGAACATAGAAAGCCCCCAAACATGTAATGACGGTTAGACAAGGGGAAATACAGACATAGACAGAAAATAGTATGAGCAAACGTTGGGGCCCAAACTTCCTAAATAGAAAAGGATAGGAAGGACACTTACTGCAATCCCAAAAAACCCTGAAAAGTACCAACTCTACTAATTACAAAAACACCTGAGATCACACGACCTCTACCACCTAAATTAGTTCTCTGGTGTAACAAAAACTAAACAGCAGCCACTGAAAAAACTGGAAAAGGCAAATGAACAAACAACAGTGGATGTGAAGCGCCTGCGTCCCTGCCTGCTGCCAGACAGGGACGTCGCTCTCCTCACCTGCGCTCAGCGTCCTCAGTGCTCCCAGCCCCCTCTGCGCCTATGGCGTCCTCCTTCCGCCCTGCTGGTCCCGCGCGCTCCTTCCCTGCTACTGGCCTTAGGGCGCGCGCCCGCACCCTCCCCCGCTCTTAAAGGAGCCGCGCGCATTTTCCAAATCAGTCTCCAGCCAATGCTGGAGGACTCCACCCTATATTAAGGGCTTCCTCCTTAATGTAGGTGCCCGAGCAATGTTGTTCCTGTGCAGTCTAACTCTGTTTCAGCCATCAGCTCCTGATTCCAGTTACCTGCCTGTTACCTGTCGGCTTGCCTGTCTGCCATCCGTCTGCGGTTCCATCCAGAGGTTCGGACGTCATCTGCAGAGATCCTCGGCTCTTGCCTGCTCACCTGGGGGCGATCATCTGCCATCCGACTGCAGCTCCATCCGGAGGTTCGGACATCGTCTGCGGAGATCCCCGGCTCTTGCCTGCTCACCTGGGAGCGATCATCTGCCATCCGACTGCAGCTCCATCCGGAAGTTCGGACATCATCTGCAGAGATCCCCGGCTCTTGCCTGCTCACCTGGGAGCGATCATCTGCCATCCGACTGCAGCCTACCTGGAGGCTCCACCATATCAGGTCGTATATACCTGCCTGTCTAGAGCCTGCCTGGTCACTTGCTGTGACAACTTGCCTGTCTAGAGACTGCCTGGTCACTTGCCATGACAACCTGCCTGCCCAGAGTCTGCCTGGTCACTTGTTGTGACAACCTGCCTGCCTGGTCACTTGCCGTGACAACCTGCCTGCCCAGAGACTGCCTGGTCACTTGCCGTGACAACCTGCCTGCCCAGAGACTGCCTGGTCACTTGTCGTGACAACCTGCCTGTCCCAGAGACTGCCTGGTCACTTGCCGTGACAACCTGCCTGCCCAGAGACTGCCTGGTCACTTACCGTGACAACCTGCCTGTCCCAGAGACTGCCTTGGTCACTTGCCATGACAACCTGCCTGTCCAGAGACTGCCTCGGTTACTTACCGTTACAACCTGCCTGCCCAGAGACTTCCTTGGTCACTTGCTGTGACAAACCTGCCTGTCCAGAAACTACCTATATCCTCTGCCGTGAATCCCTGCCCTTTTCCCAGGTGCCACCCGCTCTCTTACAAGTAAAATCTCTTGTATAATAAAGCTTTGTAGTTCCACCAACCTGACCTGTCTCGTCAGTAGTTCCACCCACCAGACCCGTTACAGTTTGCTCGGGCCATGGAACCCGGTGGCACCCAAACCCCTTCACTCCCGGAACTGTGTCATGAGCTGTCTCGCCAGAGGTCTCAACAGGAGACCATCCTGGGTCACCTGCGGAACGTCAAATCCCGTCTGGACACTCTGAAATCATCACTTGCAACCATCGCTGGAGCCATGACTCATAATCCGTCAGTCCCGCTGATTCCCAATTCCGTGGTTTCCATTCCCGGACCCCGACTGTCAGCTCCTCCTAGGTTTGGAGGCGATCCTGCTCTGGCTCGGGGTTTCATTAATCTGTGCACCCTACATTTTGAACTCCTGGCATACCAGTTTAACTCTGACCGGGCCAAAATTGCCTTCATCATGTCCCATCTCACCGGAGAAGCCCTGGCCTGGCTTAATCCTCTCTGGGATAGAGAGGATCCTCTGGTATCTGACCTGCCTGCTTTTCTCTCGGCCTTCCGGAAGGTATTCGACGAACCTGGACGGAAGACTTCCTCTGCATCATCTCTGCTGCGTCTCCGTCAGGAGAGTCTCACCGTTGGTCAATATGCCATACGGTTCCGGACTTTAGCCTCAGAACTAGCTTGGGACAATGAAGCTCTAATTTCGGTCTTCTGGGAGGGTCTGTCCGGCCGTATTAAAGACGAACTTGCCGGTCGGGACGTTCCAACCTCTCTAGATGATTTAATAAATCTTGCCAATCGAATTGATCTACGGTTCCAGGAACGAGCCAAAGAGATCACCCGTAAAAAAGAATTTTCCCATCTTGCACCCTCGTGTCAGAGATCTATAACCTCTTCCGTTTCTCCTCAGGTGCACACTGCTGAGCCTATACAGGTCGACCAGACCAAGATGGTCAAAGCCCGTCAGGACTCCGCCGTGTCGAGAAAAGTTGCTTCTACTGCGGCAGTAAGGAGCACTGGATCCAAACCTGTCCGGAGAAGTCGGGAAAACGCCTGTGTCTAGGTTCGCTCGGAGAGGTCAATCTAGACAAAAATAAATCCTCTTCATCCCTGCTGCTGTCGGTTTCAATTCTGATCGGTAAGAACCGCTACTTCGAAATGGCCCAACTTGATTCTGGAGCAGCTGGGAATCTCGTGTCACAGGCTCTAGTAGAGAAGTATCACATTCCCACCAAACCTCTTGTTGAACCTGTATCTGTTGCTGCTGTGGATGGGGGCCTCCTACCTCGTCCCATCCGACTTATCACCGAAGTCATAACCCTGCAGGTGGGAATGTTGCATTCTGAGAGCATCTCATTTCATGTTCTGCCTGGACTCTCTCATGCTTTCTTACTAGGTCTGCCTTGGCTCCAAAAACATGCACCTGTGCTCGACTGGCAGAATGGAGAGGTTCTTCGCTGGGGACAGGACTGTCATAAAACGTGTCTGGTGCCTGTTCATCCTGTCTATTCTTCTCCTACACCTGCTAATCTACCTGGACTCCCGATTCCATATTGGTCATTTGCTGATGTCTTCAATAAAAAGGAAGCAGAGACATTACCCCCGCATAGACCATATGATTGCCCGATTGACCTGTTACCCGGTACTACGCCTCCCCGTGGGCGTATTTACCCGTTGTCTGCTGCTGAGACCAGGTCGATGTCCGAATATATCGAGGAGAACTTAGCAAAGGGATTTATCCGGAAATCTACTTCCCCAGCGGGAGCAGGTTTCTTCTTCGTTAAAAAGAAAGACGGATCTCTCCGTCCCTGTATTGACTACAGAGGCCTAAATTCGATCACGGTGAAGAATAAGTACCCTCTTTCGCTCATTCCAGAACTGTTTGATCGTCTTAGAGGGGCTAGAGTCTTCACCAAACTAGATCTTCGTGGAGCATACAACCTGGTTCGTATCCGTCGAGGAGATGAATGGAAGACGGCATTCAACACCCGGGACGGCCACTACGAGTACTTGGTGATGCCCTTTGGTCTCTGTAATGCTCCAGCAGTCTTTCAGGAGTTGGTCAACGACATCTTCCGGGACCTCCTCTATTCCTGCGTTGTGGTGTACCTTGACGACATCTTGGTCTTCTCTCCGGATCTTCAGTCTCACCGGAGGGATGTTCGTCAGGTTCTGCTCAGGCTCAGGCAGAATCACCTCTTCGCCAAATATGAGAAGTGCCTCTTTGAGCAGACATCGCTTCCGTTTCTGGGCTACATCATTTCTCAGACAGGCCTACGAATGGATCCGGAGAAATTGTCTGCCATCGAGAAGTGGCCCCGACCGGAGGGGTTGAAGGCCATTCAGCGGTTCCTGGGATTCGCCAACTATTACCGTCTCTTCATACCGCACTTCTCTTCCAGGACTGCTCCAATCTCAGCGCTCACTCGCAAGGATGCTAACCCCAAACAGTGGACGACCGAAGCAGAGGAGGCCTTCCTTTCTCTGAAACAGGCCTTCTCTTCCGCTCCAGTGCTGCATCGCCCGGATGGCAACAAGCAGTTCTTCCTGGAGGTGGACGCTTCCTCTGCTGGAGCCGGAGCGGTTCTTACCCAAAAATCGCCATCCGGGAGGATGGTGTCCTGCGGTTTCTTCTCCAAACTCTTCTCCTCCTCCGAGCGCAACTACTCCATAGGAGATCGAGAGTTATTGGCCATTAAGTTGGCATTGGAGGAGTGGCGTTACCTACTCGAAGGGGCTCTTCATCCGGTAATCATCTACACGGATCACAAAAATCTGGCATACCTCCAGCAGGCACAGAGACTTAATCCTCGCCAAGCCCGGTGGTCCTTGTTTTTTGCCCGCTTCGATTTTCTTTTGCATTTTCGCCCAGCTGACAAAAACGTCAAGGCGGATGCCTTGTCTCGGTCTTTCCTGGTGTCTGATCTCGAAGATGAGCCTAAACATATCATCGATCCCGCCAGAGTGATGCAGGTGGCTCCCGTGAGTCTAAATCGTCTCCCTCCTGGTAAGACGTTCGTATCAGAAACCGATCGGAAGAGAATCCTACATTGGGGTCACTCGTCTAAACTCGCTGGCCACGCTGGTCAAAAAAAGACCCTCCAACTTATTACTCAGCATTATTGGTGGCCTACCCTGCACAAAGACGTAATAGACTTTGTTTCTGCCTGTGTTTCCTGTGCCCGCAACAAAGTTCCGAGACACCTGCCTACCGGCCGTCTTCTTCCGCTTCCTGTACCCGCTGCCCCCTGGCAGCATATAGCCATGGACTTCATAACAGATCTGCCTGTCTCTGCCGGTTGTACGGTCATTTGGGTGGTCGCTGACCGCTTTTCCAAGATGGCTCACTTCATTCCTCTGCCAGGTCTTCCGTCTGCACCCGAGTTGGCTAAAGACTTTATACGCCACATCTTCCGTCTTCATGGTCTGCCTCGTCACATTGTGTCGGATCGTGGGATTCAGTTCACCTCACGTTTCTGGAGAGCCACTTGTAAGTTGCTAGACGTCACCCTGGATTTTTCCTCCGCTTACCACCCACAGTCCAATGGACAAGTTGAACGAATAAATCAGAATTTGACCAGTTATCTTCGACACTTCGTTAATGCCCACCATTCTGACTGGGTGGAGCTCCTGCCTTGGGCCGAATTCTCCTACAATAATCATGAGAGCGAATCTTCCACCAAGTCTCCGTTTTTTGTAGTCTTCGGTCAGCACCCTCGGATCCCTGTCCCTGTTTCCATCTCTGTGGACAATCCAGCTGCGGAATCTCTGGTTAGAGAATTCTCCTCCATCTGGGAGAGTACCCGGTCCGCACTCATTCAGTCATCCGAGCGCATGAAAAGACATGCTGACAAAAAACGTCTGGATCCTCCTCAATTCCGTCCTGGGGACAAAGTCTGGCTTTCGTCCAAATATGTTCGACTCAAAATTCCGTCCTACAAGTTAGGTCCTCGGTTCATCGGTCCTTTTGAGATCATCAGTCAGATCAATCCGGTGTCCTATAAATTGAAACTCCCGGCCAATTTGAGAATTCCTAATTCTTTTCATGTATCTCTCCTCAAACCTGTGGTTCTTAACTCTTTTTTTAAGTCTACAGGTACACCTCCTGCTCCAGTGTCTGCTGATGATGAATTTGAGGTAGAGAACATTCTGGCCACAAAAAGGGTAGGAAGAAAGACTTATTTTTTGGTGGATTGGAAGGGGTTTGGTCCTGAGGAGAGAACCTGGGAGCCTCGGGAGAACATCCATGCCCCTCTTATCCTAGCTAAATTTCTTTCTGGCCTAAAGAAGGGGGGGCCTAGAGGGGGGGGTACTGTAGCGCCTGCGTCCCTGCCTGCTGCCAGACAGGGACGTCGCTCTCCTCACCTGCGCTCAGCGTCCTCAGTGCTCCCAGCCCCCTCTGCGCCTATGGCGTCCTCCTTCCGCCCTGCTGGTCCCGCGCTCTCCTTCCCTGCTACTGCCCTTAGGGCGCGCGTCCGCAACCTTCCCCCGCTCTTAAAGAGGCCGCGCGCATTTTCCAAATCAGTCTCCAGCCAATGCTGGAGGACTCCACCCTATATTAAGGGCTTCCTCCTTAATGTAGGTGCCCGAGCAATGTTGTTCCTGTGCAGTCTAACTCTGTTTCAGCCATCAGCTCCTGATTCCAGTTACCTGCCTGTTACCTGTCGGCTTGCCTGTCTGCCATCCGTCTGCGGTTCCATCCAGAGGTTCGGACGTCATCTGCAGAGATCCTCGGCTCTTGCCTGCTCACCTGGGGGCGATCATCTGCCATCCGACTGCAGCTCCATCCGGAGGTTCGGACATCGTCTGCGGAGATCCCCGGCTCTTGCCTGCTCACCTGGGAGCGATCATCTGCCATCCGACTGCAGCTCCATCCGGAAGTTCGGACATCATCTGCAGAGATCCCCGGCTCTTGCCTGCTCACCTGGGAGCGATCATCTGCCATCCGACTGCAGCCTACCTGGAGGCTCCACCATATCAGGTCGTATATACCTGCCTGTCTAGAGCCTGCCTGGTCACTTGCTGTGACAACTTGCCTGTCTAGAGACTGCCTGGTCACTTGCCATGACAACCTGCCTGCCCAGAGTCTGCCTGGTCACTTGTTGTGACAACCTGCCTGCCTGGTCACTTGCCGTGACAACCTGCCTGCCCAGAGACTGCCTGGTCACTTGCCGTGACAACCTGCCTGCCCAGAGACTGCCTGGTCACTTGTCGTGACAACCTGCCTGTCCCAGAGACTGCCTGGTCACTTGCCGTGACAACCTGCTTGCCCAGAGACTGCCTGGTCACTTACCGTGACAACCTGCCTGTCCCAGAGACTGCCTTGGTCACTTGCCGTGACAACCTGCCTGTCCAGAGACTGCCTCGGTTACTTACCGTTACAACCTGCCTGCCCAGAGACTTCCTTGGTCACTTGCTGTGACAAACCTGCCTGTCCAGAAACTACCTATATCCTCTGCCGTGAATCCCTGCCCTTTTCCCAGGTGCCACCCGCTCTCTTACAAGTAAAATCTCTTGTATAATAAAGCTTTGTAGTTCCACCAACCTGACCTGTCTCGTCAGTAGTTCCACCCACCAGACCCGTTACAGGATGAACTAAACTGAGAGGAGCACAAGCCCCCGGAGGGGACCCGGCAGACCCCCACAGAAGTGCAGGACAAAATGCAAAAAGCAAGCACAAAAAACTAAAAGAAGAAAATGTCTTATCTGTTAGCAGAAGATGCAGGCACGAAACAGCAAGCTACAAAGTGAACAGGAATCAAAGATGAGACCAGAACAATTGATCACCGGCAACCCTGATGGGAGGGAACCTCCCTTATATAAGACCAGTCAGTAACACCTGATCGCCAATCTTCACAATCTTCATTGGATAGTTCAGTACTGTTTGTAACCACCAGAGGGAGCTTCTGCTCAGAATTCATTTCTAGCACATTCACAACAGTACCCCCCCTTGAGGAGGGGTCACCGAACCCTCATTTGAGCAACCAGGTCGGTCAGGATGAGCTCTGTGATACGCACGGATGAGTCTCCTAGCATGGATGTCCGAAGCAAACACCCAAGAATTGTCCTCCTGACCATAACCTCTCCACTTAACCAAATACTGGAGTTTCCGTCTAGAAAAACGAGAATTCAATATTTTCTCAACCACATACTCCAGATTGCCCTCAACCAAAACAGGGTCAGGAGGCACAGCCATAGGATCCACTGGCTCGACAAACCTCTTCAATAAGGACTTGTGGAACACGTTATGGATAGTGTTGAGCGATACGATACCGCAAGTATCAGTTATCGGCCGATATTAGCTGTTTCGGTCTTTCGATACTTAGTTCCGATATTTTCATCTTATCGGATACCGGAATCGGGATTGTCACTGTCACTGTCAGTGTCCGTCGGTCGGGTCTGTCAGGAGTCAGCGGCAATTACCTGGCAGAAGATCTCCGGCGGTCACGGGCTGGACTGCTTGATGGCCGCCATCATCTTTCCCCGGCGGTCACATGCAGTTTCTCGCGATAACTGCAGTGACTGCTGGGTAATCCCGGCCGTAAAGCAGTCAGTCCGATGACGTCACCGCCGGGGAAGCAGGTAATCAGCTGTGCTGCGTCGCGATGACAGGCTCTGCCTGTCATTGCGATGTAGCAGAGCTGGATCGTCGTGGGACTGTCGTTACTATGGACTGCGTCGGACAGGTGGTATACTGTTGGTTTTTTTTTTTTCTTTTTTTACAGGAGATCGATGGCGTCGCAGGAATGAGAGTATAATAAAAGAAATGAAAACTGTGTTGTCTCTTTTATTTCATTAAAAGACTTTTTTCTTGCTTTGTCTTTTTTTTATACATTTAAAAACTTTGGGATTAATAATGGATCGGTGTCTTATTGACACCTCTCCATTATTAACCGGGCTTATTGTCACCGTGCAATCAACGGTGACATTAACCCCTTATTACCCCACTTGCCACCGCTACAGGGCAGTGGGAAGAGCCGGGTAAAGTGCCACAATTGGCACATCTTTTGATGCGCCAAATGTGGGGCTGATGTAGCCTGGTATTATCAGGCTGTTGAGGGCCAAAATCCATGGTCCTTGACAGTCTTTTAATACCAGGCCGCAGCAGTCTGCATTTTACTTGGCTGGTTAACAAAAATAGGGGGACCCCTACGCCGTTTTTTTTTCGAGGGGATCCCCTATTTTTGTTAACCAGCCAAGCTAAGCAGACTGCTGTGGCCTGGTATTATCAGGCTTGCAAGGTCCATGGATATTGGATCCTTACCAGCCTGAAAAACCAGGCCTCAGCAGTCTGCTTCATCTGGCTGGTTAACAAAAATAGGGGGGACCCCACGCCAATTTTTTTCGAGGGGATCCCCTATTTTTGTTAATCAGCCAAGATATGCAGACTGCTGTGGCCTGGTATTATCAGGCTGGCAAGGTCCATGGATCTTGGCTCCTTAACAGCCTGAAAATCCAGGCCTCAGCGGTCTGCTTCATCTGGCTGGTTAACAAAAATAGGGGGGACCCCACGCCAATTTTTTTCGAGGGGATCCCCTATTTTTGTTAATCAGCCAAGATATGCAGACTGCTGTGGCCTGGTATTATCAGGCTGGCAAGGTCCATGGATCTTGGCTCCTTAACAGCCTGAAAATCCAGGCCTCAGCGGTCTGCTTCATCTGGCTGGTTAACAAAAATAGGGGGGACCCCACGCCAATTTTTTTCGAGGGGATCCCCTATTTTTGTTAATCAGCCAAGATATGCAGACTGCTGTGGCCTGGTATTATCAGGCTGGCAAGGTCCATGGATCTTGGCTCCTTAACAGCCTGAAAATCCAGGCCTCAGCGGTCTGCTTCATCTGGCTGGTTAACAAAAATAGGGGGGACCCCACGCCAATTTTTTTTGAGGGATCCCCTATTTTTGTTAACCAGCCAAGCTAAGCAGACTGCTGTGGCCTGGTATTATCAGGCTTGCAAGGTCCATGGATATTGGATCCTTACCAGCCTTAAATACCATGCCTCAGCAGCAGGGGCGTACATAGAAATCATGGGGCCCCATAGCAAAAGTCTGAATGGGCCCCCCCCAAAAAAAAAACCCAGAGCCATTGTAAATGTAAAGTGCCAGCACAGTGAGGGGACACATTAAACAAAAAAATGTATTATGCCCCCATAGATTGTGCCCCCATAGATGCTCCATAGTATAGGCCCTTATGCTGCCGCAGCTGCTGCAACCAAAAAAAAAAAAGACGTACTCACCTTTCGTCGCTGGGGGCCAGGTGCTGGTGTCCTGAGCAGGGGGTGACACCAGGTGCCGATGTCACCGCTCGCTCAGGGCCCCGGCACCTGAGATATTTACCTGTCCTCTCTCCACTGCTGAGTGCCGCTGTCTTCGGGGTCCTCCAGCAGTGAATGATCAGGCAGAGGGCGCGGCGCGCACTAACGACGTCATCGCGCCCTCTGACCTGAACATTGCAGCAAGAGGACGCGAGCAACGGTGGAATGGGACAGGTAAATATCCCTTATACTCACCCTTCCGCCGGCGCGGTCTGTGCAGCCCCTGCTCTTCTCCCACGGTCTCCGCCGCCAGTGTTCAGCGGTCACACGGGACAGCTCATTAAAGTCATGAATATGTGCGTATTCATGACTGTAATGAGCGGTACCACCTGACCGCTGAACACAGGCGTCGGAGACCGTGGGAGAAGAGCAGGGGCTGCAGAGACCGCACCAGGAGGGGTGAGTATATAGAAGAGCTGCGCTCCCCCGCGACCCCCTGGTAGTACTGTGTCAGCACAGCTACCCGACCGTCGAGGGCCCCCTCACCTGTCCGGGCCCCATAGCAGCTGCTTGGTCTGCTTCATTCACGGTACGCCACTGCTCAGCAGTCTGCTTCATCAGGCTGGTTAACAAAAATAGGGGGGACCCGACGCCATTTTTTTTCGAAGGGAACCCCTATTTTTGTTAATCAGTTCCCTCTGACGTCACTGATTGTGTCCCTGGCTGACCTGAAGTGAAAGTGGAAAGCAATCAATTAAGCTTTCCACTTCCTCTCCTGTCAGCCAGGAGAGGAACTCATTCTTTTGGTGGTTTACTGTGAGGCTGCAGCATTAGCTGCGGTCCCTGCAGTAAACATTAACCCTTTCTGAAGGATTACACCGTGGGACCTGACTGTGCATGGGATAGGTAAGAATAATTTTGCTTTTTTATTTTATTTTTATTACAGGAAATGGTTTTTGCAGTCAAATAAAAGATGGTCAAAAACATGTGTCTTTATTTCATTAAAATGATTTTTAATTAAAGTGTGTGTGTTTTATTTTTATTTCATGCAATAGGATTAATAATTGATAGTTGTCTAATTGACAGCTCTCAATTATTAACCTGGCTTAAGGTCACCTTTTAATTGCAAGGTGGCTTTAACCCCATATTAACCCATTCGCCACCGCTACAGGGCAATGGGAATAGACGGGCAAAGTGCCAGAAAGGGCGAATCTAATTATAGATTTGTCTTTTCTGGGGTGTCTGGGGGCAGATGTTAGTAGCCAGGGGGGGGCCAAAAATAATGGTCCCTCTCTGGGCTATTATTATCTGCCCCCATTCGCTGGCTTTGTCTGTCTGGTTGCGAAAATAGGGCGGGAGCCCACGCATTTTTTTTAACACGCATTTTTTTTAAACAATTTTACACCTCATTATATATATATATACATGTCATTGAATTTGTGACACATATATATATATATTTATATTTATAGTTCATACACTTCTACATAGTATAATAGCCGCTAATTCAATTGCCGGTTTTTATGAAAATGCAGAACCCGACATGAAATGACACTTGGTGTACATAGGGTTAACCATATCTTTTCATGTCCTTTGCTATCTGATTTGCACAAACAATTACATCAGTCTATGTGTGCAAAATTTCACACCTGTAGGGGTTAATTAAAGGTGTAAATTCGTAGCAAAAAAGTCCGGTTTTTTTACAACGAATTTACACCTTTAATTAACCCCTACAGGTGTGAAATTTTGCACACATAGACTGATGTAATTGTTTGTGCAAATCAGATAGCAAACGACATGAAAAGACATGTTAACCCTATGTACACCAAGTGTCATTTCATGTCGGGTGCTTCTGTCTTTTCACAGAAGCCGGCTTTACCCGGCAATTGAATCAGAGGATATTTTACTATGTAGAAGTGTATAAACTATACATATATGTATATATATATGTCACAATGACATGTATATATATATATATATATATATGTATTCTATGTGTGTATATTTAGTGTTTACAAGGAAATAAAGGTTTTTTTTAGTTGCGATATTTTGTTCCCATAGACTTACATGGGACTTCCGGTATCGGAATCGGATATTGCCGATATTTAGTGATATCGGCGATACCATTCCGATCCGATATTTTAAGATATCGAGCAGTATCGCTCAACACTAGTTATGGATCTTAAATGTCCCTGGAAGAAGTAAACGAAAGGAAACAGGATTAAGAATCTCCATGATCTTATAAGGTCC
Organism: Oophaga sylvatica; assembly: GCA_033576555.1. Lineage (NCBI taxonomy): Eukaryota > Metazoa > Chordata > Amphibia > Anura > Dendrobatidae > Oophaga > Oophaga sylvatica. Next base: position 6,944,665 of record JARQOD010000009.1, read on the forward strand.
AATGAACCTAGGCTTAAACTTAGGAGATGCAACTCTCATAGGGATATTTCTTGAGGACAACCAGACCAAGTCCCCACTTCAAACCGAGGACCATCAGTCCTATGCCGGTTGGCAAACAGCTGGGCCCTCTCCTGAGAGAGGGACAACCTCTCCACTACCTGGTCCTAAATCTGCTGCATACGCTCCACAACAGAGTCAACACCTGGACAGACAGAAGCCTCCGTTTGTCCTGAAGAAAATCGAGGGTGAAACCCAAAATTGCAGAAAAATGGAGACATCAAAGTGGCAGAGCTAGCCCTATTATTAAGAGCAAACTCAGCCAAAGGCAAAAAAGAGACCCAGTCATCCTGATCAGCAGACACAAAGCATCTCAGATAAGTCTCCAATGTCTGGTTTGTTCTCTCAGTTTGTCCATTGGTCTGAGGATGAAAAGCCGAGGAGAAAGACAATTGAACACCAAGTTTAGAACAAAAAGTCCTCCAAAATCTGGAAACAAACTGGACTCCTCTGTCAGACACAATGTTCTCAGGAATGCCGTGTAACCGAACCACGTGCTGAAGGAACAAAGGCACCAATTCAGAGGAGGAAGGCAACTTAGGTAATGGCACAAGATGTATCATTTTGGAAAACCTATCACAAATCACCCAGATAACGGTCATTCTCTGAGAAACAGGGAGGTTGGAAATGAAATCCATAGAGATATGGGTCCATGGTCTCTTGGGCACAGGCAATGGCATCAACAAACCACTAGAGCGAGAGCAAGGCTTGGAGCGAGAGCAAGTCCCGCAGGACTGCACAAATTCCCTGACGTCACGAGACAAAGTAGGCCACCAAAAGGACCGACTAACCAAGTCTCTGGTACCAAAAATTCCGGGATGACCGGCCAACGCGGAACAATGAATCTCAGACATCACACTCTTTTTCCATCGGTCTGGGACAAACAATTTCCCAATAGGGCAGCGCTCGGGTTTATCCTCCTGACACCCTTCCACAGCCAGTCTCAAATTGGGCGAGATGGCGGAAAGAACTACACCCTTTTTCAAAATAACAGAAGGATCAGATAACTCAGGAGAGTCCGCAAGGAAACTCCTCGAGAGGGCATCCGCCTTAACATTTTTAGTGCCAGGAAGAAAGGAAACCACAAAATTAAAACGTGTGAAAAACAAGGCCCACCTGGCCTGTCTAGGATTAAGTCACTTGGCTGATTCCAGATAAACCAGATTCTTATGGTCCGTGAGGACCACCACCTGATGTTTGGCTCCCTCCAGCCAATGTCTCCACTCTTCAAAAGCCCACTTCATGGCCAATAACTCCCGATTACCCACGTCATAATTACGTTCAGTTGGAGAAAATTTTCGAGAGAAAAGGCACAAGGGTTACTTTTAGAGGTCTCTGGATCTCTTTGGGACAAAACGGCACCTGCCCCAATTTCAGAGGCATCAACCTCCACCTGAAATGGCAGAGAAACATCAGGCTGCCGTAGAACAGGAGCAGAAGTGAATCTCTGCTTAAGTTCCTGAAACGCAGAGACTGCCTCAGGAGGCCAATTCACCACATCAGAACCCTTTTTGGTCAAATCAGTCAATGGTTTAACAATAACAGAGAAATTACCAATAAATTTACGATAAAAATTGGAAAAACCCAAGAATCTTTGAAGAGCCTTTAATGAAGTAGGTTGGACCCAATCACAGATGGCCTGAACCTTGAACGGGTCCATTTCAATAACAGATGGGGACAAAATGAATCCCAGAAATGAGATCCTCTGTACGCCAAAAAGACACTTTGATCCCTTCACATACAGAGCATTCTCTCTCAAAATCTGGAACACAGTCCGAACATGTTTCACATGAGAGTCCCAGTCATTGGAAAAAAATCAAGATATCATCCAAATAAACAATCAGAAATGTATCCACAAAATCCCTGAAAATGTCATTCATGAAGGACTGGAAGACAGAAGGAGCATTAGTGAGCCCAAAGGGCATTACTAGGTACTCAAAATGCCCCTCTGGGGTATTAAATGCCGTCTTCCATTCATCCCCGTGCTTAATGCAAATAAGGTTATATGCCCCCCTGAGGTCAAGCTTGGTAAACCAAGTAGCACTTTTCACCCTGGAAAACAGGTCAGAAATCAAGGGTAACGGATATTGATATTTCACAGTGATATTGTTCAAGAAACGATAATCAATACACGGCCTTAATGAACCATCCTTTTTGGCCACAAAGAAAAAACCGGCACCCAAGGGTGAAGAGGATGGTCTGATATGACCCTTCTCCAATGACTCCTTGATATAAGACCGCATAGCGTCATGTTCAGGTACAGACAAGTTAAAAAGGCGACCTTTAGGGAATTTACTACCAGTTACTAATTCAATAGCGCAGTCATAGCTCCTATGGGGGGGCAAGGATGCAGATTTACTTTCGCTAAACACATCAGAAAAATCAGTCAAAAAGTCAGGAACATCCTGAGCCTGGGGGGAGGCAGAATAAACAGGAGTGTTGGTATTAACACATTGGCAGCCCCAACTGGTTACAGACACAGATTTCCAATCCAAAACAGGATTATGAGACTGTAACCAAGGGAAACCCAGTACGATAATGTCATGCAGATTATACAGCACCAAAAATTTGCAACTCTCCTGATGATCAGGTTCAACCCTCATTATCACCTGAGTAGAGAACTGAGGTTTATTCTCAGCCAAAGGGGTAGAATCGATCCCCAGTAGGGGAATAGACTTCCGTAGGGGTATCAAGGGAAACCCACAACGTTTAGCAAAATCAAAATCCATCAGGTTAATAGCTGCTCCCGAATCAACGAAAGCCTGAGCAGAAAATGTGGACAGGGAGCAAATCAGGGTAACAGTCAACAAAAATTTAGTCTGAACACTACCCAAGACAACTGAGCGTGCAAAACGTCTTCCCCGCTTAGGGCAGACTGAAATAGCATGAGAGGCATCACCACAGTAGAAACATAACCCATTGCATTTTCGAAACTCATGACGCTGTGACCCAGAAGCCACTCTATCACACTGCATGGGTTCAGAAGCTGGTTCACAAGGCAACACTATTCCACGCATACCTCTATGCTCACGCAAACGTCTGTCAATTTGAATCGCTAATGACATAGAATCATTGAGACCAGAGGGGACAGGGAATCCCACCATAACATCCTTTACATTCTCTGACAGACCCTTCCGAAAAAGGGCTGCCAAAGCATCGTCATTCCATTTGGTCAGGACTGCCCACCTTCGGAATCTCTGACAGTATAACTCAGCGTCCTCAAGCCCCTGATTTAATGCCAACAAGGCTTTTTCAGCTTGATCAGTGACATTAGGCTCATCGTACAATAACCCCAGAGCCTGAAAAAATGCATCAACATTACTCAAAACAGGATCCCCAGGTGTCAGGGAAAAAGCCCAATCCTGAGGATCGCCGCGCAGGAGAGAGATGACAATTTGAACCTGCTGTGCTGCGTTCCCTGAGGACTTAGATTTCAAGGCAAAAAACAACTTACAGTTATTTTTGAAATTCAGAAATTTAGCTCGATCCCCTAAAAACAAATCTGGCATGGGAATCCTAGGTTCCACAACAGGCAACCTCGCAAGATAGGTAGCAATACTCCGAACTTCAGTGGCAAGCTGTTCCACAGGGCTAGACAACTGTGCAAACTCCATTGAGAGAAAAAAAAATCCTCCTCAGCACCCAGAGATACAGAGGGAAAAAAAAAATCTCTGACAACTCTGACAATCTTCTTTCTTTAACACTATTTTTCCCTTCTGTGAGTACCATACAAATATCAGTTTTTGGGCCGGTGATACTGTTATGATTTGGTAGCTGAGGAGAGCAAGCAAAAAAGGAAATACACCAGAGAGGTTGGAATCTATGGGATTGCAGTACCCTGACTGACCACCACAACTAAAGGCAGCCGTGGAGCGTACCTACGTTGGTCCTAGATGCCTCGTCACAGCCTGAGAAGCTAACTTCACCTAAAGATAGAAAGAGGAAAACTATCTGCCCCGGAGCAGATCCCCAAAGAACATAGAAAGCCCCCAAACATGTAATGGCAGTTAGACAAGGGGAAATACAGACACAGACAGAAAATAGTATGAGCAAATGTTGGGGCCCAAACTTCCTAAATAGAAAAGGATAGGAAGGACACTTACTGCAATCCCAAAAAACCCTGAAAAGTACCAACTCTACTAATTACAAAAACACCTGAGATCACACGACCTCTACCACCTAAATTAGTTCTCTGGTGTAACAAAAACTAAACAGCAGCCACTGAAAAAACTGGAAAAGGCAAATGAACAAACAACAGTGGCTGAACTAAACTGAGAGGAGCACAAGCCCCCGGAGGGGACCCGGCAGACCCCCACAGAAGTGCAGGACAAAATGCAAAAAGCAAGCACAAAAAACTAAAAGAAGAAAATGTCTTATCTGTTAGCAGAAGATGCAGGCACGAAACAGCAAGCTACAAAGTGAACAGGAATCAAAGATGAGACCAGAACAATTGATCACCGGCAACCCTGATGGGAGGGAACCTCCCTTATATAAGACCAGTCAGTAACACCTGATCGCCAATCTTCACAATCTTTATTGGATAGTTCAGTACTGTTTGTAACCACCAGAGGGAGCTTCTGCTCAGAATTCATTTCTAGCACATTCACAACAGGTGGGCCTGAGGTTTGAGCCAGTGGCCTAGGGGGGGAAACTGAAAACTGTTTCCGTACAGTTTACGGCCCATAGCAGAAAGTTTAAAGACTTGGGAGTCATTTGACCGTCCATAAGACCCAATGTCCACCGCAATAAACTTGTACTCCGCATCTGCAATAGCCATCAGGACAACCGAAAAATATTTTTTATAGTTAAAGAATTCTGATCCGGTTCCTGAAGGCTTTTGAATGCGGATGTGTTTTCCATCAACGGCGCCCAGGCAATTGGGGATCTGGCAGATGCATTAAAACTGGTCCGCTATTTCAAGCCATCGCTCTGTTGTTGGCTCTGGAAGAAATTCTCCAACCAAACTATCCCACAGAGCACGACAAGTGTACTTTATTATCCCGGATAGTGTGGAGATTCCCAGCCGATATTGGAAATGGAGCGATGACAGAGTTTCTCCAGTTGCCAGAAATCTGAAAACAAAATAGACATTACAAATTATTTCAGAAACACAGCATTACATACCAGAACTCAGCTATAACTATTGGAGATACCAAAAATAATAACATCAATGAAAAACACTGTTTTATAACAAAATTTTTGGCTACTGATATGGTTTCCTAGTTGTCCTGTGATGTTAAATAAATTATAAAATTACAAGTGTGCTCAAGCAAACAGATTCAATACATATAGCTTACCTTATAGTGACCATGAGACGCTCCGCCGGAGATATCGAGAACCGACAGTAGGTGTCCGATTTTTTAATTTGGTCTCCAACAAGCTCCAGCAAATCGTCAAAGTTTTCTTTGTTCATACGCAGATATGCAAAAAACTTCTCTGGATTTTGTCGCAGGTCTATGTTCAGTGTTGAATAGACACCACGAGTTAATCTCTGTACCGTGATGGGGTGGATCCACATACGTTGTCGTCTTCGTTGGCGCTGACGCATAATGCGCTGCTCCTCAATTTTTCGCTCCTTCTCCAGAACTATAAACCTCAATCGATTCATCTCCTCAGTAAAATCAACAAGATTCTTGAAGATATTGCCGATAATGACATCCATGTTCGCCAATCACTTGCTACTTGCTCTTCTCTCCAACCTGCACTTGCTCCTCTACAACCTGTCAAAGATGGGATGTAGGAACAGTGTATATATAGGATTACAGTAGCCAATCATGTTTGGAACCCCAAAAAGGGGCGTTCTTAAAAACCGGATCCAGCGCATTCCGGCGTCAACGGATGCAAAACCGGATGAGACGGATCCGGTTTTTGAACGGATCACAGAACCGTATCCGGCGAAAAACCGGATGCGGCCCATCCGGTTTTTCATACTAGTTGCCAGATGCGGCGCTGCGGCAAAATGCCGGTGGCGCCGTCAAGCGCAAAACGGATGTGTGAAAGAGGCCTTATACAGACACATGAAAATAGGAGGGCGAGAGGACAGAGGAGGAATCACTGGTCTAGGTAGGGGCCCGCCGGGAATACATGTAATAAATGATCGATCCACTAGATAGGGGGATGGGATAGACTAAGATGTACAGAGCACCCTCTGTTACCTATCTGGAGTGCACAGTGACATTTGTGCAGCATCACCTTTCAGCCAATTACAGACTTTGCCTTACAAGCACATCTGTCATTGGCTGACAGGGGATGAGCTGCAAGTGTCTTCTGTGCACTGGAGTTGCACTTTCGGCGGGAAGCTGCTGCAGAGGATGAGTGTGGACCAGGGGCTGAGGGGATCTTTGCTGCCATGTGGACTTTTTGTAAGCATACAGTATTGTAATTGAAAAAGAAACAACAATTTATATATGAACCATGTTGGGAGTTGTGGTTACTGGTCATGAGCGAGCATGTTCGGATAAGGCGTTATCTAAGCATGTTCAGGTCCTAATAGAGCACCTCCAGCATTCTCTAATAATATGTTCGAGTCCCGCTGCTCCATGATTTGTGACTAGTCGCAGCACGTGGGGATAGCCTGTTTGTTAGGCAATCCCTGCATGTGTGGCAGCTGTCGAACAGTCACGAGACGTGAAACGGTGGGGAGTCAAAAATGTTATTCGAACACGCCGTAGTCACTCAGCACACAAGCGTGCTCAGATAATGCCTTATATGAGCACGTTCACTCATCACTAATGCCTGTGACCTAAGGAAAGTGACATATCCTCAAATTCTGTGCACAGTGGCCTGCTAGTGACATGCAGCAGCCTGATTTTTGTCCCGCTGCAATCTCTTTCAATTAGACCAGCAGTTGCATGAAGAATCGCTTATAAGACGCACTTTTTTTCACCCAAATTTGGGGGAAAATGGGGGTGCGTCTTACAATGCGTATATATTTTACTGGTACAGTTGCTGCAGGCCACAGGGTGGGATGAAGTGGTGTCGGCGGTGCTCCAAGTGTTAGGCGGTGCTGTTGGTGTCTCCAGCGCTGCTGCAGATGTCTCCGGCGGTGTTCGATGCTGCGGGGGAGCTCTGCCGACATTTTGTGAAAGGCCAGAGCCCCCGCAGCTGCATGGTTTCCCATGTGGTGGACTCCGGGAAAATGGCCACCGGGTGTGGCGCATGCGCAGATGGATATCTCGGCACCAAGATCTCGGGAGATAAGAATTCAGCACTAAGATCTTATCTCCCGAGATCTTGGTGCCGAGATCTCCATCTGCGCATGCGCCGCACCTGGTGGCCATTTTCCCGGAGTCCACCGCATGGGAAACCATGCAGCTGCGGGGGCTCTGGCCTTTCGCAAAATGTTTGCAGAGCCCCATGCAGCACCTGTGAGCGTCTGTGTGTTACTCCTGAAATATATACGGAGATTTGAAATGACCCCAACATTGTATACAGCTGTACGCTACTGATACAGTACACTTTTTCTGCTTTTCATATTCTGGTCTACTCCATACTGGGCCTGTGAGTGTCTGTGTGTTACTCCTGAAATATATACGGAGATTTAAAATTACCCCAACACTGTATACAGCTGTACGCTACTGATACAGTACACTTTTTCTGCTTTTCATATTCTGGTCTACTCCATACTGAGCCTGTGAGCATCTGTCTGTTACTCCGGAATAATATACAGAGATTTAAAATTATCCCAACACTGTATACAGCTGTACGCTTCTGATACAGTACCCTTTTTCTACTTTTTATATTCTGGTGTGATCCATACTGAGCCTGTGAGCATCTGTCTGTTACTCCGGAAATATATGCAGAGATTTACAATTACCCCTAGACTGTATATAGCTGTACGCTTGTGATACATTACCCTTTTTGCTAGAAAGTCCTCCTCCACCCACCACTCTAAGTGCATCAATGACACCTGGAACATTGGCCCACATGTGTGATTATTTCTTGCGGATCTGCTTTTTATATTCTTGTCTAATCCATACTGAGCCTGTGAGCGTCTTTGAAATACTCCTGAAATATATACAGAAATTAACAATATTTTCACTATACTATATCCACCTGGTATCTGGTAATACAGTACCCTTTTTCAGCTAATTATATTCTTGTCTAATCCATACTGAGCCTGAGAGCGTCTGTGTCTGACTCCTGAAATACAGTGGGTTCAGAAAGTATTCAGACCCCTTTAAAGTTTTCACTCTTTGTTTCATTGCAGCCATTTGGCAAATGCAAAAAAGTTAATTTTTTTCTCATTAAATGTACACTCTGCACCCCATCTTGACAGATAAAAACCAGAAATGTAGAAACTTTTGCAAATTTATTAAAAAAGAAAAACTGAAATATCACATGGTCATAAGTATTCAGACCCTTTGCTCAGATACTCATATTTAAGTTACATGCTGTCCATTTCCTTGTGATACTGCTTGAGATGGTTCTACTCCTTCATTGGAGTCCAGCTGTGTTTTATTAAACAGATAGGACTTGATTTGTAAAGGCACACACCTGCCTATATAAGACCTCACAGTTCACAGTGCATGTCAGACCAAATGAGAATCATGAGGTCAAAGGAACTGGCCAAGGAGCTCAGGGACAGACATGTGTCAAGGCATAGATCTGGCCAAGGCTACAAAAGAATTTCTGCAGTACTCAAGGTTCCTAAGAGCACAGTGGCCACCATAATCCTTAAATGGAAGAAGTTTGGGACCACCAGAAGTCATTCCTAGACCTGGCTGTAAATCCAAACTGAGCAATCGTGGGAGAAGAGCCTTGGTGAGAGAGGTAAAGAAGAACCCCAAGATCACTGTGGCTGAGCTCCACAGATGCAGTAGGGAGATGGAAGAAAGTTCCACAAAGTCAACTATCACTGCAGCAATCCATCAGTCAGGCCTTTATGGCAGAGTGGCCTGACGAAAGCCTCTTCTCAATGCCAGACATATTAAAACCCGCATAGAGTTTGCTAAAAAAAAAACACAAGAAGGACTCCCAGACTATGAGAAATAAGATTCTCTGGTCTGATGAAATGAACATAGAACTTTTTGGTGATAATTTTAAGTGGTATGCATGGAGAAAACCAGGCACTGCTCATCACCTGTCCAATACAATCTCAACAGTGAAACATGGTGGCGGCAGCATCATGCTATAGGGTGTTTTTCAGCTGCAGGGACAGGACGACAGGTTGCAATTGAAGGAAACATGTATGCAGCCAAGTGCAGTGATATCTTAGATGAAAACCTCTTCCAGAGTGCTCTGGACCACAGACTTGGCCGAAGGTTCACCTTCCAACAAGACAATGACACAAAGCGCACAGCTAAAATAACAAAGGAGTGGCCTCAGAACAACTCTGTGACCATTCATGACTGGCCCAGCGAGAGCCCTGACCTAAACCAATTGAGCATCTCTGGAGAGAGCTGAAAATGACTGTTCACCAAGGTTCATCATCCAACCTGATGGAACCGTAGAGGATCTGCAAGGAAGAATGGCAGAGGATAACCAAATCCAGGTGTGAAAAACTTGTTGCATCATTCCCAAGAAGACACATGGCTGTATTAGCTCAAAAGGTGCTTCTACTCAATACAGAGCAAAGGGTCTGAATACTTATGACCATGTGATATTTCAGTTTTTCTTTTTTAATAAATTTGCAAAAATGTCTACATTTCTGGTTTTTATCAGTTAAGATGGGGTGCAGAGTGTACATTAATGAGAAAAAAATGAACTTTTTTTGCATTTACCAAATGGCTGCAATGAAACAAAGAGTGAAAAATTTGAAGGGGTCTGAATACTTTCCGTACCCACTGTATATACAGAGATTTACAATATTTTCACTATACTATATATACCTGGTATCTGGTGATACAGTACCCTGTTTGTACTTTTTATATTCTGGAGTGATCCATACTGAGCCTGTGAGAGTCTATCTGTTACTCCGGAAAAATATACGGAGATTTAAAATTACCTCAACACTGTATACAGCTGTACACTTCTAATACATTACACTTTTTCTACTTTTTATATTCTGGAGTGATCCATGCTGAGCCTGTGAGCGTCTTTGTCTGACTCCTGAAATATATACGGAGATTTACAATATTTTCACTATACTATTTACACCTGGTATGTGGTGATACAGTACCCTGTCTCAGTTTTTTATATTCTTGTTTAATCCATACTGAGCCTGTGAGCGTCTGTGTGTGACTCTGGAAATATATACGGAGATTTAAAATTACCCCAGCACTATATACGACTGTACGCTTCTAATACATTACACTTTTTTGCTTTTTATATTCTGGTGTAATCCATACTGAGCCTGTGAAAGTCTGTGTCTGATTCTGGAAATATATATGGAAATTTAAAATTAACCCAACTCTGTATACAGCTGTACGCTTCTGATACATTACCCTTTTTCTACTTTTTATATTCTGGTCTAATCCATACTGAGCCTGTGAGAGTCTGTGTCTGTTACTCCGCAAATATATGGAGATTTAAATTTTTCACCTTCACCGTATACAGCTGTACGCTTCTGATACAGTACCATATATCTGCTAGTATTTTGGGTACATTTTCTCAAACATGAGGAAGTATGGTGGAAGAGGCTGCGGATGTGGGCATGGTGGGCCAGCTGGTACTGATGGTGGTGGTGGTGCATCCGCTTGTAGTGCCAAAAGCACAACAGCACCTAAGGCAGAAGGTGTTGAGCCTGCGTCATCGTCTGGCTCCAGAAGGCCTGGAAGGCTCCCTTTTCTGGGAGTAGGTAAACCGCTTTTAAAGCCGGAGCATCAGGAACAGGTTTTGGCTTACATTGCCGATACAGCCTCCAGCTCTATCGCCTCCTCTTCTGAAGTTTCAAAAACTCAAAGCACTGAGTCGTCAGTGCTGGCTTCTGGTCAGGAACAACCCCTTTCCTTGTTTCCTTCACCCCCACCAAAAGTGAAGAATGCGGCAGGCCACACTTCAGATTACTCCATGGAGCTCTTTTCACATACCATGCCTAGGTTATCAAATCAAATCCTGAATTCCCCAGTCCAACATGAATCTGACATGGAGTGCACTGATGCACAGCCACTGCTATATGATTCTGCTGGTACATTCACCCAGAGCACTACATTGCCCTTGCAGTCTACTGAGCCAGAATGTGACTCTGATGAAACTCAGGTGCCCCTTCCTACATACTATACCACCTTACACGGTGACACAGAGGAAGGTGCAGATGAAATTGAAGAGGAGGTGATGGATGACCCAGTTGTTGACCCGGATTGGCATCCAGTGAGGGACGAGGGTGCCGCTGGAAATAACTCAGAAGAGGAGGAGGATCCGCAGCAGGTATCGACATCGCAGCTGGGGTTATCTGGCAGGCCCGTAGCAGTCCATAAATGTGTTAAAAAAACAAAAAGCGTTGCAGGACAGCTTGGCCAGACGGTCAAATTAGCACAGCATGCAAGCCCTGAAAATTTATACCATAGTAGGAAGAGTGCAGTGTGGCACTTTTTTGACCAAAATCCTATTGATGAGGCAAAGGTTATCTGTAAGAAGTGCGGAAGGACCTTTAGGCGAGGAAAAAAGCTCAGAAATTTGAATACCAGTTGCATGCTCAGACATTTAATGAACATGCACTTGCAAGCGTGGACGGACTACAAAACCTCAGGTAGCACATGCGCACCTGCTCCGACTGAAGTTAGCCAGCAAGGCTCCATCGCTTCCCCCACTGTAAGCCCACCGGTTAGCACACCACCAGCAAGAAATGTTGAGGTGTCGTTGCAAGGCCAAAGCAGTGAGGGAATCACAATGTTTTTGCAACGAAAGACTGAATCTAGGCAATCACCACCACCACCTAAACCATCACCAACCCCCTCTCAGTCCGTCATGTCCACCGCTAGTTCCCCATATGCAGCTCTAAAGTGCAGCTCACTCTACCAGACACTCTGAGTAGGACAAGAAAGTGCTCATCCTCTCATCCGCGTACACTGGCTTTGAACGTCTACATTACCAAACTGATCTCATTAGAGATGATGCCCTTACGTTTGGTTGAAAGCGCAGCGTTCAGAGACCTCATTGCCTACCCTGTCCCACGCTATGACCTACACAGTCGCCACTTCTTTTCTCAAAAAGCCATCCCTGCCCTCCACCTGCATGTGAAAGACCGCATTGTCCATGCACTCAAACAATCAGTGAGTGGAAAGGTGCACCTCACAACAGATGCATGGGCCAGTAGGCATGGCCAGGGCCATTACATGTCCATGACTGTGCACTGGGTTAATGTGGTGGATGGAGGGGCCACAGGGGACAGCGGCGGTGGGACAGTGCTGCCTAGTCCACGGTATAGGCAACAGTTGGCTGTAGGCGTTCGACCCTCCTCCTCCAGGAGCGAAAGCTCGTCGACAGAGCGCAGTCACATGAGCACTCCATCCGCAGCTGCCAGTGTTGCACACGAGGTGTCCCACTATCGAACAGCTAGTGGTAAGCGTCAGCAGGCTGTTTTTAAAATTATGTCTTTGGGCGACAACAGACACACCGCGGAGGTACTGGCCAACTACTTGCAGCGAGAAACTGAGTCATGGCTGGGCAGTATACATCTTGAGCCAAGCAAGGTGGTCAGTGATAATGGCCATAATTTTGTGGCGGCCATAGCCCTGGCAAAACTCAGACACATACCTTGCCTGGCTCACACCTTGAAACTGGTGGTGCAAAGCTTCTTAAATAATTATCCGGAGTTAACAGCCCTGCTCCATAAAGTGCAAAGACTGTGCTCGCACATCCGTCGCTCGCCCGTAGACTCCAGTCATTTGCAGAGGCTGCATCGATCGCTCCACCTCCCCAAGCACCGCCTAATCATAGACGTTGCAACGAGGTGGAACTCCACCATGTACATGGTTGAGAGGCTGTGCAAACAGAGGTAGGCTGTAATGCATTTATGGGAGGATACACGGGCAGGCAGTTTGAGGACAGACATGGAGTTGTCGGGTGTGCAGTGGTCAAAGCTGAAAGACCTCTGTTTAAGTCCTTCAGTGTTTTGAGGAATGCACACGGCTGGTAAGCGCAGACGACGCCATCATAAGCATGAGCATCCCACTTATACGTCTGCTAATGCAAACTTTGACGCACATTTAGGAGAAGGCGTCTGCAGCGGAGGAGGAAGAGGAGGAGGGAAGCCTTGATGACAGTCAGCCATTGTCTGCTCAGGGAACTGTCCTGGACGAGGGGGAGGAAGAAGAGGAAGAGGAGGAGAAGCATGAGGGGGATGATTATTTTGGGGAGGAAGATGCTTCTCAGGGGGCAAGAGAAAATGTTGGCTTGCCAAGGTCAGGTACAGGGTTTGTGCATGAATGGAGGGATGTGGATTTGGCAGAAAGTGCTCCTCCACCCACCACTGGCAGTGCATCATTGACACCTGGAACATTGGCCCACATGTGTGATTATGCCTTGTGGATCCTAGAAAGGGACCCCCACATTGCCAAAATTATAAAGGATGACGACTACTGGTTGGCCAGCATCCTCGATCCACGCTATAAAGACAAATTACAGAACATCACGCCACAGGAGAACCTAGAGCTATTATTGGTGAACAAACAAGCAACTCTGGTAAACAGTTTGTTAGAGGCATTCCCAGCACACAGCAGCGGTGCAGGTTCTACCACGAGCCGTACTGGGCCAAATGGAAGAGGTGTTCGTGGTGCACACAGCCGAAGTGGCGTTGGAGACAGGGGTTTCATGACCATGTTGTTGACTGATTTCTTGAGTAACGCTCACACGACTGGTAATACTGAATCGATTGCAACAGACAGGAGACAGCAGTTGTCAACTATGGTTAAAAATTACTTCTCCTCCCCTATCGATGTTCTCCCTCACAGTTCAATCCCCTTTGACTACTGGGCCTGTAAACTGGACACCTGGCCTGAATTGGCACAATATGCCTTACAGGAGCTCGCTTGCCCTGCTCTTACTGTGCTATCAGAAAGAGTGTTCAGTGCAGCTGGATCAATCCTGACAGAAAGAAGGACCCGGCTGTTGACCCAAAATGTTGGTGATCTCACCTTCATTAAAATTAACCATGCCTGGGTTTCAAAGGATTTTGTACCACCTTCCCCTGATGACACATAGGTTGCCAGCAAAATGACTCGCTTTGTCCTCCTCTTCCTCCGACTTCTCCAATTCCTCCATTTGCAGCACCTGAACTTCCAGCCTACACTTCAACATATGCCAGTTTTTCCACCTCCCTAACTGGCTCGTGGGCAACGGCATTGGAACAGGGCCCCTCATAGTACGCAAAAGTGTCTCTGACGGTGGGGGGGCCCACTCGCCTTCAGACACACCGGCGTACTATGATGGGCCCTGTGCCAGGGCCGTCGCCCACGAGTGGGCCCCCTGCTTGCTCAAGGCCACAGCACTTGCAATACTTACCTCTCCCTGCTCCACCGCTGTGACGTCTTCCGCGTTTCCTGACAGTGACATTCAGGTCAGAGAACGCGATGACATCATGTCTGTACACCCTCTGCCTAAACTGTCTTATTTCATTTTTTTTAATGTTGGGAGCAATAAATGGGAAGCATTATACACTGGAGAATGATATATGGGGCCCATCATAGACTGGAGTATCATCCATGAGGCCCATAATATAATGGAGCATTCTAAATGTGGCAGATCAGACACTGGAGCAGCATTTATGGGGCCCATTATACACTGGAGCATTATAAATGGGGCCCATTATATATGGAGCATTATTTTGGCCCATAAGACACTGGAGCATCATCCATGGGGCCCATCATATACTGGAACATTCTAAATGGGACAGATCAGACACTGGAGCAGCATCTATGGGGGCCCATTATACACTGGAGCATTATAAATGGGGTCCATTATATATGGAGCATTATTTTGGCCCATAAGACACTGGAGCATCATCCATGGGGCCCATCATATACTGGAGCACTCTAAATGAGGCAGATCAGACACTGGAGCTGCATCTATGGGGCCCATTATACAATGGAGCATTATAAATGGGGCCCATTATATATGGAGCATTATTTTGGCCCATAAGACACTGGAGCATCATTCATGGGGCCCATCATATACTGGAGCATTCTAAATGGGGCAGATCAGACACTGGAGCAGCATCTACGGGCCCATTATACACTGGAGCATTATAAATGGGGCCCATTATATATGGAGCATTATTTTGGCCCATAAGACACTGGAGTATCATCCATGAGGCCCATCATATACTGGAGCATTCTAAATGGGGCAGATCAGATACTGGAGCAGCATCTATTGGGCCCATTATACACTGGAGCAATATTAATGGGGCCGATTATATCTGGATAATTATTTTGGCCTATAAGACACTGGAGCATTATCCATGGTGTTAGGGTCTGCGGAATGCACCTAATAAATAATGTATAGAGGTGTGTTCGCAGCCCGGGGTCCACCGTGCAGGCAGAGCCTGCTGCTAGTAAGATGGCGTAAGTAGCGAACTCTGTTATCCTGCAGAGTCGCTAAAATAAACGCCATAGCGCGCTGTGGCAGATAGTGCGAACTCTGTTAATCCACAGAGCCGCTAGCGGGAATGCCGCAGCGCTATATAGCGATATATGCGAACTCTGTTACACCACAGAGTCACTGAGGTAAAGACGCAGAGATAGGTACTGTGTCCTGTTAACAACACAGGGATACACAGATAACTGCTGTGCGGATAGCAGTCCGTGATCATGCAGACAGCAATGCAATCAAGCAATCTCCTCACCGGAGAAGCCGATATTCTAGGGGCTTATTTCAGCCAAGCCCTAACCACTTGCACTCAAATCTCCTCACCGGAGGTGCCGGTATTCTAGGGGCTTATTTCAGCCAAGCCTAACCACTTGCACTCAAATCTCCTCACCGGAGGTGCCGGTATTCTAGGGGCTTATTTCACCCGAGCCCTAACCACATGCGTGCATGATCACACTGGCACAAAGCACATAATGTAATTGATCCTAGCGCACGGCCGTGCGGTAAGGACAACCTTTTAAAGCAGCCACGAGAAAAAGACCTTCCAGGAAGGACCAATGGGAAGCTGCTTCAGAGCATCAACAGCCAAAGTACCTTCCTGAAGGACCAATAGGAGTGGCAGCTGTATCTGAGCATGTGACCCCTGATCTCCAATGGGAGATCTTGCCCTGGGCATGCTCAGATGAAGCAACAAAGGACTTAGACCTAAAGACGTCTGCTCGCCGCTGACCAGTAGTGGCTACAATAGCAGAACCTGAAGAGGCAGCAGCAACTCTTTGCACAGTATCAGACTGGGCGAGACGCTGGGACCGATGTCTTTGCTGAGCAGGCTCCACTGCGGCCGGAGATGAATGGGGGACCGCAGCGGGACTGTTTCGAGACTCCCCTTGTGCAGCAGGGGGAACTCGTACCCTTCTTTGGACCTCGCTGCGCTCAAAGGCAGCGATGAGCTGCAGAGCGTGAACATGCTTTGCAGGCTCCCAGGACCTATCCTCAGGCCCATAACCCCTCCAATCCACCAAATAAAATTTTTGCCTCGTACCACCTTGCACCCAACAATGGCGTTCACCTCATGATCGTCGGTAGATGAACCCGACGTCCCGGCAGATGACTTGGAAAACCGGGAAATGGCCACGGGTTTCAGGAGGGACACGTGAAAGAAGTCGGTGATACCAAGGCGAGGCGGAAGGGCTAGGCGGTAAACCACCGGGTTCACCTGCTCATGAACTTTAAAGGGACCCAAAAAGTGAGGTGCCAACTTGGTGGACTCAACACGTAGCCTGATGTTTCGGGCAGAGAGCCACACTAGGTCACCCGGAGCGCAAGTAGGAGCGGGGCGCCGATGGGCATCGGCCGAAGACCTCATCCTCTCTTTGGAGGCCTGAATGGCATCCTGGGTGCGGTGTCAAATGTCCCGTCCCTCCACAGCCCAGTCTGCCACCCTGGAATAGGCGGAAGACACGGGCATGGGCACTGGTACCTGCGGATGCTGACCGTAGTTCAGGAGGAATGGGGTCTGTCCGGTGGAGTCAGCCACAGCATTATTTAGAGCGAACTCAGCCCACGGTAGCAAGGATGCCCAGTCATCCTGCCTGGCAGAGATAAAATGTCGCAAGTATGTGACCAAGGTCTGGTTGGCCCTCTCTACCAACCAATTCGTCTCGGGATGATATGCCGAGGAGAGATTTAACTCAATGCTGAGTAGACGACACAGCTCTCTCCAAAACCGAGACGCAAATTGGGGACCTCTATCACTGACGATTTTGTCTGGCATTCCGTGTAAACGGAAAATATGCCTAATAAATAATGCTGCCAAGGCCCGTGCAGACAGTAACCGTGGTAAGGGCACCAAGTGCACCATTTTGGAGAAGTGGTCGGTTATCACCCAGCTGATGGTGCAGCCCCGAGACTTGGGTAAGCCCACCACAAAATCCATCCCGACCATCTCCCAAGGCCTGTCTGCCACTGGTAAAGGGAAAAGTAGGTCAGCTGGCCGTTGTCGAGGGGACTTATTCTTGGCGCAAGAGACGCACGCCTGAACGTATTCCCTGACGTCACGGACCATAGGTGGCCACCAGTATGTCCTCGCCAGCAACTCAGCTGTCCTTTTTGCCCCAAAATGTGCACCAACCTTGGATGAATGTGCCCAAGAGAGTACCTCCGGTCGCAAATTGGTGGGCACAAAAGTCTTGCCCGGAGGCACAGACTCAAGCGAAACCAGGGCCACAGTTCTTAGGCTCTCTGTGGGGACAATCAACCGAGGCTCCTCCTCCACCTCCTCAGAGGACACCACGGAGCGAGAAAGAGCATCAGCCCCAATGTTCTTCTCACCGGAGAGGAAATGGAGGGTGAAATGGAAACCGTGAGAAGAACAGGGACCATCTGGCCTGACGAGAATTTAGCCGCTGGGCGGTCTGTAAATAAACCAAATTTTTGTGGTCAGTGAAAACTTGAAAGGGAAAGCGAGCCCCCTCCAGGAGATGTCTGCACTCGGAAAAGGCCAACTTCATGGCTAGCAACTCCCTATCCCCAATGGAATAATTCCTCTCCGCTGGTGTGAAGGTCTTGGAAAAGAAGAAACAAGGATGTTTCCGACCTTGAGCATCCTTTTGAAAAAGGACTGCTCCAGCACCAACGGACGAGGCATCGACCTCCAATAAAAAAGGCTTATCAACCTCGGGGCGATGTAAGATGGGAGCGCTAGCAAAATGGGACTTAATTGAAGTAAATGCCTTGGAGACCTCCTCTGACCACAATTTGGGTTTGGCTCATTTCTTGGTGAGGGCTGTGGTACACCAAAGGGGGTCTTGATGGATGGGAGATATATTTCTCCTAGGAGACTGGAGTTTGGTCAGGATTTTCCCTGATCTCAAGGACCTGTGATGAGGTCATAGTCACGTGATCAGGTCAGCTGATGTGTACCTCACCTGAGGGTGTGGACTAGGCCTATAAAACAAGGAGCTGTTGTAGTTGGTGGGTGTGGAAGGAAGGAGTTTGGCTGGAGTCAGCCTGGAAGATTGTTTTTGGTTACAGTGTGTCAGTGTGCACCAGGAAGCGAGTACCAGACCACCCGGAATGGCACCTGGCGGTCTCTGCTGTCCTGCAGCCGCTTAGTTAAGCCCGTCCCAAGCAAGGGTGAGTCTGGGACCAGTGGTTCTCCAAACTGGAGTGATTTATGTTCTGCTTTGATTTTGTTATCTGGACTTTTTGTTGAACCCGTTATTAAAACCACTGAACTTTGAACTAAAAGCCTGTGTGTATGCCTCATTACTGCGGCCCGGCCCCTGCCTACCAGAGCGGATCCCTACAATTGGTGGAGAATGCGGGCATACGCAGTGAGGTCAGGCTGTTTATTTTTGTGGATGTTTTTTTTTTTTTTCTCTGCATGACAGTAAATGTCCTGGGTGAAGAAAGTGACGCAAAACCCGGTGGATAGCTGTCCGGAGATGGAGAGCACAGTAAAAATGCTTGTGGAGGCCATGGACAGCAGCAGCTGGCTATACAGCAGCAGCAGCAGGCTATGCAGCAACAGCAGGCTATACAGCAGCAGGCTATGGAGCGGCAACAGGAAACCAACAATCTACTGATGCAACACATCACAGCGCCGCAGACAGCAGGAGCTGCCCCGGGACGTCAGGATGTCCGGAAAGTGGTACGCACAGCGATTCCGAAAATGGAAAAGTCAGATGACGTCGAGGTGTACCTGGAGATGTTTGAAGGCGTGGCTGAGAGGGAGAGACTACCTCGGGACCAGTGGGCCGAGATTGTGGCTCCGTTTTTGGCTCCAGGACCCGCGAAAGCCTACAGAGACCTACCCCCCGAGCACCAGAGGGACTACGAGATCATCAAGGGTGAGATACTCGCACGTCTTGGGGTAAATGTGTTAGTCCGGGCTCAGCGGGTACACCAGTGGAAGTTTTCCCCTTCCGAGCCAGCTCGGTCCCAGTATTATGACTTGATACACCTGATAGAAAAGTGGTTGCAGCCGGAAGTGTTGTCACCCCGCGCTATGCTGGATCGTATAGTGACTGATAAATTCTGGAGAACTTTGCCCCACACCCTTCAAACATGGGTTGGACAGGCAGCCCCTACTGATGGTCTCCAAATGGTAGACCTCATTGAAAGATATGGGGCTACCAAGGAGATACAGGGAGAGACTACCCGGAAGGTAATGAGTAAATTCCCCAAACCTTCACCCGCCGTTCGGCGAGCAGAGACTCAGAAGGCCGCCCAGGACACGTCTGGGGACAAAGGGGGCCCCATAATCTGTTGGCGGTGCCAAGAACCAGGACATGTGAGAGCTGATTGCCCCCACCTGACTGAGCCCATGGACACAAACTATGGGTACTCAGTCTCACTATGCCGAACACATGTGTGCAGTGGGTAAACCAGAGGGACCTAATATGAATCATTTGTGTAAAGTAGAGGTGGAGGGTAACCCTGCTGTGGCTCTACTGGACTCAGGGAGTCTCGTGACCCTAATACGAGCCAGCCACGTCCAAATCAGCGAGTATACTGGTCGGAAAATGGGTGTGTTGTGTATACATGGGGACTTAAAACATTATCCTACCGCACTGGTGATGATAAACACGCCAGCGGGGAGGAGGTGCCACGAGGTGGGGGTGGTGGTTAATTTGCATTATGAGGTAATAATGGGGAGAGATTTTCCGTTATTTTCTGTGCTTTGGCCTGTAATTACCCCTCCCACAGAACAGTCGTCGGCACCAGTGGCAACCAGGTTGCATTCTCCAGAAATCGGGCATGAACCTGGTGGCCCAGAGGAAGATGTGCTGGCGGTAGGAGTACCTTTGCCTTCGGTGGAGGAGGAAAACCCCTTTCCTATAGAAGTGTTAGCTGGGGAATGGAAGATTTGCCACCGGGACCAGAATTGTCAGACTTAAATGTGGCAGGTGACAATTTTGGTACGGCGCAACTCCAGGACCCTACGTTGACTCAAGCCCGGGAAAATGTACAGGTTGTCAATGGGGAACCCCAACACCCCGGGGCAGCTACAGTATTTCCCCGATTCGAGCTGAACCAAGATTTGCTGTATCGGGTTGAAAAAATACATGGGGAAATTGTCAAGCAATTGCTGGTACCGCAGTCATATCGGAGGTTGGTAATGGACTTAGCGCATGCGCATGTACTAGGGGGACATTTGGGCCAAAAGAAAACCCTAGACAGAATTCTACAACGGTTTTACTGGCTAGGGGTCTATGAAGAAGTTAAACGGTATTGTAACTCTTGTCCCGTGTGCCAGGTAACCAGTCCGCAGCCTCATTTTCGGAGTCCCTTGGTGCCATTACCAATTATAGAGGTCCCGTTTGAGAGAATAGCCATGGATCTGGTGGGGCCGGTTAATAAATCAGCAAGGGGTCACCAACACATCCTCGTAGTTCTAGATTACGCTACCAGGTATCCTGAGTAGTGTTGAGCGATACGATACCGCAAGTATCGGGTATCGGCCGATATTAGCTCTATCGGCCTTTCGATACTTAGTTCCGATATTTTCGTCTTATCGGATACCGGAATCGGGATTGTCACTATCACTGTCAGTGTCCGTCGGTCGGGTCTGTCAGGAGTCAGCGGCACTTACCTGGCAGAAGATCTCCGGCGGTCACGGGCTGGACTGCTTCATGGCCGCCATCATCTTTCCCGGCGGTCACATGCAGTTTCTCGCGATAACTGCAGTGACTGCTGGGTAATCCCAGCCGTAAAGCAGTC
The DNA here is from genome assembly GCA_033576555.1 of Oophaga sylvatica. NCBI lineage: Eukaryota > Metazoa > Chordata > Amphibia > Anura > Dendrobatidae > Oophaga > Oophaga sylvatica. The sequence continues at coordinate 6,965,911 of JARQOD010000009.1, forward strand.
AGTCCGATGACGTCACCGCCGGGGAAGCAGGTAATCAGCTGTGCTGCGTCGCGATGACAGGCTATGGACTGCGTCGGACAGGTGGTATACTGTTGGTTTGTTTTTTTTCTTTTTTTACAGGAGATCGATGGCGTCGCAGGAATGAGAGTATAATAAAAGAAATGAAAACTGTGTTGTCTCTTTTATTTCATTAAAATACTTTTTTCTTGCATTGTCTTTTTTTTATACATTTAATAACTTTGGGATTAATAATGGATCGGTGTCTTATTGACACCTCTCCATTATTAACCGGGCTTATTGTCACCGTGCAATCAACGGTGACATTAACCCCTTATTACCCCACTTGCCACCGCTACAGGGCAGTGGGAAGAGCCGGGTAAAGTGCCACAATTGGCACATCTTTTGATGCGCCAAATGTGGGGCTGCTGTAGCCTGGTATTATCAGGCTGTTGAGGGCCAAAATCCATGGGCCTTGACAGTCTTTTAATACCAGGCCGCAGCAGTCTGCATTTTACTTGGCTGGTTAACAAAAATAGGGGGACCCCTACGCCGTTTTTTTTTCGAGGGGATCCCCTATTTTTGTTAACCAGCCAAGCTAAGCAGACTGCTGTGGCCTGGTATTATCAGGCTTGCAAGGTCCATGGATATTGGATCCTTACCAGCCTGAAAAACCAGGCCTCAGCAGTCTGCTTCATCTGGCTGGTTAACAAAAATAGGGGGGACCCCACGCCAATTTTTTTCGAGGGGATCCCCTATTTTTGTTAATCAGCCAAGATATGCAGACTGCTGTGGCCTGGTATTATCAGGCTGGCAAGGTCCATGGATCTTGGCTCCTTAACAGCCTGAAAATCCAGGCCTCAGCGGTCTGCTTCATCTGGCTGGTTAACAAAAATAGGGGGACCCCACGCCAATTTTTTTCGAGGGGATCCCCTATTTTTGTTAATCAGTTCCCTCTGACGTCACTGATTGTGTCCCTGGCTGTCCTGAAGTGAAAGTGGAAAGCAATCAATTAAGCTTTCCACTTCCTCTCCTGTCAGCCAGGAGAGGAACTCATTCATTTGGGGGTTTACTGTGAGGCTGCAGCATTAGCTGCGGTCCCTGTAGTAAACATTAACCCTTTCTGAAGGATTACACCGTGGGACCTGACTGTGCATGGGATAGGTAAGAATAATTTTGCTTTTTTATTTTATTTTTATTACAGGAAATGGTTTTTGCAGTCAAATAAAAGATGGTAAAAAACGTGTCTATTTCATTAAAATGATTTTTAATTAAAGTGTGTGTGTTTTATTTTTATTTCATGCAATAGGATTAATAATTGATAGTTGTCTAATTGACAGCTCTCAATTATTAACCTGGCTTAAGGTCACCTTTCAATTGCAATGTGGCTTTAACCCCATATTAACCCATTCGCCACCGCTACAGGGCAATGGGAATAGACGGGCAAAGTGCCAGAAAGGGCGAATCTAATTATAGATTTGTCTTTTCTGGGGTGTCGGGGGCAGATGTTAGTAGCCAGGGGGGGCCAAAAATAATTGTCCCTCTCTGGGCTATTATTATCTGCCCCCATTCGCTGGCTTTGTCTGTCTGGTTGCGAAAATAGGGCGGGAGCCCACGCATTTTTTTTAAACAATTTTACACCTCATATATATATATATATATATATATACATGTCATTGAATTTGTGACACATATATATATATATATTTATATTTATAGTTCATACACTTCTACATAGTATAATAGCCGCTAATTCAATTGACGGCTTTTGTGAAAATGCAGAACCCGACATGAAATGACACTTGGTGTACATAGGGTTAACCATGTCTTTTCATGTCCTTTGCTATCTGATTTGCACAAACAATTACATCAGTCTATGTGTGCAAAATTTCACACCTGTAGGGTTAATTAAAGGTGTAAATTCGTAGCAAAAAAGTCCGGTTTTTTTACAACGAATTTACAACTTTAATTAACCCCTACAGGTGTGAAATTTTGCACACATAGACTGATGTAATTGTTTGTGCAAATCAGACTGCAAACGACATGAAAAGACATGGTTAACCCTATGTACACCAAGTGTCATTTCATGTCGGGTGCTTCTGTCTTTTCACAGAAGCCGGCTTTACCCGGCAATTGAATCAGAGGATATTTTACTATGTAGAAGTGTATAAACTATACATATATGTATATATATATGTCACAATGACATGTATATATATATATATATATATATGTATTCTATGTGTGTATATTTAGTGTTTACAAGGAAATAAAGGTTTTTTTTAGTTGCGATATTTTGTTCCCATAGACTTACATGGGACTTCCGGTATCGGAATCGGATATCGGCGATATTTAGTGATATCGGCGATACCATTCCGATCCGATATTTTTAGATATCGAGCAGTATCGCTCAACACTAATCCTGAGGCTATTCCCCTGCGACACGGCCAAACTGATCGCAAAAGAACTCATGGGTATGTTCTCTCGGGTGGGAATCCCTCAAGAAATCTTAACAGATCAGGGGACCCCCTTTATGTCAAAAATCATGAAGGAACTCTGCCACTTGTTAAGTGTTAAACAGTTGCGCACATCGGTCTATCATCCCCAAACAGACTGTTTAGTAGAAAGGTTCAATAAAACCCTGAAGAATATGTTGAAAAAAGCAGTCTCTAAAGATGGTAAGGACTGGGATCTCTTGTTGCCATACCTGATGTTTGCGGTGCGGGAGGTGCCCCAGGCATCTACGGGGTTCTCGCCCTTTGAACTATTATATGGCAGACATCCCCGTGGCTTACTCGATATAGCTAAAGAGGCCTGGGAAAACCAACCAACTCCCCACAAAAGTGTGATAGAACATGTGGCCAAAATGCAAGAGAGAATGGAGACAGTCCTACCATTAGTCCGAGAACATATGGAAGCAGCACAAAGGTCACAGATGCAGGTCTATAACCGGGAGGCACCGGTAAGGTCCTTTAACCCTGGGGATCGGGTGTTGGTACTTGTGCCTACAGTGGATAGTAAGTTCCTTGCAAGGTGGCAGGGACCCTACGAGATTATAGAGAAGGTGGGACCAGTAAACTATAAGGTACACCAACCAAGGCGGAGAAAGCCAGAACAGGTATACCATGTGAATCTGCTCAAACCATGGAAAGACAGAGACCCGCTTGGTGAGGATTGTCCACGGCCTCCATTTCCAGTAGAGATGGCTTCCTTGCCTCAGGAGAAGGCAAGAGAAGTCCTCTCCGCCGTCAAAATAGCAGACACTTTGTCGCCCAGACAAGTTCAGGAAGTCCGAGAGTTTGTTAGCCAAAATACCGATGTTTTTTCGGAACTTCCTGGTCGTACCTCCCTAATCTAACATGACATTGTCACGGAGCCGCAGGCCAAAGTCCGATTAAAGCCATATCGGGTGCCTGAGGCCCGGCGACAAGCCATCTCGGAAGAGGTCAAGAAGATGCTGCAGTTAGGGGTCATTGAAGAGTCCCAGAGTGAGTGGGCCAGCCCAATAGTCCTAATACCAAAGCCAGATGGGACACTAAGGTTCTGTAATGACTTCAGAAAACTGAATGAAATTTCTAAGTTTGACGCCTACCCCATGCCCCGGGTCGATGAGTTAATAGAGCGGTTTGGGCAGGCCCGGTATTTTTCAGTCATTGACCTCATAAAAGGGTATTGGCAGGTGCCCCTAACAAAATGGACGTTGTTCTTCGTCCTCATCGCCGATATGCCGCGGCCTATCTGGACGATATTGTGGTGTACAGTACAGACTGGGAAAGTCACTTAGCCAAGGTACAGGCGGTGATAGATTCTCTGAGACAAGCAGGGCTAACTGCCAACCCAAAGAAGTGTTCCATAGGGTTGGAGGAAGCTCGGTACCTGGGGTATGTGATTGGGAGAGGAGTTATCAAACCCCAAATAAACAAAGTGGAGGCAATCCAAAACTGGCCCCGTCCCCTCACCACAAAACAAGTGAAAGGGTTTTTGGGGTTAGTGGGATACTACCGGCGGTTTATTCCCAATTTTGCAACCCTGTCGGCGCCGTTAACTGACTGCCTAAAAGGGAGGAAGTCAGTAATGGTGCGATGGAATGATCAGCTTGAAGAAGCGTTTGTAAAACTAAAAGGGGCACTGTGTGGGTCACCAGTTCTGTTCACACCCGACTTCAAAAGAGAATTCATTGTCCAGACTGATGCGTCAGAGGTAGGTCTGGCTGCCGTGTTGTCTCAGGAGGTTAACGGGGAGGAGCATCACATTAGTTTCCTGAGTCGAAAGCTTACTCCAGCTGAAACCAGATACAGCATTGTAGAGAGAGAGTGCCTGGCCATCAAGTGGGCACTGGAGTCATTGCGCTACTATCTGTTGGGGAGAACGTTTCGGTTGGTAACTGATCATTCCCCTCTGACTTGGATGAGTCAAGCCAAAGAGAGAAATGCACGAGTCACCAGGTGGTTTCTGTCTCTGCAAAATTTCAAATTTTCAGTAGAACATCGGGCAGGCAAATTACAGGGGAACGCAGATGCACTGTCCAGAGTTCACTGTATGTCATGTGTCCACCCTCCTAAGGTTGAACAAAGGGGGGAGGTATGTGGTACACCAAAGGGGGTCTTGATGGATGGGAGATATATTTCTCCTAGCAGACTGGAGTTTGGTCAGGATTTTCCCTGATCTCAAGGACCTGTGATGAGGTCATAGTCACGTGATCAGGTCAGCTGATGTGTACCTCACCTGAGGGTGTGGACTAGGCCTATAAAACAAGGAGCTGTTGTAGTTGGTGGGTGTGGAAGGAAGGAGTTTGGCTGGAGTCAGCCTGGAAGATTGTTTTTGTTACAGTGTGTCAGTGTGCACCAGGAAGCGAGTACCAGACCACCCGGAATGGCACCTGGCGGTCTCTGCTGTCCTGCAGCCGCTTAGTTAAGCCCGTCCCAAGCAAGGGTGAGTCTGGGACCAGTGGTTCTCCAAACTGGAGTGATTTATGTTCTGCTTTGATTTTGTTATCTGGACTTTTTGTTGAACCCGTTATTAAAACCACTGAACTTTGAACTAAAAGCCTGTGTGTATGCCTCATTACTGCGGCCCGGCCCCTGCCTACCAGAGCGGATCCCTACAGGGCTACCAAGGGAGCTACCAAAGTGGAGAAGTGGGGAATGAATTGGCGATAGTAATTAATGAACCCCATAAAGCGCTGCACAGCTTTAAGAGAATGGGGTTCTTGCCAATCAATCACAGCCTGTAGTTTGGCAGGATCCATAGCCAATCCCTGGGCGGAGATGATATAGCCCAGGAAAGGTAAAGACTCCTGCTCAAACATGCATTTCTTCAACTTTGCATAGAGGGAGTTCGCCCTAACAGGTCGAAGACTTTGCAGACATCCCTCCGGTGAGAGTCAATATCTGGAGAAAAGATGAGAATATCATCCAGATAGACTACTACAGAGGTGGAAAGCATATCCCGGAAGATGTCATTGACAAAGTCTTGGAAAACGGCTGGGGCATTACAGAGCCCGAAGGGCATCACCAGGTATTCATAATGCCCATCCCTGGTATTAAAAGCCGTCTTCCATTCGTCCCACTCACGGATGCGAATCAGGTTATAAGCACCACGCAGATCTAATTTAGTAAATACCCTTGCTCCCCGGAGCCTATCAAAGAGCTCAGAGATCAGGGGCAACGGGTACTTATTCTTAACGGTGATGGCGTTAAGACCTCTGTAATCTATACACGGACGTAATTCTCCACTCTTCTTCTGCACGAAGAAGAACCCCGCTCCTGCTGGTGACACCGACTTCCTAATGAACCCTCTTGACAGATTCTCCTGGATATATTGAGACATAGCCTCCATCTCAGGAAGAGAGAGGGGATAGACCCTTCCCCGAGGAGGTTCTGCTCCAGGCAAGAGGTCAATAGGACAGTCGTAGGGACGATGGGGCGGCAGAGTCTCCGCAGCCTTTTTAGAGGACAAATGTCACGACGCATAACAGATATATTCTATGATAGTAACATATATCTAATGTGACAACATTCAATATTTCATATAATAGAAAATATCAATATGTATACATAGTATCTGCCAGCAATGTCTTACCTGACATAATATCCTATGTATTGTGGGTCTATACTGTGTACGTGTCACGCTGTCTCAGGATAGAGGTGGACCGGGGTCTATGCTGACCCTGAACTGGGGTCCTGACTAGTCCCTCTACCTGGAGGTACTGTTAATGGTACAGAGGTCCAGGCCGCCAGCGTAACCCTGTCTCCTGTAGATCCCTGACCACTGTAATCTAGTCCTGAGAAGGACCCTGATTACCACCACAGGGAATGGGCAAGTCACAGCTTACACACAGTCTAAGACAAACGAGACAGACAAGGGGTAAAGAAAACACTGCCTTGCATACAAAACTTCCACTACAGAGGAACACAAAAGGTTAAGGAGATAAACAATAAGCGAGGAGAGGAAAAACCACAACAGGCACTCTTAGCTTAAGTCTTCTCAGAAAAGATCTGCTCTGCTGGTCTGAATGAATGCTTTCACCGGCAACTTCCCCAGCAGACCAGCAGGTATATGAAGGAAGCTAATTAACAAAACATCAATCGCAGCTGGGCGAGGCTGGTCAGTCCAGCACCGAGAGAGAAAGAATTAACTCCCTCAGTGCCAAAAAACACCCAGCACCAGAAACTCAGCTGTGCGAAGTCAGGGTGTGCAATCGCGACGATCTCCGCCGCGACACACCCGTGACAGTATCCCCCCTTCTACGAGGGGCCTCTGGACCCTCAGGGCCTGGTCTATCTGGGTGAGTAGTGTGGAAGGCCCGAACCAATCGGTCTGCGTTAATATCCGACGCAGAAACCCACATCCTCTCCTCAGGACCATACCCCCTCCAATGAACAAGGTACTGAAGGGACCGGCGATTCAGACGTAAGTCAATGATCTTCGATACCTGAAACTCCAAATTACCATTGACCACCACTGGAGGAGGAGGTAGAGGTGACGGTATAACTGGTGCCACGTACCTCTTAAGCAACGATTTGTGGAACACATTGTGGATTTTAAACGTAGGAGGGAGGTCAAGACGGAAAGCCACCGGATTAATTATTGAACTGATCCTGTATGGCCCGATGAATCTGGGACCGAGTTTCCAGGAGGGAACCTTAAGTTTTATATTCTTGGTAGACAACCATACTAGATCGTTCACACTTAGGTCCGGACCAGACACTCTCCTCCTATCAGCCATACGTTTGTATCGGTTCCCCATAGTGCTCAGATTATTAAGCACTCCTCTCCACACTGAAGCAAGTGACGACGAAAATCGTTCCTCCTCAGGAACCCAGAAGAGCCCCCCCCATTGAAAGTACAAAACTGGGGGTGAAAACCATATGCCCCTTCTGCCAGAGGCAAGAAAGAAGACCAGTCCTCTTGGTTCTCTGAGACAAAACACCGGAGATATGTCTCTAAGCTCTGATTCAGACGCTCTGTCTGACCATTAGTCTGCGGACGAAAAGCCGAAGAAAATGACAACTGCATCCCCCCCGTGAACAAAATGCCTTCCAGAATTTGGACACAAACTGAGACCCCCGATCCGACACCACGTCGGAATGCAACCCGTGAAGTCTCACAATCTCCCCAATGAACACCTGCGCCAGAGTTTTAGCATTAGGAAGAGCAGGAAGAGCAATAAAATGTGCCATTTTGCTGAACCTGTCAACTACAACTAGTATGACAGTTTTACCTGAAGACGGAGGGAGGTCCGTAATGAAGTCCATAGACAGATGGGTCCATGGACGCTCCGGGATTTTCAACGGTAAAAGGGCCCCAGACGGACGGGTATGTGGGGTCTTAGAGCGCGCACATACCCCACAGGACGCGACAAAAGTTACCACCTCTTTATTTAAGTTAGGCCACCAAAACCGGCGAGAAACGAGATCTACAGTTGCTTTACTCCCTGGGTGTCCTGCCAAAGCAGAATTATCATGTGCCTCGATAACCTTTTGTCTTAACTGATCTGGAACAAACAGTCTCCCTGGAGGTCCTACAGGGGCGTCCCCCTGAGCCTCCAATACCTCCTCCTCAAGCTCAGAGCATACAGCCGACACCACAACTCCCTCCTGAAGAATAGGAACCGGGTCATCCGTCTTCCCGGCCCCCGGGAAACTACGAGATAAGGCATCAGCCTTTACATTTTTTGACCCAGGACGATATGTGACGACAAAATTAAACCTGGTAAAAAACAACGACCATCTAGCTTGTCTGGAATTCAGACGTTTTGCAGACTCTAAATACAGCAGGTTCTTGTGATCAGTAATGACGGTGACCGGGTGGACTGCCCCCTCCAAAAAGTGACGCCACTCTTCAAAAGCCAACTTAATGGCCAAGAGTTCCCTATTGCCAACAACATAATTCCTCTCGGCGGACGACAATTTTTTAGAGAAGAAAGCGCACGGATGCCATTTACCAGGGGACGGACCTTGAGATAATACCACACCCACTCCTACGTCAGATGCGTCTACCTCCACAATGAACGGTTGTGATGCATCAGGTTGGATGAGTATGGGTGCTGAAGCAAAACATTTTTCAAGGAGGAAAATGCTTGACAAGCTTTGTCAGACCACCTAGAAAAATCCGTCCCTTTTTTTGTCATGTCAGTGAGAGGTTTGACAACGGATGAGAAATTACGAATAAATTTCCGGTAGTAGTTAGCAAACCCCAGGAAACGCTGCAGTGCTTTAAGATCCTCTGGCCGATCCCATTCAAGCACAGCCTTCACTTTCCCAGGGTCCATATGGAAACCGGAAGCTGACACCAGGAATCCTAAAAACTGAAGTTCTTGTACGGCGAATACACACTTCTCCCATTTGGCGTACAGTTTATTGTCTCGCAAGATCTGCAACACCTGTCTCACATGCTCCTGATGAGACACAAGATCCGGCGAGTAAATTAAGATGTCATCTAGATAAATGACAACAAACTGTCCCACTAGGTGGCGAAAGATGTCATTAACAAAATGTTGAAACACCGCCGGGGCAGTAGTCAGACCGAAAGGCATGACAAGGTTCTCATAATGTCCCTCCGGAGTGTTAAACGCCGTCTTCCACTCATCCCCCTCCTTTATCCTAATCAGATTATACGCCCCCCTGAGATCCAACTTAGAGAACCATTTGGCGCCCACAATCTGATTGAAGAGATCAGGAATAAGTGGGAGCGGATACGGATCTCGGACCGTAATCCGATTAAGCTCACGGAAATCCAGGCAAGGGCGTAGGCCTCCATCTTTTTTCTTCACAAAGAAGAACCCGCGGCCACTGGGGAAGATGAAGGTCTAATATGCCCCTTGGCCAGACTTTCCGAAATATAATCCTTCATAGCTTGCCTCTCAGGACCAGAAAGGTTATATAACCTAGATTTTGGTAACTTAGCATCAGGAAGCAATTTTATAGCACAGTCATACGCGCGATGAGGAGGTAATTCTTGACACCCTTCCTCTGAAAACACATCCTCAAAGTCCTCCAGAAAAGGAGGTAAGGATCTAGGCACGACCGCACCGATGACCGTGTTCATGCAGTTACTATTGCAAAATTCACCCCACTGGCTTATCTCTCTGGATTGCCAATTAATAACTGGGTTATGTTTAGTTAACCAAGGAAGTCCCAACACAATACGAGTGGGAAGGCCCTCCAACACATAACAAGACAATAGTTCTTTATGTATTGCCCCCACTCGAAGGTCTATGTTATGCACGGCTTGCACAAAGCTACCTTGACCGAGAGGCCTGGCGTCAATAGAGAATATAGGGATAGGTTTGGCCAATACACTCAGTTGCATACCTTGCACCTGGGCAAACCGAGCGTCCACCAGATTAGCCGCGGCCCCACTATCCAGAAGAACAGAAATCCTCTCAGTTCTCGTACCTACCACCACCTCCGCTGGTACGAGAAACTGAGACGGACTTGGGGACGAAATACATACTCCCAGATTGTCGTCCACCACACAACCTGGGATCAACAGTTTTCCGGCGACTCCTTGCTCAGCAAAGTACGGGATGGACACCCCCAACAAAATGTCCCTTTCTCCCGCAGAAGTAACACTTTCCTGTCTTGCGGCGCACCGCCGATCCCCTCCCTCGAAACGATGTCCCTCCTAACTGCATAGGCTCCTCAGAACAAACCAGGGGAACCTCAATATAAGGGACTATAGTAGAAGGTGGAGTCCTCACAGAGGGCGGAGTTACCTCGCACCTCTCCCGAAGCCGTCTATCAATGCGAATAGCAAGGGCCATAGCGGCCTCCAGTGACGGGGGAGAATCATACTGAGCCAACACATCTTTTAATTTGTCAGATAATCCTTGACAAAACTGGCTCCTAAGAGCTGGGTCATTCCACTGAGTATCTGTGGCCCATCTACGGAACTCAGAAGAAAATTCCTCCGCCGGGCGATCTCCCTGCTGTATCTTACGTAACTTCATTTCAGCAAGGGAGACCCGATCCGGGTCATCATATACCAGACCTAGGGCTGTAAAAAATCGATCTACTGACTGGAGAGCCGGGGAGTCCGGAGGAAGAGAGAACGCCCAGGATTGAGGGTCCCCTTGTAAGAGCGAGATGACAATTCCCACCCTCTGATCTTCACTCCCCGAAGACCGAGGCCGTAGCCGAAAATATAATTTACATGCCTCCCGGAAGGTAAAAAATTTGTCCCGCCCACCAGTGAACCTGTCCGGGAGAGCTACTTTAGGTTCAGATCTGGTTTGCTCCCGGGGGTACAAAACCTTGGACTTAACGTCCGTCAGCTCCATGGACAAACTCTGCAACTGCTGAGCTAACTGGGCTACTGGATCCATGGTAGCTGGGGAGAATCTTTTAAAGTGGCCGGTGAAAATGTCACGACGTATAACAGATATATTCTATGATAGTAACATATATCTAATGTGACAACATTCAATATTTCATATAATAGAAAATATCAATATGTATACATAGTATCTGCCAGCAATGTCTTACCTGACATAATATCCTATGTATTGTGGGTCTATACTGTGTACGTGTCACGCTGTCTCAGGATAGAGGTGGACCGGGGTCTATGCTGACCCTGAACTGGGGTCCTGACTAGTCCCTCTACCTGGAGGTACTGTTAATGGTACAGAGGTCCAGGTCGCCAGCGTAACCCTGTCTCCTGTAGATCCCTGACCACTGTAATCTAGTCCTGAGAAGGACCCTGATTACCACCACAGGGAATGGGCAAGTCACAGCTTACACACAGTCTAAGACACACGAGACAGACAAGGGGTAAAGAAAACACTGCCTTGCATACAAAACTTCCACTACAGAGGAACACAAAAGGTTAAGGAGATAAACAATAAGCGAGGAGAGGAAAAACCACAACAGGCACTCTTAGCTTAAGTCTTCTCAGAAAAGATCCGCTCTGCTGGTCTGAATGAATGCTTTCACCGGCAACTTCCCCAGCAGACCAGCAGGTATATGAAGGAAGCTAATTAACAAAACATCAATCGCAGATGGGCGAGGCTGGTCAGTCCAGCACCGAGAGAGAAAGAATTAACTCCCTCAGTGCCGAAAAACACCCAGCACCAGAAACTCAGCTGTGCGAAGTCAGGGTGTGCAATCGCGACGATCTCCGCCGCGACACACCCGTGACAACACGTCTGCATATGACTGATAGCACTTGGGAAGAGGAGAAAGATCTGCGGGTATCTCTGTAGTGGTAACCTGAATGCACTCCCTGACACATCTGTCCTTACATGACTCACTCCAACCCAGTATTCTACGGAGGTCCACTCAATATGAGGGGAGTGGGAACGGAGCCAGGGAACTCCCAGTAGGATTTCGTCTATTCCCTCGGGAAGGACGAGAAGGGAAATAATCTCCTGATGGGAAGGGGGTACAGACAAAGTAAGAGGGACAGTCTGATGTGTAATTGGCGAGGTCAATGTCAACCCATTCACTACCCAGATAGACACTGGTTTGTCGAGTGCTACCAGATGTATTGCGTGGCGACGAGCAAAGGTAGATGACATGAAATTCCCCTCTGCTCCTGAGTCCACACAAAGCTCGACTGTAAGTGTGGAAGAGTCTACAGTGACTGTCCCTTTAAATGTCATCTTGGAGGAAAATGCCGCTGTCTCTAGTGAACCTCCTCCCAGGGCCACTAGACGCGATCGCTTCCCCGATCGCTGTGGACATTTGTTTGCATAGTGTCCTGTCTGCTGACAAAGGTTACAGACCACGGATACTCGGGCGGCCCGAGACTTAGGTTCTGTACGAGGAACCTCTGTGGCCTTCTGGGGTTTGGATGCCAGATTGGGGGATTCGAGAGGTTTGGCAAAGGTGGGAGCCAACCGAATCCTCTGCCTACACTGGGCCTGCTCCAACCTCCGCTTGTGAAAACGGAGGTTGATGCGGGTAGATATGGAGATAAGCTTCTCCAGTGTGGCGGGAATCTCCCTGGTAGCCAAAGCATCTTTAACATGGTCAGCCAGTCCTCGCCAGTAGACTGGAATGAGAACTTTATCCGACCAGTCTAGCTCTGAGGCCAGAGTCCGAAACTGGACGGAAACTGACTGACCAAAGACGAACCCTGTGCCAATGCCAGCAGTAGGAGCGCCGTATCGTGGGTGACCTGAGGTCCTAAAAATAACTTTTTAAGAGCCTCCAGGAAACGAGGAGAACTCCGCACCACACGATCGTCGCGCTCCCACAGCGGCGTTGCCCACTCCAACGCTCTGCCCGAGAGTAGAGACAGTACAAAACCCACTTGTGCCCGATCCATGGGGAAACGTGCAGCCAGAAGCTCGAGCTGTATAGAGCACTGACTCACAAATCCCTGATATTGCTTGCTGTCACCGGCAAACTTGTCAGGAAGCGGGAGGTGGGATAATGTAGGGGCAGAGGTGGCAGAAGACAAACTGGCTGCTGCCACGCTAGCAGCCTGAACAGAGACTGCGGTAACATCCACAGCTGAGGTTGTGCATTCAAGAGCCGCCAACCTACCCTCCAGCTGCTGGATGTACTGCGGTAAACGCTGGTCATCCGCCATTTACTAGCCAGACCCTGGCGCTAGGATTATGTTAGGGTCTGCGGAACGCACCTAATAAATAATGTACAGAGGTGTGTTCGTCGCCCGGGGTCCACCGTGCAGGCAGAGCCTGCTGCTAGTAAGATGGCGTAAGTAGCGAACTCTGTTATCCTGCAGAGTCGCTAAAATAAACGCCGTAGCGCGCTGTGGCAGATAGTGCGAACCCTGTTAATCCACAGAGCCGCTAGCGGGAATGCTGCAGCCCTATATAGCGATATAAGCGAACTCTGTTACACCACAGAGTCGCTGATGTAAAGACGCAGAGATAGGTACTGTGTCCTGTTAACACCACAGGGATACACAGATAACTGCTGTGTGGATAGCAGTCCGTGATCATGCAGACAGCAACGCAATCAAGCAATCTCCTCAACGGAGAAGCCGGTATTCTAGGGGCTTATTTCAGCCAAGCCCCAACCACTTGCACTCAAATCTCCTCACCGGAGGTGCCGGTATTCTACGGGCTTATTTCAGCCGAGCCCTAACCACATGCGTGCATGATCACACTGGCACAAAGCACATAATGCAATTGATCCTAGCGCACGGCCGTGCGGTAAGGACAGCCTTTTATAGCAGCCACGAGAAAAAGACCTTCCAGGAAGGACCAATGGGAAGCTGCTTCAGAACATCAACAGCCGGAGGACCTTCCTGAAGGACCAATAGGAGTGGCAGCTGTATCTGAGCATGTGACCCCTGATCTCCAATGGGAGATCTTGCCCTGGGCATGCTCAGATGAAGCAACTAAGGACTTAGACCTAAAGACGTCTGCTCGCCGCTAAACAGTAGTGGCTACAATAGCAGAACCTGAAGAGGCAGCAGCAACTCTTTGCACAGTATCAGACTGGGCGAGACGCTGGGACTGATGTCTTTACTGAGCAGGCTCCACTGCGGCCGGAGATGGATGGGGGATCGCAGCGGGACTGGTTCGAGACTCCCCTTGTGCAGCAGTGGGAACTTGAACCCTAATACATGAGGCCCATCATATACTGGAGCATCATATGGGGTTCATTATTTATGGGGCATCATATAGGGTATGTAGCATCATATGGAGCACATATGGGGCCTATTATGTATGGAGCATTATATGGAGCCCATTCTGTATTGAGCAATATATGGGGCCCATCATATACTGTATGGAGCTTTATATGCGACTCATTATACTGTATGTAGCATTATGTGTGGCTCATTCTACTCTATGGGGACTGTCTTATACTGTATGGCACATTACATGGGGACCATCATATACTGGAGCATTATGTGGCGCTCATCATATACTGTATGGAACATTATATGGGACCAATTATGTATGGAGCAATATATGGGGCTCATTATTCTGTATGGCGCACTATGTGGTGGCCATAATACTGTATGGAGGATTATACTGTCTGGTTTTTGAGCTATTGTAGATTTTAAAATAGATATCAGTCATGTCATGTAAGAAGTGAGGTTTTTGTCATTGTACTATACCTATATTTCTGTGTCGTATCGGAGCATCATGAATTGTGGTATGTGTTAAAGGGGTGCACTGACACTCTTTGGCCCAGGGCACACGAACACCTGGAGCCAGCCTTACCCCCCCCACAACTTTAGCCAAATAACCCCCAGTATTCAATGCGTAACTATTATTATAAAGTAAATGAAGGTTGCCAAGATTAAGTAATAAGAATTGTTGTCGTTGGCATTGAAATGGGCACTGTAGGTGTGTTTACTGTCCTCCACTCCCTGCCGACTTTGCTTCCCCATTGACTTGCTTTGGGTTTCGTGTTTCAGTCGGACCTCCGACTTTTCCCGATAGTCAGCTGATTTCGTTCGACTCGACTTTTGAGAAAGTTGGGTTTCATGAAATCCGACTCGACCCTAAAAAAGGCAAAGTCGCTCATCTCTAACTATAAGTACTATGGCATGCATTATACTGTAAGGACAATGGGGTGCATTATACTGTATGGACTATGCGATGCCTTTTGCTTTATGGATTATGGGGTGTTTTATGCTGTATGGACTATGGGATTCATTATGCACCATGGACTATTGGGTGCATTTTATTATACAGGGGACTATGGTATGCATTAAACTGTATGGACTATGGGATTCATTGTGCTGAATAGACTATGGTGTTCCTTTTGCTGCATGTACATGGAGTGCATAATACTATACAGAGGACTATGGGATGCATTACAATGTATGGACTATAGGGTGCATTACGCTGTGTGGACTGTAGGGTGCATTATACTATATTGGGGACTATGGGATATATTATACTGTAAGGACTATGGGGTGCATTATCCTGTACAGAGGACTATGGGATGCATTATGCTGTTTGGGCTATTGGATGCATTATGCTATATGGACTTAGGGGTGTATTATGCTGTATGGACTGTAGGGTGCATTATACTATATTGAGGACTATGGGATGCATTCTCCTGTAAGGACTATGGGGTGCATTATACTGTACAGAGGACTATGGGATGCATTATACTTTATGGGCTATGGGATACATTATTCTCTATGGACTATATTGTGCATTATACTATACAGAAGACTGTGGGATTCATTATTCTGTGGACTATGGGGTGTGCACTATATTATACATAAGATTACGGGGTGTATTATACTGTATAAATTATGGGGTGCATTATGCTGTATGGACTATAGGGTACATTACACTATACAAAGAATTATGGAATGCATTATACTGTATGTAATATGGGGTGCATTATACTATATAGACTATGGGGTGCATTATACCATATGGACTATGGGGTGCATTATACTGTATGGACTATGGGGTGCATTTACTGAATGGACTATGACATGCATTATACTGTATGGCCTAGGGGGGCATTATACCATACAGAGAACAATGGGATGCTTATACTGCATGGACAATGGGATGCATTTTACTGTAAGGACTATGGGGTGCATTTTACTCTACAGAGGACCATGGGATGTGCTAGTGTATGGACTATGTGATGCATTATGCTGTATGGATTCTGGGGTACATTATGCTCTATGGACTATGAAGTTTATTATGCTCCATGGACTATAGGGTGCATTATACTATACAGAGGACTATGGGATTCATTATACTGTGGACTATTATATTATACAGTACATAGGATTATGGGTTGCATTATTCTGTATCAACTATGAGGTGTATTATGCTGTATGGACTATAGGGTGTTGTGAACATGTTGGAAATGACTTCTGAGCTGAGGCTCCCTCTGGTGGTTGCTGATGGTATTGAAGCTGTATTAAATGACAAGGCTTTATTACCTGGAAGCGAGGATTGGCAATCAGGGGAGACGGACTGGGCTGATATAAGTGAGCTGCCCTTCTATGATCGTCGCCGGTGATTAGTTTCCTCTTCCTAGTCTAGTTTGGAAGTCAGCTGGTTTTCTGCTGTCTCCTGCGAACATTCAGATAAGTTACTTTCTGCTTTTTTCTGTGGTTAGATTTTTAGATGTTTTTGCTGCCCTGCTTGGTGAGGTCAGCCGGGTTCCCTACTGGGGCCTGTGCTGGTCTCTGGTTCTCATTTGTTTCTGTTCATTTGTTCTGTTCCTGTTGTTTCAGTGCTGCAGGGCAGCGGCGTTTTCACACCAGAGATCTGACTAAGTGGGGGCGAGATTGTGTGGTCTCAGCATTTTTGGAATCAGAAGTGTTCGAATTTTTCCTAGGGTTTTGCTGGGTTGCAGACAGTATTCTTTCCTATCCGGTCCTGTCTAGATAGCTCTTGGCCCCAGCGTTTGCTTACTCTATTTTCTACCTGCGTTTGGTATTTCATCTTGTCTAACCACCATTATATATGTGGGGGCTGCCTATTCCTTTGGGGCTCTACTCCGGGGCAGTTGGCTTTCCTCTTTCTATCTTTAGGTGTAGCTAATCTCTCCGGCTGTGTCAAGGCGTCTAGGTCATCGTAGGTACATCCCATGGCTGATTCTAGCTGTGCAGTTAGTTTAGGGGTCTGCAACCTTTTAGTTCCCAACCTCTCTGTTGTTCGGCTGCCTTGGCTGTTTTTTGCTCCTGTCCTCCTCAGCTACCAAATCATAACAGAATCACTGGCCTGACTGTAAATTCTATGGTCCTCAAAAGAGGGAAAAAATAGTTAAAAAAAAAAAAAAGTAGTCAGAATTTTTTTTGTGTGTGTGTGTGTGTGTGTGTATTTTTTCCTCTTTATCTCTGGAGGCTGTAGGAGGAGTTTTTCTGCAATGGAAATCAAGCATTTGTCCAATTGTGTGGAGCAGCTTGCTGCTGAAGTTCGGAGTATTACAATCTATCTTACTCGGATGCCTGCTGTAGAACCTAAGATCCCTACTCCGGATTTATTTTTTGGGGATCAGTCTAAATTTTTGAATTTTAAAAATAACTGTAAATTGTTTTTGCCCTGAAACCTAAGTCCTCGGGGAACGCAGCACAGCAGGTTCAAATTGTCATCTCCCTGTTGCGCGGCAACCCTCAGGATTGGGCCTTTTACCTGACACCTGGGGATCCTGTTTTGACTGATGTTGATGTGTTTTTTCAGGCTCTGGGGTTGTTGTACGATGAACCTAATGTTACTGATCAAGCTGAGAAAACCTTGTTGGCATTGAATCAGGGTCAGGAAGCCGCAGAGCTATATTGTCAGAAATTCCGAAAGTGTGCAGTCCTTACTAAATGGAATGATGATGCCCTGGCAGCTCTTTTTCGGAAGGGTCTGGCAGAAACCGTAAAGGACGTTATGGTGGGATTTCCTGTTCCCTCTGGTCTTAATGACTCTATGTCATTAGCTATTCAAATTTATAGACGTTTACGTGAGCGTAGAAATATGCGAGAGGTGGTGATGCATTGTGAGCAAACCTCTGAGCCCATGCAGTGTGATGGAGTGGTTTCTGGGGCTCAGCGTCAGAGTTTCGAAAGAGTAATAAGTTGTGCTTCTATGGTGGAGACGCTTCTCATGCTATTTCTGTCTGCCCTAAGCGGGGAAGATGTTTTGCGTGCTCATTTGTTTTGGGTAATGTTAAGACTAAATTTCTTCTTTTCCTTGATTTGCTCCATGTCCACATTTTCTGATTAGGCTTTTGTTGATTCAGGAGCAGCTCTAAACCTGATGGATTTTGAAATTGCCAAACGTTGTGGTTTTCCCATGGTGCCCCTGCGGAGGTCTATTCCTTTGCTGGGTATTGATTCTACCCCTTTGGCGGAGAATAAACCCAGTTTTCAACCCAGGTGATAATGCAGGTTGCCCCGGACCTCCAAAAGAATTGTAAATTTTTGGTGTTACATAATTTACATGACATTATTGTACTGGGTTTTCCTTGGTTGCAGACCCATAATCCTGTCTTGGATTGGAAGTCTGTGTCTGTGGTCAGTTGGGGTTGTCAATGTGTTCGTAGTGGCACTCCTGTTTTTTCTACCTCTCCCCAGTCTCAGGATGTCCCTGACTATTTGGCTGATTTTTCTGATGTGTTTAGTGAGAGTAAGTCTGCGTCCTTACCTCCTCTAGGAGTTATAACTGCGCGATTGAGTTAGTACCCGGCTGTAAATTTCCCAAGGGTCGGCTCTTCAATTTATCGGTACCCGAGCATGATGCTATGCGATCTTATAAAAGTCTTTGGAGAAGGGTCATATCAGACCATCCTCTTCACCCTTGGGCACCGGCTTTTTCTTTGTGGCCAAAAAGAATGGTTAATTGATGCCATGTATTGACTATCGTCTCCTTAACAAGATCACTGTGAAATATCAATATCCGTTACCCTGATTTCTGAATTATTTTCCAAAGTTAAAGGTGCTAGTTGGTTTACCAAGCTTGACCTCAGGGGGGGTATGATCTTAGCATGGGGATGAATGTAAGCGGTGTTTAATACCCCTGAGGGGCATTTTGAGTACCTAGTGATGCCTTTTGGGCTCACTAATTCCCCTTCCATCTTCCAATCTTTCATGAACGATATTTTCCGGGATTTTGTGGATAAATTTCTGATTGTTTATTTGGACGATATCTTGATATTTTTCAATGACTGGGATTCTCATGTGGAACATGTTCGGATGGTATTCCGGATTTTGAGAGAAAATGCCTTGTATGTTAAGGGATCAAAATGTCTCTTTGGCGTACAGAAGGTTTCATTTTTGGGATTCATTTTGTCTCCGTCTGCTATTCAAATGGACCCGGTCAAAGTTCAGGCCATTTGTGATTGGGTTCAACCCACTACATTGAAGGCTCCTCAGAGATTTTTCTGTTTTGCTAATTTTTACCATAAATTTATAGGTAATTTTTCTGGTATTGTGAAACCATTGACTGATTTGACCAAAAAGGGTTCCGATGTGGTGAATTGGCCTCCTGAGGCAGTTTCTGCATTTCAGAAATTAAGCAGAGATTCATTTCTGCTCCTGTTCTACTGCAGCCTGATGTTTCTCTACCGTTTCAGGTGGAGGTTGATGCTTCTGAGATTGGGGCAGGTGCCGTTTTGTCCCAAAGGGATCCGGAGACCTCAAAGAGTAATCCTTGTGCATTCTTCTCTCGAAAATTTTCTCCAACTGAACGTAATTATGACGTGGGTAATCGGGAGTTATTGGCCATATAGTGGGCCTTTGAAGAGTGGAGACATTGGCTGGAAGGAGCCAAACATCAGGTGGTAGTCCTCACGGACCATAAGAACCTGGCTTATCTTGAATCAGCCAAGCGACTTAATCAGCCAAGCGACTTAAAACCACGTTTTAATTTTGTGGTTTCTTTTCTTCCGGGCACTAAGAATGTTAAGGCGGATGCCCTCTCGAGTTTCTTTGCGGATTCTCCTGAGTTAACTGTTCCTGCTGTTATTTTGAAAGAGGGTGTAGTTCTTTCCGCCATCTCGCCCAATTTGAGACTGGCTCTGAAGGGGTGTCAGGAGGATAAACCTGAACGCTGCCCTGTTGGGAAATTGTTTGTCCCAGGCCAGTGGAAGAAGAGTGTGATGTCTGAGATTCATTGTTCCACGTTGGCTGGTCATCCTGGGATTTTTGGTACCAGAGACTTGGTGAGTCGGTCCTTTTGGTGGCCTACTTTGTCTCGTGGACCCATATCTCTATGGATTTTATTTCCGACCTCCCTGTCTCTCAGAGAATGACCGTTATCTGGGTAATCTGTGATAGGTTTTCCAAGATGATACATCTTGTGCCATTACCTAAGTTGCCTTGCTCCTCCGAATTGGTGCCTTTGTTCTTTCAGCACGTGGTTCGGTTACATGGCATTCCGGAGAACATTGTGTCTGACAGGAGTCCAGTTTGTTTCAAGATTTTGGAGAACATTTTGTTCTAAACTTGGTGTTCAGTTGTCTTTCTCCTCTGCATTTCACCCTCAGACCAATGGACAAACCGAAAGAACAAACCAGACCTTGGAGACTTATTTGAGATGTTTTGTGTCTGCTGATCAAGATGACTGGGTCTCTTTTTTGCCTTTGGCTGAGTTTGCACTTAATAATTTTATTTCATTTTTGGATATTTGTTTTTTTTTGTGTGCCTGTTTTTCTGTGTAATGGTCATGTGTTAATATGCATTTACATTTTGCATACAATTAACTTACTTTTTCAGTTCAGATCTAGTTTTCTATGTAGTTCATAGTGCATTCCGTGCATATAAGGGTGTGACCGCCCTGTTTTCTGAGTTGAGAAAATCCATCCTGTCTGGCCGGAGCTTCAACTGGTGGGTTCAGTCCCTCTGCCCTTGTTCACATTTAAGTCACTTGACAAGTGGAAAGGTTTTCAATATTAGAGTAGGACTGTCCCACAGAGGGTTGCCTTGACGTGGCGGGATGGCTTGTACATTATTTTGATCAAAATTATGTTTACTAAATACCCTTATTATTATTACTACCTTCATGCATTTTTGCAATAAGAATATTTTTATTTCATTTTTGGATTTTTTTTTTTTTTTTTTTGTGTGCCTGTTTTTCTGTGTAATGGTCATGTGTTAATATGCATTTACATTTTGCATACACATTAACTTACTTTTTCAGTTCAGATCTAGTTTTCTATGTAGTTCATAGTGCATTCCATGCATATAAGGGTGTGACCGCCCTGTTTTCTGAGTTGAGAAAATCCATCCTGTCTGGCCGGAGCTTCAACTGGTGGGTTCAGTCCCTCTGCCCTTGTTCACATTTAAGTCACTTGACAAGTGGAAAGGTTTTCAATATTAGAGTAGGACTGTCCCACAGAGGGTTGCCTTGACGTGGCGGGATGGCTTGTACATTATTTTGATCAAAATTATGTTTACTAAATACCCTTATTATTATTACTACCTTCATGCATTTTTGCAATAAGAATTTTTATTTCATTTTTGGATATTTGTTTTTTTTTTTTTTTTTGTGTGCCTGTTTTTCTGTGTAATGGTCATGTGTTAATATGCATTTACATTTTGCATACACATTAACTTACTTTTTCAGTTCAGATCTAGTTTTCTATGTAGTTCATAGTGCATTCCGTGCATATAAGGGTGTGACCGCCCTGTTTTCTGAGTTGAGAAAATCCATCCTGTCTGGCCGGAGCTTCAACTGGTGGGTTCAGTCCCTCTGCCCTTGTTCACATTTAAGTCACTTGACAAGTGGAAAGGTTTTCAATATTAGAGTAGGACTGTCCCACAGAGGGTTGCCTTGACGTGGCGGGATGGCTTGTACATTATTTTGATCAAAATTATGTTTACTAAATACCCTTATTATTATTACTACCTTCATGCATTTTTGCAAAAAGAATTTTTATTTCATTTTTGGATATTTGTTTTTTTTTGTGTGCCTGTTTTTCTGTGTAATGGTCATGTGTTAATATGCATTTACATTTTGCATACACATTAACTTACTTTTTCAGTTCAGATCTAGTTTTCTACTTAATAATAGGGCTAGCTCTGCCACCTTGATGTCTCCATTTTTCTGCAATTCTGGGTTTCACCCTCGATTTTCTTCAGGACAGGCGGAGGCTTCTGTCTGTCCAGGTGTTGACTCTGTTGTGGAGCGTATGCAGCAGATTTGGGACCAGGTAGTGGAGAGGTTGTCTCTCTCTCAGGAGAAGGCCCAGCGGTTTGCCAACCGGCATAGGACTGATGGTCCTCGTTTTAAAGTGGGGGACTTGGTTTGGTTGTCCTCAAGAAATATCCCTATGAAGGTTGCATCTCCAAAATTTGAGCCAAGGTTCTTTGGACCTTATAAGATCATGGAAATTCTTAATCCTGTTTCCTTCCATTTGCTTCTTCCAAGGACATTCAAGATCCATAACGTGTTCCACAAGTCCTTATTGAAGAGGTTTGTCGAGCCAGTGGTTCCCATGGCTGCGCCTCCCGACCCTGTTTTGGTTGAGGGCAATTTGGAGTATGTGGTTGAGAAAATATTGGATTCTCGTTTTGCTAGATGGAAACTCCAGTATTTGGTTAAGTGGAGAGGTTATGGTCAAGAGGACAATTCTTGGGTGTTTGCTTCGGACATCCATGCTAGGAGACTGATCTGTGCCTATCGTCGAGCTCATCCTGATCGGCCTGGTTGCGCAAGTGAGGGTTCGGTGACCCCTCCTCGAGGGGGGGACTGTAGTGAGCACGTTTGAGGCAACTTAGGAGCTGGGGCTCCCTCCGGTGGTTGCTGAGGGTAATGAACCAATTGCTGAATGGCTTTCAGATGGGTCTGAATGGTCTGATATAAGTGACCTGAACTCCCATCAGCCTTGCCGGTAATCAATTGTTCTTCCAGGTCTTGCTTGGAGCTCAGTTTGCATTCCTGCTCTCATTCAATTAAGTGACTTGTTTTTTTTTCCTCTTGTTGGATTTTCCTTGCTGGTTTGCTGCCTTGCAGTGGACTTCAGCCTGGTCCCCTTTTGGGGCCTAGCACTGCAATTGTGCTCAGTTTGTGTTTGCACTTTTGCTCTGTTCCTGGTTCAATTTTTATTTTCTGAATTGCTGTGTTACACCAGAGATCTGATTTAGGTGGTAGAGATCATGTGATCTCAGGTTTTTTGTTAATCAGAAGTGTTGGTATTTTTGTCAGGGTTTTTTGGGTTGCAGTCAGAATTCTTTCCTATACTTTTCTATCTAGATAGAATTGGGCCCCAGTGTTTGCTCATTCTATTTTCTGTCTGTGTTCGTATTTTCTTCTTGTCTAACCGCCATTACATGTTTGGGGGCTTCCTATTTCTTTGGGGGTTCTGCTATGGGGCAGTTAGCTTTCATCTTTCTGTCTTTAGGTGTACCTATCTCTCCGTCTGTGACGAGGCGTCTAGGATCACCGTAGGTACGCTCCACGGCTACTTCTAGTGTTGCGGTTAGTTTAGGGTTCTGCAACACAGTAGTTTCCAGCCTCTCTGATGTATTGCTATTTTGGCTATTTTTGCTGTTTCTCCTCAGCTACAGAAACATAACAGATAGCAGTCCGTGGTCATGCAGTCAGCAACACAAACAAACACCTCCTCACCGGTGAAGCCGGTATTCTAGGGGCTTATTTCAGCCAAGCCCTGAACACGTGCATACGAATCTCCTCACCGGAGGTGCCGGTATTCTAGGGGCTTATTTAAGCCGAGCCCTAACCACATGCGTGCATGATCACACTGGCGCAAAGCACATAATGCAACTGATACTAGGGCATGGCCGCCAGGCCATGCAACCGTTTTATAGTAGCAACTACAGGACCTGCAAGAAAAGGACCAATGAGAAACTGTTCCAGAACACATGTAGTTTCAGGACCTTCCTGGCGGACCAATAGGAGCTGCTGCAGTGCCTGAGCATGTGACCCCTGATCTCCAATGAGAGATCTTACCCTGGGCATGCTCAGAAGGGGAAACGCAGGACTTAGTCCTAAAGACGTCTGCTCGCCGCTGACCAGTACTGGCTACAATAGCAAAACCTGGAGAGGCAGCAGCAAGTCTCTGCACAGTATTAGACCGGTCGAGTCGCTGGGACCGACGTCTTTGCTGAGCAGGCTCCACTGCAGCCAAAGAAAACCATTGGTAACACATTATGCAGTAAAGGTTTAAAATCCTGCAGTGCCCCAAGGTCCCACTTCTCAAGAATTCACATGTGCAGGCCCGCCTGAAGTTTGCCAATGAACACCTGGATAATTCTGTGAGTGATTGGGAGAAGGTGCTGTGGTCAAATGAGACAAAAAATTTAGCTCATTAGCATTAACTAGTAGTATAAGAGACATATTACTCGTCAAACTCAATTTGACAGGTTGTCACGCCCCCTATCATTTTATCCGTCTCCTTGTGGATTTGATCAGACTGTGGAATCTGGGAAAGCTCTATCAAAGTGATTCCTGATTTTATAAGCCTCAAAACTTTTTGATAGGAATTTATATCTTAGTAGCGTATTTACAGACTAAAAGGATTTTATTGTACAATATCATTCACTATAAAACGATTGTTTTATACGTATGTAAAAATACTAAATGTATGTGAAAGACAGACTTTTTAGCCTGCCATTGTATCTACACTTATATCAGGACTAGGAAAGCTCTATCAAACTGATTCTTGATTTTATATTCGTGTATTTTATTTGAAGGGCAATTTTATTTGAAGTATCACCTTATAACACATTTGGAATTATGACTCTCATCTTATAGTTTTATTCAGTGTATTTTATTTGAAGGGCAGTTTTTGTGAAAGACAGACTTTTTAGCCTGCCATTGTATCTACACTTATATCAGGACTTGGAATGCTCTATCAAACTGATTCTTGATTTTATAAGCCTCAAAATTTTTTGATAGGAATTTTCATATATCTTAGTACACTATTTACAGACTAAAAAGGATTTTAATCCCAACACTAAGAATGTGATTAAATATGAGGTTTATAACCACCGTCTCATTGTACGGTTATATTATGTATACGGCCGGACATGTTGGCGCATGTTGGGACATGTTGACGCATGTTGGGACATGTTGGGACATGTTGGGGCATGTTTAAAACTGTGATTTTATATGTGACTTATAATCCCGTTGCATTGTACGGGCATATTATGTATATGGCCGTGTTACCATATGATTCACTATAAAGCGATTGTTTTATTCGTATTTAAAAAAGCAATGATGCTGTATTGTAAAACTTTACAAGATTTTATTGTAATAAATAAATACATCTCAAAGACGTTTTCAGTCATATGAAATTAGCACCAGAATAATATAAAAAGTATCATTAAATACATCTCAAAGACATTTCAACCATATAAAATTTGTACAGAATGATGTAAAAAAGTATCACATGTACAATTAACAAATAGCATTACACAGCCTACAAAATATATAATTAACAAGTACATAGGCTACATCATGAGCCACATGGATTGTAGTAGCGGTAGAGCCCTTTTTTTAGGCAACAGACTTCCCCATGTGGTACCTAATGAAGGGGAGTGCAAAGAATGAATTGTACGGGGTGCGGGGTCTAGTCGCACCGGTGTAGATACACAGTCGCCGGTGGCCATTTTTAATTTGTCTAAATGCTGTTCGGCCATAGCTTGCATAAAAGATTCCCAGCCCCTAGGTAAATTCCTGATGGTCAGAGCGTGATTCTGCATTGTACTACGTACCAAATCCAGTAAGTTAGACCCAGGTATTACAGCACTTTTGAAAATAAATTCATCTTTATCATTTCAGTCTGTCACATTTTTATTCTAGAGTAACCTGTTTAGTAAAAATTCTTAAACTTATTCCACAACCACACATGTTGTAAAATTAGCATAATTATGTATAAAAAATATACAAAAAATATACAAAAATGTGTGTAGGAAGTGTGTTGGACACACGAAAATCACATTGGAACGAGAAAGCTACTGCAAACGCAGCAAAAATGTGTACTAGTCCAAGAAATATATATAAAAATATAATCTTTATTATTTGACATTAATATAGAAAAAGGAGTTTACCACATTAACATGCAGGTGAACACATGTACAAGAGACATTGTATTATAATTAAACCCAATGGGAGTTTGTACAAAGAGGCGCTCTGCTCATCTGAAGACACTTCCCAAAATAGCCCAAAAATCTTGATGATGAACAATATATGTCTGCCGCAAATTAATTATATATACAAGTATAAGTAAATAAACACTGTCAGAGATGCTAGCGGTAAGTATGAACAATCACCACTTAAATAAAATCCACTGCACAATGACAGTGGAATGACAGAATCTATATATGAATAGTAGTATAATTACCTTTAACCTAATGGCAAAAAACGGCAGACAGGCATAAAAAATGAGGGAATAGTGTCCAGGTGGGCAGTGCGCCCTTCCCAACGCGCGTTTCGGCCTCAGCCTTCGTCAGGGGGCATACTGAAAAACCTCATTGTCAGTTCTTATATACAAGTAGTCATAAAAATCCACCAATAGTTGAATCTCAGTGATCGGACACCTGAAGTACCACCCCAGGAAGTGACATAGTATGTAACCTAGGTTACTTACAATAGTATGATGCCCTGATATATATCGCTAGTAAACATATTACTTATATACATACATAGTGCAGTACCGATATGTACAATCAACGTTGTAACAAGACTTGCTAATACATATGCCTCTAAATGCATGAAGATCATTAATTTTACATCGTTTGCATATTATCGTCAGCCCTTTGGTGAGGTCTGCTGACCGGAAGTGACGCGGATGCGTCCATAGCGACAGGCCCCGCCTCCCCGAGCCAGCGTCACAAGACCAGCAAGATCCTGTATTGACGCCGACAGGTAGGGGCGGCCCCTGACGCGCCGGACACGCCCGCGTTCACCGGGACAGACATCCCAAAAATGGGACCACATTTATAATCACAATTGATGCATTTATACGGCAATGGATACCGCAGTGGATGTGTATAACAGATGTGAAGCATTTTCATCCAAATCTTCATGTAACATTTCATGTTCAACGTTATTGTAATCATATGATGACCACTTCTACTATGGTGGAAAATATTCACAAGCTATTAAAAATAAAACAAGACAAACAGATTAAAAACATATATAAAAGAAAACAATACAAAAATATACCAATACAAAAAACCCATTGGTGATATCTTAGGTAATTATTAGACAATTATTGAGCACACAGTGTATTATCTGAGAAAAGGAACAAAACTAAGATTCTCATTGAGGCCAGATGGATGTAGTGTGTTCAACCTCCAAATCCACCTGGCCTCCATTTGTGCCAGTCTTTTAGAAAAATTTTCTCCTCTAATGTTGGGTGGAATAATATCAATACCTTTTATTCTAAATAATTTAGAATCACTATTATGGTATATTTTGAAATGGCGCGGTATCGTTTTTAGCATTGTCGGATCATCCTGTTCCACTGCCGCTATAATGCCCAAGACATGTTCCCTGATCCGTTTTTTTAGGGGGCGTGTAGTAAGTCCTACGTAGATTTTAACACATGGACACGTCGCATAATATATTACATTTTTGCTCGTACATGTAATAAATTTTTTTATTTTATATTCTTTTGTGCCATCAAAATTGTAAAAAGTGTCTCCTCTCTCCACATTATCACAGGCGACACAATGGCCGCAAGGGGCACAGCCACCTCTCAAAGATAACTCTTGTAAAAAATGACTTGGAGAGGGGGCGACGTAGTGGCTGCGAACTAGCATGTCACGTAAGTTACGTGAACGTCTTGCAGTAATGGAGGCCTTTTCTGGTATATATTTAGAGATGATAGGGTCAGCCCTAAGAATGGGCCATGATTTATCAAGGACGCATCTAAGGGCTTGATACTCCTCCCACTATACCCTCTCTCTCAAACGGATCCGTAGATCTTCTGCTTGTCTTAGGAATTCATGTTCCTCAGAGCACAACCTTCTTAATCTCAAAAATTGTCCCGTAGGGACCGCATTAACTATATGTTTGGGGTGCGAGGATGATGCATGTAATAATGTATTGGTGGATGTAGCTTTACGAAAAATCGTAGTTTGAATCTCATCTCTGTTGTCTCTCATTAGAAGAACATCCAGGAAATCAATCTCATTTGTACTGACCTTATATGTCAGATGTATATTATAATCATTGTGATTAAGTTTGAGAGAGAGAGAGGGTATAGTGGGAGGAGTATCAAGAGGGCCTTTAGCAGGGCAAGGCATTCGTCGAGGAATGAACTGCTATACGGGTCGGGGCGGCGGGCTGGGAGTGATGTGGTGAGGTACATTACCAGTTATCACTCCCAGGATGATCCGACAATGCTAAAAACGATACCGCGTTATTTCAAGATATACCATAATAGTGATTCTAAATTATTTAGAATAAAAGGTATTGATATTATTCCACCCAACATTAGAGGAGAAAAATTTTCTAAAAGACTGGCACAAATGGAGGCCAGGTGGATTTGGAGGTTGAACACACTACATCCATCTGGCCTCAATGAGAATCTTAGTTTTGTTCCTTTTCTCAGATAATACACTGTGTGCTCAATAATTGTCAAATAATTACCTAAGATATCACCAATGGGTTTTTTGTATTGGTATATTTTTGTATTGTTTTCTTTTATATATGTTTTTAATCTGTTTGTCTTGTTTTATTTTTAATAGTTTGTGAATATTTTCCACCATAGTAGAAGTGGTCATCATATGATTACAATAACGTTGAACATGAAATGTTACATGAAGATTTGGATGAAAATGCTTCACATCTGTTATACACATCCACTGCGGTATCCATTGCCGTATAAATGCATCAATTGTGATTATAAATGTGGTCCCATTTTTGGGATGTCTGTCCCGATGAACGCGACTGTGTCCGGCGCGTCAGGGGCCGCCCCTACCTGTCGGCGTCAATACAGGATCTTGCTGGTCTTGTGACGCTGGCTCGGGGGGGGGAGGGCCTGTCGCTATGGACGCATCCGCGTCACTTTTGGTCAGCAGACCTCACCAAAGGGCTGACGATAATATGCAAACGATGTAAAATTAATGATCTTCATGCATTTAGAGGCATATGTATTAGCAAGTCTTGTTACAACGTTGATTGTACATATCGGTACTGCACTATGTATGTATATAAGAAATATGTTTACTAGCGATATATATCAGGGCATCATACTATTGTAAGTAACCTAGGTTACATACTATGTCACTTCCTGGGGTGGTACTTCAGGTGTCCGATCACTGAGATTCAACTATTGGTGGATTTTTATGACTACTTGTATATAAGAACTGACAATGAGGTTTTTCAGTATGCCCCCTGACGAAGGCTGAGGCCGAAACGCGCGTTGGGGAGGGCGCACTGCCCACCTGGACACTATTCCCTCATTTTTTATGCCTGTCTGCCGTTTTTTGCCATTAGGTTAAAGGTAATTATACTACTATTCATATATAGATTCTGTCATTCCACTGTCATTGTGCAGTGGATTTTATTTAAGTGGTGATTGTTCATACTTACCGCTAGCATCTCTGACAGTGTTTATTTACTTATACTTGTATATATAATTAATTTGCGGCAGACATATATTGTTCATCATCAAGTTTTTTGGGCTATTTTGGGAAGTGTCTTCAGATGAGTAGAGCGCCTCTTTGTACAAACTCCCATTGGGTTTAATTATAATACAATGTCTCTTGTACATGTGTTCACCTGCATGTTAATGTGGTAAACTCCTTTTTCTATATTAATGTCAAATAATAAAGATTATATTTTTATATATATTTCTTGGACTAGTACACATTTTTGCTGCGTTTGCAGTAGCTTTCTCGTTCCGTAGTAAAAATTCTGCATTCTTTTTATATCTTTGGTTTATATGGCTTACAATTTCAGCGATCTCATGATTTTTTTTATCGGGGACGGTATTTGGCGGTTGTTGACGATCAGGATCCGGAGTGCTAACGAGATTTAAAGTTGTTAATTCTTTCGAGCCGCGTTTCGTATGTACCAAGTAGCGCTCCAGCACGGAACCATACATTTTAATTTTCACGTCATCGGGGATGTCACGACGTTGTAGAACAGAGTTAATTTCATCATCAAGCCGGCGAATAACAGTTTCGCGTATGCTCTCGCTAGTTGGGGGTCTTAGTTTGAGCCGCTCCTGTTTGGGGACTAGATACATTTTCTCAGCAAGCTCCATTATTTGCCCGCGAGCAGACTCGTTGTTATGGGTATTGCAAAACCTAAAAGAGGGCTGATAAATCCACTGGTCTGATTCAGTACCCGTTTCTTTTTCTTTATGGACTGCGCTCGATCACTCATGGTTCTTATAGCTTTACGCCACTTCTTCAGTATGTATTTTTGGCGTTCTTTCAGCGGGATTCTGCCTTTTAAGATGTTTAAAGCAATCTCGCCCATGGCTGTGATTAAATCCATGCTCGCATTGCGCAAAATAGATTTCTGGACGGATGTGCGTTGTGATGTAAAGATGTCCGAGAGACTCTGGCTTAACTAGGCTCTCTTAAAAACCCTGGTGAAAGCACCACCGTCCGTCCGGAAATCACTGTCCGCTTCCTACTTTATTTACAATGAAAGTCTATGAGCGCCGCAATGCTCCGGATCCGGTTTTTGCCGGATCCGGCATCCGGATCCGTTTCTTTGTCTGTTTTTGGTTTTTTAGCCCAGCCCACAGCCAATCTTTATAAACAATGACAGTGGGACCACCCTCAGCCATAACCATGCAGCCAGCGAAGAAAGCAGGAGGACCATATGGAGTCAGCCGCAGAGGAGTCAGCCGCAGGAGAGGACAGGAGACAAGACCACCAGCACCAGCACAACCAGAAGAATTTGGGGCCGTGATGCAGCCGGGACCAGATGCAAGACGGTAAATATCACTGACAAGCACTTTCAGCGAGGGCTATGCAATATCAATATATTCATGGCCCTTTTTTTTTCCTCTTTATTCAACAGCACAATCTGGTCACCAGGAGCACCTACACCCCCAGGACTCCAACAGATGCAGCTGCTGATGGAGAGCATGGGAGCAGAGGCCAGACGGTAAATATCACACTCTACCCCTTCTAGCCAGGGCCATGCAATATCAATTGATATTGCATGGCCTTTTTTTCTCCTTATTCCACGGAACAAGCCGACCAACAACGCTGACGCCAGCAGTACCACCACCAGCCCAAGAAGAGCAGGAGAGCACGTCAGCAGACGGTAAATATCACACACTACCCCTTCCAGCCAGGGCCATGCAATATCACTTGATATTGCATGGCCTTTGTTTGTCTTTTATTCCACAGCAGAAACGGCCACAACCCACCAATAGAAAATCAGGCAGTGAGGAGACCACAGAGCAGACAGCAGACGGTAAATATCACACACTACCCCTTCCAGCCAGGGCCATGCAATATCACTTGATATTGCATGGCCTTTGTTTGTCTTATTCCATAGCAGAAACGGCCCTCAATGTCAGCACTAGAATGTTCAGCAGTGAGGAGACACAGCAGCAGACACAGCGGTAAATATCACACACTACCCCTTCCAGCCAGGGCCATGCAATATCACTTGATGTTGCATGGCCTTTGTTTGTCTTTATTCCACAGCAGAAGACGGCCATCAACGCCACCAGCACAGGACACGTCTTCATCTGGGAGCCCTCCGACGCATCGTCAGCGTTTAGAGGTTTTTTTTTTTTTGCATAATCGCATCTCTGTTATTTATATATTAATGGCATTACTTTTTATTTATAACAGGAAATGGAACCTGAAGAGGAGCTCCCAGGAGAAGAACGAAGGGGTGGAGAGATACCCGGAGTGGGCTCGCAATTCGTAAGTTTCCTGCATGCATCGCTCAAACACAACATCACACTACACACAACACATAGAAAACAATTTAGTACAGACATCACACTGCACCCAAACACATATGCCTACATCCAAGCACATAATTTTTTTTTTTTATAGTGTTCCGGAAATGGTGCTTGGCAAAGAGGTCCTCGCAGTGCCTCCCAGGGTCGTCGGCGTGAGCAACGCAGCGGTCACCATCATGTAAGTATTTTTTTTATTTTTTTTTAATTTTTTGGTAAACTTTTTTGTTTTACTTTTTTATTTACATGTTTTTTTTTTCCTTGGTAGTTTGGAGACTAATGTATATTTTTTCTCTTTTTCTTCACAGCATGCTCCCGCCTCGGATGGTGAGGAGGGGGTTCTCAACACGGACCTCCTCATTGATCTGGTCTGAGAAAGGGAGCCACTGTGGAACATGGGGGACCGCCGCCATGCTGATGTCATAGTGACCCGGCGGCTCTGGGAGGAGATCTTTTCACAACTCGTGGACCGCTGGGAAGACCTCGACGCTCGGCCAAGATTGAACACCGTAAGTATATACAGTTCAGGTTGCTGGACTCAAAGCTGTGTTTCCCAAACTCCAGTCCTCGTGGCCCCACGGGTCATGTTTTCATGATTTCCTTTTGGGCAACACTGGAAATCCTGAGAACATAACTGGTGTGGTCTGTGAGGACTGGAGTTTGGGAAACACTGATGTTGTATATTAACCAATGTTTGCTATCTCGTTTCAGGGGACAGAATTGTGAAGCGGTGGCGGTCTGTGAGGGATCGCTTCAAGAAGGAGTTCAACAAAGAGATGCGGGCCCCGAGTGGATCTGGAGGACGCAGGAGCAAATACAAGTACGCTGATCCCTGACGTTTCTCCGGGTAACAATGGTCACCAGACGGTAAATATTACCCACCCCAAGTTTTAAAAAATGCTAACATGTCTAACTAAATTTTTTTTTCAGCCAGGGATATTCAATAACAGTATATTAATTGTATTTTTTCTCTTTATTCCACAGAACGGTGACCAGCACTCGGGCGCCCGCAGAGTTGGACCCTTCTGGGGCGATCCCTCAGGAGACCGGCACAGAGGGACCCTTTGACAGCCCCAGCCGATCCGCACCTTCCCAGACACGTGAGCCCTCTGCCCCCTCCACCAGCGTTGCAGCATCGTGGCCGAGTGCATTGCATGAGGCTGCTGTTCAGGAGATAGATTTCCCTTTACCCCATCCTTCTGCCGCTGCCACCTCTAGTACATCTGTGGCTACTGGGCGGCTGCGGCAGAGGGGTCAGGAAAAGAACTATGCCCCTGAATTCTTGCATCTTAATGCATCATTTCAGAACTGTCTTAAAGTCTTGTCAGAGCAAATGGCTGCAGGCTTTAATCAGCTCAGCTCCAGCATTCTGGAGCTTAAGACACTTCTGCAAACGATGCATTCAGAAGCAAGAAGTTCGCCAAACCACAGTTTTTTCCAGTCTGCAGATGCATGTAAATCTCCTAGCCAGCAGATGCATGTAATGCATACGTGTCACGGTGCTCTAGCGCAGGTTACCTCCCAACCTACACCCACCCCAGTCGTTCCTCCCACACCTGCCCCCCCTCCAGCCACCGACCCTCCTCCCCCTCCCATTCAATACCAACAACCTCCCCAATACCAACAACCTCCCCAGTACCAACAACCTTCCCACTTCCAGCAACCTTCCCACTTCCAGCAACCATCCCACTTACAGCAACCTCCCCACATACAGCAACCTCCCCACTTCCAACAACCTGCCCCATACCAACAACCTGCCCAATACCAGTTCCCAACCTCATCTGCTCCTGTACTACCTGCCGAATCCTCCTCTCCACCACCTACCTGTTCTGCCTCCCACCTCTCCACCCATTCCATTTCTTTTTCAACCCGTTCACCTCTATTACCTGATCCTTCCCCAACACCATCCCAGTCCGCTTTCCACACTCCCACTGTCGAAGGGTCCCACAGCCCCTCCAGTAGTATCTCCACCCCACAGTACACAAACCTGTGATTTTGTTATTAATAAAAAAATTTATTAAAAAAACAAATTCTTTTCACATTGAAAAAAATAAAGCTTTTTCTCATTGAAAACAAAGAAGTTAATTATCTTTGACATTGTTAAAAATTTTCAAAAAATAAAAGTTTATTTGGTTGATTAAAATCGTTGTCTGTCATTTATTTCTAAGGTAAAATAAAGGTAAAATGTATTGGTTATACAAAAGCAGGCACATAACTTTGGACAAAAGGTAAAAATATTTTACCTTTTACCCAAAGTTGTGTCCTGGTTGTGTAAAGTATTTCACCTTTCAAACAGAGTTCTGTACCTTGTTGGGGATTACCTAACAATGTACAGAACTCTGTTTAAAAGGTGAAATATTTTGCTAATACACAACCAGGGACACAACTTTGGACAAAAGGTAACATACTGTACATAATACACTACAAGGTAGAAAACTTTGGTTGTCAAAGGTAAAATAAAGGTAAAATTTATTGGTTATACAAAAGCAGGCACATAACTTTGGGTAAAAGGTAAAATATTTTTACCTTTTGTCCAAAGTTGTGTCCCTGGTTGTGTAAGTATTTCACCTTTCAAACAGAGCTCTGTACCTTGTTGGGAATCACCTAACAATGTACAGAACTCTGTTTCTAATACACAACCAGGGACACAACTTTGGACAAAAGGTAACATACTGTACATAATACACTACAAGGTAGACAACTTTGGATGTCAATGGTAAAATGTAGGTACAGAAGGTACAAAGGTCACAGAGCAGTTTATTAAACTCTGTCATCCTGCCAGTCTACTCTTCCTTCAGGGGACATAAAGTATTGGGCAAATTTGTCCCTCATTCGGGAAACAGTCACAGAAGTTCTATTGGTAAAGTTCTGGTAATCATGCAAGGTGGTTTCTTCACAGTGTTCCTCCATGGAAATCTGTTCCTTGCTGATGACAAAATTGTGTAGAACCACACAAGCTTTGATTACCTCGTGTTAGGGGACGAGTTCCCGCTTCTGTACAAGGGTGAATCTCGAGCCATCCCTACTGCGGTCTCCCATCCGTCTCCGGCCACTGTGGACTCTGCTCAGCAGAGACGTCGGTCCCAGATTCTCGCACAGTCTAAAATTGTGCAGAGGATTACTGCTGCCTCTCCAGGTTCTGCTATTGTAGCCAGTACTGGTTAGCGGCGAGCAGACATCTTTAGGACTAAGTCCTGCGTTTCCCCTTCTGAGCATGCCCAGGGTAAGATCTCTCAAGAGCGGGGGTCACATGCTAAGGTACTGCAGCAGCTCCTATTGGTCTGCTAGGAAGGTCCTGAAACTACATGTGTTCTGGAATAGTTTCTTATTGGCCTTTTCTGGCAGGCCCTGTAGTTGCTGCTATAAAAGGGTTGTATGACCATGCAGCCATGCGCTAGTATCAATTCATTAAGTGCTTTGCGCCAGTGTGATCTTGCATGTGAGTCACACGTACCAGGGCTTTGGGGTACTTGGCACCGAGCCCGTTTACTTCACTGGGGGATGTCACGGGTAGCACAGCTCGGTCCGTTGACCTGGGCACTCACTAAAAAGGGGATATTTACAGGGGATGATAGAAATGTTCGTGACGCCACCTGTGGTTCCTGGTCAGGGTGACCAGCGCTGCAGTGTAGATCCTCTGAGGGTATGGGGCAGCAAGGTGTTAAGTCTCCCACAGGCGAGACTGATCCCTCGGAGTATATGGCGGTGTAGGGTGCAGGAGCAATAATGCAGACACACACAAGACAGTCTCTTTCGGTACCTTTACTGGTGGTAGATTCAGGCACGTCCCGGGAAGCTGTCAGGGTGGAGGATGCACGTCCAGTAATCACTGAGTAGGTGTAGGGCCTCCTTCCTTCTTTATGTGTGTGAGTTTCTAACTAGCATAAAACAAAGTTTAACTCCGTTCTCTTTGCTACGCCCGGCTGACCTTGTGGTAGAGCCTTCTTTTGGACAGAACTAAGTCTCCATTTGCAGTGCACTGCTAGACTCCTGTTCTTCCTGACCCCGGTTACGTATCAGCACTATTGGGCCAATGCGATCTGGAATCCAGCAGGGTCTACGGTTTTTCCTACTAGTCCTGAAGAAGCTAGCAAGCTCGGACCCGGTGTCCGGTAGTGCAGAGTGGAGGTAAGCTATCAATGCTGTCGACCTCTGTCACTCTCTCTTTCCCTTTTTTCACTTGCCTGTCGTCCTACTCACACCTTTAACATAAGCACAATGGAATAGCAGTTTCTCTCAGCTCTGCTGCTCCTCAGCTCTGCTGCTCTTAGACTGCGCGTTACAGACTGACTGAGCTCTCTGAGATGACTAGCTGACTGACTCTCTGAGGTGGCTGCACAGACTGAACTGAACTCCTTATTTCCATCGCCACACCCTTATATACCTGCGTACTCTAAAGGGCTCCCTCTGGTGGTACCAGGAAAATGTGGAGTGTGAATGAATATCGGGTGATTGTGAATTACCTTTCATGCATCCTCCAGGGTAACATGTGGCACCAAGCGCAGCTGGGCTACACATCCCCCCCTAGATAATATCAGCTCTCCCGGGCTGAAAAAGAAAACAATTTATATAATATCAACAATAACATAACTCATCTCTTGCGGGAGGTAAGGACACTTCAACGTTTCAATGTATACAAATGCGAGTATAAAAATGTCAAATACTTTCACAGTGCAAATAAATACAGGATTCTTGTGGAGGACCCGCACCAAACCTCCCACGGTGGTCCTGGGTGGGCTGCAGGACTTCCTTGCTGCAGACCTCACTCAAGGCCACACCATACGGGTTTTGCTTCTGAGGTAGAATGGCTTACGTAAAACCAAGATGGGGCACCGAGTGCCA
Source organism: Oophaga sylvatica (assembly GCA_033576555.1). NCBI lineage: Eukaryota > Metazoa > Chordata > Amphibia > Anura > Dendrobatidae > Oophaga > Oophaga sylvatica. Next base: position 7,002,501 of record JARQOD010000009.1, read on the forward strand.
ACTATTTACAATTAAGTTCTGTGCTGCAAGAGTTCTCAGCATGCAGTCCTTCAAAATAGCATTTCACATTACACATTAACACTTTACCCAACTGGGGTACCATACTTCAAACATGTAAACATCATCATATAACATTTTCAATAAAGTGCAATTCTTCATAACTTTCTACAGTTCAGTAAACCCTGTCCGGGTCCTACTGGTCTTCTTTAAACATGGCAGCATTTTCCATACCTGCAGCTGGAAGCATACTGTGCGTTCTGTAATGCATCACAATAAGATTGTGTCCTGCTACCGGTGTCTGTGTAGCTACAGTTCTCATTTCAACTCTGACTTTGCGATTTCCTGGAGGCCTAACAGGCGCCTCACCTATGCTTAGGCTCTGCAGCGTTTCCAATGGTGACGCAGATGTGCGGTCTAGCTCAGTTGAGAGCACACTTGCAGTCGCTGCGCTCTGTAGCGTTGCAGAATAGGACGTAAATACACGGAGTGGCTCAGTAGGGGGCGCATTTGAAATCGTTGCGCTCTTCAGCGTTGCAGAATGGGACGCAGGATAGAACGCAGGTGCGCGGCCGGGCGCTGATGTGGCTGGGGCCTGGGACGCTGAGACGCGGGGTGTATTTCCGGCTTCAGGGACTGGGTCGCTGACTCGGGAGACATTCAGGGCATACCACCCCTTAAGACCCCAGTGCCGCGTGTAGGTGACAACATCCCCAATTAACAAATCCCGTCCCGGGTGCCCTTCTGGCAGGTGTGACTCTACATCTCTGCGATTTACAAAAACCTCCTGGTACAGGCCTGGTTCATGGATGAATCCCCAGCCTCCCTGGAGTTTGAAGTCTCTAATGGCCCCCTGGCACCGCAGTTCCCGGAGCGTACCTTTGTCTCGCCTGACGATCTCCTTGTCAGCAAGATCTTTCTCCCGGTACCTCTGGCGAAGCTGCTGCGCCTCTCGCTGCTCCTGCTGCTGCCGCTGCTCCTGCTCACGGCGTCTCCACTCGTTCTCCTTCTGGGCGGCGTACTCCACGTCGTCCAGGAGCTCCATTTCCTCCCAGTCGATTTCCATCGCTAGTGGCTGGGGATCTTCCGGTGTCCCTACCGGGAGATAGCATTCCGTTGCGGCCTCTGGTTCCAGGCCTGGCTGGCGTTCCGGTCCGGGTAAGGCCTCCTCAGTCTCCTTCCCTCCCGCCGCGTCCTCGGCGGAGTCAGGATCAGCTCTTTTGGGGCCGGCCTCCGGTTCTTCCTCAGCCGCTGGTTCCAGTGGTGGCGCAGGTGACGGTTGTGCATCCAGGGGGGAGAGCAACCGGTCCCACAGCAGCCGCTGTTTCAGGGCACGCCAGCTTTGCTCCATCGCCTCCATCTCCGCACGGTGTCGGGCCATATCCCTCAGCGCCTCATCCAATTCATCCACTCTCTGCATTCTCGGGTCGTTCTCCCGACCTGTGGACGGTTCAGGCACAGGCTGCAGCTCTTCAGGGGAACGGGGTCTGCGCACCGCCATTCCTCCACACAGCGACTCCTGTCCTTCCGCCATCTCACTCCAGGCCAGACTGTGTGTTTCATCTGGAACACTCTGGATTTTTCTGTGGAGGCGGAACTTTCGCTTTCTCTTCTTAGCATGGAGGATAAAGAGGAGGTGGATCTCCCTTGCAGTCGGGCAGGCTCGGACATTGTAGTAACATTTAGACAGGGCGCCCATTACTTTTGCGCCACAGGGGGGTACGCCTACGAATACACGCCCCTCTACTTCACCAGCGCCTCAGGGCGTGAATATGGCGGCAAAATGGTGGAAAATGGCGCCAAAAATCACAAAAACGCAACACAGTCTTTTTCACAAAAACAGTCCATTCAGGCACACAGGACTCACATATTGCGAGCTTCGGATCCTGTTCGTGACGCCAAAAAATGAGTCGCACGTACCAGGGCTTTGGGGTACTCGGCACCGAGCCCATTTACTTCACTGGGGGATGTCACGGGTATCACAGCTCGGTCCGTTGCCCTGGGCTCTCACTAAAAAGGGGATATTTACAGGGGATGATAGAAATGTTCGTGACGCCACCTGTGGTTCCTGGTCAGGGTGACCAGCGCTGCAGTGTAGATCCTCTGAGGGTATGGGGCAGCAAGGTGTTAAGTCTCCCACAGGCGAGACTGATCCCTCGGAGTATATGGCGGTGTAGCGTGCAGGAGCAATAATGCAGACACACACAAGACAGTCTCTTTCGGTACCTTTACTGGTGGTAGATTCAGGCACGTCCCAGGAAGCTGTCAGGGTGGAGGATGCACGTCCAGTAATCACTGAGTAGGTGTAGGGCCTCCTTCCTTCTTTATGTGTGTGAGTTTCTAACTAGCATAAAACAAAGTTTAACTCCGTTCTCTTTGCTACGCCCGGCTGACCTTGTGGTAGAGCCTTCTTTTGGACAGAACTAAGTCTCCATTTGCAGTGCACTGCTAGACTCCTGTTCTTCCTGACCCCGGTTACGTATCAGCACTATTGGACCCCTGCGATCTGGAATCCAGCAGGGTCTCCGGTTTTTCCTACTAGTCCTGAAGAAGCTAGCAAGCTCGGACCCCGTGTCCGGTAGTGCAGAGTGGAGGTAAGCTATCAATGCTGTCGACCTCTGTCACTCTCTCTTTTCCTTTTTCCACTTGCTTGTCGTCCTACTCACACCTTTAACATAAGCACAATGGAATAGCAGTTTCTCTCAGCTCTGCTGCTCCTCAGCTCTGCTGCTCTTAGACTGCGGATTGCAGACTGACTGAGCTCTCTGAGATGACTAGCTGACTGACTCTCTGAGGTGGCTGCACAGACTGAACTGAACTCCTTATTCCCATCTCCACACCCTTATATACCTGCGTACTCTAAAGGGCTCCCTCTGGTGGTACCAGGAAAATGTGGAGTGTGAATGAATATCGGGTGATTGTGAATTACCTGTAAGGTTCTTTGTACATGTTCTTGAAACTCAGTTTTTCCGTCAGCCATTTTGCTTTCTGTCTTGCTGCAGCTATCTTGCCCTCAGTCAATATGGAGTTTCCAGCTTTCATGTTCCCGCCCTGATTCTCTCCCTCTTGCTTCTTAAGCAGCCACAGCTGAGCAATCAGTGCTTCAGAATCTAGCCTGCAGTGAACCTGTGACCTGACTCCTGGAAGCCTTGGACTTTGTACTCCAGCTATTCCTACTGAGGAACTCTGGAACACTTGTGGACTCTGGAACCCTGCTCTTTGAAAGATCCACGTTTGCATGGACTTACGGTAACAGAGAAGAAGATCCTGAACCTGTTGTGGAGAGTGATTGCTGAGCTTAAGTTACTCTGGCCTGCTGTGTCTCCTGCTTCTGTATCTGCAAACTGTGTGACTATTTTTGCCACTTGTATGAAGTAATACAAGACCTTCTATATCAAACCTGTGTCTCATGTATTTTCATCGCACCCAAGCACAAGACGCTATATGAACTGTACTACATACATTACATTACCTTTCATGCATCCTCCAGGGTAACATGTGGCACCAAGCGCAGCTGGGCTACACACATGCATGTGTTAGGGCTCGGCTGAAATAAGCCCCTAGAATACTGGCACCTCCGGTGAGGAGACTTGTATGCACGTGTTTAGGGCTTGGCTGAAATAAGCCCCTAGAATACCGGCTTCTCCGGTGAGGAGATTGTCTGATTGCGTTGCTGATTGCATTACTATGGACTGCTGTCCACACAGCAGTTGTCTGTGCATCCCTGTGGAGTTAACAGGACACAGTCCATATCTCTGCGTCTCTACCTTAGCGACTCTGTGGTGTAACAGAGTTCACTTATACCGCCATATAGTGCCACAGTATCTATAGTTGCGACTCTGTGAAGTAACAGAATTCGCCATACCGCCATCTTACTAGCAGCAGGCTCTGCCTGCACGGTGGATCCCAGGCTGCGAATGCACCTATTATTTATATTTATTTTGTGCGTTCCACCAGCCCTAACACCTCGTCCACAGTTTCAGTTTTTAGGTTGATAGCGGTCAATAGAACATGCCATTTTGCTGTCAGAATCCCAAAAGCGCACTCCACCGTTCTACTGGCTCTTGTGAGGTGGTAATTAAAAATTCTTTTGGTGTGTGTCAATCCTCTGCTGGAGTACGGTTTTAGCAGGTGTTCTGACAGCTGGAAGGCTTCATCCCCTACACAAACAAAAGGCATTGGTGAGCCAGAAGTTTGAGGCAGCGGTCTAGGGGGTGGGAACTGGAAGGTGTTTCCATACAGCTGATGGCCCATTGCTGACAGTTTGAAAACTTGAGAGTCATTGGAGCGGCCATAGGCACCAATATCTACGGCAATAAATTTGTATTCTGCGTCAGCGATGGCCATGAGAACAATGGAGAAATATTTCTTGTAATTAAAATATTCGGATCCAGATCCTGCTGGCTTGACAATCCTGATATGTTTCCCATCCACAGTGCCTAGGCAATTGGGAAACTGACATATTTGAAGAAACTTTTCTGCAATTGCAATCCAACTGTCTGTTGTGGGCTCTGGTAGAAATTCCGCAACTAGAGAGTCCGCAATGCACGGCATGTGTGCTTCACAATTCCAGAGATGGTGGAAATCCCAAGTCTGTATTGAAAATGCAGTGAGGAAAGAGATTCTCCAGTTGCCAGGAATCTGTGTATAAACAAAAAAAAAGAGTTTCAAATCACAGCATTACATACCACACATCAGCTTTAACAATTGGAGATACTATAAAAATAAATTTATTTTATAGTATCTCCAATTGTTAAAGCTGAGTCAGATGGCCGTATACAAACTACCAGCAACAACATTTCAGGACAAGTGTGCTCTGAAGCAAGCAGATGCAATAAATATGGCTTACCGAAGAGTCACCATCAGACGCTCCGCCGGTGAAATGGAGAAGCAGCAATAGGTGTCCGATCTTCTTATGAGGTCTCCAACACGCTCCACCAACAAATCAAAGTTCTCCATTTTCATGCGAAGATATGCAAAAAATTTCTGAGGGTTTCCTCGTAGCTCTATGTAGAGTGTAGAAAACACCCCACGCGTCATTCTCTGGGCTGTGATGGGGTGGATCCAGAAACGGCGTCGTCGTTGTCGCTGCAGTCTCTTTCTCTCTTCCAGAACAATCGCTTTCAGGCGATTCGCCTCCACCGTGAAATCCACCAAATTCTTCAGAATGTTTCCTGTTGTGAATGGGTTTGAGATGAGTTCTGAGCAGAGGCTCCCTCTGGTGGTTACAAGCGGTACTAGTGAAGATTGTGAGGACTGGGAATCAGGTGTTACTGACTGGTCTTATATAAGGGAGTCATTTTCCCATCAGGGTTGCCGGTGATCAATTGTTCTGGTCTGAATCCTTCATTCCAGTTTCCCTTGTAGCCTGCTGTGTCGTGTCTGCATCTCCTGCTACCAGATAAGAATTTTTCTTCTTTTGTGTTGTTGCTATTTTTTTTGCATTTTGTCCTGCACTTCTTTGGGGCCTTCTGGGTCCCCTCCGGGGGCTTCTGCCTTCTCAGTTTAGTTCAGCCACTGAGTTTTGTTCTTTTGCTTTTTCCAGTTTTTTCAGTGGCTGCTGTTTTGATTTTGTTACACCAGAGAGCTAATTTAGGTGGTAGAGGTCGTGTGATCTCAGGTGATTTTGAAATTAGTAGAGTTGGTGTTTTTCAGGGTTTTCTGGGATTGCAGTAAGTACCCTTCCTGTCCTTTTCTGTTTAGATAGTTTGGGCCCCAGCGTTTGCTCATTCTATTTTCTTTCTGTGTCAGTATTTCCTCTTGTCTAACCGCCATTACATGTTTGGGGGCTTTCTATTATCTTTGGGGTTCTGCTCCGGGGCAGATAGCTTTCCTATTTCTATCTTTGGGTGTAGTTGGTTTCTCAGGCTGTGACGAGGCGTCTAGGACCAACGTAGGAACGCTCCACGGCTGCCTCTAGTTGTGGTGGTTGGTCAGGGTACTGCAATCCCATAGATTCCAACTGCTCTGGTGTATTGCCTTTTTTACCTGCACTCCTCAGCTACCGAAACATAACAGTTTCCTATCACAACGTCCATCTTCAGCAGCCACTTGCTCTTCTCGCCAACCGGCACTTGCTCCTATACAACAAGATGGGCTATAGGAACAGTGTATATATAGGTTTTCAGTAGCCAATCATGTTTGGAACCCCAAAAAGGGCGTTTTTAAATACTGGATCCGGATAAAAAACTGGATACACCGGATGAGACGGATCCGGTTTTCTGCCGGATCCGTTTGAATAATCTGGCCGAAAACCGGATCCGTTGTATCCAGTTTTACATTTCAAAAACCGGATCCGGCAATCAGGCGAGACGCCGCATCGCGCTTGACACCAAAAAACTGATGTGTGAAAGAGGCCTTAGGTGCTATTGTGCTTTCGGCACTACCAGCAGATGCACCACCACCACCATCAGTACCAGCTGGCCCCCCTCGCCCACGTCCGTGGCCTCTTCCACCATACTTCCTTATGTTTGGGAAAATGTACCAAAAATACCAGCAGATATATGGTACTGTATCAGAAGCGTACAGCTGTATACGGTGAAGGGGAAAATTTAAATCTCCATATATATTTCCGGAGTCACACACAGACGCTCACAGGCTCAGTATGGATTAGACCAGAATATAAAAAGCAGAAAAAGGGTACTGTTTCAGAAGATACCAGTTGTATATAGTATAGGGGAAAATTTAAATCTCCGTATATATTTCCGGAGTCACACACAGACGCTCACTCAGTATGGATTAGACCAGAATATAAAAAGCAGAAAAATGGTACTGTATCAGAAGCGTACAGCTGTATACAGTGTAGGGGTAATTTTAAATCTCCGTATATATTTCCGGAGTCACACACAGACACTCAGTATGGATTAGACCAGAATATAAAAAGCAGAAAAAGGGTACTGTATCAAGATACCAGGTGTATATAGTTTAGGGGAAAATTTCAATCTTCGTATATATTTCCGGAGTCACACACAGACACTCACAGGCTCAGTATGGATTAGACCAGAATATGAAAAGCAGAAAAAGGGTAGTGTCAAACCAAAACAAAAGTTATTCCCCGAGGTGGAAAATCTCATAAAAATGAGATGTACCAATATTCTTCCCATTTATTCTTATATTTTCCATTTTTACTATCTGTGGAACATCCTCTTATGACCTAGTGTATCCCTCTCCATTATAAAAATAGTGAAATCCTATTATATTTTTATTTATATCCTTTTCTCTGAGCTTTTGCTAGGGACAAACATATCTCATTGGGCACATTCTGGCTTCATATCTATTAACCTGTGTTCGTCCCTCCATTTTGTTATTTTCTTTCATAGGTGTCTAATTTTTGGCAAGGGTGTCTAAGAAACCCATAAAATATTTTTGACAATTTTACTCCCCCAGGGGGAAATGTTTGCCAGCCGATACACTAAAAGTATGGGCATTCCGAGTCTTTGAGACCCGCTCCTTTAAATTGGGCCTAGTTTTGAATCAGGCCTTCCTCCACGTCTCATCAGCTGCTTCCAGTAGATCACCAGGGTTAACGTGTTCCGTGCTGCTACAGCCAGTGTCAAATTCCTAAGAAGGGTGGGTGGTTATGCTGGGCATAAAATACTTGTTATGGAAAAGGTGGAGGTGTACCCCAGAGGGGAAAATGTTTGCCAGGCCCAGCAAATTAGTGAATGGGCATTCCGAGTCTCGGAGACCCTCTCCTTTATCTTATTGGTAATATGTATGGGTGAAGACGAAGAAGCTGGTGCCATGGGTGTGTTTATAGTTACGGACTGTGCACTCCTCTTTAAACTTAGTTTTTCACTTGCATCCATCAGTTTGATTGGTTTTCCTCCGACACTGATCTGCTTTCTGCAATTCAGCATCTCACGAACATGTTGCGATTTGCCCTTTATACAAACACATGCGTCTTTGGCTACATGTTTTGGACGGGCATTTCGTAGGCTGAGTCTCATACGCGCATCGGTTACACTGATCTTTGGATGGGCATGAAAACGATTCTGGTAGTTGATGGTGGCTAAATGACAAATCATTGTAGGCTGTATCCTGGCTCTCATACCTCCCATAGCCACTGCTGTCATTAATCATGTAGTTTCCCATTCCTGTCATCACAATGCCCCTTTTCCTGATCACTTCATCCAACGATTCGTCCATATTTTTCCTAAAAAAAACTGTACCTTCCCAGCAGCAACTGTGTAGGAAAACACGTAACAGTTTTGACAGATGTTTATGATGTCCCTAAAAAAATAATTTACACCCTATGTTCATATCTACCCCCAGGGGCAAATGTTTGCCAGCCAGAGTTAGGGATCGAGATCCTGCTGCTGCAGAAGGGGAATCTCGAGCCAGTCCAGCTGCGGTCCCCCATCCGTCTCCGGCCACAGTGGAGCCTGCTCAGCAGAGACGTCGGTCCCAGCTCTGGGACTAAGTCCTCGGTTTCTCCATCTGAGCATGCCCAGGGCAAGATCTCCCATTGGAGATCAGGGGTCACATGCTCGGTTACAGCAGTGACTCCCATTGGTCCTCCAGGAAGGTCCTGAATCTGTTTGTGTTCTGGAGCAGTTTCCCATTGGTCCGTTTCTAGAAGGTCCTGTAGCTGCTGCTATAAAAGGCTTGCATGACCGCACGGCCATGCGCTAGTATCAAGTCTGTTACGTGCTTGCGCCAGTGTGGTTATGCATGTGTTTAGGCGATATGAGCGAACTCTGTTATTCCACAGAGTCGCAGATATAAACGCCGTAGCACTATAAAATGATAAGAGTGAACTCTGTTATTCCACAGAGCCGCTAAACTAAAAATGCAGTGGCGCTATATGGCGGTATAAATGAACTCTGTTACTCCACAGAGTCGCAACATAAACGCTGACTGATGGCGATGTCCGCGTGCTGCCCACCGGGTTTAGGTCCGGACTGCGCAGCTTCAATATAATGTAGTCAGCGATGCACACAGCAAAACTCCTCACCGGAGGTGCCAGTATTCTAGGGGCTTATTTCAGCCGGGAGTGCTATGGCGTTCACATCATTTTATAGTGCTATGGCATTTATATCTGTGACTCTGCGGGATAACAAAGTTCGCTCATACCGCCTATTGCTCTATCTTACTAGCAGCAGGCTCTGCCTGCATGATGGACCCCGGGCTGCGAACGCACCTCTTCTTTATATGTATTAGGTGCGTTCCGCAGGCCCCTAACATAATAATAGCGCCAGGGTCTGGCTAGTAAAATGGCGGACGACCAGTGCCTACGGCAGTTCATCCTGCAGCTGGAGGGTAGGTTGGCGGCTCTTGAGCGCACAACCTCAGCTGTGGATGTTACCGCAGTCGCTGTTCAGGATGCTAGCGCAGCGGCAGCCAGTTTGTCCTCCACCACCTCTGCTCCGACCTTATCCCATCTCCCGCTTCCAAACAAGTTTTCTGGTGACAGTAAACATTGTCGGGGATTCGTAAGCCAGTGCTCTATACAGCTCGAGCTTCTGGCTGCACGTTTTCCCACGGAGCGGGCACAAGTGGGTTTCATAGTATACTTCTGTCGAACAGAGCGTTGGAATGGGCAATGCCGCTGTGGGAGTGCGACGATCGTGTGGTGCAGAGTGCTCCTCGTTTTCTGGAGGCTCTTAAAAATGTCTTTTTAGGCCCTCAGGTTACCCACGATACGGAGCTCCAACTGCTGGCAATGTCACAGGGTTCGTCCATGGTCAGCCAGTTTTCGGTCCAATTTCGGACTCTAGCCTCCGAGTTAGAGTGGCCGGATAAAGTCCTCATTCCAGTATACTGGAGAGGTCTGTCTGACCATATAAAGGACGCTTTGGCCACCAGGGAGATTCCTGCCTCACTGGAGAAGCTTATATCCATTGTAACGGGTCTGGTGGGTGGAACTACTGACGAGACAGGTCAGGTTGGTGGAACCACAAAGCTTTATTATACAAGAGATTTTACTTGTAAGAGAGCGGGTGGCACCTGGGAAAAGGGCAAGGATTCACGGCAGAGGATATAGGTAGTTTCTGGACAGGCAGGTTTGTCACAGTAAGTGACCAAGGAAGTCTCTGGGCAGGCAGGTTGTAACGGTAAGTAACCGAGGCAGTCTCTGGACAGGCAGGTTGTCACGGCAAGTGACCAAGGCAGTCTCTGGGACAGGCAGGTTGTCACGGCAAGTGACCAGGCAGTCTCTGGGACAGGCAGGTTGTCACGGCAAGTGACCAGGCAGTCTCTGGGCAGGCAGGTTGTCACGGCAAGTGACCAGGCAGTCTCTGGGACAGGCAGGTTGTCACGGTAAGTGACCAGGCAGTCTCTGGGACAGGCAGGTTGTCACGGCAAGTGACCAGGCAGTCTCTGGGCAGGCAGGTTGTCACGGCAAGTGACCAGGCAGTCTCTGGGCAGGCAGGTTGTCACGGCAAGTGACCAGGCAGGCAGGTTGTCACAACAAGTGACCAGGCAGACTCTGGGCAGGCAGGTTGTCATGGCAAGTGACCAGGCAGTCTCTAGACAGGCAGGTTGTCACAGCAAGTGACCAGGCAGGCTCTAGACAGGCAGGTATATACGACCTGATATGGTGGAGCCTCCAGGTAGGCTGCAGTCGGATGGCAGATGATCGCTCCCAGGTGAGCAGGCAAGAGCCGGGGATCTCTGCAGATGATGTCCGAACTTCCAGATGGAGCTGCAGTCGGATGGCAGATGATCGCTCCCAGGTGAGCAGGCAAGAGCCGGGGATCTCTGCAGATGATGTCCGAACTTCTGGATGGAGCTGCAGTCGGATGGCAGATGATCGCTCCTAGGTGAGCAGGCAAGAGCCGAGGATCTCTGCAGATGACGTCCGAACCTCTGGATGGAACTGCAGACGGATGGCAGACAGGCAAGCCGACAGGTAACAGACAGGTAACTGGAATCAGGAGCTGATGGCTGAAACAGAGTTAGACTGCACAGGAACAACATTGCTCGGGCACCTACATTAAGGAGGAAGCCCTTAATATAGGGTGGAGTCCTCCAGCATTGGCTGGAGACTGATTTGGAAAATGCGCGCGGCTCCTTTAAGAGCGGGGGAGGGTGCGGGCGCGCGCCCTAAGGCCAGTAGCAGGGAAGGAGCGCGCGGGACCAGCAGGGCGGAAGGAGGACGCCATAGGCGCAGAGGGGGCTGGGAGCACTGAGGACGCTGAGCGCAGGTGAGGAGAGCGACGTCCCTGTCTGGCAGCAGGCAGGGACGCAGGCGCTACAGTACCCCCCCCTCTAGGCCCCCCCTTCTTTAGGCCAGAAAGAAATTTAGCTAGGATAAGAGGGGCATGGATGTTCTCCCGAGGCTCCCAGGTTCTCTCCTCAGGACTAAACCCCTTCCAATCCACCAAAAAATAAGTCTTTCTTCCTACCCTTTTTGTGGCCAGAATGTTCTCTACCTCAAATTCATCATCAGCAGACACTGGAGCAGGAGGTGTACCTGTAGACTTAAAAAAAGAGTTAAGAACCACAGGTTTGAGGAGAGATACATGAAAAGAATTAGGAATTCTCAAATTGGCCGGGAGTTTCAATTTATAGGACACCGGATTGATCTGACTGATGATCTCAAAAGGACCGATGAACCGAGGACCTAACTTGTAGGACGGAATTTTGAGTCGAACATATTTGGACGAAAGCCAGACTTTGTCCCCAGGACGGAATTGAGGAGGATCCAGACGTTTTTTGTCAGCATGTCTTTTCATGCGCTCGGATGACTGAATGAGTGCGGACCGGGTACTCTCCCAGATGGAGGAGAATTCTCTAACCAGAGATTCCGCAGCTGGATTGTCCACAGAGATGGAAACAGGGACAGGGATCCGAGGGTGCTGACCGAAGACTACAAAAAACGGAGACTTGGTGGAAGATTTGCTCTCATGATTATTGTAGGAGAATTCGGCCCAAGGCAGGAGCTCCACCCAGTCAGAATGGTGGGCATTAACGAAGTGTCGAAGATAACTGGTCAAATTCTGATTTATTCGTTCAACTTGTCCATTGGACTGTGGGTGGTAAGCGGAGGAAAAATCCAGGGTGACGTCTAGCAACTTACAAGTGGCTCTCCAGAAACGTGAGGTGAACTGAACCCCACGATCCGACACAATGTGACGAGGCAGACCATGAAGACGGAAGATGTGGCGGATAAAGTCTTTAGCCAACTCGGGTGCAGACGGAAGACCTGGCAGAGGAATGAAGTGAGCCATCTTGGAAAAGCGGTCAGCGACCACCCAAATGACCGTACAACCGGCAGAGACGGGCAGATCTGTTATGAAGTCCATGGCTATATGCTGCCAGGGGGCAGCGGGTACAGGAAGCGGAAGAAGACGGCCGGTAGGCAGGTGTCTCGGAACTTTGTTGCGGGCACAGGAAACACAGGCAGAAACAAAGTCTATTACGTCTTTGTGCAGGGTAGGCCACCAATAATGCCGAGTAATGAGTTGGAGGGTCTTTTTTGACCAGCGTGGCCAGCGAGTTTAGACGAGTGACCCCAATGTAGGATTCTCTTCCGATCGGTCTCTGATACGAACGTCTTACCAGGAGGGAGACGATTTAGACTCACGGGAGCCACCTGCATCACTCTGGCGGGATCGATGATATGTTTAGGCTCATCTTCGAGATCCGACACCAGGAAAGACCGAGACAAGGCATCCGCCTTGACGTTTTTGTCAGCTGGGCGAAAATGCAAAAGAAAATCGAAGCGGGCAAAAAACAAGGACCACCGGGCTTGGCGAGGATTAAGTCTCTGTGCCTGCTGGAGGTATGCCAGATTTTTGTGATCCGTGTAGATGATTACCGGATGAAGAGCCCCTTCGAGTAGGTAACGCCACTCCTCCAATGCCAACTTAATGGCCAATAACTCTCGATCTCCTATGGAGTAGTTGCGCTCGGAGGAGGAGAAGAGTTTGGAGAAGAAACCGCAGGACACCATCCTCCCGGATGGCGATTTTTGGGTAAGAACCGCTCCGGCTCCAGCAGAGGAAGCGTCCACCTCCAGGAAGAACTGCTTGTTGCCATCCGGGCGATGCAGCACTGGAGCGGAAGAGAAGGCCTGTTTCAGAGAAAGGAAGGCCTCCTCTGCTTCGATCGTCCACTGTTTGGGGTTAGCATCCTTGCGAGTGAGCGCTGAGATTGGAGCAGTCCTGGAAGAGAAGTGCGGTATGAAGAGACGGTAATAGTTGGCGAATCCCAGGAACCGCTGAATGGCCTTCAACCCCTCCGGTCGGGGCCACTTCTCGATGGCAGACAATTTCTCCGGATCCATTCGTAGGCCTGTCTGAGAAATGATGTAGCCCAGAAACGGAAGCGATGTCTGCTCAAAGAGGCACTTCTCATATTTGGCGAAGAGGTGATTCTGCCTGAGCCTGAGCAGAACCGACGAACATCCCTCCGGTGAGACTGAAGATCCGGAGAGAAGACCAAGATGTCGTCAAGGTACACCACAACGCAGGAATAGAGGAGGTCCCGGAAGATGTCGTTGACCAACTCCTGAAAGACTGCTGGAGCATTACAGAGACCAAAGGGCATCACCAAGTACTCGTAGTGGCCGTCCCGGGTGTTGAATGCCGTCTTCCATTCATCTCCTCGACGGATACGAACCAGGTTGTATGCTCCACGAAGATCTAGTTTGGTGAAGACTCTAGCCCCTCTAAGACGATCAAACAGTTCTGGAATGAGCGGAAGAGGGTACTTATTCTTCACCGTGATCGAATTTAGGCCTCTGTAGTCAATACAGGGACGGAGAGATCCGTCTTTCTTTTTAACGAAGAAGAAACCTGCTCCCGCTGGGGAGGTAGATTTCCGGATAAATCCCTTTGCTAAGTTCTCCTCGATATATTCGGACATCGACCTGGTCTCAGCAGCAGACAACGGGTAAATACGCCCACGGGGAGGCGTAGTACCGGGTAACAGGTCAATCGGGCAATCATATGGTCTATGCGGGGGTAATGTCTCTGCTTCCTTTTTATTGAAGACATCAGCAAATGACCAATATGGAATCGGGAGTCCAGGTAGATTAGCAGGTGTAGGAGAAGAATAGACAGGATGAACAGGCACCAGACACGTTTTATGACAGTCCTGTCCCCAGCGAAGAACCTCTCCATTCTGCCAGTCGAGCACAGGTGCATGTTTTTGGAGCCAAGGCAGACCTAGTAAGAAAGCATGAGAGAGTCCAGGCAGAACATGAAATGAGATGCTCTCAGAATGCAACATTCCCACCTGCAGGGTTATGACTTCGGTGATAAGTCGGATGGGACGAGGTAGGAGGCCCCCATCCACAGCAGCAACAGATACAGGTTCAACAAGAGGTTTGGTGGGAATGTGATACTTCTCTACTAGAGCCTGTGACACGAGATTCCCAGCTGCTCCAGAATCAAGTTGGGCCATTTCGAAGTGGCGGTTCTTACCGATCAGAATTGAAACCGACAGCAGCAGGGATGAAGAGGATTTATTTTTGTCTAGATTGACCTCTCCGAGCGAACCTAGACACAGGCGTTTTCCCGACTTCTCCGGACAGGTTTGGATCCAGTGCTCCTTACTGCCGCAGTAGAAGCAACTTTTCTCGGCACGGCGTGAGTCCTGACGGGTTTTGACCATCTTGGTCTGGTCGACCTGTATAGGCTCAGCAGTGTGCACCTGAGGAGAAACGGAAGAGGTTATAGATCTCTGACACGAGGGTGCAAGATGGGAAAATTCTTTTTTACGGGTGATCTCTTTGGCTCGTTCCTGGAACCGTAGATCAATTCGATTGGCAAGATTTATTAAATCATCTAGAGAGGTTGGAACGTCCCGACCGGCAAGTTCGTCTTTAATACGGCCGGACAGACCCTCCCAGAAGACCGAAATTAGAGCTTCATTGTCCCAAGCTAGTTCTGAGGCTAAAGTCCGGAACCGTATGGCATATTGACCAACGGTGAGACTCTCCTGACGGAGACGCAGCAGAGATGATGCAGAGGAAGTCTTCCGTCCAGGTTCGTCGAATACCTTCCGGAAGGCCGAGAGAAAAGCAGGCAGGTCAGATACCAGAGGATCCTCTCTCTCCCAGAGAGGATTAAGCCAGGCCAGGGCTTCTCCGGTGAGATGGGACATGATGAAGGCAATTTTGGCCCGGTCAGAGTTAAACTGGTGTGCCAGGAGTTCAAAATGCAGGGTGCACAGATTAATGAAACCCCGAGCCAGAGCAGGATCGCCTCCAAACCTAGGAGGAGCTGACAGTCGGGGTCCGGGAATGGAAACCACGGAATTGGGAATCAGCGGGACTGACGGATTATGAGTCATGGCTCCAGCGATGGTTGCAAGTGATGATTTCAGAGTGTCCAGACGGGATTTGACGTTCCGCAGGTGACCCAGGATGGTCTCCTGTTGAGACTTCTGGCGAGACAGCTCATGACACAGTTCCGGGAGTGAAGGGGTTTGGGTGCCACCGGGTTCCATGGCCCGAGCAAACTGTAACGGGTCTGGTGGGTGGAACTACTGACGAGACAGGTCAGGTTGGTGGAACCACAAAGCTTTATTATACAAGAGATTTTACTTGTAAGAGAGCGGGTGGCACCTGGGAAAAGGGCAAGGATTCACGGCAGAGGATATAGGTAGTTTCTGGACAGGCAGGTTTGTCACAGTAAGTGACCAAGGAAGTCTCTGGGCAGGCAGGTTGTAACGGTAAGTAACCGAGGCAGTCTCTGGACAGGCAGGTTGTCACGGCAAGTGACCAAGGCAGTCTCTGGGACAGGCAGGTTGTCACGGCAAGTGACCAGGCAGTCTCTGGGACAGGCAGGTTGTCACAGCAAGTGACCAGGCAGTCTCTGGGACAGGCAGGTTGTCACGGCAAGTGACCAGGCAGTCTCTGGGCAGGCAGGTTGTCACGGCAAGTGACCAGGCAGTCTCTGGGACAGGCAGGTTGTCACGGTAAGTGACCAGGCAGTCTCTGGGACAGGCAGGTTGTCACGGCAAGTGACCAGGCAGTCTCTGGGCAGGCAGGTTGTCACGGCAAGTGACCAGGCAGTCTCTGGGCAGGCAGGTTGTCACGGCAAGTGACCAGGCAGGCAGGTTGTCACAACAAGTGACCAGGCAGACTCTGGGCAGGCAGGTTGTCATGGCAAGTGACCAGGAAGTCTCTAGACAGGCAGGTTGTCACAGCAAGTGACCAGGCAGGCTCTAGACAGGCAGGTATATACGACCTGATATGGTGGAGCCTCCAGGTAGGCTGCAGTCGGATGGCAGATGATCGCTTCCAGGTGAGCAGGCAAGAGCCGGGGATCTCTGCAGATGATGTCCGAACTTCCGGATGGAGCTGCAGTCGGATGGCAGATGATCGCTCCCAGGTGAGCAGGCAAGAGCCGGGGATCTCTGCAGATGATGTCCGAACTTCTGGATGGAGCTGCAGTCGGATGGCAGATGATCGCTCCTAGGTGAGCAGGCAAGAGCCGAGGATCTCTGCAGATGACGTCCGAACCTCTGGATGGAACTGCAGACGGATGGCAGACAGGCAAGCCGACAGGTAACAGACAGGTAACTGGAATCAGGAGCTGATGGCTGAAACAGAGTTAGACTGCACAGGAACAACATTGCTCGGGCACCTACATTAAGGAGGAAGCCCTTAATATAGGGTGGAGTCCTCCAGCATTGGCTGGAGACTGATTTGGAAAATGCGCGCGGCTCCTTTAAGAGCGGGGGAGGGTGCGGGCGCGCGCCCTAAGGCCAGTAGCAGGGAAGGAGCGCGCGGACCAGCAGGGCGCGCGGGACCAGCAGGGCGGAAGGAGGACGCCATAGGCGCAGAGGGGGCTGGGAGCACTGAGGATGCTGAGCGCAGGTGAGGAGAGCGACGTCCCTGTCTGGCAGCAGGCAGGGACGCAGGCGCTACATCCATATCTACCCGCATCGACCTCCGTTTTCACGAGCGGAGGTTGGAGCGGGCCCAGTGTAGGCAGAGGTTTCGGCTGGCTCCCACCTTTGTCAAACCTCTTGAATCCCCCATTCAGGCGTCCAATTCCCAGGAGACCATGGAAGCTTCTCGAGTGGGACCTAAGTCTCGAGCCGCTCGAGCTTCCATGGTCTGTAGTGTGTGCCAGCGGCAGGGGCATTATGCCAACCGATGTCCACAGCGGTTGAGCAAATGGTCGTGTCCAGTAACCATGGGAGCAGGGTCACTACACACACAACGGCTTTTGCCCCGAAAGTGCTCTTTAAAGGGACAATTACTCTAGGTCCATCCACTCTTCCAGTCAAGATCTGTGTGGATTTTGGGGCAGAGGGGAATTTTATGTCTTCCACCTTTGCTTCTCGCCACACCATACCTCTGGTGAAGCTCACCAAACCAGCGTCGGTTAGAGTATTAAATGGATCAATTCTGTCCCCATCAATCACCCATCAGACTGTCACTCTTCCCCTGTCTATATCGCCTTCCCTTCAGGAGAATATATCTCTTTTTGTTCTTCCTGAGGATATGGACGAGGTTCTGTTGGGATTACCCTGGCTCCGCCACCACTCTCCCCATATTGAGTGGTCTTCTGGGAGAATTCTGGCAAATGAAAAAATATGACAAAACACTATTAGCAGCGTAACCATGGTAATACATATATTTGAATGGACATAGGTGCTGCTATTAAGGAAATTAAGGATCTATCGCTAAGATAAATATGAAAGCAGTTAGGTCAAAGACCAAAGAAACGACAACAGATCCAAATGTATATAAAAATTGCAAATTTTATTAATTAATTAACATATAAAATGTGGGACAGGTGAACTGAACGGTAACCAAATAGTGGGGTATGATGTCTAGCATGGACATCTACCAATGATTACTTTCACCTGGGTTCCCTGACAAAATTTGATTTAATATAATGGAGGGCACAACAAAACTTGAAAAAATATATATTATATATATATGAATGTATTTACTTATTACAGCAAAGATCTTACACGGTAGTTAGCATAAATCAAAATGCAAATGCATATAATGAAACATAGGTTGCCACATATAATGAAAAATTTGGACATGGACACTATTGTGTCTATTGAAAAAAGAATGACCACCACTCAATTCATAATATTACAATATGCTGAAAAAACACATTCAGAAAAATAATAAATTGTGCCCATAGCAATAACAGTGATTCCGTGCCCATAAGCTATCCATAATATGAATGAAAAAAGACCATACATAGCCTGTGATGTTGGCAAATTAGAACAATGAATGAGGAAACGTTACCTCTAATATGAAGTGGCCAGCACATAAATGAACCACAGGTAAAGTGGGGAAAAGACCATACATGGCCAGTAATACTGGTTAACACGTGCGGTAAATGAGGAAACGTTACCTCCGATATGGAATAGCGGCACTGGCAGGGAGACCCGGGTGAGAGTAAACGTGCCCCGACGCACTTTTCGGAAGCTTGTCCTTCGTCAGGGGGCGTGCTGATACAACTAACCAAGTGCTATAAAAACCGCTGGACCGGAACTGACATGCCGCGTACCGGAAGTGACGCGTGTGAAGCGATGACACCACCCGGTGCACCGCGCCTGCGTCAAACATATGGACGCCATGGAAACACCATGGCAACCATACACGAAAGACACAGGGAGCGGAGCAGCGCGTAGCGACTCAGCCCACACGCGTGCAGGCACGCGGCTGTGAAGTGTAAGTATGTGCAATCAAAGCCATAGCCTGAAGTACATAATATAGCCTCAGAATGTATAAGAGACTAATGGGACCTTCCATCTTGAGCATACCTATGAAAGATGGATGTATATACAGGAAACAAAGATTATATATATATTTTTACCTTTATCTTCCAGAATAAATTTCAATCAAAAAATTAATTATCTTCATTAAGAAAGATTCTAACGTATATAGCAAAACTGGAAGAGAATACATACTAAACACCTATACATATGTTCAAAATACAATTTTGAAGACACAGAAGGATATATTCCAGTTATATTAACATGTACAAATATGCTGAGATGTAACAAGTCACAAACAACAGGCTAACAATATTTATAATTACATAAATGATTACAAAGACGTAAACGATTGTTGTAATTGGAGTATATGAAAATGTAGTGAGATATTCTCCATATTAATGGTCCAGAAAGGCAAGAGTGA
This sequence comes from Oophaga sylvatica, assembly GCA_033576555.1. NCBI lineage: Eukaryota > Metazoa > Chordata > Amphibia > Anura > Dendrobatidae > Oophaga > Oophaga sylvatica. The sequence continues at coordinate 7,021,567 of JARQOD010000009.1, forward strand.
TTGAAATAACCTAAAATATTATAAAAAACAAGGTAATCAAACACATTATAAAAAAACACAAACGGTTAAAAAAATTGGAGATGTCACAGGTAGACATCAACCCACAACAGAAGGTGTTTCAAAGAAACGATGCAAAGCTTAAATTTTCGTTTAAACCATTGGGGTGGACTGTGTTTAGGGTCCATATCCAATGAGCTTCTAATTGAGCCAAACGCTGTGAAAAACCACCTCCTCGAATCCCTAGATCTAGACAATCTATCCCTTTTACGCGGAAAGCCTTGCCGTTACATTGATGGTATGTCTTAAAGTGTCTAGGAAGTGTTTTAAGGGTTGACAGATCTTCTTCATTAGCTGCTGCCTCAATCCCAAGTACATGCTCCCTGATTCTCACTTTCAGTTGACGTGTAGTTAAACCTACATAAATCAGGGAGCATGGGCATGTGGCGTAGTAGACGACACATTTGGTGGTACATGTGATATATTTTTTGATCTTAAAGGTTTTTGTTCCTGAAGAATCTACGAATGAATTACAACGATCTACGTTAACACATGCCACGCAGTGTCCGCACTTAAAACACCCCTTACGGTTGTTAAAATCATCCAGGAAAGTTCGGGGGGATTGGCTTCATAATGACTAGAAGTGAGAAATTCTCGTAGATTTTTTGACCGTCTATATGTAATATAAGGCCTAACCGGGATAATTTTGGCCAAAGTAGAATCTGTTTTTAAAATAGGCCAAGCTCTTTCCAAAATTTTTTTCACATTATTAGACTGAGAATTATAGGTGGTAATAAATCTAGTTACGTCTGATTGGGGCCTATCTTGGGTCTTATACAATAAAGTATTTCTTTGACTGAATTTGGCTTTATTGAAAGCCTTTTTTATAGATCTGTTACTATAGCCCCTTTCCATCAAGCGTCCTTTCAATGTATTGGCCTGTCTTTCAAACTCACTATCATTTGAACAAATGCGCCAAAGTCTTATAAACTGGCCAGTTGGTATGGCCCTAATCAGGTGTGACGGATGCGAAGAAGAGGCGTGCAACAAAGAATTTGTAGCAGTGGACTTCCTAAAAATTGTAGTCTGAATTAGATGATCTTCATCTCTTGTTAATGTGACATCTAAGAATTCAATTTTATTTTTGTCATGACAGAAAGTCAACTTGATATTCATGTCATTATCGTTTAACCAATCAAAAAATTCATTAAGTGAGCAAGTGGAGTCCTGCCAGATCAGCAGGATATCGTCTATGTACCGCGTCCATAATAGGACGCGGTCCATAGACACCTGCCGATCTGACAGGAGGAGGTCCCTTTCCCACAGACCCAGGAACAGATTAGCATAGGAGGGCGCGAACGCCACCCCCATTGCTGTTCCCTGGGTCTGCAGGAAAAAGGACCCCTTAAATACAAAGAAGTTGTGGGTTAGGGTAAACTCCAAAACTTCCAGTATCAGATCTTTCAGAGCAGGAGGAATATTGAAGGTTTGTAGAAAAAATTCGGTAGCACGTAACCCATCACTGTGTCTAATGCTCGTATATAAGGATTCCACATCAGCAGTTACTAATGTGGAGTCAGGATCTAATACCAGACCATCAACTCTACAAAGTAACTGATTTGTGTCCTTTAAATATGAAGGAAGTTCTTCAACTAAGGGTTTTAACATTGAGTCAATCCATTGGTTAACCCGTTCCAAATAATTCCCTTTGCCCGAAACAATGGGGCGACCAGGTGGCACTAGAGCATTTTTGTGGAGCTTAGGGAGGAGATAAAATGTTGGAACCATAGGTTCTGGAACTATCAATGCTGCATATAGTTCTTTGGTAATTATATCTTCACCCAACGCTCTAGACAGAATCTCCCTGAGTTTGTCACCATAGGCGGACAAGGGGTTGAAGGTGAGTCTCTTATAACAGATGTTATTGTTTAATTGTCTAAACGCTTCTTTTTCATACATGGTTGAGGGCCATATCACTAAATTACCCCCCTTGTCCGCCTGTTTGATGACAACATCAGGGAGACTCCTCAATGATTTCAAACGTGAGCGCTCTTCCCTGGTAAGATTATCCTGATAAATGTGACAAGGGATTTTTTGTAATTCAGCTGTGACTACCTTAACAAATAGGTATACAGCACTACAATTGGACAATGGTGGAAACCGTTTAGAGTGTGGTCTGATACTGGGAGGAATCTTACCTCCAGGTGGTGTAACATGCTCATTAGACAATTCAAAAAATCTACGAGAATTTCTCACTTCTAGTCATTATGAAGCCAATCCCCCCCGAACTTTCCTGGATGATTTTAACAACCGTAAGGGGTGTTTTAAGTGCGGACACTGCGTGGCATGTGTTAACGTGGATCATTGTAATTCATTCGTAGATTCTTCAGGAACAAAAACCTTTAAGATCAAAAAATATATCACATGTACCACCAAATGTGTCGTCTACTACGCCACATGCCCATGCTCCCTGATTTATGTAGGTTTAACTACACGACAACTGAAAGTGAGAATCAGGGAGCATGTACTTGGGATTGAGGCAGCAGCTAATGAAGAAGATCTGTCAACCCTTAAAACATTTCCTAGACACTTTAAGACATACCATCAATGTAACGGCAAGGCTTTGCGCGTAAAAGGGATAGATTGTCTAGATCTAGGGATTCGAGGAGGTGGTTTTTCACAGCGTTTGGCTCAATTAGAAGCTCGTTGGATATGGACCCTAAACACAGTCCACCCCAATGGTTTAAACGAAAATTTAAGCTTTGCATCGTTTCTTTGAAACACCTTCTGTTGTGGGTTGATGTCTACCTGTGACATCTCCAATTTTTTTAACCGTTTGTGTTTTTTTATAATGTGTTTGCTTACCTTGTTTTTTATAATATTTTAGGTTATTTCAATCACTCTTGCCTTTCTGGACCATTAATATGGAGAATATCTCACTACATTTTCATATACTCCAATTACAACAATCGTTTACGTCTTTGTAATCATTTATGTAATTATAAATATTGTTAGCCTGTTGTTTGTGACTTGTTACATCTCAGCATATTTGTACATGTTAATATAACTGGAATATATCCTTCTGTGTCTTCAAAATTGTATTTTGAACATATGTATAGGTGTTTAGTATGTATTCTCTTCCAGTTTTGCTATATACGTTAGAATCTTTCTTAATGAAGATAATTAATTTTTTGATTGAAATTTATTCTGGAAGATAAAGGTAAAAATATATATATAATCTTTGTTTCCTGTATATACATCCATCTTTCATAGGTATGCTCAAGATGGAAGGTCCCATTAGTCTCTTATACATTCTGAGGCTATATTATGTACTTCAGGCTATGGCTTTGATTGCACATACTTACACTTCACAGCCGCGTGCCTGCACGCGTGTGGGCTGAGTCGCTACGCGCTGCTCCGCTCCCTGTGTCTTTCGTGTATGGTTGCCATGGTGTTTCCATGGCGTCCATATGTTTGACGCAGGCGCGGTGCACCGGGTGGTGTCATCGGCTTCACACGCGTCACTTCCGGTACGCGGCATGTCAGTTCCGGTCCAGCGGTTTTTATAGCACTTGGTTAGTTGTATCAGCACGCCCCCTGACGAAGGACAAGCTTCCGAAATGTGCGTCGGGGCACGTTTACTCTCACCCGGGTCTCCCTGCCAGTGCCGCTATTCCATATCGGAGGTAACGTTTCCTCATTTACCGCACGTGTTAGCCAGTATTACTGGCCATGTATGGTCTTTTCCCCACTTTACCTGTGGTTCATTTATGTGCTGGCCACTTCATATTAGAGGTAACGTTTCCTCATTCATTGTTCTAATTTGCCAACATCACAGGCTATGTATGGTCTTTTTTCATTCATATTATGGATAGCTTATGGGCACGGAATCACTGTTATTGCTATGGGCACAATTTATTATTATTTTTCTGAATGTGTTTTTTCAGCATATTGTAATATTATGAATTGAATGGTGGTCATTCTTTTTTCAATAGACACAATAGTGTCCATGTCCAAATTTTTCATTATATGTGGCAACCTATATTTCATTATATGCATTTGCATTTTGATTTATGCTAACTACCGTGTAAGATCTTTGCTGTAATAAGTAAATACATTCATATATATATAATATATATTTTTTCAAGTTTTGTTGTGCCCTCCATTATATTAAATAAAATTTTGTCAGGGAACCCAGGTGAAAGTAATCATTGGTAGATGTCCATGCTAGACATCATACCCCACTATTTGGTTACCGTTCAGTTCACCTGTCCCACATTTCATATGTTAATTAATTAATAAAATTTGCAATTTTTATATACATTTGGATCTGTTGTCGTTTCTTTGGTCTTTGACCTAACTGCTTTGGGAGAATTCTGGGTTGGGGTGATTAATGTAAAGGCAGATGCATTAGGGACAGCGTTCAGGTCACCACCACAGAGATACCCTTAGACCTCTCTTCGATTCCCAAGGTTTATTGGTCTTACGCAGACGTATTCTCCAAGAAAGCTGCAGAGACTCTTCCGCCTCATCACCCCTACGACTGTTCTATCGATCTCTTGCCTGGAGCTGAGTCTCCTAGGGTAAGGGTTTATCTCCTCTCTCTCCCTGAAACGGAGGCTATGTCCCAATATATTCAGGAGAACTTGGCAAGAGGATTCATAAGGAAGTCGGTGTCACCAGCGGGAGCGGGATTCTTCTTTGTGCAGAAGAAGAGCGGAGAGTTACGTCCTTGTATAAACTATAGGGGTCTTAACGCTATCACCGTGAAAAATAAATACCCTTTGCCGCTAATCTCTGAGCTCTTTGATAGGCTTCAAGGAGCAAGGGTATTTACTAAGTTAGATCAGCGGGGTGCGTATAACCTGATTCGCATCCGTGAGGAGGACGAATGGAAGACGGCATTCAATACCAGGGAGGGGCATTACGAATATTTGGTGATGCCCTTCGGGCTCTGTAATGCTCCAGCCGCCTTCCAAGATTTTGTAAATGACATTTTCCGAGATATGCTTGCCACCTCTGTGGTAGTCTGTCTGGATGACATTCTCATCTTTTCTCCAGATATAGATTCCCATCGGAGAGATGTCTGCAAAGTCTTCAACCTTTTGCGGGCAAATTCCCTGTATGCAAAATTGGAGAAGTGCGTGTTTGAGCAGGAGTCTTTACCTTTCCTGGGCTATATCATCCCGAGACGAATGGGTTGGTAGAGAGGGCCAACCAGACCTTGGTCACATATTTGCGACATTTTGTCTCAGCCAGGCAGGATGACTGGGCTTCTTTGCTACCGTGGGCTGAGTTTGCTCTCAATAATGCTGTGGCTGACTCCACCGGACAGAACCCCATTCCTCTTGAACTAAGGTCAGCATCCGCTGGTTCCGGTGCCCATGCCCGTGTCTTCTGCCAACTCCAGGATGGCAGACTGGGCTGTGGAGGCACGGGACATATGGGACTGAACCCAGAATGCCATTCAGGCCTCCAAAGAGAGGATGAGGTCTTCAGTCGATGTTCATCTGCGCCCCGCTCCGACATTTGCTCCGGGCGACTTAGTGTGGCTCTCTGCCCAGAACATCAGGCTGCGAGTAGAGTCTACTAAGTTGGCACCTCGCCATCTCCACCTTTCTCGACCACTTCACCACCTGGCTACTCAATTTCCTCTCTGCTGACATCCCCACCATCATCATGGGCGATTTCAACATCCCCATTGACACTTCCACCCCGGCGGCCTCTAAACTTCTTTCGCTCACAGCTTCCCTTGGCATCACTCAATGGTCCTCTGCGGCCACTCACAAAGGCGGTCACACGCTGGACCTTATCTTCACCCGTCTCTGTTCCCTCACTAATCTCACTAACTCCCCACTCCCCCTGTCTGACCACAACCTACTGACATTCTCTTCCCTCTCCTCTGTTAGTACGCATCCCCCACTCCACAAACTCACCCACCCTCGCAGAAATCTCAAACACCTCAATTTACAATCGCTCTCTGAGTCCCTCCTCCCTCTTACAGACATAGCCTCACTTAATGTCACAGATGCTGCTGCCACATTTTATAACACCACAATAAAAACCACACTTGATTCGGCCGCCCCCCTCATGCAGAGCAAAACTCGTACAATCAACAGGCAGCCCTGGCTGACCGGCCTGACCAAAGAACTGAGACGGGCTTCCAGGGTTACCGAGCGGAGATGGAAGAGAACCCACTCCACTGAGCACTTCAACGCATACAAGCAGTCCCTTGCCAGCTTCAAGTCCACGCTCTCTGCCGCAAAACAAACTTACTTCTCATCTCTCATATCCTCCCTGTCTCACAACCCCTTTACAGCTCTTCAACACTTTCAATTCTCTACTCCATCCCACAGCACCTCCTCCCTCTCCTCTCATTTCTGTCGAAGACTTTGCCTCCTTCTTTAAGCAAAAGATTGATACTATCAGAGAAGGCTTTGGCCCGCAGCCCCCAATGCCCCTCTTAGCCACTCAGTCCTGTTCTTCCAAAACCAGCTTCACCACCATGACAGAAGATCAGCTCTCCACTCTCCTGTCAAGATCACACCTCACCACTTGCGCGCTTGACCCACTCCCGTCCCACCTCATCCCTAACCTTGCCACAGTCTTCATCCCTACTCTCACACACCTCTTCAACCTTTCACTTACAAATGGTGTCTTTCCTTCATCCTTCAAACATGCTTCAATCACCCCGATCCTCAAAAAGCCCTCCCTCGACCCATCCTCAGCGTCTAGCTATCGCCCGATATCTCTTCTCCCCTTCGCCTCAAAACTACTGGAACAGCATGTATATCTTGAACTGTCCTCCCACCTTTCCTCCTGCTCCCTCTTTGACCGGTTACAATCAGGCTTTCGACCGCATCACTCAACTGAAACTGCCCTAACTAAAGTCACTAACGACCTGCTAACCGCCAAGAGCAAGCGACACTACTCTGTCCTCCTTCTCCTGGACCTGTCTTCTGCCTTTGACACCGTAGACCATTCCCTCCTCCTACAGATTCTCTCATCTCTTGGCATCACAGACTTGGCCCTATCCTGGATCTCATCATACCTAACAGACCGAACATTTAGTGTCTCCCTCTCACACACCAACTCCTCACCTCGCCCCCTGTCTGTCGGTGTTCCCCAAGGCTCAGTCCTAGGACCCCTACTCTTCTCCATCTACACCTTCGGCCTGGGACAGCTCATAGAATCCCACGGCTTGCAGTATCACCTCTACGCCGATGACACGCAGATCTACCTATCTGGACCTGACCTCACCTCCCTACTGACCAAAATCCCACAGTGTCTGTCTGCTATCTCAGCCTTCTTTTCTGCTCGCTTTCTCAAACTGAACATGGACAAAACAGAATTCATCATCTTTCCCCCACCTCATTCTACCCCTCCACCAGGCCTATCCATCAATGTCAATGGCTGCTCGCTTTCCCCAGTCCCACATGCTCGTGCCTTGGGGTGATCATCGACTCTGCCCTCTCTTTCAAACCACATATCCAAGCCCTCGCCACCTCCTGCCGCCTCAAACTCAAAAATATTTCCCGGATCCGCTCATTCCTCAACCATGAAACCACAAAAACACTAGTGCACGCCCTTATCATCTCCCGCCTCGACTACTGCAACCTCCTACTGTCTGGTCTCCCCTCTAGCACTCTGGCACCACTCCAGTCCATCCTACACTCTGCTGCATGACTAATCCACCTGTCTTCCCGCTATTCCCCTGCCTCCCCACTATGCCAGGCCCTTCACTGGCTTCCTATTGCCCAGAGGCTCCAGTTCAAAACCTTAACCATGACATACAAAGCCATCCACAACCTTTCTCCTCCATACATCTGTGACATGGTCTCCCGCTACCTACCCACACGCAACCTTCGATCCTCTCAAGATCTCCTTCTCGACTCCCCCCTCATCTCTTCTTCCCACAACCGCATACAAGACTTCTCCCGGGCTTCCCCCATACTCTGGAACTCTCTGCCGCAAAACATCAGACTTTCACCAACAACGGAGACCTTCAAGAAAAACCTGAAGACCCACCTGTTCCGACAAGCCTACAACCTGCAATGATCCTCAGTGTACTGAACCATCGCACAACCAGCTCTACCCTCTCCTAGTGTATTCTCACCCATCCCTGTAGACTGTGAGCCCTCGCAGGCAGGGTCCTCTCTCCTCCTGTACTTATGCGTCCCTTGTCTAGCACATGTTTATTGTATCTGTCTATATTTTTCCCCTTTTCATATGTAAAGCGCCATGGAATAAATGGCGCTATATAAATATATAATAATAATAATAATCTGCGCCCCGCTCCGACATTTGCTCCGGGCGACTTAGTGTGGCTCTCTGCCCAGAACATTAGGCTGCGAGTAGAGTCTACTAAGTTGGCACCTCGCTATTGGGCCCCTTTAAGATCCTTGAGCAGGCAAACCCTGTAGTCTACCGCTTAGCTCTTCCACCTCGCCTTGGCATGTCTGATACCTTTCACGTGTCCCTTCTGAAACCCGTGGCCATCTCCCGGTTTTCCGAGTTATCTGCCGGGACGTCGGGTTCATCTACCGACGATCATGAGGTGAACACCATTGTAGGGTGTAAGGTGGTACAGTGCAAAAAATTTTATTTGGTGGATTAGAGGGGTTATGGGCCTGAGGATAGGTCCTGGGAGCCTGCCGAGCACGTTCACGCTCCGCAGCTCATTGCTGCCTTTGAGCACAGCGAGGCCCAAAGAAGGAGGGGCCCTAGGAGCGGGGTAATGTTAGGGATCGAGTTCCCGCTGCTGCACAAGGGAATCTCGAGCCAGTCCAGCTGCGGTCCCCCATCCGTCTCCTGTCGCCATGGAACCTGCTCAGCAGAGACGTTGGTCCCAGCATCTCACTCGGTCTAATACTGTGCAGAGGCTTGTTGCTGCCTCTCCTGGTTCCTCTATTGTAACCAGTGCTGGAGCAGGCAGCTCTGGGACAAAGTCCTTGGTTTCTCCATCTGAGCAGGGCAAGATCTCCTATTGGAGATCAGGGGTCACATGCTCAGTTACAGCAGCGACTCCCATTGGTCCTCCAGGAAGGTCCTAAAACTGTTTGTGTTCTGGAGCAGTTTCCCATTGGTCCTTTTCTGGAAGATCCTGTAGCTGCTGCTATAAAAGGCTTGCATGACCGCACGGCCACGGGCTAGTATCAAGTCTGTTACGTGCTTGCGCCAGTGTGGTTAAGCATGTGTTTAGGGACCCGGCTGAAATAAGCCCCTAGAATACCGGTGTGTTTGGGTTCAGGGCTCTGGCTGAAATAAGCCCCTAGTATACCGGCACCTCTGGTGAGGAGTTTTGCTATGTGCATCGCTGACTACATTATATTGAAGCTGCGCAGTCTGGACGTAACCCGGTGGGCAGCACGCGGACATCGCCATCAGTCAGCGTTTATGTTGCGACTCTGTGGAGTAACAGAGTTCATTTAAACTGCCATAAAGCACCACTGCATTTTTGGTTTAGCGGCTCTGTGGAATAACAGAGTTTGCTCTTATCATTTTATAGTGCTACGGCGTTTATATCTGCAACTCTGTGGAATAACAGAGTTCGCTCATATCGCCATATAGTGCTACGGCGTTCACATCTGCGACTCTGCGGGATAAAAGAGTTCGCTCATACCGCCTATTGCGCCATCTTACTAGCAGCAGGCTCTGCCTGCACGGTGGACCCCAGGCTGCGAACGCATCTCTCCTTTATATCTATTAGGTGCGTTCCGCAGGCCCCTAACAGCCAGTGTATTGGCATTCCAAGTATAGGAGACCCGCTCCTTTAAATTGGGCCTAGTTTTGAATCAGGCCTTCCTCCACGTGTCATCAGCCGCTGCCAGTAGATCGCCAGTCTTAAGGTGTTCAGTGCTGCTACAGCCAGAGTCGAATTCCTATGAAGGGTGGGTGGTTATGCTGGGAGTAAAATACTTGTTATGGAAGAGGTGGAGGTGTACCCCACAGTGTAAAATGTTTGCCAGGCCCAGCAACTTTGTGTATGGGCATTATGAGTCTAGTAGATACGCTCCTTTTTAATCAGGCCTTCCTCCACAGCTCATCATCCACCACCACTAGATCACCAGGGTTAACTTGTTCCGTGAAACTACAGCCTGTGTCAAAATCCTAACAAGGGTGGGTGTTTTTGCTGGGTGTTAAATACTTGTTATGGAAAGGTGGAGGTGCTGGGCGTAAAATCCTTGTTATGTAAAAGGTGGAGGTGTACCCCACAGGGGAAAATGTTGGCCAGCCACCACACTTAGGGTATGGGCATTACAAGTCTAGGAGACTGTCTCATTTTTAATGCCACATTTTTTGTTAAGAGGCCATCCTCCATGTTTCTTCCAAGGGGGGATTGGGCTTATTGAGGTGCATATGAATTGGTAGCAGAGCAGTCCTTGCAGTCAATGCATAAGAAAATAGAATGGGAGTACAAAATGAATAATGTGAAGTGGATTTTCCTGGGTCAATCCAGTACCTGGGTTCAAAGGCTTATTGGGGTGCATATGACTTGGTAGCAGGGCAGGCCTTGCATTCAATGCAACATTTTTTATGAAAGCCCTCATGGACATCTCGTGAAAGGGGTATTGGGGTGCTTCGTAATTCTTGGCAGACTATCCACTCACAGCATAGACTATAAAAGTTTTGGATAACCACTATTTAATAATGGCCCTATAAGCAGATTAAGACTGCCTGATGCCCTTGTAAAAATAGGCTCTGTGACTTTAAGAGTCCCTCCTTCATAAATGAAGCAAGATGTGTCTGCTTAAGTCTCACACACCACATGGCCAGCTAGGGTTGTTAAATGTTACAATGATATTTCCCAGTGAATGCATTTGTTTTGGTTGAAAGCAATATTAGTGTTGAAAACTCTGACAACATTATTTAAAGCTGTGAACTAGGAGTCAAGAATGCTTCCAGGGGCGATCCCCATCATGTCCTTGTGTCATTTGAGCAGTGTTTCCATCATTTTCAGATGTTTTTAGACCTTAAAATGACCCCCAGGGGGGATCTTGGCAAAAAAGCTCGGGTCTCCCATAGACTTACATTGGGCTCGTTGTTGTGTCCGAGTACCCGAGCATTCCAATCTGCTCGACCTGAACAACGAGCACCCAAGCATTTTAGTGCTTGCCCATCACTAATAATTCTGCAACAATGGCCCTATGGTACTGCACAATTTTGGTACACTTTTCTGCCTCTGGAACAAGAGAATGAAAGTTATCCTTGTAGGGTCTAAAAGTGTCACTAGCCGGTAATGACTGGTACTCAATATTTTGACAATACGAGGGTCACGGGAAAGGCAGTGCAAAATAAAGTCAGCCATTCATGCCAGACTGGTAACAGGCAAGACTTCCGTGTCCTCACTAGAGATGAGCGGTGTTCGAAGCGAACTGTTCGCCAATTTCAAATTCGAGCTGTTTTGGGCGGTGTTCGAGACGTTCGACGAACCCGAACGATTTGAAAAAATCCGGCTGTTCGAGGTTATGTTCGATACTGTTTGTGCGCCTAAATCGTCACTGGATTTTTTTCACAGTAATGCTGAGAATCACTGTTAATACACAGTTTGAGTGTACAGCGGGGCGGGGGAGGGGCATGGGATGGATCTCTGCTGAAATAATGAAGATCTCAATTTTTTTTTCTCTTTCCCGCATTTCCAGTGGGCGGTGCAGTCTGTCAGCCTATCAGCAGCGTACACACAAAGCGATGTGCTTTTTTTTTCACACAAGCAAGGGCATGTGTCATTGGCTGTGTATGTCACATGTCCTTGCCCTATAAGACCCAGCCATTTCCCCCTCACCACCATTTTCTCACTGCTGCAGCACAGTGTTAGACGGCACTGCTGCTGCTGTTAGCGCTTTCTTTCTAACAGTGACTGTGAAGCGAATTTGCAGTTAGACAGGAAGGTTTAGGGAGTAGGGAGGGACTAGTTTGTAATTGCAGCCTTTTTAAGGGCTAGGTTACAGCAGTCCCTAGCACTTTTAGCAGGCAGGTCTGTGCTCTATATAGACAGATAGGTCAACTTGGGAGTAGTGACTATTTGTAATTGCAGCCCTTTTGAGGGCTAGGTTACATCAGTTGCTATCACTTTTTGCCAGCTCCACCAGCGTTGAAATACTCATAATTTTTGGCTGCATCTTGCCTGTATTATAATTGTGGGCATAGAAGCAGTCTGTGGTACTCATTGTATTAGGCCATCTATACTAAGCTCCACCAGCGTTGAAATACTCATAATTTTTTGCTGCATCTTGCCTGTAGAATAATTGTGGGCATAGTAGCAGTCTGTGGTACTCATTGTATAAGGCCATCTATACAAAGCTCCACCAGCATTAAAGAAAAAAAGAATTTTTATCTGCATCTTGCCTGGACAATAATTTTGGGCATAGTAGCAGTGTGTGGTACTCATTCTATTAGGCCATCTATACAAAGCTCCACCAGAGTTTAAAAAAAAAAGAATTTTTATCTGCATCTTGCCTGGACAATAATTTTGGGCATAGTAGCAGTGTGTGGTACTCATTCTATTAGGCCATCTATACAAAGGTCCAGCAGCATTGAGCTCCACATTCTATTAGGCCATCTATACTAAGCTCCACCAGCGTTGAAATACTCATAATTTTTTGCTGCATCTTGCCTGTAGAATAATTGTGGGCATAGTAGCAGTCTGTGGTACTCATTGTATAAGGCCATCTATACAAAGCTCCTCCAGCGTTAAAGAAAAAAAGAATTTCTATCTACATCTTGCCTGGACAATAATTTTGGGCATAGTAGCAGTGTGTGGTACTCATTGTATTAGGCCATCTATACAAAGCTCCACCAGAGTTTAAAAAAAAAAGAATTTCTATCTACATCTTGCCTGGACAATAATTTTGGGCATAGTAGCAGTCTGTGGTACTCATTGTATTAGGCCAGCTATACAAAGCTCCACCAGCGTTCAAATACTAAGAATTTTTTGCAGCCATCGTTTTTTGTGCAAACAACTCCAGAGTTGTCAATTAGGTAACCACCAAAATGAGTGGCAAAAGGCCTGCTGCTGGTGGAAAGGGGAATAGGCGTGTTGAGAAGGGCAAAAAATGTTGTGTCCGTGGGGTAGGTGTTAAAGCAACAGTAACATCTGCAGAAGAAAGACCATTTTCCAGCCAAACTAAGATGTCTACTTCTTTTAGTGGACAATGTGGTACGATCCCTTTCTTATGGGCACACCCATCGCTACAAATTTCAGATGAGGCACAAAAAAAAGGTGCTTCAACAGATATCAAGTGCTCCTTTAAGTCGGCTCTCCACCTCAACTTCAACATCACAAAAACTCCAGTCCTCAGAGGTGTCACCCCAATCGCACTTGCTTCCTCACAGCTCCCAAGTCTCCAACTGCCCGTCTGAGTATGGGATAGAACAGATGGTTGAGTCTGCAGATCTGTTTACTCATACTATAGCCTGGGAATCAGAGGTCATCTCCACAGCTTCTGTGAATCCAGATGAGGAAATGATCTGCACTGATGCCCAGAATGTTTATGAGTCGGATCCAGGACCAGATGAAGAAGGTTCTGAGCATAATGTAGACCCTCGTTCCCAAACTGTAACTCCTGTTGGTGGAGAAAATGAGGAAGACGATGATGAGACTCAAATACCTAATTTGAGCGACAACTTGAGTTTTGTGTCAGGGCAGGAAGAGGTTGGCTCTGAGGACGACGGGTGTGAGAACACACAGGGTGATGATGACGAGGTTGCAGATCCCACTTACTGTCAACCCACAGTCAGACAGTCGATGAGGTCAGCAGAGGAGGTGGAGGAGGATTCGACCTGGACAGAGACGTAGTACTGGAAGCACGTCACCAACTGCATCCTCAACCACAACTCTGCCTCTGACCACAAGTCAAGGTGGCTCTTCAGGTCGCATGGGTTCTAAGCCTTGCATGCCTGGGCATTTTTTACATCGATAAGGATGACCCAACTCGTGTTATCTGTAACATTTGTGACCAAAAGCTAAGTAGAGGCCAAAAAATCCATAGTTTGAGTACTTCATGCATGAACTTTCACATGGATATGAAGCATAAGTTGCAGTGGCAAGCTCACTGTGCTACAATGTGGCCTAGCGGGCCGGCCCAATCACCGTCTGCCCCATCTTGTGCATCTGCGACCGCGGCCTCTTCATCCTCTGTGACTGGGGGACAGCAGTCAGCACTATCCAGCAAAGCCACTAAAGGAGACTCAAGGTCTCCAAAAATTCAATGTAAACAGCAAAAAAAAGGCAGCAACACTCACCTGCCCAGATCTCAGAACAAATGCACTACAGGATGCAGCCAGCCCATATAGCAAGATGTTAGCAGCACAGGTGCAAAATACCAGATTAAACAGCCACTCTCCACATACCCATTTTGCTGATTACAGGGGACAGCAGTCAGACCTGTTTTGAGACTCAGACCTGGCACCTCTTTACCAGCAACAGCCACTCAGATTGACAGGTCATCAGTTCATTTGGAAGTGGAAACACCAGCTGGTGATGAGCGCTCTCCGACATCGAGAGCACCACCTTTGGACCAAGGCAACCTAACTTCTGCGCCTGCATCTTCCTCACAGATCGTCAGTTGTCCGGGGACACCCTACTCAATCCCGTCTACGCACAACAGCCAGTCCTCGGTCCCTCAGATGTGGACAAGTAAAAGACCATTTCCTCCTAGCCATGAGAAAGCTAAGAGGTTGCAAGCTCTTGGCTACAGAAATGCTGCCTCTCCGCCTTGTGAACACAGAGGATTTTCAAGACCTTATGTCCGTCGCAGTGCCCCAGTACCAGATGCCCAGTCGGCACTACTTCTCAAAGAAAGGTGTGCCTGCGCTCCACAAGTATGTCGCAAACAACATCACCACTTCTTTGAGAAACTCAGTGTGTGACAGGGTGCATTTAACCACAGACACTTGGATGAGTAGGCATGGACAGGGGCGTTACATGTCGCTGACTGGGCACTGTGTAACTACGGTGACAGCAGGACAAGGGGCTGCTGTCCAAGTCTTGCCGTCCCCACGAGTTGTGCGTCAATCCTCTTTATCTCGAAGTTCCTCCACTGCTTCTTCCTCCTCAACCTCCTCTCGGTCCTCCACATGCACCCAAAGCCTGTCTGGTCATGCCACGGCTTTCTAACTGCGCAGAAGGGATCCTGCACACCTCCTTGCTATGCTGGCAGAAGGGCTCAATGTAATCAGGCGGTTTTTACGTTGAAATGTCTGGAAAATGTGAGTCACACAGCTGAGTGTTGTGGTCAGCTCTGGAGAACCAGTTTCATGAATGGTTGTCTCCACTGGACCTGCAACCAGGGAAGGCCGTGTGCGACAATGCCGCAAACCTGGGTGCGGCCCTTCGCCAGGGCAATGTCACACACGTGCCTTATATGGCTCACGTGTTGAACCTGTTGTCCAGCAATTTTTAGCCCACTATCCCGGACTACATGGCCTTCTGCAGAGGGCACGGTCGCTGTGTGCTCACTTCCGCCGTTCGCATCCTGCAGCTCAGCGACTTACATCTCTACAGAAGTCGTTGGGCCTGCCACTTCACCGGCGAAAATGCGTTGTGCCAACACGGTGGAATTCAACTCTGCACATGTTGCAGCGACTGTGGCAGCACCGACAAGCCCTGGTGCAATATGTTCTGAATTATAGCCTGGGCCAACGAGATCCAGAGGTGGGGCTAATCACGCTGGAGGAGTGGTCTCAGATCAGGGACCTATGCACCCTTCTGCACAGTTTTGAAATGGCCACGAAGATGTTTAGTGCTGACGATGCCATTATCAGCATGACTATTCCATTGATTTACATGCTGGAGCAGATGTTAAACAGAATTCGGAGTCAGGTGTTGGTACAAGAGGAGGTGGAGGAAGTAGAGGAGGAAGAGTTGTATGCGGAAGGGCTAACATCCGCAAGGTCCAGACGGTCGGCAGCACCAAGACGGCTGGCATGGGAGGGTGGGGGAGAGGGATTAACCAGGGCGCATGGTAGCAGCCAAACTAGTGAGGAAGGTGCAGGAGCCCAGGAAGAAGTGGAGGACGAACTGGCGATGGGCATGGAAGACTCATCAGATGAGGGAGACCTTGATCACATTTCTGCTGTGCGAGGTTGGGGGAGAGGGCAGAGGAAGGAAGCATGATTCATACCTCGCCACCAACACAACAGGGACTTGGTGCTCCTGGATGCGCAAGACACATGCGTGCCTTCTTGCTGCACTACCTGCAACATGACCCTCGAATTGTCAGAATTCGAAATAATCCTGACTACTGGGTAGCCACACTGTTAGATCCCCGGTACAAAAGTAAATTTGCCGAAATAATTCCTGCCATAGAAAGGGATTCACGCATGCAGGAGTATCAGCAGAGACAGTTGCAGAATCTTACATGTGCTTTTCCACAAAACACCAGTGGTGCACGTAGTGAATCTCACAGTTCTAACTTGTCAACAGTGGGACTGTCGAGTCTTCAGCACTCAAACCGTAACAGAAACACAATATCTACTGGTGTTAACAGCAATTTTGCGGAATCCTTTCACCAGTTTTTTAGCCCATCCTTTGCAAGGCCACAGGAGACAAGGAGTCAGACACATAGTCAACACCTAGAGACGATGGTACAGGAATATCTCCAACTGAACATCGAAGCCATGACTGTCACTGGACCCTTGCTCTTTTTGGGATTCCAATCTGGATAAATGGCCGGAGCTCGCCACTCACGCCTTGGAGATCTTGACATGCCCCGCAGCCAGTGTTCTCTCTGAACGTGTGTTCAGCACTGCTGGTGGTGTGCTGACAGATAAGCGCACGCGGCTGTCCACTGAGAATCTAGACAGACTCACGTTCATAAAGATGGACAAATCATGGATCCGCAAGGACTTTTCTACCCCTGTGTCATCCTGGGGAGAGTAAAAGCTTGAGGATTGGTAAAATCACCTCACCAAACGTTTTAAGCTTTCAAATTGCTAATAATTTTTAGCTGCATCTAGGCCGGAAAATAATTTTGGGCCTGTAGCAGTGTGTGTTACTCATTCTAATAAGCCATCTATACTAAGCTCCACCAGCTTTCAAATTAATAATAATTTTTAGCTGCATCTTGTCTGTAGAATAATTTTGGGCCTGTAGCAGTGTGTGGTGTTATGATTTGGTAGCTGAGGAGAGCAGGCAAAAAAGGAAATACACCAGAGAGGTTGGAATCTATTGGATTGCAGTACCCTGACTAACCACCACAACTAAAGGCAGCCGTGGAGCGTAGCTACGTTGGTCCTAGACGCCTCGTCACAGCCTGAGAAGCTAACTACACCTAAAGACAGAAAGAGGAAAACTATCTGCCCCGGAGGAGATCCCCAAAGAACATAGAAAGCCCCCAAACATGTAATGGCGGTTAGACAAGAGGAAATACAGACACAAACAGAAAATAGTATGAGCAAACGTTGGGGCCCAAACTTCCTAAATAGAAAAGGTTAGGAAGGACACTTACTGCAATCCCAAAAAACCCTGAAAAGTACCAACTCTACTAATTACAAAAACACCTGAGATCACACGACCTCTACCACCTAAGTTAGTTCTCTGGTGTAACAAAAACTAAACAGCAGCCACTTAAAAAACTGAAAAAGGCAAATGAACAAACAACAGTGGCCAAACTAAACTGAGAGGAGCACAAGCCCCCGGAGGGGACCTGGCAGACCCCCACAGAAGTGCAGGACAAAATGCAAAAAGCAAGCACAAAAAACTAAAAGAAGAAAATGTCTTATCTGTTAGCAGAAGATGCAGGCACGAAACAGCAAGCTACAAAGTGAACAGGAATCAAAGATGAGACCAGAACAATTGATCACCGGCAACCCTGATGGGAGGGAACCTCCCTTATATAAGACCAGTCAGTAACACCTGATCGCCAACCTTCACAATCTTCATTGGATAGTTCAGTACTGTTTGTAACCACCAGAGGGAGCTTCTGCTCAGAATTCATTTCTAGTACATTCACAACAGTACCCCCCCCTTGAGGACGGGTCACCGAACCCTCATTTGAGCAACCAGGTCGGTCAGGATGAGCTCTGTGATACGCACGGATGAGTCTCCTAGCATGGATGTCCGAAGCAAACACCCAAGAATTGTCCTCCTGACCATAACCTCTCCACTTAGCCAAATACTGGAGTTTCCGTCTAGAAAAACGAGAATCCAATATTTTCTCAACCACATACTCCAGATTGCCCTCAACCAAAACAGGGTCAGGAGGCACAGCCATAGGAACCACTGGCTCGACAAACCTCTTCAATAAGGACTTGTGGAACACGTTATGGATCTTAAATGTCCCTGGAAGAAGTAAACGAAAGGAAACAGGATTAAGAATCTCCATGATCTTATAAGGTCCAATGAACCTAGGCTTAAACTTAGGAGATGCAACTCTCATAGGGATATTTCTTGAGGACAACCAGACCAAGTCCCCCACTTCAAACCGAGGACCATCAGTCCTATGCCGGTTGGCAAACCGCTGGGCCCTCTCCTGAGAGAGGGACAACCTCTCCACTACCTGGTCCCAAATCTGCTGCATACGCTCCACAACAGAGTCAACACCTGGACAGACAGAAGCCTCCGTCTGTCCTGAAGAAAATCGAGGGTGAAACCCAAAATTGCAGAAAAATGGAGACATCAAAGTGGCAGAGCTAGCCCTATTATTAAGAGCAAACTCAGCCAAAGGCAAAAAAGAGACCCAGTCATCCTGATCAGCAGACACAAAGCATCTTAGATAAGTCTCCAATGGCTGGTTTGTTCTCTCAGTTTGTCCATTGGTCTGAGGATGAAAAGCCAAGGAGAAAGACAATTGAACACCAAGTTTAGAACAAAAAGTCCTCCAAAATCTGAAAACAAACTGGACTCCTCTGTCAGACACAATGTTCTCAGGAATGCCGTGTAACCGAACCACGTGCTGAAGGAACAAAGGCACCAATTCAGAGGAGGAAGGCAACTTAGGTAATGGCACAAGATGTATCATTTTGGAAAATCTATCACAAATCACCCAGATAACGGTCATTCTCTGAGAAACAGGGAGGTCGGAAATGAAATCCATAGAGATATGGGTCCATGGTCTCTTGGGCACAGGCAATGGCATCAACAAACCACTAGAGCGAGAGCAAGGCTTGGAGCGAGAGCAAGTCCCGCAGGACTGCACAAATTCCCTGACGTAACGAGACAAAGTAGGCCACCAAAAGGACCGACTAACCAAGTCTCTGGTACCAAAAATTCCGGGATGACCGGCCAATGCGGAACAATGAATCTCAGACATCACACTCTTTTTCCACCGGTCTGGGACAAACAATTTCCCAATAGGGCAGCGCTCGGGTTTATCCTCCTGACACCCTTCCAGAGCCAGTCTCAAATTGGGCGAGATGGCGGAAAGAACTACACCCTCTTTCAAAATAACAGCAGGATCAGACAACTCAGGAGAGTCCGCAAGGAAACTCCTCGAGAGGGCATCCGCCTTAACATTCTTAGTGCCAGGAAGAAAGGAAACCACAAAATTAAAACGTGTGAAAAACAAGGCCCACCTGGCCTGTCTAGGATTAAGTCGCTTGGCTGATTCCAGATAAACCAGATTCTTATGGTCTGTGAGGACCACCACCTGATGTTTGGCTCCCTCCAGCCAATGTCTCCACTCTTCAAAAGCCCACTTCATGGCCAATAACTCCCGATTACCCACGTCATAATTACGTTCAGTTGGAGAAAATTTTCGAGAGAAAAAGGCACAAGGGTTACTTTTAGAGGTCTCTGGATCTCTTTGGGACAAAACGGCACCTGCCCCAATTTCAGAGGTATCAACCTCCACCTGAAATGGCAGAGAAACATCAGGCTGCCGTAGAACAGGAGCAGAAGTGAATCTCTGCTTAAGTTCCTGAAACTCAGAGACTGCCTCAGGAGGCCAATTCACCACATCAGAACCCTTTTTGGTCAAATCAGTCAATGGTTTAACAATAACAGAGAAATTACCAATAAATTTACGATAAAAATTGGCAAAACCCAAGAATCTTTGAAGAGCCTTTAATGAAGTAGGTTGGACCCAATCACAGATGGCCTGAACTTGACCGGGTCCATTTCAATAACAGATGGGGACAAAATGAATCCCAGAAATGAGATCCTCTGTACGCCAAAAAGACACTTTGATCCCTTCACATACAGAGCATTCTCTCTCAAAATCTGGAACACAGTCCGAACATGTTTCACATGAGAGTCCCAGTCATTGGAAAAAATCAAGATATCATCCAAATAAACAATCAGAAATTTATCCACAAAATCCCTGAAAATGTCATTCATGAAGGACTGGAAGACAGAAGGAGCATTAGTGAGCCCAAAGGGCATCACTAGGTACTCAAAATGCCCCTCTGGGGTATTAAATGCCGTCTTCCATTCATCTCCGTGCTTAATGCGAATAAGGTTATATCCCCCCTGAGGTCAAGCTTGGTAAACCAAGTAGCACTTTTCACCCTGGAAAACAGGTCAGAAATCAAGGGTAACGGATATTGATATTTCACAGTGATATTGTTCAAGAGACGATAATCAATACACGGCCTTAATGAACCATCCTTTTTGGCCACAAAGAAAAAACCGGCACCCAAGGGTGAAGAGGATGGTCTGATATGACCCTTCTCCAATGACTCCTTGATATAAGACCGCATAGCGTCATGTTCAGGTACAGACAAGTTAAAAAGGCGACCTTTAGGGAATTTACTACCAGGCACTAATTCAATAGCGCAGTCATAGCTCCTATGGGGGGGCAAGGATGCAGATTTACTTTCGCTAAACACATCAGAAAAATCAGTCAAAAAGTCAGGAACATCCTGAACCTGGGGGAGGCAGAATAAACAGGAGTGTTGGTATTAACACATTGGCAGCCCCAACTGGTTACAGACACAGATTTCCAATTCAAAACAGGATTATGAGACTGTAACCAAGGGAAACCCAGTACGATAATGTCATGCAGATTATACAGCACCAAAAATTTGCAACTCTCCTGATGATCAGGTTCAACCCTCATTATCACCTGAGTAGAGAACTGAGGTTTATTCTCAGCCAAAGGGGTAGAATCAATCCCCAGTAGGGGAATAGACTTCCGTAGGGGTATCAAGGGAAACCCACAACGTTTAGCAAAATCAAAATCCATCAGGTTAATAGCTGCTCCCGAATCAACGAAAGCCTGAGCAGAAAATGTGGACAGGGAGCAAATCAGGGTAACAGTCAACAAAAATTTAGTCTGAACACTACCCAAGACAAGTGAGCGTGCAAAACGTCTTCCCCGCTTAGGGCAGACTGAAATAGCATGAGAGGCATCACCACAGTAGAAACATAACCCATTGCGTTTTCAAAACTCATGACGCTGTGCCCCAGAAGCCACTCTATCACACTGCATGGGTTCAGAAGCTGGTTCACAAGGCAACACTATTCCACGCATACCTCTACGCTCACGCAAACGTCTGTCAATTTGAATCGCTAATGACATAGAATCATTGAGACCAGAGGGGACAGGGAATCCCACCATAACATCCTTTACATTCTCTGACAGACCCTTCCGAAAAAGGGCTGCCAAAGCATCGTCATTCCATTTGGTCAGGACTGCCCACCTACGGAATCTCTGACAGTACAACTCAGCGTCCTCAAGCCCCTGATTTAATGCCAACAAGGCTTTTTCAGCTTGATCAGTGACATTAGGCTCATCATACAATAACCCCAGAGCCTGAAAAAATGCATCAACATTACTCAAAACAGCATCCCCAGGTGTCAGGGAAAAAGCCCAATCCTGAGGATCGCCGCACAGGAGAGAGATGACAATTTGAACCTGCTGTGCTGCGTTCCCTGAGGACTTAGATTTCAAGGCAAAAAACAACTTACAGTTATTTTTGAAATTCAGAAATTTAGCTCTATCCCCTAAAAACAAATCTGGCATGGGAATCCTAGGTTCCACAACAGGCAACCTCGCAAGATAGGTAGCAATACTCTGAACCTCAGTGGCAAGCTGATCCACACGGCCAGACAACTGTGCAAACTCCATTGAGAGAAAAAAAAAATCCTCCTCAGCACCCAGAGATACAGAGGGAAAAAAAAATGCAACAAACAGAAAAAAAAAATAAAAATCTCTGACAACTCTGACAACTTTTTTCTTTCCACAATATTTTTCCCTTCTGTGAGTACCATATAATTTTCAGTTTGGGCTGGTGATACTATTATGATTTGAGAGCTGAGGAGAGCAGGCAAAAAAGGAAATACACCAGAGAGGTTGGAATCTATGGGATTGCAGTACCCTGACTAACCACCACAACTAAAGGCAGCCGTGGAGCATACCTACGTTGGTCCTAGACGCCTCGTCACAGCCTGAGAAGCTAACTACACCTAAAGACAGAAAGAGGAAAACTATCTGCCCCGGAGCAGATCCCCAAAGAACATAGAAAGCCCCCAAACATGTAATGGCGGTTAGACAAGAGGAAATACAGACACAGACAGAAAATAGTATGAGCAAACGTTGGGGCCCAAACTTCCTAAATAGAAAAGGATAGGAAGGACACTTACTGCAATCCCAAAAAACCCTGAAAAGTACCAACTCTACCAATTACAAAAACACCTGAGATCACACGACCTCTACCACCTAAATTAGTTCTCTGGTGTAACAAAAACTAAACAGCAGCCACTGAAAAAACTGAAAAAGGCAAATGAACAAACAACAGTGGCCGAACTAAACTGAGAGGAGCACAAGCCCCCGGAGGGGACCCGGCAGACCCCCACAGAAGTGCAGGACAAAATGCAAAAAGCAAGCACAAAAAACTAAAAGAAGAAAATGTCTTATCTGTTAGCAGAAGATGCAGGCACTAAACAGCAAGCTACAAAGTGAACAGGAATCAAAGATGAGACCAGAACAATTGATCACCGGCAACCCTGATGGGAGGGAACCTCCCTTATATAAGACCAGTCAGTAACACCTGATCGCCAATCTTCACAATCTTCATTGGATAGTTCAGTACTGTTTGTAACCACCAGAGGGAGTTTCTGCTCAGAATTCATTTCTAGCACATTCACAACAGTGTGGTACTCATTGCATTAGGCCATCTATACTAAGCTCCACCAGCTTTCAAATTAATAATAATTTTTATCTGCATTTTGCCTGGACAATAATTTTGGGCCTGTAGCAGTGTGTGGTACTCATTCTATTAGGCCATCTTTACTAAGCTCTACCAGCTTTCAAATTAATAATAATTTTTAGCTGCATCTTGCCTGTAGAATAATTTTGGGCCTGTAGCAGTGTGTGGTACTCATTGTATTAGGCCATCTATACTAAGCTCCATCAAACTTTCAAATTAATATTAATTTTTGTTCTCTCTGAACGTGTGTTCAGCGCTGATGGTGGTGTGCTGAGTCTGACAGATAAGCGCACGTGGCTGTCCACTGAGAAGGTAGACAGACTCACGTTCATAAAGATGAACAAATCATGGATCCGCAAGGACTTTTCTACCCCTGTGTCATTCTGGGGAGAGTAAAAGCTTGAAGATTTGGTAAAATCACCTCACCAAACGTTTTAAGCTTTCAAATTGCTAATAATTTTTAGCTGCATCTAGGCCGGAAAATAATTTTGGGCCTGTAGCAGTGTGTGTTACTCATTCTAATAGGCCATCTATACTAAGCTCCACCAGCTTTCAAATTAATAATAATTTTTAGCTGCATCTTGCCTGTAGAATAATTTTGGGCCTGTAGCAATGTGTGGTACTCATTGTATTAGGCCATCTATACTAAGCTCCACCAGCTTTCAAATTAATAATAATTTTTGTTCTCTCTGAACGTGTGTTCAGCGCTGCTGGTAGGTGTGCTGACAGATAAGCGCACGTGGCTGTCCTCTGAGAATGTAGAAAGACTCACGTTCATAAAGATGAACAAATCATGGATCCACAAGGACTTTTCTACCCCTGTGTCATCCTGGGGAGAGTAAAAGCTTGAGGATTTGTTCAAATCACCTCACCAACCGTTTTAAGCAACTCTGGGGCAATTGATGCTACTTAAGTGGTGTCTGTGCCCCAAATTTTTGGTAAAAATGGAGACTCTTTTTGGAGTCCCCTTGCTGTGTTTTACGTGACGTTGGCATCGTCAATTACAGGTGGGTTGGGTCTTTCCCCACCCTTCTTTTAACCGTAAGAAACTACATACACCATGGCTTGGGGTAACACAGATGGTTGAGTGTGAAGACTAGAGCTGTTTACTCATACTATAGCCTGGGAATCAGAAGTCTGCTCCAAAGCTTGAGTGTCTGCTAGTCAGCGGAGTCGCCACCGGCTGTAGATCTAATTACAAATTTTTAACTGCATATAACCCAGACAATAATTTTGGGCCTAGTAGCAGTGTCTGCTAGTCAGCGGAGTAGCCACCGGCTGTACATCTAATTACAAATTTTTAACTGCATCTAGCCCAGACAATAATTTTGGGCCTAGTAGCAGTGTCTGCTAGTCAGCGGATTAACCCAGCTGTTAAGCAAGCTACACCACCTGTAGTTTGGACACTTAATTTTTTCAAAGGAAATGCTTCGGGCCCCCGGGACAATCAGTGAAGAGCATTGGCGAGGCACCCCAAGGTACAGGGGCTGTGAGTGGCGGTAGGACGCCTTGCGGTGGACTGCCAAGCTCGATCCTTATAAAAGCTTTTTAACTGCAGCAACTTTACTGGACGCTACTGGAGCTGGCATTACCACGGCTGCTGGCATGAGACTTGCCCTCTGATAGATCCTTGTAAAAGGATTTAAAGTGTACTCATTCAAATTAGAGAGACAATTTAAATGAAAAAGATTAGACCTGCCTCCACCTCAGGGGGGCTCGCTCGACCCACCAGCGGACAGGCACCAGTATTGGGAGAGGGGGGCTGGCCTTCAGGGTCCACCGCAGGTCTGGCACAAACCCGGCGACACGCAGGTCGCACGGGCAGGAACGGACTGGCCGTGTCGGCTTCACACTTTTTTGGTTTTAGAAGGGCATGACATGCCTATATCTGTGTCTCCCCCTACTTTTACTCCTCCACCTCAGTAGCGTAGCTACCGGGGGGGGCAGAGGGGCCGGTGGCCCCGGGCCCCGCGCTCTGAGGGGGCCCACCCGGAGCTACGCTACTGTAACTGTATCGGCGTGCACAGCGCCAACACAGTTACATTCTGCGGCAGAGCAGGGAGAATCGCTCTCCCTGCTCTGCCGCCCGGCCGCTATGGGGCCCCTGAGCAGGCGGTGGGCCCCCCGCCCGTCTTCGGAGGGTCAGCTGTATCGGCATCTAGCCAATACAGCTGACCGCATTGTGAGAGAAGGAGCAAGCGCTCCTTCTCTCCCATAATCCCCCTCTCAGCGTCTGACAGCGGGCGCGATGAGTCACTGCCCGGCGCCCGCTTTCAGGAGATGAGTGGGAGAGCAGTGAGCAGCGCAGGAGCCGGGAGCGAGAGGTGAGTATTGGTTTGTTTGTTTTTTTGTAATGGGGGTGCATTATACTGCAGAGGCTGCCTATGGGGGTGCATTATATTACGGAGGCTCCACATGGGGGTGCATTATACTACAGAGGCTGCCTATGGGGGTGCATTATAGTACAGAGGCTCCATATGAGGGTGCATTATACTACAGAGGCTGCCTATGGGGGTGCATTGTAGTACAGAGGCTCAATATGGGGGTGCATTATAGTACAGAGGCTCCATATGGGGGTGCATTATAGTACAGAGGCTCTATATGGGGGTGCACATTACAATACAGAGGCTGCCTATGGGGATACATTATATTACAGAGGTTGCCTATGGGGTGCATTATACTACAGAGACTACCTATGGGGGTGCATTATACTACAGAGGCTCCATATGGGGGTGCACATTACAATACAGAGTCTGCCTGTGGGGAGTGCATTATACTACAGAGGCTCCATATGGGGGGTGCATTATATTACAGAGGCTCCATATGGGGGTGCATTATACTACAGAGGCTCATATGGGGTGCATATACTACAGAGGGCTATGGGGGTGCATTATACTACATAGGCTCCATATGGGGGTGCATTATACTACAGAGGCTAATTATGGGGGTGCATTACACTACAGAGGCTCCATATGGGGGTGCATTACTCTACAGAGGCACCTTATGGGGTGCATTACGCTACAGAGGCTCTATATGGGGGTGCATTACACTACAGAGGCTCCATATGGGGGTGCATTATGCTACAGAGGCACCTTATGGGGTGCATAACACTACAGAGGCTCCATATGGGGATCATTATACTACAGAGGCTCCATATGGGGATGCATTATACTACAGAGGCTCCATATGAGGATGCATTATACTACAGAGGCTCCATATGGGGATGCATTATACTACAGAGGCACCTTATGGAGAGTGCATTATACTACAGAGGCGCCATATGGGGAGTGCATTATACTACAGTGGCTGTCTATGGGGAGTGTATTATACTACAGAGGCTCTATATGGGGTGCATTATACTACAGAGGCTGCCTTTGGGGGTGCATTATACTACAGAGGCTCTATATGGAGGTGCATTATACTACAGAGGCTCTATATGGGAGTGCATTATACTACAGAGGCTGTCTATGGGGAGTGTATTATACTACAGAGGCTCTATATGGGGGTGCATTATACTACAGAGGCTGCCTTTGGTGGTGCATTATACTACAGAGGCTCTATATGGAGGTGCATTATACTACAGGGGCACTATATGGGGGTGCATTATAATACAGAGGCTCCATATGGGGGTGCATTATACTACAGAGGCTCTATATGGGGGTGCATTATACTACAGAGGCTCTATATGGGGGTGCATTATACTACAGAGGCTCCCTATGGGGAGTGCAATATACTACAGAGGCTCTATATTGGGAGTGCATTATACTACAGAGGCTCTATATGGGGGTGCATTATACTACAGAGGCTCTATATGGCATACATTATACTACAGAGGCTCTATATGGGGAGTGCATTATACTACAGAGGCTCCCTACAGGGGTGCATTATAATACAGAGGCTGCTTATGGGGGTGCCTTATAATATAGCGGCTGCCTATCGGGGTGCATTATAAAACAAAGGCTGCTTATGGGGGTGTCTTATAATATAGCGGCTGCCTATGGGGGTGCATTATATTATAGACTCTGCCTATGGGGGTTTATTATAATATAGAGGCTGCCTATGGGGAGTACATACGGCAGCAGCGGCTCAGTATTGGGGTATGAGGTGCAGTAATAGGGACAAATATGGCAGCAGCGGCTCAGTATTGGAGTATGAGGTGCAGTAATAGGGAGACACATGGCAGCAGTTGCTCAGTATTGGGGTATCAGGTGCAGTAATAGGGAAACATACGGCAGCAACGACTCAGTATTGGGGTTTGAGGTGCAGTAATAGGGACACATACGGCAGCAGCAGCTCAGCATTGAGATATCAGGTGCAGTAATAGGGACACATACGGCAGCAGCGTCTCAGTATTGGGGAATCAGGTGCAGTAATAGGGACACATATGACAGCAGAGGCTCAGTATTGGGGTATCAGGTTCAGTAATAGGAACACGTAGGGCAGCATCGGCTCAGTATTGGGGTATCAGGTGCAGTAATAGGGACACATACGGCAGCAGTGGCTCAGTATTAGGGTATCAGCAGGATGAGGAGTTTGCGCAGGTTGAGAATAGTCCAATTGGTGACCATGACAGTGCTAAAAATATGAGAAGTGAAACGTGTCTTTGTTATATTCTCTGTAGTCGAGTCCTGGCTGGAGGAGTTGTCATGTCGGTCTGGGCCAGATGGAAAAGACGGGAAAAGTGAACGATCAGAAAGAACGTCAGCGGTAAGTCATTATCTGTAACTCTGCTGTAATCTATTATATGTTCTGTAGGACTGGTATTATTTGCCACTGACCATATGGCAGTGATATTAATATTGGTCTTTTTATATATAGATTATTTTTGGCAACAGCGTGGTCATTTGCTGAGGTTCTCAGGTTAGGGGCCCACTCAGAAGTTTCGCCCCCCTTAAACCAAAACCCTAGCTACGCCTCTGCTCCACCTCTTTTCTTTTCGCATGACTATATGTACTCGTCACTTTTCCATGTGTTAGTTGTGTCTTCTGAGCAATTTGTCAGCTTTTGGACACCTTTGAAGTGTTTTCTATGTGTTTTCTATGTGTTTCTATGTGTTTTGGTTTGCCTGCCATTGGTTTTAACGGTGTTCGACGGTGTTCGACGAACAGTTCGTCGAACACACGGCTGTTCGGTGAACTGAACCGAACTCGAACACTACGGGGGTGGCTCATCAATAGTCCTCACCAACAGGACGACTGACCAAGGTGTCCTCTTCCTCCTCCTCTTCCTCTTCCTTCCTGTCCTCAGGCCATCCACACTGAACAGACGGTATGACAGTTGTGGTTGTAGTCCCGTCTATAGAGCATGAAAGTAGCTCCTGTTCTTCCTCCTTCCTCATTGTCAACTAATCCACAATGGGATGACATGAACTGGGCTGTGTGTAATCACTCTGTATGGTTCCTTGATCCATGTCCTCATGCTCCGCCTGCAATTCCTCCTCTTTCATTGTGAGCAGAGAGCTTTTCAGAATACAGATGAGCAGGATGGTGACACTAATTATGGCATCATCGCCACTCACCATCTTGGTGGACTCCTCAAAGTTTTGGAGGATGCTACATATGTCTGACATCCACGTCCACTCCTGAGGTCTTATGTGTGGAGTCAAACTTGACAAACGACGGCCTTGTTCATGCTGGTATTCAACAACTGCCCGCTTCTGCTCACAAAACTTTTCTAACATATGCAGTGTAAAGTTCCAATGCGTTGGACCTCACACACCAGTCAGTGAGCCAGAATCTTCAATTGCTGCTGAAGCACGGCAAGGGTGGATGAAGCTGTAGTTGACTTTCCAAAATGTGCACACAGGCGGCCTACTTTAACCAGCAGATCCGGCAGCTCCGGATAGCTGTTTTGAAAATGTTGAACAACGAGGTTCACCACATGTTCAAGGCATGGTATGTGTGTCAGTTCGCCTTAACTCAAAGCTGCCACCAGGTTCCTGCCATTGTCACAAACAACCAGGCCTGGCTGGAGATTTAGCGGTGTCAGCCACACATCTGCCTGCTCTTTCAGAACTATCAACAACACTTTAGCATTGTGCCGTTTGTCACCTAAGTAAATTAGCTTCAGTACAGCCTGTTGCCACTTTGCTTTGGCAGTGCTTCCAGCTGGTGACTGATGTGCTCATTGGAGGCTGAAGAGGAGGGGAGGAGGTGCAGGAGCTCTACACAGTGGAGGCAACCCTGATTGATGTAAGTCCCTCAATCCTTGGCGTCGGGAGGACATGCTTCATCCCAAAGTCTGACTGGGTCTCAGCTTCCACTAAGTTAACCCAGTGTGCCGTCAGCGAGATGTACCGTCCCTGGCCATAAGCACTTGTCCACGTGTCCGTGGTTAGGTGTACTTTCCCAGTAACTGCATTGTTAAGGGCACGGGTAAAGTTGTGGGATATGTGCTTGTGTAATGACGGGACAGCACAGCGGAAGAAATAGTGGCGGCTGGGGACAGAGTATCTTGGGATGGCCGCCACCATCAGGTTGCAGAAAACGTCCATCTCCACGAGCGTAAAAGGCAACATTTTGACCGCAAGCAGATGAGAAATATGATAATTGAGTACTGTGGCCTGTGGGGCGTTGGCTGCGTATTTCCGCATACGTTCCAATGACTGGGGTTGGACAACTGAAGGTTGCACTGCGACAAGGAGGCCAAGTAATGTGTACCTGGGAGCCACGTTAAGGCTCTTCTCATATCCCAGGTCCTAACTATGCCAACCTCACTTAGAAAAGTCTGTCTGTATGGGAACATATGAATCCTCTCTTCAGACTAAAATCTACATCTCTGTGGAGGGTAATAAACCTGGTGTAATTAAAAAGCCTGTGACAAACAGGTGGAGTGCTCAGGCAGAAGGTAAATGAATACACATCAAAAAAACTGACCGGCACATCCAAACATAGATCCAATGTGAACAGATGCTAAAACCTAGAGTCACCAACTCATACATATTTAAGAAAAAAAGGTAGCACACTGTAGCGCTACAGCTTGCGGACACAAAATATGAAAATGTGAAAAATGAATTGCATCACTGCCTTAGAAATATGAAAAATTCAGAAGTCTTAGCATATAAAAAGGCCAATTTATGTGTACCTGGGAGCTACTTTAAGTGTTATGTTTAGGTAGCTGAGGAGAAAAAGCAAAAAACGGCAATACACCAGAGAGGCTGGAACCTATTGGATTGCAGTAACCTAAACTAACCACACAACTAGAGGTAGCCGTGGAGCGTTCGTACGTTGATCCTAGACGCCTCGTCACAGCCTGAGAGATAACTACACCTAAAGGCAGAAAGAGGAAAGCTATCTGCCCCGGAGCAGATCCCCAAAGAAAATAGGAAGCCCCCAAACATGTAATGGCGGTTAGACAATAAGAAGCACGGACACAGACAGAAAATAGAATGAGCAAATGCTGGGGCCCAATCTGTCTAGACAGAAAAGTACAGGAAAGGATTCTTACTGCAATCCAAAAAAAAAACCTAAAAAATACCAACTCTTCTGATTGCAAAAACACCTGAGATCACACGATCTCCACCACCTAAATCAGATCTCTGGTGTAACAAAACTAAGCCGCAGCCACTGAAAAAACAGGAAAAAGCAAATGAACAAATAATAGTAGCTACAGATAAACTGAGAGGTGCGCAGGCCCCAGGAGGGGACCTGGCTAACCTCCACAAAAGTGCAGAGAACTATGCAAAAAGCAAGCATAAAAATAAAAGCAGAAAATATCTTATCTGAAAGCAGAAGATGCAGGCAAGACTCAGCAAACTTCCAAATGAACCAGGAACCACAACTGAGACAAGAACAATTGATCACCGGCAACCATCATGGGAGGGAACCTCCCTTATATCAGACCAGTCAGCGATCCCAGATTGCCATTCCTCGCTGAAAGGTTCAGTACTGTCTGTAACCACCAGAGGGAGCCTCTGCTCAGAAACCATCTCTAGCACATTCATAACAGTACCCCTCCTTGAGGAGGGGTCACCGAACCCTCACTTGTGCGACCAGGCCGATCAGGATGAGCTTGGTGATAGGCACGGATCAGTCTCCTAGCATGGATGTCCGAAGCAAACACCCAAGAATTGTCCTCCTGACCATAACCTCTCCACTTAACCAAATACTGGAGTTTCTGTCTAGAAAAACGAGAATCCAATATTTTCCCAACCACATACTCCAGATTGCCCTCAACCAAAACAGGGTCAGGAGGCGCAGCCATAGGAACCACTGGCTCGACAAACCTCTTCAATAAGGACTTGTGGAACACGTTATGGATCTTAAATGTCCCTGGAAGAAGCAAACGGAAGGAAACAGGATTAAGAATCTCCATGATCTTATAAGGTCCAATGAACCTAGGCTTAAACTTTGGAGATGCAACTCTCATAGGGATATTTCTTGAGGACAACCAAACCAAGTCCCCCACTTTAAAACGAGGACCATCAGTCCTATGCCGGTTGGCAAACCTCTGGGCCTTCTCCTGAGAGAGAGACAACCTCTCCACTACCTGGTCCCAAATCTGCTGCATACGCTCGACAACAGAGTCAACACCCGGACAGACAGAAGCCTCCGCCTGTCCCGAAGAAAATCGAGGGTGAAACCCAGAATTGCAGAAAAATGGAGTCATCAAGGTGGCAGATCTAGCCCTATTATTAAGAGCAAACTCAGTCAAAGGCAAAAAAGAGACCCAGTCATCTTGATCAGCAGACACAAAACATCTCAAATATGTCTCCAAGGTCTGGTTTGTTCTCTCAGTTTGTCCATTGGTCTGAGGATGAAAAGCAGAGGAGAAAGATAATTGAACACCAAGTTTAGAACAAAATGTCCTCCAAAATCTGGAAACAAACTGGACTCCTCTGTCAGACACAATGTTCTCCGGAATGCCATGTAACCGAACCACGTGCTGAAGGAACAAAGGCACCAATTCGGAGTAGGAACGTAACTTAGGTAATGGCAAAGATGTATCATCTTGGAAAACCTATCACAGATTACCCAGATAACGGTCATTCTCTGAGAAACAGGGAGGTCGGAAATAAAATCCATAGAGATATGGGTCCATGGCCTCTTGGACACAGGTAATGGCATTAACAAACCACAACTGAGACAAAAACAATTGATCACCGGCAACCATCATGGGAGGGAACCTCCCTTATATCAGACCAGTCAGCGATCCCATATTGCCATTCCTCGCTGAAAGGTTCAGTACTGTCTGTAACCACCAGAGGGAGCCTCTGCTCAGAAACCATCTCTAGTACATTCATAACATTTAAGGCTCTTCTCATATCCCAGGTCCTAACTATGCCAACCTCACTTAGAAAAGTCTGTCTGTATGGGAACATATGAATCCTCTCTTCAGACTAAAATTTACATCCCTGTGGAGAGGTAATGAATCTGGTGTAATTAAAAAGCCTGTGACCAACAGGTGGAGTGCTCAGGCAGGAGGTAAATGAATAAACATCAAAAAAACTGATCGGCACATCCAAACATAGATCCAATGTGAACAGGTGCTAAAACCTAGAGTCACCAACTCATACATATTTAAGAAAAAAAGGTAGCACACTGTAGCGCTATAGCTTGCGGACACAAAATATGAAAATATGAAAAATATGAAAAATGAATTGCATCACTGCCTTAGAAATATGAAAAATTGAGAAGTCTTAGCGCATAAAAAGGCCAATTTATGTGTACCTAGGTTTTAGCCCCTGTTCACATTGGATCTATGTTTGGATATGCCGGTCAGTTTTTTTGATGTGTATTCATTTACCTTCTGCCTGAGCACTCCACCTGTTGGTCACAGGCTTTTTAATTACACCAGGTTCATTGCCCCTCCACAGAGATGTAGATTTTAGTCTGAAGAGAGGATTCATATGTTCCCATACAGACAGACTTTTCTAAGTGAGGTTGGCATAGTTAGGAACTGGGATACGAGAAGAGCCTTAACGTGGCTCCCAGGTACACATAAATTGGCCTTTTTATGCGCTAAGACTTCTCAATTTTTCATATTTCTAAGGCAGTGATGCAATTCATTTTTCATATTTTCATATTTTGTGTCCGCAAGCTATAGCGCTACAGTGTGCTACCTTTTTTTCTTAAATATGTATGAGTTGATGACTCTAGGTTTTAGCACCTGTTCACATTGGATCTATGTTTGGATGTGCCGGTCAGTTTTTTTGATGTGCACTGCGACAAGGACGTGGATGTACTTGATGATGGTGCTATTTGTGTTGTGAATACTCTGGAGGCGACTTCTGAGCTGGGGCTCCCTCCAGTGGTTGCTGAGGGTAATGAACTAATTGCTGAATGGCCTTCAGCTAGCTCTGAATGGTCTGATATAAGTGACCTGAGTTCCCATCAGCCTTGCCAGTAATCAATTGTTCTTCCTGGTCTTGCTTGGAGCTCAGCTTGCATTCTGCTCTCATTCAGATAAGTGATTTGCTCTTTTTTTTCCTCTGGTTGGATTTTCCCTACTGGTTTGCAGCTTGCAGTGAACTTCAGCCTGGTCCCCTGTTGGGGACTGGCGCTGCAATTTTGCTTATTTTGTATTTGCACTTTTGCTCTGTCCTTTGTCTCTTTTTATTTGCTGAATTGCTTTGTGTTACACCAGAGATCTGATTTAGGTGGTTGAGATTGTGTTTTTTGTTAATCAGAAGTGTTGGTATTTTTGTCAGGGGTTTTTTGGGTTGCAGTCAGAATTCTTTCCTATACTTTTCTATTTAGACAGATTGGGCCCCAGCATTTGCTCATTCTATTTTCTGTCTGTGTCCATATTTTCTTCTTGTCTAAATGCCATTACATGTTTGGGGGCTTCCTATTTCTTTGGGGGTTCTGCTACAGGGCAGATAGCTTTCATCTTTCTGCCTTTAGGTGTAGCTATTTCTCCGGCTGTGACGAGGCATCTAGGATCACCGTAGGTACGCTCCACGGCTTCTTCTAGTGTTGCGGTTAGTTTAGGGTTCTGCAATCCAATAGTTTCCAGCCTCTCTGGTGTATTGCTATTTTTGCAATTTCCCCTCAGCTACCGAAACATAAACATATTTGACTGTGGTCAACGGCAGGTGCAGGGCAGAAGGCATCTTCAGATGCACCGTGGACAGCGCATTGGCTTGTTCGCACAACAGTGGTAGAAGCAGTGGAGCGAGCCCACAAAGTCGAGTGCATTGCTGCCATGTGTCTGATCATGCTGGTGGTGGTAAGGCTGGCAGTTTTGCTACCCCTGCTGATGCTGGCATGACAGGTGTTGCAAATGGCCTGTTTGGGGTTATCAGCAGAGTCTTTAAAAAAAATCAGACTCGGGAAGACCTAACAGTTGGACTGGCAACTTCCGTCAGGTTGCTATTACGGGGAACGGTTGCCCGCCTTCTGTCTGCGGCTACCACACTGCTTCTTCCTGCCTGAAGTGGTGCGATGCCTACCTCCCCCCGTGTGCTGCTGTTTTCGCTCTGCATGTCCTCCTGCCAGGTTGGGTCTGTTACTACATCATCCACCACCTCATCTTCCACTTCCCCACCCTGGTCCTCCTCCTGACTTTCCGGCAATTGTATCTCATCATCGTCCACCTCTTGTGACCATGACTGCTCAAAGATTTGTGCATCGCTACATGGAATATCATCTTGCCTAGCTTCTAGTGGACCGGGCGAGAGGAACGAATCTCCAAATGGAAAACTGAACAGCTCTTCAGAGTGTCCGAGTGTGGGATCAGTTGTCTCAGGGCACTCAGCATGGTGGGAGGAAAGAGGATCAGGGTAAGGAATATGCGGTCCAGATTCACGGCTACTGTAACTGGAAGTATTATCCGCTATCCAACCAAAAACCTTTCCACACTACTCGGGCTTCAATAGTGTTGTCTTGCCGCAGTCCCCTAGGACTTCAGCCCTAAGGTCTAGCAAGAAGATGTGGGTGTTTTCGGTGGGCCAATTTCAGCTTGCCCAGGGCCTCATCCTGCATCCACCATCACGTCCACTTCCCCATCCCTTGCCAGGTGCCTTGCCCATTGTAAATGGAATAGAATATTATACACGTTCACTACAAATGGGTGATTTGCGAGTCAACTTATATGTGATACATGTGCTTGAAAACCACACTTTTACCTATCTGGACTTTAGGTAAAAACGTTTTTGGCCTTATCAGATTTAATAATTACATAAACAGACTGCAAAAAATACAATGTTTTGGCCTAAACAGGCCAAACTTTGAGCACGTACAGATATCAGCTGGCACGGCGATACCACAAGACAAATGTGTGCCCTGTTTTTTTTTAATTTTTGTACTAACTAGTATTGTATATCAGTACTGTGACATCCAGAACAAAAAAAGGAAAACCGGACTAATCTGGCCAAACTTTGAGCACACACAGATAAGAGCTGGCACGGAGATACCATTACGACAAATGATTTTTTTTGTTTTTTTGTTTTTTTTGGCTAAATAGTGCTGCATATAAGTACAGTTTCACCCAGGACACATAAAAGAAAACCGCCGTAAACTGGTCAAACTTTGAGCACACACAGATATGAGCTGCCACGGAGATAACACTACGACAAATGTGTGCCCTGTTTTTTTATTTTTGGGCTAACTAGTGCTGTATATCAATACTGTGACACCCAGGACTAAAAAAGGAAAACTGGCCTAAACTGGCCAAACTTTGAGCACGCACAGATATCAGCTGGCACGGTGATACCACTATGACAAATGTGTGCCCTGTTTCTTTTATTTTTGGGCTAACTAGTGCTGTATATCAGTACTGTGACACTCAGTACAAAAAAAGAAACCGGCCTAAACTGGCCAAACTTTGAGCACGCACAGATATGAGCTGGCACGGAGATACCACTACAACAAATGTTTTTGTTTTTTTTTTGCTTTTTTTCGGCTAAATGGTGCTGTATATCAGTACTGTGACACTCAGTACAAAAAAAAGAAAACCGCCGTAAACTGGCCAAACTTTGAGCACACACAGATATGAGCTACCATGGAGATACCACACCGAAAAATGTGTGGCCTGTATTTTTTATTTTTTTTTTTTTGCTAAATACTGCTGTATGTAAGTACAGTGACAGCCAGGACTAAAAAAAAAACCAAAAAACGTAAACTGGCCAAACTTTGCGCATGCACAGATATGAGCTGGCACGGAGATACCACTATGACAAATGTGTGTTTTTTATTTTTTGGGGGGGTAAATACTGCTGTATATAAGTACAGTTTCACTCAGGACAAAAAAGAAAAACACTGTAAACTGGCCAAACATTAAGTACGCACAGATATGAGCTGGCATGGAGATATCACATCAAAAAATGTGTGGCCTCTATTCCAATTACACCTGGGGCTAGCTATATAATGCCAATATATCCTACAGGTAGCAGCTGCAGCAGAACCAGAACACAGGAAAGGAATGGACCCTCTTGATGTATGCAAAGATCTATATACACACATACAGTGCCTGCAGGCCTTGCACTGATGTGTATAGAGCGACGTACACTACCCTGCCTACCTAACACTGGAACCTATATACTCTGGTATTAGTCCTTAGAAGGACTGTTGGTTTAGCTGGATGTGAGTAGTTTAGGATGGTAGACCCCACACGAATAAATCCCCAATTCTGACCTTGCATCGGCAGCAGCTCTCCCTACACTATCTCATTCCAGAGCTGAATGCGCCAAGCAGGGCAGCGTCCGGTCACTTTTACCCCTGATGATGCTGTGCGGCCAGCCAATCACTGCACAACCAGAACAAATATGGCTACGGCGTTTCATTGCCTGGCAGACAATCCCTGCATCGTGGTTGGGTCTCTAAAGTCCACCAAAAAAGCTGGGTGGAGACCTGAGTTCCCGCTGAGTAATCCCGGAAATGCTCAGTGCTCGCCGAGTACACCGAGTACCCTGATACTCAGGCGAGTAACGAGTAGTGACGGACACGTTCGCTCATCACTACTTTGTACCTTACTATGTGATTACTAAACTTTAATATATGTTTTACTCACATTGTACATCTGGGTAGAGGATCATAAACAGCACTGCCCACCTCAGGGTGATACCTGTAGTTCCTGACCCAGCAGTGAATAAATCATATGTTGTCAAGAGTAAGTTTGTTTCATTAAAACTACTGGAACCATCTTCTTTCACCTAGAAGAAATCAGTTTTAATAATTGTGGTGCTTGGGTTATATGTTATACCATATCTAACAGGAGTTATTTGTCCTATAATGTCCTGCCGAAGGAATTATTTGTCCTATACTGTCCTGCCGATGGAAACACTGGCTAATAAGACTAAAGAGTTTGGTGACGTAGGTTAACATTGTTTTCTGTGGTATTGTATGGTTAATAGAGGAGTATGAGCCAGGGAGCAACTCCACAAATATGTACAGCTTCTCTTGTGTGCACATGCACATTCATACAGAGAAAGCTGTCAATCATTTTATGTGGCCACGAGATTGAGGGGAAAGACTCAGACTCTGGCCAGAATTATCTCTGCTTTTTACAATTAAACATACGTCATTTTTTTCTTGCAGTAGATCTGCTATATTTCGAGCACAGAACACTTCAAAAAATAATATATAATACTATTACTGTCAACCATTGCAATCTAATGAAAACTGTTATATGTACAGTGTATATACACATATACACAAGTGCTTGTCACTAAATTAGAATATCATCAGTTAATTTATTTCAGCTCTTCAATTCAAAGAGTGAAACTCTTATATTATATGGAGTCATTGCAAACAGAGTGATTTATTTCAAGTGTTTATTTCTGTTAATGTTGATGATTACAGCTTGCAGCCAATGAAAATCCAAAAGTCGTTATCTTAGTAAATTAGAATACTTTTTAACACCAGCTTGAAAAATGATTTTAAGATCAGAAATGTTGGCCTACTGAAATGTATGTTCAGTAACTGCACTCAATACTTGGTCAGGGCTCCTTTTGCATCAATTACTGCATCAATGCGGCGTGGCATGGAGGCGATCAGCCTGTGGCAATGCTGAGGTGTTATGGAAGCCTATCTTACTTTGATAGCAGCCTTCAACTCGCTTGCATTGATGGGTCTGGTGTCACTCATCTTTCGCTTGACAATACCTCATCAATTCTCTATGGGGTTAAGGTCAGACGAAGTTGCTGGCCAATCAAGCACAATGATGCTGTTGTTTTAAATCAGGTATTGGTACTTTTGGCAGTGTGGACAGGTGCCAAGTCCTGCTGGAGAATGAAGTTTCCATCTCCAAAAAGCTTGTTGGCAGAGGGAAGCATGAAGTGCTCTAAAATTTCCTGGTAGACGGCTGCGCTGACTTTGGTCTTGATAAAACACAGTGGACCTACACAAGTAGATGACATGGCTCCCCAAACCATCACTGATTGTGAAAACTTTAAACTAGACCTCAAGCAGCTTGGATTGTGTGCAAATCCACTCTTCCTCCAGACTCTGGGACTTTGAGTTCCTAATGCTAAATGTACTTTCATCTGAAAACAACACATTGGACCACTGAGCAACAGTAAAGTTCTTTTTCGTCTTGGCCCAGGTAAGACGCTTCTGGCGCTGTCTATTGGACATGGGTGGCTTAACACAAGGAATGCAACACTGGTAGCCCATGTTGTCCTGGATACATCTGTTTGTGGTGGCTTTTGAAGTAATGACTCCAGCAGCAGTCCACTCCTTGTGAAGCTACACCAAATTTTTGAATGGTCTTTTCTTAACAATCCTTTCAAGGCTGTGGTTATCCCGGTTGCTTGTGCACCTTTTTCTACCACACATTTTCCTTCCACTCAACCTTCCATTAATATGATTGGATACAGCACTCTGTGAACAGCCAGTTTCTTTAGCAATGGCCTCTTGTGGCTTACCTTCCTTGTGGAATGTGTCAATGACTGCCTTCAGGGCATCTGTCAAGTCAGCAGTCTTCCCCATGATTGTGGATCCTACTGAAACAGACTAAGGGACCTTTTTAAGTGCTTAGGAAACCTTTGCAGGTGTTTTTGTTAATTGTTCCAATTCACTGAGATAATAACTTTTGGGTTTTCATTGGCTGTAAGCGGTAATCATCAACATAAACAGAAATAAACACTTGAAATAGAGCATTCTGTTTGTAATGACTGTATATAATACATAAGTTTCACTTTTTGTATATGCTATATAATACAATTAGAATATACAGTATTTCCATGTCTTTTAGTGCGATTCCCACCACAGCACAAATGCTGACATTTTCTGTGAGAGCAAAAGTACAAATACTAATGGAGCAAAAGAAAGTTCATCAACCCTGTTTTATAAGACTTTGTTCACAAGAGCTTCAGGTTCAATCCAAGGGATGTCGTTGACCTTGGTTTGGCGCCTCCCTTTTTCTTGTGATGACATCATCCTTCTTGCTTCACGAGGATTACAGGTCCCTACTTCATCCACTCCGTCTCCTCAGCATTGCGCTCCTGTGCAGGTGTACTGCTCTACCCTGGCAAGGGTAGAGCAAAGTACTGCAGTGTGCAGGCATCAAAAAAGGTCAAAGAGCCCCGATGCATGCACACTGCAGTGCTTTGCTCTACTCTGTGCTGAGCAGCATGCCTGCACAGGAGCGTGATGCCTGGGAGACTGTGTGGATGACATAGGGAAGCGTAACGTACACGAACCAAGAAGGATGACGGCATTGCAAGAAAAAGGGAGACGCTGAACTAAGGTCAACAACACCCCTCGGACCGGACAGCCCAGTAAGTGAGTATAATGAAAGGTCTTGTTCTTGTCTTGCAGGTCGGGTTAGGGGCATTATAGAATGCTGTATATCATTTCTGAAAAGGTGGTTGTCTTAACTCATATCGGTCAAACCTGGTGACAGGTTCCCTTTAACTATATAAAATTGACAACTGCCAATAGAGCTCAATGATCACTATTGTCTGTAACTAAATTCATCAGGTTTCCATCACGTTTCTGGCATTTTACCTGCATTTGTACTCAGCATGCTGCACTGTTTTGACCAGAACTCTTTAAGCCTCTGACGTAATCCAAACTGAGCCTAACAATTATAAAAGTGTTCCTACCTTTTCCATCTCCACTAGGTAGGCATCAATAAAATCTCGGGTGTAGCTTGGATCCCAAGTTTTTTGATGCTCTGAAATCATTTTCTTTAGAAATGCTATCAGTTCATTCTCCGATTCCATCACATGATCAACAAGCCATGGGATGTGGGTAAGAATAGGAATTTCATTTATAATCTGAAAAATAAATAAAGGAATTGTATAATGCAATAAATAGTGACGAGCGAATACATTCGGTACTATTCATTACTTGCATGAATAGTACGCTATTCAGGCTATTCGTTATTCGGCGAGTAATTAGCTATTTGCCTCGGTATATTCGAGTGACCTGCCCAGCATATTTGGCGCTTTATTTGCAGCCAATGGACATGCTGGGCTTGCTTGCCAATCACAGTAATGCCGCGCCAACTTTGTTGTGACATTACTGTGATTGGTTAGCTTTACAGAGTTGTAGGGGGATATTTAAGCCCTGCCGGCGCCATCTTGCGCACATTGCATGTGGAAACAGCAGAGTGTCATTGCAGGGAGAGTGAAAGCAGCGTATAGGGAGAGTTTCTGAGTCCAAAAAGCTCAATTAAGAGCTACTTAAAGCGAAAATTAGTTCTTTGCTAGGTTGAGATAGTGTAGGAAGAGATTTAATACCAGGGAGAGGGAAAGGCAGGGTGTTAGCATTGCAAGTACATGCTTCAAATATCTGCTAGGTTGCATTGCATATAGTGTAGACAGATTGCAGAGTAGGGAGAGAGCGGCAGGGTTTCATATCCAGTACCATCATATACTAAACAGCTCTTTTTAGAGCTAAATACGGTAATATTCCTCGTCTATTGCTGAAATAACGTATATTTATCTAGCAGTTGTGCGACTTGTGTAAAGTCTGCTCACATGCGCATATGTCACTATTTACCAGTAATGTTAGTGTGTAATAAAGGTGATATAAAAAAAATAGTAAAAAAAGGAATTTGCGGTCACCGGATAGCGATGCAGACGAAATCTTGAGTGAATGAGACGGCAGTAGTAAAATAAGTTAAAAATGAAGGCGGCAAGCCCCTCTAGCTCCAGCCATGTACCCTCAAAGGGTAGTAGGAATAGGCAGCAAACAACACGGTCAGAAGGAGCGCTGAGGACAAAGTAGCAGAGGATAAAACACTTTTATTTCACAACGCGTTTCAACGGCCAGTCGCCGTCTTCATCAGGTGGCTTGACAATTAGGGAAAAGGAAGGGGTATTTAAAATAAGAGCAACCAATGAAAATAAGAAGACAATTTAACAATTAACAATCAATGAAAAAAATGAATAAAACATGGTGAACATGCAATAATCAATAGAATAGTGAATAAAATTAAATAAAAATGAATAAAAAATATATAAAAAAATGAATAAAAAATAGAAGCTTAACACAATAAATATAATCATATAATTAAACTGGACATATATAGAATTACTTTACTACGCTCTCAATAGTAAGATTCAAACCTTCAGGGGCTAGCGTGCCCAATTTAAATATTCAGAAACTCTCTCTATTGATTAGGCTTCTATAACGGTCGGGACGTTATCTGGTATTTGATCAATGACCGTCAGCCTTAACAATCTTGGATCTTTCTGATGCACTAAAGAAAAATGTTTGGATAAATTGTGTAATAAAAAACCATTACGGATATTTTGGCGGCGTTTATTTAAGCGAACGTGCATTGTTTGGATGGTACAGCCCACATATTGGAGGCCACAATCACATTCAATTAAATAAATAACATAGATCGTTTGGCAATTAAACGAGGCTTCATCATGAGAACCAGTCCAAATAACAAATAAATCATCTATGAAGCAGCGATATAGGGCTATGTTTCCCTTTGCCAAAGGGGACTGCATGATGAAGATGGACTCAAATGTCCCCATAAACAAGTTTGCATAATGGGGGGTGAATCTCGTCCCCATCGCGCAGCCCCTAAATTAACAATAGAAGAAATTTTCAAAAGAAAAGACATTATTATTTAAAATGAACTGAATAGAATATTTTAACAATTCCTTTTGTAGGTGTGGCTTCTGTTCATCTGCAGAAAGAAAGTCAGTGATTGCTTTCAGATCAAGATCATACGATATGTTACTATACAATGCATGATACAGTAAAGATGTATATCTTTGTACCGTGTTAGTCAGTAGATAGAAAAATATTTAGAGTTGAGAGTCCTCAGTGGTTGATACCTTTTAATGGCTAACTGATAAGATGGTAACAAATTGCAAGCTTTCGAGACTACTCAGGTCTCTTCATCAGGCATAGACTAATACAACATCTGAAGAATCACATATTTATACACAAAATAGCACAGAAAAATGCAATAGGTAGGACAAGTGACGTGAAGCAGAACTGTCATTATGGCAGAGGGATGAGCATAAATATTGGAACAGTTCATAGATAAGGAGTGTGAAAGTTTTATTACCCTCTGATTGGGGTCTGGTAATGTTTTGTGATGTTTTCACAGGGTATTTGGAGTAAATTCCTTAATTGATGTAGTAGGCCATAAATCCATGTGATAGGTTCATTCCAGCATTAAGAGTGTCAAAGGTCACCATCAATTTGTATTCGTAAATTCTTCTTTGTCTCAGAGATGTGAAATTGCCTCTGAGTACAAGTATTTTCATATCTAGCAAGCTATGATCAGGGGAGCAAAAATGTTTTGCCACAGGTAGATCCATTCTTTTTCTCTTATTGTGTGGCGATGAGAATTCATCCTTGTTCTCAGTTTTTGCCCGGTCTCCCCCACATACAGACCCCCAGTTGGACATTTAGTACATATAATTAGGTACACCACATTAGATGTGATGCAGCTGAAAGTACCTGGTATCTTGTAGTCCCCATGGGAGTTGGGGATCTTTATCTTGTCCGTGGTCATTATAAATGGACAAGTTTTGCATTCCTTCTTGTTGCAAGGAAAGGTTCCTGCAGCTGTTGGGGAGGACAGGGAGCTTCTGACAATGATGCTTCTTAGATTTGGGGGCTGCCTAAAACACAGTAGAGGGGGATCTGGAAATATGGATTGTAATCGGGCATCTTTTTGTAGTAAAGGTTGTAGTTTCCGTGCAGCTCCCCTTAGCACCTCCAGATTTGGATTGTAGGTGACCACTGAAAACATCACAAAACATTACCAGACCCCAATCAGAGGGTAATAAAACTTTCACACTCCTTATCTATGAACTGTTCCAATATTTATGCTCATCCCTCTGCCATAATGACAGTTCTGCTTCACGTCACTTGTCCTACCTATTGCATTTTTTCTGTGCTATTTTGTGTATAAATATGTGATTCTTCAGATGTTGTATTAGTCTATGCCTGATGAAGAGGCCTGAGTAGTCTCGAAAGCTTGCAATTTGTTACCATCTTTTCAGTTAGCCATTAAAAGGTATCAACCACTGAGGACTCTCAACTCTAAATATTTTTCTATACAATGCATGAACATCCAAAGTTAGAAGTATAAAATTTGGAACAAGGGGTACTGCTTGGAGATGGGCAATGAGCTGGGAAGAATCATTAAGATATGAATCAAATTTTAAAACATATTTCTGAAGGAATAAATCAACATAATGTGATAGATTGCAAGTTATAGAACCAATGCCAGAGATAATTATTGGCCGGCCTGAGGAATTTAACGGGTCTTTGTGGATTTTCAGAAGAAAATAAAAAAAGGAAACTTTAAAACCAGAAATGTTTAGAAATTTAAACTCCTTTTTGTTCAAAATGCCAAATGACGAGGCGTGTTTAATAAATGTAATATATTCCAGAAAAATTGAAGTTGAAGTGTCCTGATCTAATTTCTCATAATATTCTTGATCCCTAAGTAATCTGAAACCTTCATGTAAATACCAGCTCCTGTTCATCACAACTACCCGCCCCTTTATCAGCATTTTGTATGATGATGTTTTTATTGTCCCTAAGTGA
Organism: Oophaga sylvatica; assembly: GCA_033576555.1. Classification (NCBI taxonomy): domain Eukaryota; kingdom Metazoa; phylum Chordata; class Amphibia; order Anura; family Dendrobatidae; genus Oophaga; species Oophaga sylvatica. The sequence continues at coordinate 7,065,567 of JARQOD010000009.1, forward strand.
CTTGATGGCTGACCTTTCACCTTTCACCAGGATTTAGATTATGGTTCCTATTTTTGGTTAATGATGAAGAGCGAACTTCATTAAGAATTAAATGCTGAAAGGTTTCTATGTGTGATCCCCTGTGTTGTAGAGGGTAAAATTGACTGGACGAAGTTTTCAAATTAACATGTAAAAAGGATCTTCCATAACATTGGAAGGGATAAGGTTCATATTAGATGCTCTGTTTCTTTCTTCTTTCAAGAAGTGACGTTGTAAGGTGAGTTTCCATACAAATTTGTTTAAATCTAAATATCGATTGAAAACATTCAATGGAGAGTCCGGGCAGAAAGATAGACCATGTTCGAGGAGGGATTTTTCTTCATTGGTAAGGGTATAATCAGACAGGTTAAAAATACTGGATTTATTTGTAGAAGAATTTTCAGGACTAATGGGCGGGTCTAAATTGCTTTTGGTTTCTTCACAGTGGAATTTAGAGATATTTTGAGATTTTTTTGTGGGACTTGCCACTTCCTTTACGTCCTCGCTTCATCTTTTTCTTTTTATCTTTGGTTGGTGCCCTGGAGCCTATTCAAAAAACTGAGTGATCTTGGTATTATTATTATTACTATTTATTTATATAGCGCCATTAATTCCATGGTACTGTACATGAGAAGGGGTTATATGCAAAGTTATAGATATTGTTTACAGTAAACAAATTTACAATGACAGACTGGTACAGAGGGGAGAGGAACCTGTCATTGAGGACTTACATTCTACGGGATAATGGGGAAGAAACAGAAGTTTGGGGTGCGGCAGCTCTGGTGGTGGTGGCGAGGCAGCAGCTCTGGTGTTGGTGGTGAGGCGGCAGCTCTGGTGTTGGTGGTGAGGCGGCAGCTCTGGTGGTGGTGGCATGGCAGTAGCTCTGGTGGTGGTGGCGAGGAGGTAGCTCTGGTGGTGGTGGCGAGGTATGGGCTGGTGGTATTATGGGATGGGCTGGTGATAAGGTTAGACTTAAAATTAGAGTCAGATAATTTAGAACAAGGGGTAAGGGTGTCAATAGAGGATGATTCTGTTAGATTATTTATCACTAGACTGGTAGGCTCAATAGTTTCAATAACTGGCGGCAAAGGAGCCGGAATCTCAGAGACAATAAGAGTGGATATATTGGATGTTGAATTAACTTCTATGCATGATTGCAAGGGGGAGCAATTATCATGGATGGTTAGTTGAGAAAGACCTGTAAAATTATTTGCCTCATTAATTTGTGTAGAGGTCAAGATGATTTAAATCACACAATGTTACGTTTATCAAACGACATGCGTTTGTATTGCACAGAGATTGAATATCTGAGTCCTGATTGGAATAATCAGATGAAGCATTGGACTCAGGAGGTATTTGGTCACTAGTGGTAAGAGATGTTATATTGTAAGTAACAATTGTGGGGTTAGTAGAACACTTCTGTAAGTGAATCCTTATGTTGTTTGTAATATGACCTTTGTTGTTCATTTTTTTTAAAAAATTGAAGAATCGTTTAGTGACCTGTCTGGTAATGGTTTCCCAATCGTTTGTAAAGTTAATTTATGAGTGGATGATGAAAAGTGATATGGGAAAACTGAGGCAGATTAACAGTGTCCATAGGCACATCTACATGATCAGAATTGTTATCTTTTTTTATCCCTTATGAATTTGTTAGCTTTTTTTCTTAATCAGTTCCTCCTCAAACTTATTAAGTCTATTGCGAAGTTTGCTATCAAACTCTAAAAAATCAATGGAAGAAGAATACAGGATAAGCTTTTGTTTGAGTGTGGTTTATTGAGATAAAGCAGCTTCAGCCAATGACTTTCTCTTAACAATGAGAGGATCCATAAGGTCTCTGGAGCATTTAGAACAAATTAAATCCCGTAAGTCGGTGAAAGTACTATCATTTGGAAATGATGATTTTTGGGAAATTTTTAATCCCTTTGGTATAAGACACTCAGTGATATAATATTTTTTTAAAAAAAGTTGATCAATATGATGGGAAATTTCTATTTTACTTTGGTTCTCATATTCTATAAAAAGCTTAATCATGTCTTTTTTATCATTATCCTCAAGTTTATGAGGGGTAGAAAATTTAGTGGAGGATAAGGGATTACTAGGAGCTCCTAAGGTTTCCAATATGGCATTCATCCTATGGGATTCAGATTTTAATTCAAAATAATCCATTGAGAAACAGAAATAAAACTGAAAGATAATGTAGAGAGAAGGAAGAAAAAAAAAAGAAAAAAAAATTATTAGTATTAATTAGAATATTAAGAATGCAGTGTCCAACCAAGAAAACCCAATATTAATATATTGCAATATTAAAATCCAGGCAAATAAAATAAAATGTTCAATGCAGATGAAGGTGGTCAATGACGATGTATTAGTAGATTGGATTAGTCAATTGGCAGAGGTAGCTGAATCCAACGTGGAATCCTCAATGAAATGTGACCAATATGGGGAAAAAAAATATATGTATATAGACACAGATGAGCAGTACCAGTGTCTGCAACAGGCCAATCAATAAGAAAACTACTAACCTTAGAAGGTTATGCAAAATAGAGAGCATTTCTGGATACCGTATATACTCGTGTATAAGCCGAGATTTTCAGCACCTTTTTTCGTGCTGAAAATGCCCCTCGGCTTATACACGAGTCATAGGGCAGAAACCAGCGGGGGAGGGGATGCCTCGGCAGGAGCCGGTGGCTGGGATCATACTCACCCCTCCCCGTGCCATCGCTGAGCGTCCCTGCAATCCTGCATTCTCCCCGTCTTCCTGCAGCTCTTCAGCACTGAGCGGTGATGTAATACCCGCTCATTAAGGTCATGTAATATGGACGCGACGCCACTCCCATGGGCGTCGCCTCCATATTCATGGCCTTAATGAGCGGTATTACATCACCGCTCAGTGCTGGAGAGAGCTGCAGGAAGATGGGGACAACGCAGGATTGCAGGGACGCTCAGCGATGGCACGGGGAGGGGTGAGTATGATGGAGGAGAGGACAAGGAGCAGGAGCAGGACGGGGGGGAGAACTGTGGACGGGGAAGCATAGAGGAGGACGGGGGAAGCTGGAGCAGGACGGGGGAAGCATGGAGGAGGACAGGGGGAGAACGGAGGACGGGGAAGCATGGAACAGGACGGGGGGGGATCGGTGGACGGGGGAAGCATAGAGGAGCACGGGGAAGCATAGAGGAGGACGGGGGAAGCATGGAGCAGGACGGGGGGGAGATCGGTGGACGGGGAAGCGTGGAGGAGGACGGGGGAAGCATGGAGCAGGACAGGGGAGGATGGAGGGCACAGCGGAGGACGGAGCAGGAGGGGGGAGTACAGAGGAGAATGGGGGAGCACAGAGCTGGATGGGGGAGCAAGGAGCAGGACGGGGGCAGCACAGAGCAGGAGGGCAGTTTATACACCCGGCTTATACATGAGTCAATAATTTTTCCCAGTTTTTGTGGCAAAATTAGGGGGGTCGGCTTATACACGAATATATACGGTATTTAAATTGGGCACTCTAGCCCCTGAAGGTTTCAATCTTACTATTAAGAGCGTAGTAACATAAAATAATATATGTCCAATTTAATTATATGATTATATTTATTGTGTTAAGCTCCTATTTTTTAATCAGTTTTTTATTTTGTATTAATTTTTATTTAATTTTATTCACTATTCTATTGATTATTGCATGTTCACCATGTTTTATTCATTTTTTCATTGATTGTTAGTTGCTAAATTGTCTTCTTATTTTCATTGATTGCTCTTATTTTAAATACCCCCTCTGTTACGATACACTTTATTGATCCCGGGGGGAAATTACAGGGGGTTAGGGGTCAAGATCCTGTTTCTGCACAAGGGGAATCTTGAGCTATCCAAGCTGCGGTCTCCCATTCGTCTCCAGCCACAGTGGACTCTGCTCAGCTTAGACATCGGTCCCAGCGTCTCACCCAGTCTAACAGTGTGCAGAGAATTACTGCTGCATCTCCAGGCTTTGCTATTGTGGCCAGTACTGGTTAGCGGCGAGCAGACGTCTTTAGAACAAAGTCCTTGTTTTCCCCTTCTGAGCATGCCCAGGGTGAGATCTCTCATTGGAGATCAGGGTCACATGCTCAGGTACTGCAGCAGCTCCTATTGGTCCGCCAGGAAGGTCCTGTGACTACTGGTGTTCTGGAACAGTTTCATTGGTCCTTGTTTCTGGCAGGTCCTGTAGCTGTTGCTATAAAAGGGTGGCATGCCTGGGCCGCCATGCGCTAGTGTCAACCATTATATGCTTAGCGCCAGTGTGGTCATGCGTGTGTGTGGTTAGGGCCCGGCTGAAATAAGCCCCTAGAATACCAACTTAATCGGTGAGGAGTTTGGTATGCTAGCTGGTCAGGGTCGGTGTCCTAGATGCCCTAGATTACCGGCATAACCGGTGAGGAGTTTGATTTCCGTATTCAGGGCCTGGCGTTCAGACGCCATAGATTGCGGGTGACTCCCGCGAGGAAATTAGCGCAAGATCACATTCTATGTTCGCTTAGCAGTTAACTGTGTACCTGGGTGCCTGACAGGACACAGAAGTTTGTCTCAGCGGCTCTGTGATGTAACAGGGTTCGCTTTCAACGCTAGACAGCGCCCTAGCGTGTTTATTTTGCGACTCAGTTGTGTTCAGTGAGTTCGCACACATCGCCATATAGCGCTGCGGCATTTCTAGCGGCTCTGTGGATTAACAGAGTTCGCACATATTGCCACAGCGCGTTACGCCGTTTATTTTGGCGACTCTGCGGGATAACAGAGTTCGCTTTTTGCGCCATTTTACTAGCAGCACTCTGCCTGCACGGTGGACCCCGGGCTGCGAACGCACCTCTCCGCCTCATATATTTGGTGCATTCCGCAGACCCTAACATAACACTAGTGCCAGGGTCTGGCTAGTAAAATGGCGGATGACGAGCGTCTACTACGGGACATCCAGCAGCTGGAGCGTAGGTTGGCGGCTCTTGAGCGCACAACCTCAGCTGTGGATGTTACCGCAGTCGCTGTTCAGGCTGCTAGCGGGGCTGCAGCCAGTGTGTCCACTGCCACCTCTGCCCCCACAATATCCCACCTCCCGCTTCCAGACAAGTTTGCTGGTGACAGCAAGCAATGTCGGGGATTCGTGAGTCAGTGCTCTATACAACTCGAGCTTCTGGCTGCACGTTTCCCCACGGATCGGACACAAGTGGGCTTTGTAATATCTCTTCTGTCGGGCAGAGCGTTGGAGTGGGCCACCCCGCTGTGGGAGCGTGAGACCGTGTGGTGCGGAGTGCTCCTCGTTTTCTGGAGGCTCTAAAAAAGGTCTTTCTAGGACCTCAGGTTACCCACGATACGGCGCTCCAACTTCTGGCAAGTTCACAGGGTTCGTCCTTGGTCAGCTGTTTTGCTGTCAAATTTCGGACTCTGTCCTCGGAGTTGGACTGGCCGGATAAAATCCTAATTTCTGTGTTTTGGAGAGGACTAGCGGGCCATGTGAAAGACGCCTTGGCTACCAGGAAGATTCCCGCCACACTGGAGAAGCTTATCGCCATATCTACTCTCATCGACCTCCGTTTTCACGAGCGGAGGTTGGAGCGGTCCCAGTGTAGGCAGAGGTGTCGGCTGGCTCCCACCTTTGCTAGACCTCTAGAATCTTCAAGCCAGGCACCCGACTCCAATGAGGCCATGGAGGTTTCTCGAGCAGGACCTAAGTCCCGGGCCGCTCGAGGACCCGTGGTCTGTAACATCTGCCAGCAGTTAGGACATTATGCCAACAAATGTCCACAGCGGTCGGGGAAAACGGTCGCATCTAATGACCTTGGGAGGAGGTTCACTAGACACTGCGGCATTTTCCACCAAGTTGTCCTTTAAGGGGACAATTACAGTAGGTCCATTCACGTTCACCGCCGAGCTCTGTGTGGATTCTGGAGCCGAGGAGAATTTCATGTCCTCTGCATTTGCTCTCCGCCACACTATACCTCTGGTGATGCTCGCCAAACCGGTGACTGTGCGAGTAGTGAATGGATCAACTCTGCCCTCACAAATCACCCACCAGACGATCCCTCTCACTTTATCTATGTCCCCTTCCCATTAGGAGAGTATTTCTTTTCTTGTCCTGCCCGAGGGAATAGACGAGGTGTTGCTGGGAGTACCTTGGCTCCGTTACCACTCTCCCCATATTGAGTGGTCCTCTGGGAGGATACTGGGTTGGGGTGATTCATGTAGAGGCAGGTGCATCACGGAGTGCATTCAGGTCACCACCACAGAGATACCCGTAGATCTCACTTCTCTTCCTCAGTGTTATTGGTTATATGCAGACGTTTTCTCCAAGAAGGCGGCGGAGACTCTTCCACCTCATCGCCCCTACGACTGTCCTATTGATCTCTTGCCTGGTGCAGAACCTCCTCGGGGGAGAGTCTACCCCCTCTCGCTTCCTGAGACGGAGGCCATGTCCCAGTATATTCAGGAGATCTGGCAAGAGGGTTCATTAGGAAGTCGGTGTCACCAGCAGGGGCGGTGTTCTTCTTTGTGCAAAAGAAGAATGGAGAATTACGTCCATGTATTGACTACAGGGGTCTTAACGCTATCACCGTCAAGAATAAATACCCGTTGCCCCTAATCTCTGAGCTCTTTGATAGGCTCCGAGGAGCAAGAGTATTTACCAAGCTTGATCTACGTGGTGCCTATAACCTAATTCGCATCCGTGAGGGGGACGAGTGGAAGACAGCTTTTAATACCAGGGATGGGCATTATGAATACCTGGTGATGCCCTTCGGGCTCTGTAATGCTCCCGCTGTTTTCCAGGACTTTGTCAATGGTATCTTCCGGGATATGCTCTCCACCTCTGTAGTAGTCTATCTGGATGATATTCTCATCTTTTCATCAGATATAGACTCTCACCGGAGGGATGTCAACAAAGTCTTCGACCTCTTACGGGCAAACTCCCTCTATGCCAAGCTGGCTAAATGTGTGTTTGAGCAGGAGTCCTTACTTTTCCTGGGCTATATCATCTCTGCCCAGGGATTGGCTATGGATCCTGCCAAACTACAGGCTGTAATGGACTGGCAAGAACCCCATTCTCTTAAAGCGGTGCAGCGCTTTATGGGGTTCATTAATTATTATCGCCAGTTCATTCCCCATTTCTCGACTTTGGTAGCTCCCTTGGTAGCCCTCACCAAGAAGGGAACAAATCCCAAGTTGTGGTCTGAGGAGGTCTCCAAGGCGTTCTCTTCCATCAAGTCGCATTTTGCCAGTGCTCCCATATTACATCGCCCTGATGTTGATAAGCCGTTTATTTTAGAGGTGGACGCCTCTTCTGTTGGTGCTGGAGCAGTCCTTTATCAAAAGGATGCTCAAGGTCGGAAGCATCCCTGCTTCTTCTTTTCTAAGACCTTTACACCAGCAGAGAGGAATTATTCCATCAGGGACAGGGAGTTGCTGGCTATGAAGTTGGCCTTCTCTGAGTGGAGACATCTTCTGGAGGGGGCTCGTTTTCCCTTCCAAGTCTTCACCGACCACAAAAACTTGGTATATTTACAAACGGCTCAGCGGCTAAATTCTCGCCAGGCCAGATGGTCCCTATTCTTCTCCCGGTTCCACTTCACCCTCCATTTTCTCTCCGGTGAGAAGAATTTTCGGGCCGACGCTCTCTCTCGCTCCTTAGTGTCATCAGAGGAGGAGGATGAGGAGCCTCGGCTTATTGTCCCCGAAGAGAGCCTGAGAACTGTAGCCCCGGTTTCGCTAGAGTCTGTGCCTCCGGGCAAGACTTTTGTGCCCACTAATTTGCGACCGGAGGTACTCTCTTGGGCACACTCATCCAGGGTGGGTGGACACTTTGGGGCAAAGAGGACAACTGAGTTATTGGCGAGGACATACTGGTGGCCACATATGGTCCGTGACGTCAGGGAGTATGTTCAGGCGTGTGTCTCCTGCGCCAGGAGCAAGTCCCCTCGACAACGGCCAGCTGGGTTACTTTTTCCTTTGCCGGTGGCAGACAGGCCATGGGAGATGGTTGGGATGGATTTTGTGGTGAGCTTACCCAAGTCTCGGGGTTGCACTATCATTTGGGTGATCACCGACCACTTCTCCAAAATGGTGCACTTAGTGCCGCTACCACGGTTATCTTCTGCACGGGCCTTGGCAGCATTGTTTATTAGACACATCTTCCGTCTACACGGTATGCCAGACAAGATTGTCAGCGATCGAGGTCCCCAATTTGCGTCTCGGTTCTGGAGAGAGTTGTGTCATCTACTCTGCATTGAGTTGAACCTCTCCTCTGCATATCATCCCGAGACGAATGGGTTGGTAGAGAGGGCCAACCAGACCTTGGTCACCTACTTGCGACATTTTGTCTCTGCCAGGCAGGATGACAGGGCATCCTTGCTCCCGTGGGCGAAGTTCGCGCTAAACAATGCTGTGGCTGACTCCACCGGACAGACCCCATTCCTCTTAAATTACGGCCAGCATCCGCGGGTACCGGTGCCCATGCCCGTGGCTTCCGCTGACTCCAGGGTGGCAGACTGGGCTGTGGAAGCACGGGACATATGGGACCGCACCCAGGATGCCATTCAGGCTTCCAAGGAGAGGATGAGGTCTTCTGCCGATGCCCATCGGCGTCCCGCTCCGACATTTGCTCCTGGCGACCTAGTGTGGCTCTTCGCCCAAAACATCAGGCTACGGGTAGAATCCACTAAGTTGGCACCCCGCTATTTGGGTCCCTTCAAGGTCCTTGAGCAGGTGAACCCTGTGGTTTACCGTTTGGCCCTTCCGCCTCGCCTTGGTATCTCCGACACCTTCCATATGTCTCTCCTAAAACCCGTGGTCATCTGCCGGGACGTCAGGTTTGTCTTCGGACGACTACGAGGTGAATGCCATTGTAGGGTGCAAGGTGGTACGGGGCAAAAAATTATTTTTGGTGGATTGGAGGGTTTATGGGCCTGAGGATAGGTCCTGGGAGCCTGCCGAGCATGTTCATGCTCCGCAGCTCATCGCTGCCTTTGAGTGTAGCGAGGCCCAAAGAAGGGGGGGCCCTAGGAGGGGGGGTAATGTTAGGGGTCGAGTTCCCGTTTCTGCACAAGGGGAATCTCGAGCTATCCCAGCTGCGGTCTCCCATTCGTCTCCGGCCGCAGTGGACTCTGCTCAGCTTAGACGTCGGTTCCAGCATCTCGCCCAGTCTAACAGTGTGCAGAGAATTACTGCTGCATTCCAGGCTTTGCTATTGTGGCCAGTACTGGTTAGCTGCGAGCAGACGTCTTTAGGACAAAGTCCTTGTTTTCCCCTTCTGAGCATGCCCAGGGTGAGATCTCTCATTGGAGATCAGGGGTCACATGCTCAGGTACTGCAGCAGCTCCTATTGGTTCACCAGGAAGGTCCTGTGACTACTGGTGTTCTGGAACAGTTTTATTGGTCCTTGTTTCTGGCAGGTCCTGTAGCTGTTACTATAAAAGGGTGGCATGCCTGGGCCGCCATGCGCTAGTGTCTACCATTATATGCTTACCCCAATAATGAAATAATGAAGAATGTACACCCCTGGTCCCGGGACCCTTCCCTTGCGTTATTCTTTTACCATCCTGGTGCTTCTTGGAGCTATTGGTAACGTTACCTCTTTCTTCATGCTGCTTAGCCTCCATTGAGGCAGTTCACACTATATGGGCAATTTTGGATGTTATTAAACACCTTGCCCATACTGTGTCTTTTCTCATTTGTCATCATATTTGTGATGTTCTGCTTCATGTTTTCACTCCAGCTTATACAGCGCTGCGCACACACAATCTCATTTGGATGATATTATTTCATTCTCACGGCCGCTTAGGTTTATTATATACCATGCTGTCTATGTTATTATAATTGCATTGTTTGCTGTGTTGTGATTGCTTTTGGCTTCAGTTTATTACACTGATATTTGTATTTTTGTTTATCATACTATGATTATTGTTGCGCACCATATATTCCATCTGCATTAAGGGTATACTCCACACTGGTCCCACACATTTGTGGACTCAGGGGTGTTTTTGTCTGTATTTTAATTATGTTTTATAATCGTTTGTACTCTGGTCTTTTGTCTCAATAAAATTTATATTTTTGTACATTCTTCATTATTTCATTATTGGGGTGTGCGCAATTTTTTGCACTATTCCTTTTTTCTTCCTTTTTTGGTTTAGCATTTTGTAGTGCTTTGCAGCACCCCCTTGTATTATATCAGTTATATTGATACGTATTTTTTATTTGTGGTGCACCAATTATATCATTAATATTGTAACCATTATATGCTTAGCGCCAGTGTGGTCATGCGTGTGTGTGGTTAGGGCCCGGTTGAAATAAGCCCCTAGAATACCGACTTAATCGGTGAGGAGTTTGGTATGCTAGCTGGTCAGGGTCGGTGTCCTAGATGCCCTAGATTACCAGCATAACCGGTGAGGAGTTTTATTGCCGTATTCAGGGCCTGGCGTTCAGACGCCATAGATTGCGGGTGACTCCCGCGAGGACATTAGCGCATGATCACGTTCTATGTTCGCTTAGCAGTTAACTGTGTACCTGGGTGCCTGACGGGACACAGAAGTTTGTCTCAGCGGCTCTGTGACGTAACAGGGTTCGCTTTCAACGCTAGACAGCGCCCTAGCGTGTTTATTTTGCGACTCAGTTGTGTTCAGTGAGTTCGCACACATCGCCATATAGCGCTGCGGCATTCCTAGCGGCTCTGTGGATTAACAGAGTTCGCACATATTGCCACAGCGCGTTACGGCGTTTATTTTGGCGACTCTGCGGGATAACAGAGTTCGCTTCTTGCGCCATTTTACTAGCAGCAGGCTCCGCCTGCACGGTGGACCCCGGGCTGCGAACGCACCTCTCCGCATCATATATTTGGTGCGTTCCGCAGACCCTAGCACCCTCCTTTTCCCTAATTGTCAAGCCACCTGATGAAGACGGCTACTGGCCGTTGAAACGCGTTGTGGAATAAAAGTGTTTTATCCTCTGCTACTTTGTCCTGAGCTCTCCTTCTGACTGTGTTGCTTGCTGCCTATTCCTACTCCCCTTTGAGGGTACACGACTGGAGCTGCAGTGGCTTGCCGCCTTCATTTTTAATTTATTTTACTACTGCCCTCTAATTCACTGAAGATTTCATCTTCAGCGCTCTTCGGTGACCGCAAATACCTTTTTTTACTATTTCATCTATCCCTCCTGAGGGAGCGCAGCCTGAGCAGCAGTGGACGAACCTTGTTTTGCTCTCTTACTTCAAGAACTTTGCATCATGTGACCGGGAGGACCTGCGGTCACGTGTGATTCAACACAGTGTAAGCCACGCCTCCTTTCTCTTCACACTTGGGCCGGCACGGACCTCCGGTTCACTACTTCGTTCCTCCTGCCACAAATCAACCTCCCACTTCACTAGTTCCTAGTCTCAGCAGATTCCTTTAGGACCTTGCATCACATGATCGGGAGGACCTGCGGTCACGTGAGACTTGACACGTGCGCAGGTCTCGCACTCCCTCTACCCACGTCGGCCAGCATGGACCTTTGGATCCATTGTATTCTCCCTTTCACCCCGGTTATAGACACAGCTTTCAAGACTCGCAGTTCACACGGCAGCATCTGTGCAATCTCATCATCTTATGATCTTCATATTAACACCAGGGTTGAGCATGGTTTGCATAACCTTCTAAGGTTAGTAGTTTTCTTATTGATTGGCCTGTTGCAGCCACCGGTACTGCTCATTTATGTCTATATTTTTTTTCCCATATTGGTCTCATTTCATTGAGGATTCCACATTGAATTCAGCTTCCTCTGTCAGCAGACGAATCCTATCAACTAATACATCGACATTAACCAACTTCATCTGCATTAAACAATTTATTGGGCAGTTTTATTTGCTTGGATTTTAATATTGCAATATATTAATATTGAGTTTTCTTGGTTGGACACTGCTTTCTTAATATTCTAATTAATACTAATATTTTTTTTTCTTCCTTCTCTCTACATTATTTTTCAATTTAATTTTTGTTTCTCAATGGATAATTTTGAATTAAAATCTGAATCCCATAGGATGAATGCCATATTGGAAGCCTTAGGAGCTTCTATTAATCCCTTATCCTCCTCTAAATTTTCTACCCCTCATAAACTTGAGGACAATGATAAAAAAAGACATGATTAAGCTTTTTATAGAATCTGAAAACCAAAGTAAAATAGAAATTTCCCATCATATTGATACACTTTTTTAAAATATTATATCACTGAGGGTCTTATACCCAAGGGATTAAAAATTTCCCAAAAATCATCATTTCCAAATGATAGTACTTGCACCGAATTATGGGATTCAATTTGTTCTAAATGCTCCAGAGACCTTATGGATCTCCTCATTGTTAAGAGAAAGTCATTAGCTGAAGCTGCTTTATCTCAATAAACCACACTCAAACAAAAGCTTATCCTGTATTCTTCTTCCATTGCATTGATTTTTTAGAATTTGATAGCACACTTCGTAATAGACTTAATAAGTTTGAGGAGGAACTGATTAAGAAAAAAGCTAATAAATTCATAAATGATAAAAAAGATAACAATTCTGATCATGTAGATGTGTCTATGGACACTGTTAATCTGTCTCACTTTTCGTCATCCACTCATAAGCTAACTTTACAAACGAATGGGAAACCATTACCAGACAGGTCATTAAACAATTCTTCAATTTTACAGGTCTTTCTCAACTAACCATCCATGATAATTGCTCCCCCTTGCAATCATGCATAGAAGTTAATTCGACAACAAATATATCCACTCTTATTGTCTCTGACATTCCGGCTCCATTACCGCGTTATTGAAACTATTGAGCCTACCAGTTTAGTGATAAATAATCTAACAGAATCATCCTCTATTGACACCCTTACCCCTTGTTCTAAATTATCTGACTCTAATTTCAAGTCTATCCTTATCTCCAGCCCATCCCGTAATACTATACATAGTTATTAAGGTTGAAGGAAGACTTTAAGTCCATCTAGTTCAACCCATATCCTATCCTAACCTGCCCTAACATGTTGATCCAGAGGAAGGCAAAAAAAACCCAAGTGGCAAACAGTAAGCTTCACATTGGGGAAAAAAATTCCTTCCCGACTCCACATACGGCAATCAGACTAGCTCCCTGGATCAACGCTGTATCTAGGAAACTAGTGAATATAGCCTGTAATATTATACTTTTCAAGAAAGGCATCCAGTCCCCTCTTAAATTTTAGTAAGGAATCACTCATTACAACATTAGACGGCAGAGAGTTCTATAGTCTCACTGCTCTTACAGTAAAGAATCTGCATCTGTGATTATGGCTAAACCTTCTTTCCTCCAGACGTAGAGGATGCCCCCTCGTCCCCGTCACAGGTCTAAGAGTAAAAAGATCATTAGAAAGGTCTTTGTACTGTCCCCTCATATATTTGTACATTGTAATAAGATCACCCCTAAGCCTTCGTTTTTCCAAACTAAATAACCCCAAGTGTAATAACCTGTCTTGGTATTGCAGACCCCCCAGTTCTCTAATAACCTTGGTCGCTCTTCTCTGCACCCGCTCCAGTTCAGCTATGTCTTTCTTATACACCGGAGACCAGAACTGTACACAGTATTCTAAGTGTGGTCTCACCAGTGACTTGTATAGAGGTAAAATTATGCTCACCTCATGAGCATCTATGCCTCGTCTAATGCATCCCATTATTTTATTTGCCTTGGCAGCAGCTGCCTGACATTGGCCACTAAATGTGAGTTTGTCGTCCACCCATACACCCAAGTCTTTTTCAGTGACAGTTTTGCCCAGTGTTTTACAATTAAGCACATAATTATACATCTTATTTGTTCTACCCAAGTGCATGACCTTACATTTATCCCCATTAAAGCTCATTTGCCATTTATCAGCCCAAGCTTCTAGTTTACATAAATCCTCCTGTAATATAAAATTATCCTCCTCTGTATTTATTACCCTGCAGAGTTTAGTGTCATCTGCAAATATTGAAATACTACTCTGTATGCCCCCTACAAGGTCATTAATAAATATGTTAAAGAGAAGCGGCCCCAATACTGACCCCTGTGGTACCCCACTGCTAACCGTGACCCAGTCCGAGTGTGCTCCATTAATAACCACCCTTTGTTTCCTATCCATGAGCCAGTTCTTAACCCACTTACACATATTTTCCCCTATCCCCATTGTTCTCATTTTATGTATCAACCTTTTGTGTGGCACTGTATCAAAAGCTTTTGAGAAGTCCATGAACACCACGTCCACTACATTCCCTTGGTCCAGTCCTGAACTTACCCCTTCATAAAAGCTTATCAGATTAGTCTGACAAGAACGGTCCCTCGTAAACCCATGCTGATACTGTGTCATGAGGTTATTCAGCTTCAGATACTCCAATATAGTATCCCTTAAAAAACCCTCCAGGATTTTACCCACAGTAGATGTTAAGCTCACTGGCCTATAATTTCCAGGTTCAGTTTTTGCCCCCTTTTTGAATATTGGCACCACATTTGCTATACGCCAGTCCTGTGGTATGACCCAGTTATTATGGAATCTTTAAAGATTAATTCCTGCAGTACTCGGGGGTGTATCCCATCCGGACCCGGGGATTTGTCAACTTTAGTGATTTTTAGACGCTGCCGTACTTCCTGCTGGGTTAAGCATGTGACATTTAATGGAGAATTTTTTTTATCTCTAATCATGTTATCTGTCATGGGATTTTCTTGTGTAAATACAGTTGAAAAAAAGTCATTTAGCATATTGGCTTTTTCCTCATCCACCATTTCACCCAGACTATTTTTAAGGGGACCAACACTATCATTTTTTAGTTTCTTGCTATTTACGTAGTTAAAGAATATTTTGGGATTATTTTTACTTTCTCTGGCAATGAGTCTCTCTGCCTCAATCTTTGCTGTCTTGATTTGCTTTTTACAGAATTTATTCAGTCTTCTGTATTTATTTAATGCCTCTTCACTACCTACTTGCTTTAATTCCCTAAACGCTTTCTTTTTGTCCCTTATTGCGCCCCTTACAGCTCTATTTAGCCATAGTGGTTTCCTCCTAATTCTAGCATGTTTATTCCCATAGGGTATATACTGTGCACAGGTCCTATTCAGGATACTAATAAACGTCTCCCATTTTCTTTGTGTATTTTTATGTCTCAGGATATCGTCCTAGTTTATTGCACCAAGATCATCTCTCATCCGTTGGAAATTTGCCTTCCTGAAGTTTAGTGTCCTTGTAACCCTCGACTACACATCTTATTAAAGGATACATGAAAGCTTATTATTTTGTGATCACTATTACTCAAGTGACCCTCAACCCTTATATTTGATATGCGGTCTGGCCTGTTGGTTAATATTAGGTCTAGCAGTGGCCCCCTCTTGTTGGGTCCTGAACTAGTTGTGAAAGGTAATTGTCTCTCATAGTTGCCAAAAACTTATTACCTTTGCTGGAACTGCAGGTTTCTGTTCCCCAATGTATTTCAGGGTAGTTGAAGTCCCCATAATAATGACTTCTCCTTGAGTTGCTGCTTCATCTATTTGCTTTACGAGGATATTCTCTGTTGCTTCCATTATATTAGGAGACTTATAACAAACCCCTATCAATAATTTATTATTTTTCCCCCCTCCCCTAATCTCCACCCACAGAGACTCTACATCTTCATTCGATTCACAGATATCACGCAGGATGGGTTTTAAGGATGATTTTACATATAAACACACACCCCCACCTCGCTTATTTTTACGGTCATTTCTAAACAGACTATAGCCCTGTAAATTAACAGCCCAGTCGTGGCTCTCATCCAGCCAAGTCTCAGATATCCCCACCATGTCATAATTATTGTTGTGAATGGGTTTGAGATGAGTTCTGAGCAGAGGCTCCCTCTGGTGGTTACAAGCGGTACTAGTGAAGATTGTGAGGACTGGGAATCAGGTGTTACTGACTGGTCTTATATAAGGGAGTCATTTTCCCATCAGGGTTGCCGGTGATCAATTGTTCTGGTCTGAATCCTTCTTTCCAGTTTCCCTTGTAGCCTGCTGTGTCGTGTCTGCATCTCCTGCTATCAGATAAGACATTTTCTTCTTTTGTGTTTGTGCTATATTTTTGCATTTTGTCCTGCACTTCTGTGGGGGCCTTCTGGGTCCCCTCCGGGGGCTTTTGCCCTCTCAGTTTGTTCAACCACTGAGTTTTGTACTTTTGCTTTTCCAGTTTTTTCAGTGGCTGCTGTCTTGATTTTGTTACACCAGAGAGCTAATTTAGGTGGTAGAGGTCGTGTGATCTCAGATGATTTTGAAATTAGTAGAGTTGGTGTTTTTCAGGGTTTTCTGAGATTGCAGTAAGTACCCTTCCTGTCCTTTTCTATTTAGATAGTTTGGGCCCCAGCGTTTGCTCATACTATTTTCTTTCTGTGTCAGTATTTCCTCTTGTCTAACCGCCATTACATGTTTGGGGGCTTTCTATTATCTTTGGGGTCTGCTCCGGGGCAGATAGCTTTCCTATTTCTATCTTTAGGTGTAGTTAGTTTCTCAGGCTGTGACGAGGCGTCTAGGACCAACGTAGGAACGCTCCACGGCTGCCTCTAGTTGCGGTGGTTAGTCAGGGTACTGCAATCTCATAGATTCCAACTGCTCTGGTATATTGCCTTTTTTACCTGCACTCCTCAGCTACCGTAACATAACAGTATCACCGGCCCAAAAATTGAATGGTACTCACAGAAGGGAAAAAATATTGTGACAGAAGAAAGGTTGTCAGAGTTGTCAGAGATATTTTTCTGTTTGTTGCATTTTTTTCCCTCTGTATCTCTGGGTGCTGGGGAGGATCTTTTCTCCCAATGGAGTTTGCACAGTTGTCTGGCCGTGTGGATCAGCTTGCCACTGAGGTTCGGAGTATTGCTACCTATCTTGCTAGGTTGCTTGTTGTGGAACCTAGGATTCCCATGCCAGATTTGTTTTTGGGGGATTGAGCCAAGTTTCTGAATTTCAAAAATAATTGTAAATTGTTTTTTGCCTTAAAATCTGAGTCCTCAGGGAACGCAGCGCAGCAGGTTCAAATTGTCATCTCTCTCCTGCGCAGCGATCCTCAGGATTGGGCTTTTTCCCTGACACCTGGGAATCCTGTTTTGAGTGATGTTGATGCATTTTTTCAGGCCTTGGGGTTATTGTACGATGAGCCTAATGTCACTGATCAAGCTGAAAAAGCCTTGTTGGCATTAAATCAGGGGCTTGATGATGCTGAGTTATACTGTCAGAGATTCCGTAGGTGGGCAGTCCTGACCAAATGGAATGACGACGCTTTGGCGGCCCTTTTCCGGAAGGGTCTGTCGGATAATGTAAAGGATGTTATGGTGGGATTCCCTGTCCCCTCTGGTCTCAATGATTCTATGTCATTAGCGATTCAAATTGACAGACGTTTGCGTGAGCGGAGAAGTATGCGTGGAGTGGTGTTGCCTTGTGAGCCAGCTTCTGAGCCCATGCAGTGTGATGGAGTGGTGTCTGGGGCACAGCGTCATGAGTTTCGAAAGCGCAATGGGTTATGTTTCTACTGTGGTGATGCCTCTCATGCTATTTCAGTCTGCCCTAAGCGGGGAAGACGTTTTGCACGCTCAGTTGTCTTGGGTAGTGTTCAGACTAAGTTTTTATTAACTGTCACTCTGATATGCTCTCTGTCCTCATTTTCTGCTCAGGCTTTTGTTGATTCTGGAGCAGCTATTAACCTGATGGATTATGATTTTGCTAAACGTTGTGGGTTTCCCTTGATACCCCTACAGAAGTCTATTCCCCTACTGGGGATCGATTCTACCCCTTTGGCTGAGAATAAACCCCAGTTTTCTACTCAGGTGATAATGAGGGTTGAACCTGATCACCAGGAGTGCTGCAAATTTTGGTTCTATATAATCTGCATGACATTATCGTGCTGGGTTTCCCTTGGTTACAGTCTCATAATCCTGTTTTGGATTGGAAATCTGTGTCTGTAACCAGTTGGGGCTGCCAATGTGTTAATACCAACACTCCTGTCTTTTCTGCCTCCCCCCAGGCTCAGGATGTTCCTGACTTTTTGTTTGATTTTTCTGATGTGTTTAGCGAAAGTAAATCTGCATCCTTGCCTCCCCATAGGAGCTATGACTGCGCTATTGAATTAGTGCCGGGTAGTAAATTCCCTAAAGGTCGCCTTTTTAACTTATCTGTACCTGAACATGACGCTATGCGGTCTTATATCAAGGAATCATTGGAGAAGGGTCATATCAGACCATCCTCTTCACCCTTAGGTGCCGGTTTTTTCTTTGTGGCCAAAAAAGATGGTTCATTAAGGCCGTGTATTGATTATCGTCTCTTGAACAATATTACTGTGAAATATCAATACCCGTTACCCTTGATTTCTGACCTGTTTTCCAGGGTGAAAAACGCTACTTGGTTTACCAAGCTTGACCTCAGGGGGCGTATAACCTTATTCGCATTAAGCACGGGGATGAATGGAAGACGGCATTCAATACCCCTGAAGGGCATTTTGAGTACCTAGTGATGCCCTTTGGGCTCACTAATGCTCCTTCCGTCTTCCAGTCCTTCATGAATGACATTTTCAGGGATTTTGTGGACAAATTTCTGATTGTTTATTTGGATGATATCTTGATTTTTTTCTAATGACTGGGACTCTCATGTGAAACATGTTCGAACTGTATTCCAGATTTTGAGAGAAAATGCTCTGTATGTGAAGGGATCAAAGTGTCTTTTTGGCGTACAGAAGATCTCATTTCTGGATTCATTTTGTCCCCATCTGTTATTGAAATGGACCCGGTCAAGGTTCAGGCCATCTGTGATTGGGTCCAACCTACTTCATTAAAGGCTCTTCAGAGATTTTTGGGTTTTGCCAATTTTTATCGTAAATTTATTGGTAATTTCTCGGTTATTGTTAAACCATTAACTGATTTGACCAGAAAGGGTTCTGATGTGGTGAATTGGCCTCCTGAGGCAGTCTCTGCATTTCAGGAACTTAAGCAGAGATTCACTTCTGCTCCTGTTCTACGGCAGCCTGATGTTTCTCTGCCATTTCAGGTGGAGGTTGATGCCTCTGAAATTGGGGCAGGTGCCGTTTTGTCCCAAAAAGATCCAGAGACCTCTAAAAGTAACCCTTGTGCCTTTTTCTCTCGAAAATTTTCTCCTACTGAACGTAATTATGACGTGGGTAATCGGGAGTTATTGGCCATGAAGTGGGCTTTTGAAGAGTGGAGACATTGGCTGGAGGGAGCCAAACATCAGGTGGTGGTCCTTACGGACCATAAGAATCTGGTTTATCTGGAATCAGCCAAGCGACTTAATCCTAGACAGGCCAGGTGGGCCTTGTTTTTCACACGTTTTAATTTTGTGGTTTCCTTTCTTCCTGGCACTAAGAATGTTAAGGCGGATGCCCTCTCGAGGAGTTTCCTTGCGGACTCTCCTGAGTTATCTGATCCTTCTGTTATTTTGAAAGAGGGTGTAGTTCTTTCCGCCATCTCGCCCAATTTGAGACTTGCTCTGGAGGGGTGTCAGGAGGATAGGCCCGAGCGCTGCCCTGTTGGAAAATTGTTTGTCCCGGACCAATGGAAAAAGAGTGTGATGTCTGAGATTCATTGTTCCGCATTGGCTGGGCATCCCGGAATTTTTGGTACCAGAGACTTGGTTACTCGGTCCTTTTGGTGGCCTACCTTGTCTCGCGATGTCAGGGAATTTGTGCAGTCCTGCGGGACTTGCTCTCGCTCCAAGCCTTGCTCTCGCTCTAGTGGTTTGTTGATGCCATTGCCTGTGCCCAAGAGACCATGGACCCATATCTCTATGGATTTCATTTCCGATCTTCCTGTTTCTCAGAGAATGACCACCATCTGGGTAATTTGTGATAGGTTTTCCAAAATGATACATCTTGTGCCATTACCTAAGTTGCCTTCCTCCTCTGAATTGGTGCCGTTGTTCCTTCAGCACGTGGTTCGTTTACACGGCATTCCTGAGAACATTGTGTCTGACAGAGGAGTCCAGTTTGTTTCCAGATTTTGGAGGACTTTTTGTTCTAAACTAGGTGTTCAATTGTCTTTCTCCTCGGCATTTCATCCTCAGACCAATGGTCAAACTGAGAGAACAAACCAGACATTGGAGACTTATCTAAGATGCTTTGTGTCTGCTGATCAGGATGACTGGGTCTCTTTTTTGCCTTTGGCTGAGTTTGCTCTTAATAATAGGGCTAGCTCTGCCACTTTGATGTCTCCGTTTTTCTGTAATTCTGGGTTTCACCCTCGATTTTCTTCAGGACAGACGGACGCTTCTGTCTGTCCAGGTGTTGACTCTGTCGTTGAGCGTATGCAACAGATTTGGGACCAGGTAGTGGAGAGGTTGTCCCTCTCTCAGGAGAAGGCCCAGTGGTTTGCTAACCGGCATAGGACTGATGGTCCTCGGTTTAAAGTGGGGGACTTGGTCTGGTTGTCCTCAAAGAATATTCCTATGAGAGTAGCATCTCCTAAATTTAAGCCTAGGTTCATTGGACCTTATAAGATCATGGAGATTATTAATCCTGTTTCTTTTCGTTTGCTTCTTCCAGGGACATTTAAGATCCATAACGTGTTTCACAAGTCCTTGTTGAAGAGGTTTGTTGAGCCAGTGGTTCCTGCTGCTGTGCCTCCTGACCCTGTTTTGGTTGAGGGCAATCTGGAGTATGTGGTTGAGAAAATATTGGATTCTCGTTTTTCTAGACGAAGACTCCAGTATTTGGTTAAATGGAGAGGTTATGGTCAGGAAGACAATTCTTGGGTGTTTGCTTCGGACATCCATGCTAGGAGACTTATCCGTGCTTATCATAGAACTCATCCTGACCGACCTGGTTGCTCAAATGAGGGTTCGGTGACCCCTCCTCAAGGGGGGGGTACTGTTGTGAATGGGTTTGAGATGAGTTCTGAGCAGAGGCTCCCTCTGGTGGTTACAAGTGGTACTAGTGAAGATTGTGAGGACTGGGAATCAGGTGTTACTGACTGGTCTTATATAAGGGAGTCATTTTCCCATCAGGGTTGCCGGTGATCAATTGTTCTGGTCTGAATCCTTCTTTCCAGTTTCCCTTGTAGCCTGCTGTGTCGTGTCTGCATCTCCTGCTATCAGATAAGACATTTTCTTCTTTTGTGTTTGTGCTATATTTTTGCATTTTGTCCTGCACTTCTGTGGGGGCCTTCTGGGTCCCCTCCGGGGGCTTTTGCCCTCTCAGTTTGTTCAGCCACTGAGTTTTGTACTTTTGCTTTTCCAGTTTTTTCAGTGGCTGCTGTCTTGATTTTGTTACACCAGAGAACTAATTTAGGTGGTAGAGGTCGTGTGATCTCAGGTGATTTTGAAATTAGTAGAGTTGGTGTTTTTCAGGGTTTTCTGAGATTGCAGTAAGTACCCTTCCTGTCCTTTTCTATTTAGATAGTTTGGGCCCCAGCGTTTGCTCATACTATTTTCTTTCTGTGTCAGTATTTCCTCTTGTCTAACCGCCATTACATGTTTGGGGGCTTTCTATTATCTTTGGGGTCTGCTCCGGGGCAGATAGCTTTCCTATTTCTATCTTTAGGTGTAGTTAGTTTCTCAGGCTGTGACGAGGCGTCTAGGACCAACGTAGGAACGCTCCACGGCTGCCTCTAGTTGCGGTGGTTAGTCAGGGTACTGCAATCTCATAGATTCCAACTGCTCTGGTGTATTGCCTTTTTTACCTGCACTCCTCAGCTACCGTAACATAACAATTATGTTCCAACAAAATTAATTCTAATTCCGCCATTTTGTTGGTGAGGCTTCTAGCGTTAGTATACATGCACTTTATGTATCTCTCTGAACCTCTATTCTTTCTTAAATTATTAACTGTTCTAACCCCACCCCCATGCCACCCCCACCCCCAATTTCATTATTTGTGCCCAGGTCTCTATCTGTACCGCCTTCCCCTCCTATAAAATGAATACCCTCCCCCTAGTCCCTAGTTTAAAGACTCCTCCAACCTTCTAGCCATTTTCTCCCCCAGCACAGCTGCACCCTCCCCATTGAGGTGCAGCCCATCCCTAGCATAGAACCTGTAGCCAACTGAGAAGTCGGCCCAGTTCTCCAGGAACCCAAACCCCTCCTTCCTACACCAATTCTTGAGCCACTTATTAACCTCCCTAATCTCCCGTTGCCTCTCTGGTGTGGCACGTGGTACCGGCAGTATTTCAGAAAATACCACGTTGGAGGTCCTTGCTTTAAGCTTGCAGCCTAATTCCCTGAAATCATCTTTAAGGACCTTCCACCTGCCTCTAACTTTGTCATTTGTGCCAATGTGCACCATGACCGCTGGGTCCTCACCAGCCCCTCCCAGTAATCTGTCAACCCGATCAGCGATGTGTCGGACTCGAGCGCCAGGTAGGCAGCACACTGTTCGACGATCCCTGTCTTTGTGACAGATTGCCCTATCTGTTCCCCTAATAATTGAGTCCCCCACTACCAGCACCTGTCTGGCCTGCCCTGCTCTCCTAATTCCCCCCTTACTGGAGCAGACACTCCCCTGGCTTTCAGAGGACATGCCTGGCTGCAGCAGTGCTACCCCTGTACTGACAACCCCCTCATCTGCCAACTTTGCAAACTTATTGGGGTGTGCCAGATCAGGACTAGCCTCCCTGGCGCTCTTCCCTCTACCCCGCTTTCTAACTGTCACCCAGCTTCCTACTTCAGTGTCCTGCAGCTCCACCCTAGCATCCCCCCCTCATCTATCCCATTGAGCGTCTGCTCAGTGAGCAGAAGACTCCTTTCCATATTGTCTATGGATCTCAGTGTTGCCAGCTGCACATTTAGATCCAAGATTTGGGCTTCCAAATGCACAACGTGCTCACATCTCACACAGCAGTATGCACCCTCGACCGGCTGTTCAAGGACTGCATACATGTGGCAAGATGTACACTGGATGGCATTGGCAATAGTGGAGCACATATCTAATGGGGATTTCACCAGACAGCAAAGATAAGTAAAAATAAATAAAAAGTATTAATAAAATATACAGTAACAGCAATTCAGTAAATCCTCCCTTGGAAACTCCCTGAATCCAAAGTCACTGAATCTCAAGTCACACTTACCACCGTTCACACTTGCGCACGTCAACCGCTCGCTCACACTCGCTGAAGCAGAAGATTTAAAGAGAGATTTTTTTTTTTTTTTTTTTTTTCTCCTTCAGCAGCAAATCACCCTGCTGCTCTAATGCACTCAAAAGACTTGAGCCCAACAGCTGGCCTTATAAACCCTTAATTTGACCCCCCACCCTTAATTAACCCCTTGTGAATATAGCTACACCAAGATTTTAAATGCAATATAGACTTAAACCTTATAAACCTTATAACACACGATAGTAAAATAATGAATTAATCCTTTAGAAGAGAAAAATAGGTTAAAAAAGCCCCCAAAAGATAGAATAGGTAGAAAAGCACTCAGAAATCCACAATTCAGCCACTCACAACAATTCACACAGGTATTTGATTAAAGGTTTTTCAAATACTTCTTCACTGAATCTCAAGTCACACTTACCACCGTTCACACTTGCGCACCGGTCACACTCAGCTCGCTCACACTCGCTGAAGCAGAAGATTTAAAGAGAGATTTTTTTTTTTTCTCCTTCAGCAGCAAATCACCCTGCTGCTCTAATGCACTTCCAAAAAAAAGTTTTTTCAATAGGCTCCAGGGCACCAACCAAAGATAAAAAGAAAAAGAGGAAGCGAGGATGAAGAGGAATTGGCTGTCACGCTCGCGCCTTGGCATATTGGTGAGTGTGGGGGGTTGTGGACCCACTGTGCCACAAACTAGACTACCCTGGAAGGGGTGTAACTAATGCAGCTACCTTGGTCTTCTCTGGAGCCTCTGATGGTGAGGTCAGGCTTGTGCTGCAGGTAGCTGCCAGGTGCCACTCCAGGGTGGTGTCTGGCTGTGGCTGCTGATCCCACTGAGGAACAAGACACTAGGACAGGTGCGACTGACAGACAGGTAGGTGAGCTCGACAGGCATGGCTGGTACTCTGGCAGGCGGTCATTTCTGAGACACAGACAGGCAGGTACAGCTGGGACACTGGCAGGTGGGCACAGCTGAGACACTGGCAGGCGAGCACGGCTGAGACACTGGCAGGCAGGCACGGCTGAGACACTGTCACACGAGCAGGAAGGAGTGGTGTCTGGAGTAGATAGAGACCTGTTCACACAAGAGATGCAGGTACTGGTACAGGCAGGAAGGAGTGGTGCATGAAGGAACAGGTTTGGGCCTGTTCACACTGGAAAAAAACGCAAGGCTGCGGAAAGGAGCTGCAGTTGGCAGCAAAAGGTTCAGCAGCAGCAGAAGCAGAACAAAGCAGAACCACGGAAGTGTGGGGCAGAGGCAGAAAGTAGTTCAGTAGGAGCTGAACAAAGTGGAACCGCAAGATATGCGGAGAGAAGCTGCAGCAAGAGGTTCTGCAGAGGCAGGAGAAAAGCAAAGTGGAACCGGAAGGTATGCAGAGAGGAGCTGCAGCAAGAGGTTCTGCAACAGCAAGAGCAAGGCAAAGTGGAACCGCAAGGTATGCGGAGAGGAGTTGCAGCAAGAAGTTCTGCAGCAGCAGGAGCAAAGCAAAGCTGAACCGCAAGGTATGCAGAGAGGAGCTGCAGCAAGAGGTTCTGCAGCAGCAGGAGCGAAGCAAAGCAGAACCGCAAGGTATGTGGAGAGAAGATGCAGCAAGAGGTTCTGCAGCAGCAGGCAAGACAGAGCGAGTAAACACAAAGGTAAGCAGGGCAGGGAAGGAAAGGCCACAGACTGGGATACAACAGAAACAGGTATAGGACAAAGTCCTGGCAGGGAAAGGAACAAGACAAGGCTCAGGAACAAAGACACAGATACCAAGATATACTGCCTACTGGAGGGCAGACAGACAGGTACAAGGTAAAGCTAGTAACAAGGACACAGAGACCAGGATATTCAGCCTCCTGGGGGCAGAATGAGAAATGCACACTGCACAGAGACAGAGATACAGAGACCTGGCAAATCAACAGCAAGACACTGAGTAAAGGCGTTGCTCAGGCAGTTACCACCGGGTGGAGCTGCCTTAAATACAAAAGGCCCCTTGGTGATTGGCCAGGGAAATATTAGGTAGGTGCAAACTGATTCCAAAAGAACCATAGAGTGCCGGCACCGCCACCCAATGTACACAGCCAGGAAGCATGCAGAGAGCAGGCAGGAAGCAAGAGGCACATAGCATGGAGACTGCAGCAGACAGAATTCATAGCATGGCCTGGAGCAGTGAGTAAGTTGGTGTGTGGGGGATGGGAGGCCATGCAGTGATGCCGGCAGGGTTGTTACAGTGGCAAATCCCACAAAAAACTCGAAATATCGCTAAATTCCACTGTAAAGAAAACAAAAGGAATTTAGACCCGCCCATTAGTCCTGAAAATTCTTCTACAAATAAATCCAGTATTTTTAAAATATCTGATTATACCCTTACTAATGAAGAAAAATCCCTCCTCAAACGTGGTCTATCTTTCTGCCCGCACTCTCCATTGAATGTTTTTAATCTATATTTAGATTTAAACGAATTTGTATGGAAACTCACCCTACAACGTCACTTCTTGATAGAAGAAAGAAACAGAGCATCTAATACAAATCTTATCCCTTCCAATGTTATGGAAGATCATTTTTTACATGTTAATTTGAAAACTTTGTCCAGTCAATTTTACCCTCTACAACACAGGGGATCACACATAGAAACCTTTCAGCATTTAATTCTTAATGAAGTTCGCTCTTTATCATTAACCAGAAATAGGAATCATAATCTAAATCCTGGTGAAAGGTGAAAGGTCAGCCATCAAGTCACTTAGGGACAATAAAAACATCATCACAAAAAATGCTGATAAAGGGGGCGGGGTAGTTGTGATGAACAGGAGCTGGTATTTACATGAAGGTTTCAGATTACTTAGGGATCAAAAATATTACGAGAAATTAGATCAGGACACTTCAACTACAATTTTTCTGGAATATAATACATTTATTAAACAGGCCTAGTCCTTTGGCATTTTGAACAAAAGAGAGTTTAAATTCCTAAACATTTCTGGTTTTAAAGTTGTTTTTTTTTAATTTTCTTCCGAAAATCCACGAAGACCCATTAAATCACCTAGGCCGGCCAATAATCTCTTGCATTGGTTCTATAACTTGCAATCTATCACATTATGTTGATTTATTCCTTCAGAAATATGTTTTAAAATTGGATTCATATCTTAATGATTCTTCTCAGCTCATTGCCATCTCCAAGCAGTACCCCTTGTTCCAAATTTTATACTTTTAACTTTGGATGTTCATGCATTGTATAGTAACATATCGTATGATCTTGGTCTGAAAGCAATCAATGACTTTCTTTCTGCAGATGAGAAGAAGCCACACCTACAAAAGGAATTTTTAAAATTTTCTATTCAGTTCATTTTAAATAATAATGTCTTTTCTTTTGAAAATTTCTTCTATTGTCAATTAATGGGCTGCGCGATGGGAACGAGATTCGCCCCCCATTATGCAAACTTGTTTATGGGGACATTTGAGTCCATCTTTATCACGCAGTCCCCTTTTGGCGAAGGGAAAGAAAGCCCTATATCGCTGCTTCATAGATGATTTATTTGTTATTTGGACTGGTTCTCATGATGAAGCCTCTGAATTTGTTCAAACACTTAATACTAATACTTGGGGCTTTACCTTCTCAGCTCAAATATCTAATATGGTTATACAATATTTGGATCTACTGGTAAACGAGGACTCCACAGGCAAATTTTCCACCTTCATACATTTAAAAAATGTTGATGTTAATAGTTATTTATGTTTTAATAGTGGCCATCTTCCAAAATGGATCACAAACATTCCATATGGCCAGTACTGGAGGATTAGGAAAACCTGCACTAATGATACTGATTTTTTGAAAGAGGCAATTATTCTTAAAGAACGTTTTCAACACAAAGGCTACCCCAAAAAAATTGATCCATGATGCCTTCTCTAAAGCTAAAACATTTTCCCAAGTAGACTGCATTAATAAAATTAAGGCTGGTATGTCTTTTGGAAATATTGCTTCAGAGCTTGGTAAGTGGAGCTTCGTTACTACTTACAACTAGTCACATGCACTAATTCAGAATCTACTAGGAAATATTGGTTCATTCTTAAGGGTGATCCCATTCTTTCTAGGCATCTTCCTGCTCACCCTAGAACTTTTTTCAGAAAAAATCGTACTCTTTGCAATTTGGTTGCCACTAGTAACACTACCACCAGTCTACACCCCAGCATTATTTCTAGTGACATTAATCCTGGTTGCTTTGCCTGTAATACCCCAAAATGTCTATGTTGCACATCTGTTATTCATGGAGGAAAGGAATTTTGATCCAATACTACGGGTATTAGCTATAGAATTAACTGTCGCTTAAATTGCCAATCGATCTATGATATTTATTTAATTGAATGTGATTGTGGCCTCCAATATGTGGGTCATACCATCCAAACCATGCACGCTCGCTTAAATAAACGCTGCCAAAATATCAGTAATGTTTTTTTATTGCACAATTTATCCAAACATTTTTCTTTAGCACATCAGAAAGATTCAAGATTGTCAAGGCTGACGGTCATTGATCAAATACCAGATAACGTCCCCGACCATATAGAAGCCTAATCAATAGAGAGAGTTTCTGGATATTTAAATTGGGCACTCTAGCCCCTGAAGATTTGAATCTTACTATTGAGAGCGTAGTAAAATAATTTAATATAATATTTCCAATTTAATTATATGATTATATTTATATTTATTGTGTTAAGCTCCTATTTTTTATTCCTTTTTTATTTATTTTTCGTTCATTTTTATTTAATTTTATTCACTATTCTATTGATTATTGCATGTTCACCATGTTTTATTCATTCTGTTTCATTTTTTTCACTGATTGTTAATTGCTAAATTGTCTTCTTATTTTCATTGATTGCTCTTATTTTAAATACCCCCTCCTTTTCCCTAATTGTCAAGCCACCTGATGAAGACGGCGACTGGCCGGTGAAACGCGTTGTGAAATAAAAGTGTTTTATCCTCTGCTACTTTGTCCTCAGCGCTCCTTCTGACCGTGTTGTTTGCTGCCTATAAAAAATTACTCTGCTATTGGTTAAATAGCGTATATTTATCATGCAGTTGTGCGACTAGCGTAAAGCCTGTTGAGATACGCAAACATATTTGTGATAAGTAAAGCTAGTAAATATATTTTTCACAACGCATTCAATATGTGAAAGGTACGGATGTTAGGGAAAGGGGATGTGGATGTGGTGGTGCCCGCTAAAGCCTGACTTTATCTCTTTCTAGGTTCCTGTCAAAATTCGGTCTGTGCGCGATACCACTGTTGAATAGTGATGAGCGAATTTGTTCGGAAAACAATCACCAAACATAAATTCAGCACGAATATGGCACATTCGGATTCATGATTGGAAATTCGAGCAAAATTTTATAAAATAGGGAAAAATCGGAAACATTCGGTGAAAGTGCGGGAAAATATTTGCTTTGCCACAAAAATATTTTCAGCACTTTAGCATCGATAATGGTGGTGTATCATGAGCATTTGGAACGTGTTTGATGAGAGGAGAGGGTTTTCAGAGCCTAGAGGTGCAGCGTTCTTATTGTAAGCACAGCACAGCGGTCATTTTTTTTCCTAACTTTATGTGTGCACATTGCGGCTAGCCAATCAGGGCGCAGGAAACCTCCACAACATCTTGACACAATGGCTTGTGTCATTGGCTGCTGAAATCACGTCCCTCTCCATATAAAAAGCGGACATCTTGTTTTAGCGCAATTTTGACACTGTAACAGCGCAGAGAGGCTGCTCCTGATGCTGGCACTGTTAGCAGCAAGATTTCAGCTAGTTAGTTAGGCTGTTATATATCAGTTAGATAGTGTAAAAAGGTAGTGTCCAGTGTGACTGAAAATTTTTTGGGGGCATTAATGAGGTACACAGACAAAGCCAGAAGGGCAGATATTCTACAAGTGTGTTGTGCACTGCTTCTATTGTGCTCCGTGCACAACTATAGCATTCTAAATAATATTTCAGTAGCTAAATGTGAAAAAAGACTGCTGTCCCACATTTTTGCTAGTTAGCTAGGAGGCTATATATCAGTCAGATACTGTAGGTAGCTAGTATCCAGTGTGGCTGTTAAATTTACCTTCCAGCACTTTTGTTTCTATTTTGGCCATACTGAGGTGCACAAAGAAAGCCATCAGGGCACATGTTGTGCACTGCTTCTAATGTGATCCATGCACGAGAATAGCATTCTAATTCACATGTAGCTAGTGAAAAAATATTAAACAGCCTGCTGTATCCCACCTTGTGATTTAGTGCTGTTGTGATATAAAACTGTCTGCAGGCCTAAGGCACATAAAAAAAATATATAATTTTTCTGTTGCTAACAGTTAGACAACCCGCCGTATCATATTTTGTCAATTGTTTGGGTTGAAATTAAGCTGTAGAGGCCTGATCCAGAGGCCACAAACAAATTCTTCTGTTATTAACGTCATACAGTAAGGTACCTGACTTTAAAAATAGTTTTTGCATCTAGTGTGTTATATAGGTATGATCCTTGGTCCAAATACAAATTATTCTGTTATTAATGTCATACAGTAAGGGACATGACTTTAAAAATAGTTTGTAGCATCTAGTGTGTAATAGAGGCCTGATCCTTGGTCCAAAATTTTTTTTTTCTGTTATTAAGGTCATACAGTAAGGGACCGAAGTTTAAAAACAGTTTGTAGCATCTACTGTGTTATATAGGCCTGATACATAGGCCACAAAAAAAAATCCTTCTGTTATTAACGTCATACAGTATGGGACCTAATTTGAAAAATATTTTTGTAGCATCTAGTGTGTTATGGAGACCTGACCCTTGGTCCAAAAAAATCCTTCAGTTATTAATGTCATACAGTAAGGGACCTGAGTTTAAAAACAGTTTGTAGCATCTACTGTGTTATATAGGCCTGATACATAGGCCACAAAAAAACTTCTGTTTTTAACGTCATATAGGAAGAAACCTGATTTGAAAAATATTTTTGTAGCGTCTAGTGTGTTATAGAGGCCTGATTCTTAGTCCAAAAAGAAATCCTTCTGTTATTAATGTCATACTGTACAGTAAGGGACCTGAGTTTAAAAAACAGTTTGTAGCATCTACTTTGTCATATAGGCCTGTTACATAGGCCACAAAAAAAAATCCTTTTGTTATTAACGTCATATAGTAAAGGACCTAAATTTCAAAACAGTTTTTAGCATCTACTGTGTTATATAGGCCTGATACATAGGCCACAAAAAAAATTCTGTGACTAACATGATACAGCATACCATATTGCAACTTGGATTTACTGTCGTTGAAAATCAGCTGTTTGTAGAGGTGGTGCAGAGTTTCAAATCTAATTTTTGGGTGTTAATACTGTTCTCCTACCACGCTATCTGAGCAACATGACTGGGAAAAAGCGAGGCCGTGGTGGAAGGGGAATTAGGCTTTGTGTTCAAGGTGTACGTGGTAAGGTTGGTGAAAGCACTAGTGAAGCAATGTCATGTCCTATGCCAAGACAACTGACAACTTATATTACTGGACAGGCTACACCACTACCTTTCTTTGTCAGACGCACAGCGGTACGCCTTGTCGATGATGCTGAGAAAGAGCATGTACTCGAGTGGGTGGCAAGTGCAGCTTCCAGTGGCCTCTCCGCCTCTTCCTCAACCTCAACATCACACTCAGTACAGTCCACAGATGTGTCACCCAAATTCCCCTTGCTTCCTTCCACGTCCCAGCTATCCAAACATTTAACTGACTGTACGGAACCACACATTCTATGCCATGTTGATCAGAACTGTACTCAAAAGCTTTGCAGAGTCAAGATGAGGAAATCTGCACTGATGCCCCAAATTTTTTGGCTTGGATTCGGGGCAGGAAGAAGTATGGTCCAAACAGCATCCTGACCCTCATCATCAGACGTTAACCTCTTGGGTGGGAGGGGATCCTGATGAGACTCAGAAATCTGAGGCTCACTTGGACTGTAATGTGCTGTCAGGACAAGAAGAGGAGGAGAGTGACTCCAATGGCCAGGAATGTGATAACACAGAGGATGATAATGAGGTCTTTGATGCCAGTTGGCGTGAACATAGAGGCACACAGATGAGTAGGTCATCTGAGGAGGAAGACGAGGAGGTTACGTTGCACCGTACATCGTAGACACGTAGTGGTGCAGTCATGACGAGCAATGCATCATCAGCCATAACTGTGCCTCTGACCAACAGCGTCCATGGGTCTGCAGCTCGCAGTGGTGGCAAGGGTTGCTTATTCTGGGCCTTTTTTGACACTGCAAAGGATGAGCCAAGTCATGTAATCTGACAACTTTGCAAAAAAAAAACTGAGTCTAGGTAAAAACTGCAATAATTTGACTACTACATGTATGAACCTTCACATGCGCAATCAACATGCTTTACTGTGTGAATCCCACTACGCAAAAATGTGGACCAGCGGACATTAACCACTATCAGCCGCCAAATCAATTGCCACTGCTTCTTCTTCCTCCTCCTCTGTTACCGTGCCAACTATTGAGATGCAGGTCTTTGACCATAGAATCTGCCTTCATAGAGGCTGCCTTCAGCTATAACGGAAGCGGACATGCCAGCTGTTTTTGACCAATCTCAGAGAACGATCACACCAGAAGTTTCTCAATCCACACTAACATCTCAGCCTGAACCTCTCTCACGGTCCAGTAGTTTTTCCCTGCTCACCATACTCCGCCCTCTCATATCACTGCAGCCAGCCCACGGTTCCGCAGTTGCGGTCACGGAAAATATTATTTCCTCCTATGCATGACAAAGCTAAGAGGTTGAACTCCACCATCTCGAATTTGTTGGCCACAGAAATGCTGCCTTTCCGCCTGGTGGACACCGAAGGTTTCCAAAAGCTGATGGCCGTCGCAGTCCCCCAGTACCAATTACCCAGTGGCTATTATTTTCCAAAGAAAGCTGTGCCTGCACTACACCAGTATGTAGCAGACAACATCACCCCTTACTTTACAAAGTCTCTGTCTGCCAGGGGGCATTTCACCACAGACACTTGGACGAGTAAGCATGGCCAAGGTCGTTACATCTCGCTGACTGGGCACTGGGTGACTCTGGTGGCTGTGGGGACAGGCGCTGCTCCACAAGTTTTGGAATCCCCAAGGCTTGCAGGCCAAACCACTACATTAAACGCTTCCTCCACTGTTCTGCCTCCTCTATCTCCTCTAGGGCCTCCACTTTTGCCATCAACCTCTGCCTTCATGAGACACGTGTTCCAACAGTACATAGCGAACCCCCGCCACCTCTGTACTGCGCAGCCATGGCGCACCGAAATCAGGAAGTCTTAAAATTTATATGCCTTGGAGATCGCAGTCATACAGCTGAAGTCTTGTGAACAGCTCTTCAGGCTGAATTTGATTAATGGCTGTCTCCACTGAACCTGTATCAAGGGAAGGTTGTGTCCGATAACAGTGCGAACCTGGTAACGGCCCTACGGCGAAGCAAGCTCACACACGTGCATTGCATGGCTCACGTTCTCAACCTGGTGGTGCAGTGTTTTCTCAGCCACTATCCTGGCCTGGGTGACCGGCTGCAGAAAGCACGTAAGCTGTGTGCTCATTTCCGCCATTCGCACCCTCATTGACTTGCATTGATACAGAGGTCTTTCTCCATGCCAGTTAACAGATTGATATGCGATCTGCCAACACGGTTTAATTCCACTCTGCACATGTTTCAACGAGTGTGGCAGCAGCAACGAGCCCTGATGCAGTATGTCATGTCATATAGCCCGGTGCCAACGCAGTGCGGAGGTAGCGCATATCACGTTTACAGAGTGGGCACAGATTAAGGACTTCTGCACCCTTCTGCACAGTTTCGAAATGGCTACTAAGATGGTTAGCGCTGACGACGCTATCATCAGTATCACTATTCCGGTCATTTATATGCTTCAGCAGACTTTGAATAGCCTGCGGGAGATGTTGGTCCCAGAAGAGGAGGAGGAAGCAGAGAAGGCTGCGGAAGGGATAACATTGTCTGAAAGTTCAAGACTGTTGTCACACAGAAGGGGGGCAAGGGAGGGTGGAGTACTGCAATCGAGGGGGGCTGGTGATGATTATAACAGGCAAACTGTTATCGAAGGTGCAAGATCCAAGGACCAAATGAAGGAGGAAGAGGTGATGGATGAGCAACTGTCGGATGAAGAGGATAATCCTCCCCTCTCTGTTGTTCGGGGTTGGCGGGAGGGTACAGAGGAAACGAGCCTCATTGTTACACAGCCACCAACACAGCATGGTCTTGGACCTCATGGTAGAGCCAGACATATGAGTGCTTTCTTGCTGCACTATCTGCAACGTGATAAATGTATAGTTATGATTAGGAATAATGCTGACTACTGGGTTGCCACTTTATTAGATCCACGTTATAAGACAAAATTTTGCCTAATGATTCCCGCCCTAGAAAGGGACCTGTAAATGCTGGAGCATCGAAACACACTTGTATAAAAGAGAGCTTTTACCCAAGACAGCAGTGAATCACAAATTTCACATCGCAGCTGTACACTCCCCACCTCCGGCCTTTCAATTCGTCAACGCTAAAGCATTAGCATCAGCTGAAGTGGTGGAAGTGGCCGAAGTAATTTCTTTGAGTCCTTTGACACATTTTTTTTAGAAAAACTTGTGCACCAGCACAACAGAGTCTTATACGTGGTGAACGAATGAAGAGAATGGTGCAGTATTATTTAGAACTAAATATCAATACTATCAGGGAGGGTTTGGACCCTTTCACATGTTGCTCTTTCAAAATGGAGGAGTGGCCTGAGCTTGCCTCACATGCCTTGGAGGTTTTATCGTGACCAGCAGCCAGAGTTCTACCAGAACGTGTCTTCAGCGTCACTGGTGGTGTCCTGACAATTAAGCACATACGGCTGTCCCCTTAAAGTGTTGACTTGCTAACTTTCATTAAGATTAAAAAGTCATGGATCTCCAAGGACATTTGCGCCCCAAACACAGACAGTACAGACTAGGTGATATTGCATTTTTTAGTGTGATGCATTAATGTCACGTAACTGCACTCTGTGATATCGTTAGTGTCGCTTCTGTAGTTGCTACTGCTGATGTTAACACAAATTTGTGGAAAAGTTAACAATCATGGTTGGTCTACATCTGCTGTGTTAGCTGTAGTGGAAGATGTGTCGGTCCCAATTATACTATTTGTATTCTTATGAAAGTTATTCCACTTCAGTGGTGTCAAGCCCTCATTTTTAAAACTTTGAAAACTCCAAGTTGGGTGTCCATCTGCTGTATTGGGTGTTGTGAAAGACCTGTTAGTCCCTATTCTACTATTTCTACTGTAGTGAAATTGATGGCACTTCTTTGGGGTAGGGCCCTCAATTCTTTAAATGTCAACACTCCTTGTAGAGTGTACATCTGCTTAATTGAGTGTAGTGAAAGACCTGTTGGTCCCTATTCTACTATTTCTACTGTGGTGAAATTGATGGCTCTTCTGTGGGGTAAAGCCCTCAATTCTTGAAATGTGAACACTCCTTGTTGAGTGTCCATCTGCTGGATTGGGTGTTGTGAAAGGCCTGTTGGTCCCTCTTCTACTATTTCTACTGTGGTAAAATTGATGCCACTTTGTTGGTGTCTGCCACTAATTTTTCTAAATGTGTAGACTCCTGTTGGGTCTCTTTCATTTGTGTCGCCTGTAGTAGTAGGCCTCCGAGACATCAGGCCTCCACTTCTTTGTACTCAACTACCCGTGTTACTAGCCTTAAATTTTCTGACAATGATAGTCTACAAAACTTTGTGCCACCTGAGTGTGGCTCAGCATGAAAGCAGGTAGAGGTATTGCATGTGTTATCAGGGGTCCCAGCAAAGGGGCCCTACACCGATCCCTCACCCACCCTGCCTTACTGTGACGTTCAATTGAATGCTGTCCCAGACCCTGATACCTCATGCCTGGCTGATTGCAGCAGTGCTATACTAAAATCTGTACTGTGGGTGAATTGAGGCCACATTCCTGGTATCTTTCCCTCATTTGATGTGTTTTGGCAGCATTTGGTGTTGTGCATGCGTTTGTTTTTGCCCCCCATTGACTATAATGGCATTCGGTAATGCTCAACGAATATTCTATGAATTAATTGGCAAATATTGCAAATTCGGTGAACGTAATAAAAATCGAATATTGTAATATTCGCTCATCTCTAGATAAAAGATACCAAACAGCACATGAAGAGAAATCTTCTCTGAATGCAGAATCCCCATCTGAAGCTCCACAGGCTCCTTGATGAACTGGATGGTCTCAGGAAGAGCCTTTCCATCCACTGACGAAATCACCAATGGATCCAGAAGACGCAGGATCGGAATCTTAAACCGCTTGACCACAGCCTGCTGAACAAAGTTTACCATGGAGCCGATGTCCAGGTGGGTCAATTCAACAAAAGACCCTTTGCCGCAGGAGACAGATACAGTCACGATCAACAATGGAGAGGTAGAAATCTTGCCCAGGGTAGCCTCTCCTACCGGCCCTAAGCACTGGCGCTTCCCGGTCTCTCGGGGCAGGAACGAATAAGGTTTTCAGAGCTGCCACAGTAGAAGCATATCCCTTTCGCCCAATGAACCTCTTGGCGGCGCATAGATTGCTTCACCTTGTCAATCTGCATAGGTTCAAGAGAAGAAGTCGCAGCAGGAACTTGCTTAATGATCGGTCGTTGAAAGGTGGGAGCCAGGTGTTCCGATCTTCTTTCGCGGTTCACCTCTTTGGTCAGTTCCTGGAACCTAATGTCAATTCAGTTTGCAAGAGACACCAGGTCATGCAGAGAGGTGGGTATCTCCCAGCCAGCTAGTTCGTCCTTGATTCACCCGGAGAGACTTTCCCAGAAGGTTGCCATCAGAGCTACATTGTTCCAAGAGAGTTCTGAAGACAAGGTATGAAAACGGACTGCATACTGGCTCATGGAGAGGTTACCTTGGCATAACCGGAACAGAGAAGACGCTGCAGAAGAAATGCGATCGGGCTCATCGAAGACCTTGCGAAAGGCTTCCAAGAAGGACTGTAGATTTGACACTAATGGATCACCTCTTTCCCACAGAGGATTGAGCCATGTTAGGGCCTCACCAAATAGATGTGACATGATGAAGGCCACTTTGGCTCGGTCTGAGTTGAACTGAAGAGCCAGGAGATCGGAATGCAGCGTGCACTGGTTAATGAACCCCCGACACAGGGTGGGATCTCCGCCAATGTGTGGAGGAGCCAACAGATGAGGTCCGGAACCTGGTGCATAACTGGCTGCCTGGTTGGTCACCGTGGTGGTAACTGCCGTCTGAGAGGATGTGGAAGCGGCCTGTACTGCCAGTGTATCAAGATGAGTATTCACAGACTGTAGATAGGATACAATCTTGTCCTGCTGATCCTTCTGGTGGGAGACCTCCTAATAGGTCTGAGATGGAAGATGCCTGGCAGCCAGTGGATTCCATGGCCTGTGCAAACTGTAATGGGCTGGGTGGTGGAACCACTGTGCCAAAGCACAAAAGAGACCTGGAGGGGTGTGACTAGGATCCTCACCCAATCTGACCACAGACATGCAGCAGCTAATGACATTGTGGTCTGTGGAGAGACAAGGAAGCTAGTGGATTCCATAGCCTGTGCAAACTATAACGGGCTGGATGGTGGAACCACTGTGCCAAAGTGCAAGGGAGACCTTGAGGAGCGTGACTAGGAGCCTCACCCAATCTAACCACGAACATGCAGCAGCTAATGACACAGTGGTCCGTGTTGAGACAAGGGAGGTGATCCAGGTGTTACTCCAGGACAGACCTTGGGTAAATGGCAAGTGACCCCTAAGAACAGGTAGCTGGGATGGCCTGAGGGAATGTCCAGCAGATGCAGGCAGGCAGAGAAGATGGCAGGAACCACAAGTGCAGACAGGACAGTCTGACAGAGAGATGAGCAATGGCAGGTGCAGCTGGCTTGGCTGCCATTGAGGTGAGCACTGGCGGGTGCAGCTGGCTCGGCTGCCATTGAAGGAAGCACTGGGGGGTGCAGCAGACTCAGCTGCCGTTGAAGGAAGCACTGGCGGATGCAGCTGGCTCTGATTCCGTTGAAGGAAGCACTGGCGGGTGCAGCTGATTCGGCTGCCATTGACGTGAGCACTGGC
Source organism: Oophaga sylvatica (assembly GCA_033576555.1). Classification (NCBI taxonomy): domain Eukaryota; kingdom Metazoa; phylum Chordata; class Amphibia; order Anura; family Dendrobatidae; genus Oophaga; species Oophaga sylvatica. The sequence continues at coordinate 7,102,721 of JARQOD010000009.1, forward strand.
GAGTGCAGCGGGCTCTGCCACCATTGAGAAAAGCACTGTCGGGTGCAGCTGGCTCGGCTGCCATTGAAGGAAGCACTGGCGGGTGCAGCAGACTCGGCTGCCATTGAAGGAAGCACTGGCAAGTGCAGATGGTTTGGCTGCCGTTGAAGAAAGCACTGGTAGTGCAGCTGGTTCAGCTACCATTGAGGTGAGCACTGGCGAGTGCAGCTGGCTCGGCTGCCATTTAGGAAAGCACTGGCGGGTGCAGCTGGCTCGGCTACCATTGAAGGAAGCACTGGTGGGTGCAGCTAGCTCGGCTCATGTTGAAAGAAGCACTGGGGGGTGCAGCAGACTCAGCTGCCGTTGAAGGAAGCACTGGCAGTGCAGCTGGTTCGGCTACCGTTGAGGTAAGCACTGGCGAGTGCAGCTGGCTCGGCTGCCATTTAGGAAAGCACTGGCGGGTGCAGCTGGCTTGGCTGCCATTGAAGCAAGCACTGGTGGGTGCAGCTAGCTCAGCTCATGTTGAAGGAAGCACTGGAAGGTGCAGCAGACTGAGATGCAAGTACTGGGACATGAGAACTGACAAGCGTGTTAGGAACAAACTCACAACATTGCAAAGGAACCTCCATGTTAGAGGAGGCGCTTTAAATAGTAAGAGACCTCCAGCTATTGGCTGGGGACACTTTAGAGAAATGCACACGGCCCCTTTAAGCAAGATGAAGTGTGTGTGCGCTCTAAGCATAATGCCTAGAGACCTGCTAGGAGTGCATGCACCCCATGCAGCAGCAGACCCGGAAAAAGCAGGACGGGAGCCTCGAAGGTGAGTATGCTGGTTTCTCTGCAGGGAGAGAGCGACTGCAGGCAGAGATGCAGGCGCTACAAGCTCTGCATACAGCTGAATTTCACCGCCACTAAATGACAAGGTGAAACATGGCGTGCTGAATCACTTTATCAACTGAAAAAATATATATTTTTCATCTGCATCAGCTATGCACACAGCTGAATTTCAGCGGCAGTAAGTGACCAGGTGAAATATGGCATGCTGAATCACATTAGCAACTGAAAATAATAGCTTTTTTTACTCTGCATACAGCTGAATTTCACCGCCACTAAACTACAATGTGAGATATGCCTTGCAGAAACACGTTAGCAACTGAAAAAAATACATTTTTAAAGGTCTACTCGTGCATGGAGCACAATAGAAGCAGTGCACAACACACTTTTATGAAATGTGCCCTGCTGTCTATGTTTCTGGACCTCACTAATGGCACAAGAAAAAAAAATCTGCTAGAAGGTCGATTTCACAGCCACACAGGACACTAGCTATCTAAGCTATCTGACTTAGAAGTAACCGTCTAGTTAACTAGCTAAAATCTCTCAGCAACAAGGAGCAGAGTCAGGAGCAACCTCTCTGCGCTGTTATACTGACAAACTGACACTAAAACAAGATGTCTGCTCTTTATATAGAGAGGGACATGTGAATTCAGTAGCCAATGGCAAAAGTCCTTGTGTCAGCACATTGTGGATGTTTCCTGAACCCTGATTGGCTAGCCGCAATTATCATACATAAAGTTAGAACAATAAAAAATTACAAGCACACTGCTCCTCTGAGCTCTCACCACCTACTTCCCTCAACAAACAAGTGCCCCCTGTTATGATGTGGTAGCTGAGGAGAGCAGGCAAAAACGGCAATACACCAGAGAGGTTGGAATCTACTGGATTGCAGTACCCTGACTAACCACCACAACTAAAGGCAGCGGTGGAGCGTACCTACGTTGGTCCTAGACGCCTCGTCACAGCCTGAGAGGCTAACTACACCTAAAGATAGAAAGAGGAAAGCTATCTGCCCCGGAGCAGATCCCCAAAGAACATAGGAAGCCCCCAAATATGTAATGGCGGTTAGACAAGAGGAAATACAGACACAGACAGAAAATAGTATGAGCAAACGCTGGGGCCCAATCTTCCTAGAAAGAAAAGGATAGGAAGGACACTTACTGCAATCCAAAAAACCCTAAAAAAATACCAACTCTACTAATTGCAAAAACACCTGAGATCACACGACCTCTACCACCTAAATTAGTTCTCTGGTGTAACAAAACTAAGCCGCAGCCACAGAAAAAACTGGAAAAGGCAAATGAACAAATAACAGTGGCTAAGATAAACTGAGAGGAGCACAAGCCCCCGGAGGGGACCTGGCTGACCTCCACAGAAGTGCAGGAAAAAATGCAAAAAGCAAGCACAAAAATAAAAGCAGAAAATATCTTATCTGTTAGCAGAAGATGCAGGCAAGACTCAGCAAGCTTCGAAGTGAACCAGGAACCAAAGTTGAGACAAGAATAATTGATCACAGGCAACCCTGATGGGAGGGAACCTCCTTATATAAGACCAGTCTGTAACTCCTGATTGCCAATCTTCACAATCTTCATTGAATGGTTCAGTTCTGTTTGTAACCACCAGAGTGAGCTTCTGCTCAGAATTCATTTCTAACACATTCACAACAGTACCCCCCCCTTGAGGAGGGGTCACCGAACCCTCATTTGGGCAACCAGGTCGGTCAGGATGAGCTCTGTCATACGCAAGGATCAGTCTCCTAGAATGGATGTCCGAAGCAAATATCCAAGAATTGTCCTCCTGACCATAACCTCTCCACTTAACCAAATACTGGAGTTTCCGTCTAGAAAAACGAGAATCCAATATTTTCTCAACCACATACTCCAGATTGCCCTCAACCAAAACAGGGTCAGGAGGCGCAGCCATAGGAACCACTGGCTCGACAAACCTCTTCAATAAGGACTTGTGGAACACGTTATGGATCTTAAATGTCCCTGGAAGAAGTAAATGAAAGGAAACAGGATTAAGAATCTCCATGATCTTATAAGGTCCAATGAACCTAGGCTTAAACTTAGGAGATGCAACTCTCATAGGGATATTTCTTGAGGACAATCAGACCAAGTCCCCCACTTCAAACCAAGGATCATCAGTCCTATGCCGGTTGGCAAACCGCTGGGCCCTCTCCTGAGAGAGGGACAACCTCTCCACTACCTGGTCCCAAATCTGCTGCATACGCTCCACAACAGAGTCAACACCTGGACAGACAGAAGCCTCCGTCTGTCCCGAAGAAAATCGAGGGTGAAACCCAAAATTGCAGAAAAATGGAGACATCAAAGTGGCAGAGCTAGCCCTATTATTAAGAGCAAACTAAGCCAAAGGCAAAAAAGAGACCCAGTCATCTTGATCAGCAGACACAAAGCATCTCAGATAAGTCTCCAATGTCTTGTTTGTTCTCTCAGTTTGTCCATTGGTCTGAGGATGAAAAGCCGAGGAGAAAGACAATTGAACACCAAGTTTAGAACAAAAAGTCCTCCAAAATCTGGAAACAAACTGACTCCTCTGTCAGACACAAGGACTCAGGAATGCCGTGTAACCGAACCACGTGATGAAGGAACAAAGGCACCAATTTGGAGGAGGAAGGCAACTTAGGTAATGGCACAAGATGTATCATCTTGGAAAACCTATCACAGATTACCCAGATAACAGTCATTCTCTGAGAAACAGGGAGGTCGGAAATAAAATCCATAGAGATATGGGTCCACGGTCTCTTGGGCACAGGCAATGGCATCAACAAACCACTAGAGCAAGAGCAAGGCTTGGAGCGAGAGCAAGTTCCACAGGACTGCACAAATTCCCTGACGTCACGAGACAAAGTAGGCCACCAAAAGGACCGACTAACCAAGTCTCTGGTACCAAAAATTCCGGGATGACCAGCCAACGCGGAACAATGAATCTCAGACATCACACTCTTTTTCCACCGGTCTGGGACAAACAATTTCCCAATAGGGCAGCGCTCGGGTTTATCCTCCTGACACCCTTCCAGAGCCAGTCTCAAATTGGGCGAGATGGCGGAAAGAACTACACCCTCTTTCAAAATAACAGCAGGATCAGATAACTCAGGAGAGTCCACAATGAAACTCCTCGAGAGGGCATCCGCCTTAACATTCTTAGTGCCAGGAAGAAAGGAAACCACAAAATTAAAACGTGTGATAAACAAGGCCCACCTGGCCTGTCTAGGATTAAGTTGCTTGGCTGATTCCAGATAAACCAGATTCTTATGGTCCGTGAGGACCACCACCTGATGTTTGTCTCCCTCCAGCCAATGTCTCCACTCTTCAAAAGCCCACTTCATGGCCAATAACTCCCGATTACCCACGTCATAATTACGTTCAGTTGGAGAAAATTTTCGAGAGAAAAAGGCACAAGGGTTACTTTTAGAGGTCTCTGGATCTCTTTGGGACAAAACGGCACCTGCCCCAATTTCAGAGGCATCAACCTCCACCTGAAATGGCAGATAAACATCAGGCTGCCGTAGAACAGGAGCAGAAGTGAATCTCTGCTTAAGTGTCATGTGTGCATTGCCGCGAAGATCGTCGCGGTTGCACGTTTTGACTTCTCACAGCTGAGTTGCTGTTTCTTTGTGTTTGGCAGCTAGGGAGTTAATTCTGTCTGTGCTCGGTGCTGGGACTGGGTGCAGTTTCTCCCGGCTGCAATTGATTATTTGTTGATTGGTTTCCTTTAAATTCCTGGTTGTCTGCTTTGGGAGTTGCCAGTGAAATCCTTCATGCAGACCACAGATAGGAATGAATCTGTATAGACTTAAGTTGAGAGCTCCTTAGCTGTTTTAAGCTCAACTTGTTTAGAGTTTATTTCCCAGACCATTTATGTTCCTTTGGTGTTTGAGTGTGTATGCAAGTGAAGTGCTATCCTGTCTGTCTTATATGTCTAATCTGTGTATTTAGCTGAGATCAGCCCATATCCCTTTGGTGGTAATCAGGATCCTTCTTAGGACTGATTATAGGGTTCAGGGTCTGACAGGAGACAGGGTTAGGCTGGAGACTTGGACCTCTGAACCATTATCAGTACCTCCAAGGAAAGGGATTAGTTAGGACCCCAGTGTAGGGTCAGGTTAGACCCCGGTCCTCCTCTTTCCTGTTACAGCTCATCAAGTCCTCAAGATTAACCCTAAGTTCTGCAGAGATTGTGTCAGGTAAATCTATTTTATACTTACATTCTGATGTTGCTAAACCATATGTTGTATTGAGTGTGGCTCCTGTATAAATAGTTTACTGACATTGTATTCATATCATTAGACAGCGTGACATTCAAGATTAACCCTATGTTCTGCAGATATTGTGTCAGGTAAATCTATTTTATACTTACATTCTGATGTTGCTAAACTATATGTTGTATTGAGTATGGTTCCTGTATAAATAGTTTACTGACATAGTATTCATATCATTAGACAGCGTGACATTCAAGATTAACCCTATGTTCTGCAGATATTGTGTCAGGTAAATCTATTTTATACTTACATTCTGATGTTGCTAAACTATATGTTGTATTGAGTATGGTTCCTGTATAAATAGTTTACTGACATCGTATTCATATCATTAGACAGCGTGACATTTTCACTGGCCCAAAAAAAAAATTATCTCTAGTTACCATGGATCCAGTAGCCCAGCTTGCTCTGCAGTTGCAGGGATTATCCATGGAGCTGACGGACATTAAGTCCAAAGTTTTGTCTCCCCTGGAGCAAACCAGAGTTGAACCTAAAGTAGCTCTTCCAGATAGGTTCACTGGTGGGCGAGACAAATTTTTTACCTTCCGGGAGGCATGTAAATTGTATTTTCGGCTTCGGCCGCGATCATCAGGGAGTGATGAGCAGAGAGTGGGAGTTGTTATCTCACTTCTTCAAGGGGACCCTCAATCCTGGGCATTTTCCCTTCCTCCGGGATCCCCGGCTCTACAGTCTGTAGATCAATTTTTTACTGCTCTGGGATTGGTATATGATGACCCAGATCGGGTCTCTCTTGCTGAGACCAAATTACGTAAAATACAGCAGGGAGATCGTCCTGCGGAGGAATTTGCTTCTGAGTTTCGTAGATGGGCCACGGATACTCAGTGGAATGACCCAGCTCTTAGGAGCCAGTTTTGTCATGGGCTTTCTGACAAATTAAAAGACGTTTTGGCTCAGTATGAGTCTCCTCCTTCTCTGGAGGCTGCTATGGCCCTAGCTATCCGTACTGATAGACGGCTTCGGGAGAGGGGTGAGGTAACTCCACTCCCTGTTGTTACTCCACCTACTACTAAAGTCCCTTATGTTGAGGTTCCCCTTGTCTGTTCGGATGAGCCTATGCAGTTGGGAGGGACATCTTTTCGTAGTAGGGGATTGGCGGCACGCCGCAGGACTAGAAGGTGTTTTTTCTGTGGGAAAGAGGGACATTTTGTTGGAGAATGTCCATCCCGTGTCTTGTTAAGTAAAAAGTCGCCGGAAAACTGCTAATCCCAGGTTGTGTGGTGGACGACAACCTGGGAGTATGTATTTCATCCGCCGGTTCTTCTCAGTTCCTTGTACCAGTGGAGGTGGTGGTTGGTACTAGAGTGAAGAGATTGTCTGTTCTTTTGGATAGTGGTTCCGGGGCTAATTTGGTTGACGCTCAGTTTGCTCAGGCTCAAGGTATGCATCTTAATGTATTGGTCAAACCGATCCCTATTTTCTCCATTGACGCCAGGCCTCTCGGCCAAGGTAGCTTTGTTCATGAGGTTCATAACATTGACCTTCGGGTAGGGGCAATACATAGGGAACAATTATCTTGTTATGTGTTGGAAGGTCTACCTACTCCCATTGTGTTGGGACTTCCTTGGCTGGTTAAACATAACCCTGTGATTAATTGGCAGTCCAGAGAGATAAGCCAATGGGGTGAGTTTTGCAAAAACAACTGCATGAACACAGTCATCAGTGCGGTCGTGCCTAGTACATTGCCTCCTTTTTTGGAGGATTTTGGGGATGTTTTCTCTGAGGAGGGGTGTCGGGAGTTGCCTCCTCATCGCGTGTATGACTCCTCTATTAATCTACTTCCTGATGCTAAGTTGCCTAAAGCTAGGTTGTATAATCTTTCTGGTCCGGAAAGACAGGCTATGAAAGATTATATTTCTGAAAGTCTGGCCAAAGGGCATATTAGACCTTCATCTTCCCCTGTGGCCGCGGGGTTCTTCTTTGTGAAGAAAAAAGATGGAGGCCTACGCCCTTGCTTGGATTTCCGCGAACTTAATCGGATTACTGTTCGAGATCCGTATCCACTCCCTCTTATTCCTGATCTCTTCAATCAAATTGTTGGCGCCAAATGGTTCTCTAAATTGGATCTCAGGGGGGCGTATAATCTGATTAGGATAAAAGAGGGGGATGAGTGGAAAACGGCGTTTAACACGCCAGAGGGACATTATGAAAACCTGGTCATGCCTTTTGGTCTGACTACTGCTCCAGCAGTATTCCAACATTTTGTTAATGACATTTTTCGTCACCTTGTGGGGGTGTTTGTGGTCGTATATTTGGATGACATTTTAATTTACTCGCCAGATCTTGTGTCTCACCAGGAGCATGTGAGACAGGTGTTGCAGATCTTGCGAGACAATAAACTATACGCCAAACTGGAGAAGTGTGTGTTTGCCGTACAGGAACTTCAGTTTTTGGGTTTTTTGGTGTCAGCCTCCGGTTTCCGGATGGACCCTGAAAAGGTGAGAGCAGTGCTTGAATGGGATCAGCCAGGGGATCTTAAGGCTCTGCAGCGTTTTTTGGGGTTTGCTAATTACTACCGGAAATTTATTTGTAATTTCTCGTCTGTCGTCAAACCTCTCACTGACATGACGAGAAAAGGGACGGATTTTTCTAGGTGGTCGGACAAAGCTTGCCAAGCTTTTTCCTCTTTAAAAAGATGTTTTGCTTCGGCACCCGTTCTCATCCAACCAGATGTATCTCAGCCGTTCATTGTGGAGGTGGACGCGTCTGACGTAGGGGTGGGTGCTATATTGTCCCAGGGTCCGTCCCCTGGTAAATGGCATCCGTGCGCTTTCTTTTCTAAGAAATTGTCGTCCGCCGAAAGGAATTATGATATCGGCAATAGGGAACTTTTGGCCATTAAATTGGCTTTTGAAGAATGGCGTCACTTTTTGGAGGGGGCAGTCCACCCAGTCACCGTTATTACTGATCACAAGAACCTGCTGTATTTAGAATCCGCTAAGCGTCTGAATTCCAGACAAGCTCGATGGTCATTATTTTTTACCAGGTTTAATTTTGTCGTCACTTATCGTCCGGGGTCTAAGAATGTAAAGGCTGATGCCTTGTCTCGCAGTTTCCCAGGGGCCGGGAAAACGGACGACCCGATTCCTATCCTTCAGGAGGGGGTAGTAGTGTCGGCTGTATGTTCTGAGCTTGAGGAGGAGGTGTTAGAGGCTCAGGGGGACGCTCCTGCAGGACCTCCAGGGAGACTGTTTGTCCCGAATCAGTTGAGACAAAAGGTTATTGAGGCACATCATAATTCTGCTTTAGCAGGACATCCAGGGAGTAAGGCTACTTTAGATCTTCTTTCTCGCCGATTTTGGTGGCCTAACGCTAATAAAGATGTTATAACTTTTGTCGCGTCCTGTGGGGTTTGTGCTCGCTCTAAAACTCCTCATACCCGTCCGTCTGGGACCCTTTTACCTTTGAAACTTCCGGAGCGTCCATGGACCCATTTATCTATGGACTTCATTACGGACCTTCCTCCGTCGTCTGGGAATACTGTCATACTGGTGGTTGTTGACAGGTTCAGTAAGATGGCACATTTCGTTGCTCTTCCTGCACTCCCTAATGCTAAAACTCTGGCGCAGGTGTTCATTAGGGAGATCGTGAGACTTCATGGGTTGCCTTCTGATGTGGTGTCAGATAGGGGGTCTCAGTTTGTGTCCAAATTTTGGAGGGCATTTTGTTTACGTCGGGGGATGCAATTGTCGTTTTCCTCGGCTTTTCATCCACAGACCAATGGTCAGACAGAGCGTCTGAATCAGAGTTTAGAGACATATCTCCGGTGTTTTGTATCGGAGAACCAGGAGGACTGGTCTTCTTTATTGCCTTTGGCAGAGTTCGCTCTTAACAACAGGCGGAGCGAGTCCACTGGTAAGTCCCCGTTTTTTGGGGCATATGGTTTTCATCCCCAGTTTTGTACTTTCAATGGGGGGGGGTCCTTCTGGGGTTCCTGAGGAGGAGCGTTTCTCGTCGTCACTTGCTTCTGTGTGGCGAGGTGTATTAAATAATTTGAGTACGATGGGGAACCTGTTATGTTTCGGTAGCTGAGGAGTGCAGGTAAAAAAGGCAATACACCAGAGCAGTTGGAATCTATGAGATTGCAGTACCCTGACTAACCACCACAACTAGAGGCAGCCGTGGAGCGTTCCTACGTTGGTCCTAGACGCCTCGTCACAGCCTGAGAAACTAACTACACCTAAAGATAGAAATAGGAAAGCTATCTGCCCCGGAGCAGAACCCCAAAGATAATAGAAAGCCCCCAAACATGTAATGGCGGTTAGACAAGAGGAAATATTGACACAGAAAGAAAATAGCATGAGCAAACGCTGGGGCCCAAACTATCTAAATAGAAAAGGATAGGAAGGGCACTTACTGCAATCCCAGAAAACCCTGAAAAGCACCAACTCCACTAATTTCAAAATCACCTGAGATCACACGACCTCTACCACCTAAATTAGTTCTCTGGTGTAACAAAATCAAAACAGCAGCCACTGAAAAAACTGGAAAAAGCAAAAGAACAAAATTCAGTGGCTGAACTAAACTGAGAGGGCAGAAGCCCCCGGAGGGGACCCTGAAGGCCCCCAAAGAAGTGCAGGACAAAATGCAAAAATATAGCACAAACACAAAAGAAGCAAAAGTCTTATCTGTTAGCAGGAGATGCAGACACGACACAGCAGGCTACAAGGGAAACTGGAATGAAGGATTCAGACCAGAACAATTGATCACCGGCAACCCTGATGGGAAAATGACTCCCTTATATAAGACCAGTCAGTAACACCTGATTCCCAGTCCTCACAATCTTCACTAGCACCGCTTGTAACCACCAGAGGGAGCCTCTGCTCAGAACTCATCTCAAACCCATTCACAACAGTACCCCCCCCTTGAGGAGGGGTCACCGAACCCTCATTTGAGCAACCAGGTCGGTCAGGATGAGTTCTATGATACGCACGGATAAGTCTCCTAGCATGGATGTCCGAAGCAAACACCCAAGAATTGTCTTCCTGACCATAACCTCTCCATTTAACCAAATACTGGAGTTTCCGTCTAGAAAAACGAGAATCCAATATTTTCTCAACCACATACTCCAGATTGCCCTCAACCAAAACAGGGTCAGGAGGCACAGCAGCAGGAACCACTGGCTCAACAAACCTCTTCAACAAGGACTTGTGGAACACGTTATGGATCTTAAATGTCCCTGGAAGAAGCAAACGAAAAGAAACAGGATTAATAATCTCCATGATCTTATAAGGTCCAATGAACCTAGGCTTAAATTTAGGAGATGCTACTCTCATAGGAATATTCTTTGAGGACAACCAGACCAAGTCCCCCACTTTAAACCGAGGACCATCAGTCCTATGCCGGTTAGCAAACCGCTGGGCCTTCTTCTGAGAGAGGGACAACCTCTCCACTACCTGGTCCCAAATCTGTTGCATACGCTCCACAACAGAGTCAACACCTGGACAGACAGAAGCCTCCGTCTGTCCTGAAGAAAATCGAGGGTGAAACCCAGAATTACAGAAAAACGGAGACATCAAAGTGGCAGAGCTAGCCCTATTATTAAGAGCAAACTCAGCCAAAGGCAAAAAAGAGACCCAGTCATCCTGATCAGCAGACACAAAGCATCTTAGATAAGTCTCCAATGTCTTGTTTGTTCTCTCAGTTTGACCATTGGTCTGAGGATGAAATGCCGAGGAGAAAGACAATTGAACACCCAGTTTAGAACAAAAAGTCCTCCAAAATCTGGAAACAAACTGGACTCCTCTGTCAGACACAATGTTCTCAGGAATGCCGTGTAAAGGAACCACGTGCTGAAGGAACAACGGCACCAATTCAGAGGAGGAAGGCAACTTAGGTAATGGCACAAGATGTATCATTTTGGAAAACCTATCACAAATTACCCAGATGGTGGTCATTCTTTGAGAAACAGGAAGATCGGAAATGAAATCCATAGAGATATGGGTCCATGGTCTCTTGGGCACAGGCAATGTCATCAACAAACCACTAGAGCTAGAGCAAGGCTTGGAGCGAGAGCAAGTCCCGCAGGACTGCACAAATTCCCTGACATCACGAGACAAGGTAGGCCACCAAAAGGACCGACTAACCAAGTCTCTGGTACCAAAAATTCCGGGATGCCCAGCCAATGCGGAACAATGAATCTCAGACATCACACTCTTTTTCCATTGGTCCGGGACAAACAATTTTCCAACAGGGCAGCGCTCGGGCCTATCCTCCTGACACCCCTCCAGAGCAAGTCTCAAATTGGGCGAGATGGCGGAAAGAACTACACCCTCTTTCAAAATAACAGAAGGATCAGATAACTCAGGAGAGTCCGCAAGGAAACTCCTCGAGAGGGCATCCGCCTTAACATTCTTAGTGCCAGGAAGAAAGGAAACCACAAAATTAAAACGTGTGAAAAACAAGGCCCACCTGGCCTGTCTAGGATTAAGTCGCTTGGCAGATTCCAGATAGACCAGATTCTTATGGTCCGTAAGGACCACCACCTGATGTTTGGCTCCCTCCAGCCAATGTCTCCACTCTTCAAAAGCCCACTTCATGGCCAATAACTCCCGATTACCCACATCATAATTACGTTCAGTAGGAGAAAATTTTCGAGAGAAAAAGGCACAAGGGTTACTTTTAGAGGTCTCTGGATCTTTTTGGGACAAAACGGCACCTGCCCCAATTTCAGAGGCATCAACCTCCACCTGAAATGGCAGAGAAACATCAGGCTGCCGTAGAACAGGAGCAGAAGTGAATCTCTGCTTAAGTTCCTGAAATGCAGAGACTGCCTCAGGAGGCCAATTCACCACATCAGAACCCTTTCTGGTCAAATCAGTTAATGGTTTAACAATAACCGAGAAATTACCAATAAATTTACGATAAAAATTGGCAAAACCCAAAAATCTCTGAAGAGCCTTTAATGAAGTAGGTTGGACCCAATCACAGATGGCCTGAACCTTGACCGGGTCCATTTCAATAACAGATGGGGACAAAATGAATCCCAGAAATGAGATCCTCTGTACGCCAAAAAGACACTTTGATCCCTTCACATACAGAGCATTCTCTCTCAAAATCTGGAATACAGTTCGAACATGTTTCACATGAGAGTCCCAGTCATTAGAAAAAATCAAGATATCATCCAAATAAACAATCAGAAATTTGTCCACAAAATCCCTGAAAATGTCATTCATGAAGGACTGGAAGACGGAAGGAGCATTAGTGAGCCCAAAGGGCATCACTAGGTACTCAAAATGCCCTTCAGGGGTATTGAATGCCGTCTTCCATTCATCCCCGTGCTTAATGCGAATAAGGTTATACGCCCCCCTGAGGTCAAGCTTGGTAAACCAAGTAGCGTTTTTCACCCTGGAAAACAGGTCAGAAATCAAGGGTAACGGGTATTGATATTTCACAGTAATATTGTTCAAGAGACGATAATCAATACACGGCCTTAATGAACCATCTTTTTTGGCCACAAAGAAAAAACCGGCACCTAAGGGTGAAGAGGATGGTCTGATATGACCCTTCTCCAATGATTCCTTGATATAAGACCGCATAGCATCATGTTCAGGTACAGACAAGTTAAAAAGGCGACCTTTAGGGAATTTACTACCCGGCACTAATTCAATAGCGCAGTCATAGCTCCTATCGGGAGGCAAGGATGCAGATTTACTTTCGCTAAACACATCAGAAAAATCAAACAAAAAGTCAGGAACATCCTGAGCCTGGGGGGAGGCAGAAAAAACAGGAGTGTTGGTATTAACACATTGGCAGCCCCAACTGGTTACAGACACAGATTTCCAATCCAAAACAGGATTATGAGACTGTAACCAAGGGAAACCCAGCACGATAATGTCATGCAGATTATATAGAACCAAAAATTTGCAGCACTCCTGGTGATCAGGTTCAACCCTCATTATCACCTGAGTAGAAAACTGGGGTTTATTCTCAGCCAAAGGGGTAGAATCGATCCCCAGTAGGGGAATAGACTTCTGTAGGGGTATCAAGGGAAACCCACAACGTTTAGCAAAATCATAATCCATCAGGTTAATAGCTGATCCAGAATCAACGAAAGCCTGAGCAGAAAATGAGTACAGAGAGCATGTCAGAGTGACAGTTAATAAAAACTTAGTCTGAACACTACCCAAGACAACTGAGCGTGCAAAACGTCTTCCCCGCTTAGGGCAGACTGAAATAGCATGAGAGGCATCACCACAGTAGAAACATAACCCATTGCGCTTTCGAAACTCATGACGCTGTGCCCCAGACACCACTCTATCACACTGCATGGGTTCAGAAGCTGGTTCACAAGGCAACACCATTCCACGCATACTTCTCCGCTCACGCAAACGTCTGTCAATTTGAATCGCTAATGACATAGAATCATTGAGACCAGAGGGGACAGGGAATCCCACCATAACATCCTTTACACTATCTGACAGACCCTTCCGGAAAAGGGCCGCCAAAGCGTCGTCATTCCATTTGGTCAGGACTGCCCACCTACGGAATCTCTGACAGTACAACTCAGCGTCATCAAGCCCCTGACTTAATGCCAACAAGGCTTTTTCAGCTTGATCAGTGACATTAGGCTCATCGTACAATAACCCCAAAGCCTGAAAAAACGCATCAACATCACTCAAAACAGGATCCCCAGGTATCAGGGAAAAAGCCCAATCCTGAGGATCGCCGCGCAGGAGAGAGATGATAATTTGAACCTGCTGTGCTGCGTTTCCTGAGGACTTAGATTTTAAGGCGAAAAACAATTTACAATTATTTTTGAAATTCTGAAACTTAGCTCGATCCCCTAAAAACAAATCTGGCATGGGGATCCTAGGTTCCACAACAGGCAACCCAGCAAGATATGCAGCAATACTCCGAACCTCAGTGGCAAGCTGATCCACACGGCCAGACAACTGTGCAAACTCCATTGGGAGAAAAGATCCTCCCCAGCACCCAGAGATACAGAGGGGAAAAAAAAAAAAAGCAACAAACAGAAAAATATCTCTGACAACTCTGACAACCTTTTTTCTTTCACAATATTTTTTTCCCTTCTGTGAGTACATACAATTTTCAATTTTTAGGCCGGTGATACTGTTATGTTTCGGTAGCTGAGGAGTGCAGGTAAAAAAGGCAATACACCAGAGCAGTTGGAATCTATGAGATTGCAGTACCCTGACTAACCACCACAACTAGAGGCAGCCGTGGAGCGTTCCTACGTTGGTCCTAGACGCCTCGTCACAGCCTGAGAAACTAACTACACCTAAAGATAGAAATAGGAAAGCTATCTTCCCCGGAGCAGAACCCCAAAGATAATAGAAAGCCCCCAAACATGTGATGACGGTTAGACAAGAGGAAATACTGACACAGAAAGAAAATAGCATGAGCAAACGCTGGGCCCAATCTATCTAAATAGAAAAGGATAGGAAGGGCACTTACTGCAATCCCAGAAAACCCTGAAAAGCACCAACTCCACTAATTTCAAAATCACCTGAGATCACACGACCTCTACCACCTAAATTAGTTCTCTGGTGTAACAAAATCAAAACAGCAGCCACTGAAAAAACTGGAAAAAGCAAAAGAACAAAACTCAGTGGCTGAACTAAACTGAGAGGGCAGAAGCCCCCGGAGGGGACCCTGAAGGCCCCCAAAGAAGTGCAGGACAAAATGCAAAAATATAGCACAAACACAAAAGAAGCAAAAGTCTTATCTGTTAGCAGGAGATGCAGACACGACACAGCAGGCTACAAGGGAAACTGGAATGAAGGATTCAGACAAGAACAATTGATCACCGGCAACCCTGATGGGAAAATGACTCCCTTATATAAGACCAGTCAGTAACACCTGATTCTCAGTCCTCACAATCTTCACTAGCACCGCTTGTAACCACCAGAGGGAGCCTCTGCTCAGAACTCATCTCAAACCCATTCACAACAGGAACCGTTACAAACGTATGGCTGATAGGAGGAGAGTTTCTGGTCCAGATCTGAATGTGAACGATCTGGTATGGTTGTCTACCAGGAATATAAAACTTAAAGTGCCCTCCTGGAAACTGGGTCCCAGATTCATCGGGCCGTACAGGATCAGTTCCATAATTAATCCTGTGGCATTTCGTCTGGAACTCCCTTCTACATTTAAAATTCATAATGTGTTCCACAAGTCATTACTTAAAAGGTATGTGGCACCAGTCATACCGTCACCTCTACCTCCTCCTCCAGTGTTGGTCAATGGTAACTTGGAATTTCAAGTATCAAAAATCATTGACTCTCGTCTGAATCGCCGGTCCCTTCAGTACTTGGTGCATTGGAAGGGATATGGTCCGGAGGAGAGGACGTGGGTCCCTGCGTCCGATGTTAACGCAGATCGTTTGGTTCAGACCTTCCACAGAACTCACCCGGGCAGGCCTGGCCCTGAGGGTCCGGAGGCCCCTCGTAGAAGGGGGGGTACTGTCATGTGTGCATTGCCGCGAAGATCGTCGCGGTTGCACGTTTTGACTTCTCACAGCTGAGTTGCTGTTTCTTTGTGTTTGGCAGCTAGGGAGTTAATTCTGTCTGTGCTCGGTGCTGGGACTGGGTGCAGTTTCTCCCGGCTGCAATTGATTATTTGTTGATTGGTTTCCTTTAAATTCCTGGTTGTCTGCTTTGAGAGTTGCCAGTGAAATCCTTCATGCAGACCACAGATAGGAATGAATCTGTATAGACTTAAGTTGAGAGCTCCTTAGCTGTTTTAAGCTCAACTTGTTTAGAGTTTATTTCCCAGACCATTTATGTTCCTTTGGTGTTTGAGTGTGTATGCAAGTGAAGTGCTATCCTGTCTGTCTTATATGTCTAATCTGTGTATTTAGCTGAGATCAGCCCATATCCCTTTGGTGGTAATCAGGATCCTTCTTGGGACTGATTATAGGGTTCAGGGTCTGACAGGAGACAGGGTTAGGCTGGAGACTTGGACCTCTGAACCATTATCAGTACCTCCAAGGAAAGGGATTAGTTAGTACCCCAGTGTAGGGTCAGGTTAGACCCCGGTCCTCCTCTTTCCTGTTACAGCTCATCAAGTCCTCAAGATTAACCCTAAGTTCTGCAGAGATTGTGTCAGGTAAATCTATTTTATACTTACATTCTGATGTTGCTAAACCATATGTTGTATTGAGTGTGGCTCCTGTATAAATAGTTTACTGACATTGTATTCATATCATTAGACAGCGTGACATTCAAGATTAACCCTATGTTCTGCAGATATTGTGTCAGGTAAATCTATTTTATACTTACATTCTGATGTTGCTAAACTATATGTTGTATTGAGTATGGTTCCTGTATAAATAGTTTACTGACATCGTATTCATATCATTAGACAGCGTGACATTAAGTTCCTGAAACGCAGAGACTGCCTCAGGAGGCCAATTCACCACATAAGAACCCTTTTTGGTCAAATCAGTCAATGGTTTAACAATAATAGAGAAATTACCAATAAATTTACGATAAAAATTGGCAAAACCCAAGAATCTCTGAAGAGCCTTTAATGAAGTAGGTTGGACCCAATCACAGATGGCCTGAACCTTGACCGGGTCCATTTCAATAACAGATGGGGACAAAATGAATCCCAGAAATGAGATCCTCTGTACGCCAAAAAGACACTTTGATCCCTTCACATACAGTGCATTCTCTCTCAAAATCTGGAACTCAGTCCGAACATGTTTCACATGAGAGTCCCATTCATTGGAAAAAATCAAGATATCATCCAAATAAACAATCAGAAATTTATCCACAAAATCCCTGAAAATGTCATTCATGAAGGACTGGAAGACGGAAGGAGCATTAGTGAGCCCAAAGGGTATCACTAGGTGCTCAAAATGCCCCTGTGGGGTATTAAATGTCGTCTTCCATTCATCCCCATGATTAATGCGAATAAGGTTATACGCCCCCCTGAGGTCAAGCTTGGTAAACCAAGTAGCACTTTTCACTCTGGAAAACAGGTCAGAAATCAAGGGTAACGGATATTGATATTTCACAGTGATATTGTTCAAGAGACGATAATCAATACACGGCCTTAATGAACCATCCTTTTTGGCCACAAAGAAAAAACTGGCACCCAAGGGTGAAGAGGATGGTCTGATATGACCCTTCTCCAATGACTCCTTGATATAAGACCGCATAGCGTCATGTTCAGGTACAGACAAGTTAAAAAGGCGACCTTTAGGGAATTTACTACCAGGCGCTAATTCAATAGCGCAGTCATAGCTCCTATGGGGGGGCAAGGATGCAGATTTACTTTCGCTAAACACATCAGAAAAATCAGTCAAAAAGTCAGGAACATCCTGAGCCTGGGGAGAGGCAGAAAAAACAGGAGTGCTGGCACCAACACATTGGCAGCCCCAACTGGTTACAGACACAGATTTCCAATCCAAAACAGGATTATGAGACTGTAACCAAAGGAAACCTAGTACAATAATGTCATGCAGATTATACAGCACCAAAAATTTGGAACTCTCCTGATGATCAGGTTCAACCCTCATTATCACCTGAGTAGAGAACTGGGGTTTATTCTCAGCCAAAGGGGTAGAATCAATCCCCAGTAGGGGAATAGACTTCCGTAGGGGTATCAAGGGAAACCCACAACGTTTAGCAAAATCAAAATCCATCAGGTTAATAGCTGCTCCCGAATCAACAAAAGCCTGAGCAGAAAATGTGGACAGGGAGCAAATCAGGGTAACAGTCAACAGAAATTTAGTTTGAACACTACCCAAGACAACTGAGCGTGCAAAACGTCTTCCCCGCTTAGGGCAGACTGAAATAGCAAGAGAAGCATCACCACAGTAGAAACATAACCCATTGCATTTTCGAAACTCATGACTCTGTGCCCCAGAAGCCACTCCATCACACTGCATGGGTTCAGAAGCTGGCTCACAAGGTAACACCATTCCACGCATACCTCTACGCTCACGCAAACGTCTGTCAATTTGAATCGCCAATGACATAGAAACATTGAGACCAGAGGGAGCAGGGAAACCCACCATAACATCTTTTACATTCTCTGACAGACCCTTCCGAAAAAGGGCTGCCAAAGCATCATCATTCCATTTGGTCAGAACTGCCCACTTTCGGAATTTCTGACAGTACAACTCAGCGTCCTCAAGCCCCTGATTTAATGCCAACAAGGTTTTTTCAGCTTGATCAGTGACATTAGGTTCATCGTACAATAACCCCAGAGCCAGAAAAAATGCATCCACATTACTCAAAACAGGGTCCCCAGGTGTCAGGGAAAAAACCCAATCCTGAGGATCGCCGCGCTGGAGAGAGATGACAATTTGAACCTGCTGTGCTGCGTTCCCTGAGGACTTAGGTTTTAAGGCAAAAAACAACTTACAGTTATTTTTGAAATTCAGAAATTTAGCTCGATCCCCCAAAAACAAATCTGGCATGGGGATCCTAGGTTCCACAACCGGCAACCCTGCAAGATAGGTAGCAATACTCCGAACTTCAGTGGCAAGCTGATCCACACGGCCAGACAACCGTGCAAACTCCATTGAGAGAAAAAAAAATCCTCCTCAGCACCCAGAGAAAAAGAGGGAAAAAAAATGCAACAAACAGAAAAAAAAAATCTCTGACAACTTTTTTCTTTCCACACTATTTTTCCCTTCTGTGAGTACCATATAATTTTCAGTTTGGCCGGTGATACTGTTATGTTTTGGTAGCTGAGGAGAGCAGGCAAAAAAGGCAATACACCAGAGAGGTTGGGATCTACTGGATTGCAGTACCCTGACTAACCACCACAACTAAAGGCAGCCGTGGAGCATTCCTACGTTGGTCCTAGACGCCTCGTCACAGCCTGAGAGGCTAACTACACCTAAAGATAGAAAGAGGAAAGCTATCTGCCCCGGAGCAGATCCCCAAAGAACATAGGAAGCCCCCAAACATGTAATGGCGGTTAGACAAGAGGAAATACAGACACAGACAGAAAATAGTATGAGCAAACGCTGGGGCCCAATCTGCCTGGACAGAAAAGGATAGGAAGGATACTTACTGCAATCCAAAAAAAAACCCTAAAAAAAGCCAACACTACTAATTGCAAAAACACCTGAGATCACACGACCTCTACCACCTAAATTAGTTCTCTGGTGTAACAAAACTAAGCCGCAGCCACAGAAAAAACTGGAAAAGGCAAATGAACAAGCAACAGTGGCTCCAGAGGAACTGAGAGGCGCCCAAGCCCCCCGAGGAGGGGAACCTGGCCAACCTCACAGAAATGCAGAGAAAATTGCAAATGGCAAGCACAAAAACAAAAAACAGAAAATATCTTATCTGAGAGCAGGAGAAGAGGCAAGACTCAGCAAGCTTCCAAGTGAACCAGGAAACAACGTTGAGACAGGAACAATTGATCACCGGCAACCATGATGGGGGGAAACCTCCCTTATATCCAGCCAGTCCGTGATTCCTGATTGCCAATCCTCATTAAATGGTTCAGTACCGTTTGTAACCACCAGAGGGAGCTTCTGCTCAGAATTCATTTCTAAAACATTCATAACACTGGACTGTGATAGAGGTTCAGGGGCGGATGTTATGATGGATTGAGAAAGATGTTATGTGCTCGGTGTCTAAGAGCGTTCAAAAACATCAGTCATGTCCAGTTCTGCAACAGCTGACAGGCTCTTACTCACCACGACTGTAGCAGGTAAATAAGTGGAGGTTCTGCAGACGGAGAACTGTGCGAGAACACTTGCCACATTGACAGAGGAGAAAGAAGCAGTAGATGTGGTTAATGGACTGGCCTGTAGTTGTCGAGGCCGCTAATCCACTTTTTAGGGCAGGGGAGATTCCCATACTGATGCATGTTGATTGCGCATGTTCCGGTTCATGCAAGTAATAGGCAAATTGTTGGATTTTTTGATGCTACACAGTCGTTTTTTTTTTTACAAAGTTGGCAGATAATGTGAGTTGAGTCAGCCTTTGTATTTTAAAAAAAGGGCCAGGCTAGCCATCCCGTGCTGCCCCTGCGAAATTCAGACACGCGAATGCTGCTGGCTACTGCCAGAGTTGTGACTGAGGATGCAATGCTTGCCTTGGTTGCATCACTCACTGTCAGTTTGGGAAGCCGCAACATAACCTACTCGACTTCCTCCTCCTCCACCCCCTCTGATTAGCTATTCAGCTGCATGCATCTGGGTTCACACCAAGTGGGATCTATAGTCTAATCATCATCCTCTCTGTTCTTCAATTCCTCACCCTGAGAATTACCATCTTCCTCTTCCTGCCCTGATAGCACAGTGCAATCCACGTGTGCCTCAGGTATCTGCATTTTATCAGGATCACCTCCACCCCCGGGGGGTTAACATCTGGTGACGAGGGTCTGGATTCTGCTCGGACCCCATTTCGTCCAGCCCTGGATCCAATTGCAAAAAAATTTGCCCATTGGTGCAGATGCTTTCTTCGTCTTGAGTCTGTGATTCTTTGGAGCAGAACTGTGATGCCCATGGAATAGAATGTGCAAACAGTTCTGAAGACTCGGTTGGAGAGTTGTGACGTGAGGGGAAACAAGTGCCATTTGTGATGACTGTACTGTATGTGATGTTAAAGTGGAGGAAGAGGAGGAGAGGTCACTTGATGAAGCTTGTCATCCACTGAAGCACATTCTTATCTACAAGGCAAGCGCCTGTGCGGCTGCCAAAGAAAGGAAATCGAGTAGCCAGTCCAGTAACAGAAATTGTCAAATTGCTGTGCAATTTCTCACTGCAGCAAAACAAATCTACTTCTCATCTCTCATATCATCCCTGTCTCACAACACTAAACAGCTTTTCAGCACTTCCAATTCTCTCCTCATCCCCCAGCTCCCTCTCCCTATCCACTCATATCAGCTGAAGACTTTGCATTATTCTTTAAGCAGAAGATTGACAACATAAGTAAAAGCTTTTGCCTAAAGTCCCCACAGCCTCTGCTCTTAACTACTCAACTCTCCTCCTCCAAAAATCAACTTCACCATCACGGAAGTTAATCTTTCCTCTTTACTCTCCAAATCACGTCTCACTACCTGTAAACTTGACCGAATCCCAACTACCTCATTCCAAACTTTACAACAGTCTTCATACCAAAACTAACCCACTACTTCAACCAGTCACTAACAACTGTTTTCTTCCTCTCATGTTTCAGACATACCTCATTCTCATGCATCCTCAAAAACTCCTCCCTTGACCCATCCTTTGTGTATAGCTTTCTCCCCATATCACTTTTCCCTATGCCTCCAAACTACTGGAACAACATGTCCATTTTGAATTGTCTTCCCACCTCTCCTCCTGCTACCTCTTTGGCTGTTTACAATCTGGCTTTTGACAGCACCACTCCACTGAAACTGCCCTAACTAAAGTCACCAACAACTTACTAACTGCCACATCCAAGCAACACTAATAAGTCCTCCTCCTGGAGGACCTGTCATCTGCCTTCAACACAGTGGAAAATTTCCTCTTACTTAAGACTCTCTCATCTCTTGGCATCACAGACTTGGCCCTATCTTGGATCTCCTCAAACCTAGCAGACAGTACATTCAGTGTCTCCCACATACACCACCTATCTGTCAGTGTACCCCAAGGTTCAGTTTTAGGAGCCCTGCTCTACTTCATCTACACCTTCGACCTGGGACAACTTAAGGAGTCTCACAGCTTTCATTATCACCTCTATGCTGATGACACACAGATTTACCTCTCTGGACCTGATATCACCTAGTTACTTACCAAAATCCCACAATGTCAGTTCTCTATTTCATCTTTCTTCTCTGCTAGATTTCTAAAACTTACATGGATAAAACCAAATTCATCATCTTTCCACCATCTCATTCAACCCTCCCCAACTAACCTAATTTTTCCCACAACTTCAATGTAAATTTTTACAACATTTGTGGTATACCAAGCTGATATTTGTGCCACCTGAGTGTGGCTGATCAAAAATCAAGTTTAAGATGTTGCATGAGGTATCAGGGCTCCCAGCACAGCTGTCTTACACTAGTCCCTCACCCACCTTGTCTTAATTGAAACTTTAATTCAAAGCTCTGTAAATGCTGGGCGAGACCCTGATACCTCACGCATGACCTATGGCTGACTGTTGCTGTGCCATTTGCAAATTTCTACCGTGGGTAAATTGATGTCAGTTTTTATGGTATCTACCCCTAATTTTAGCTGTTAGGGAAACTTTTTGTCACACCTTAAGAAATTTTATATACGTTTGGTTTGGCCTACCATTGAATCTAATGGCGTTCAGGTACATTTGTTGAACCGTTTGCTGAACACATTTGGCGAATCTAACCTAATGAATCTTGAAAGATTCACTCATCCTTACTCCTGAGTAGGCTTATACCCCATATGTGGTAAAAAAAAACTACTGTTTGGGCACAAGGCAGGGTGTTGTGAACACTCTGGATCTGACTTCTGAGTTTGGGCTCCCCCTGGTGGCTGCTGATAGTAATGAAGCTGCTTTGGCTAGCAGAGGTCTATCAGATGGGGGCAATGATTGGCAATCAGGTCTCACTGACTGGGGAGATATAAGTGAGCAATCTTCCCATGATCCATGCCGGTGATTTGTTTCTTCCTGGTCCCTTTTGGAAGTCAGCTTGCTTCCTACTTTCTCCTGCAACTTTCAGATAAGTTATTTGCTGCTTATTTCTGTGGCATTTGTTTTCCCTTTTGTTTTTTGACCTTCTGGAGTGAGGTCAGCCAGGTTCCCCGGCTGGGGCCTGCGCTGGACTCTGTTTCTCATTTACCTCTGTTGTTCTCGGTCCAAACCCTGCTCTCGCTCTAGTGGATTGTTAATGCCACTGCCTGTGTCCAGGAGGCCATGAACCCATATCGCTATGGATTTTATTTCTGACCTCCCTGTCTCTCAGAGAATGACTGTTATCTGGGTGATCTGTGATAGATTTTCCAAGATGGTCCATCTTGTGCCACTGCCGAAGTTGCCATCCTCTTCCGAGTTGGTGCCCTTGTTTTTGCAGCAGGTGGATCGTTTGCACGGCATTCCGGAGAACATTGTGTCTGACAGAGGAGTCCAATTTGTTTCCAGATTTTGGAGAGCCTTTTGTTCTAACCTGGGAATTCAGTTGTCTTTCTCCTCTGCGTTTCACCCTCAGACCAATGGGCAGACTGAGAAAACAAACCATACTTTGTACTTATTTGAGATGTTTTGTGTCTGCTGATCAAGATGACTTGGTCTCTTTTTTGCCCTTGGCTGAATTCGCTCTGAATAATAGGGCTAGTTCTGCCACCTTGATGTCTCCTTTTTTCTGCAATTTCGGGTTTCATCCTCGGTTTTCTTAGGGGCAGGTGGAGGCTTCTGCCTGTCTGGGTGTTGACTCTATGGTAGAGAGAATGCAGCAGATTTGGGATCAATTAGTGGATAAGTTGTCTCTCTCTCAGGAGAGGGCCCAACGGTTTGCCAACCGGCATAGGACTGATGGTCCCCGGTTTAAAGTAGGTGACATGGTTTGGTTGTCCTCAAAAAATATCCCTATGAAGGTTGCGTCTCCAAAATTTAAGCCAAGGTTCATTGGACCTTATAAGATCTTGAAAATCCTTAATCCCGTTTCTTTCCATTTGGCTATTCCAGGGACGTTTAAGATTCACGTCTTCCATAAATCTTTATTGAAAAGGTTTGTTGAGCCAGTAGTTCCTATGGCTATGCCCCCTGAGCCTGTTTTGGTTGAGGGCAATCTGGAGCATGAAGTGGAAAATATATTGGATTCTCGTCTGGCTAGACGGAGACTCCAGAACTTGGTCAAGTGGAAAGGTTATGGTCAGGAGGACAATTCTTGGGTGTTTGCTTCTGACATTCATGCTGAGAGATAGGTTCACACCTTTCACCGGGCTCATCCGGATCGGCCTGGTGGAGCAGGTGAGGGTTCAGTGACCCCTCCTCAAGGGGGGTACTGTTGTGAACGCTCTGTATCTGACTTCTGAGTTTGGGCTCCCCTGGTGGCTGCTGATAGTAATGAAGCTGCTTTGGCTAGCCGAGGTCTATCAGCTGGTGGCAATGATTGGCAATCAGGTGTCACAGCCTGGGGAGATATAAGTGAGCAACCTTCCATGATCCTCGCCGGTTATTTGTTTCTTCCTGGTCCCTTTTGGAAGTCAGCTTGCTTCCTGCTTTCTCCTGCAACTTTCAGATAAATTATTTGCTGCTTATTTCTGTGGCATTTGTTTTCCCTTTTGTTTTCTGCCCTTCTGGAGTGAGGTCAGTCAGGTTCTCCGGCTGAGGCCTGCGCTGGACTCTGTTTCTCATTTACCTCTGTTAATTTGTTTTCAGTCCCTGTTATATCAGTATCTGCTGGTTAGCTACCAGTACTGATCTAGCGGGGGAGAGATCGTGTGGTCTTAGTATTTTTGCAAATCAGACGTATTGGAAGTTTTCTTAGAGTTTTTGCTGGATTGCAGACAGTATTCTTTCCTGTCCTGTTCTATCTAGACAGTTTGGGCCCCAGCATTTGCTTGCTCTATTTTCTCCCATGTGTTTGTATTTCATCTTGTCTCACCGCCAATATATGTGTGGGGGCTGCCTATTCCTTTGGGGCGCTACTCCGGGGCAGTTAGCTTTCCCCTTTCTCTCTTTAGGCTTAGGTAACTCTCTGGCTGTGTCGAGGCATCTAAGTCATCGTAGGTACGTCCCACGGCTACTTCTAGTTGCAATCCGATAGTTACCAACCTCTCTGGGTGTCTGGTTGCCTTGGCTATTTTGGCTACTGTCCTCCTCGGCTACCAAATCACAACAGCAGGGCTCAGAAGGGAAGGAGCACCGTTTGAGTTTTGGAATGTTAAATTGGCTGGAATCGATGGCGGACACCATGTCGCATTTTGAGGGATTCTAATGTGCCTAAACTGTGGAAACCACCATAAATTACCCCATTTTGGAAAGTAGACCACTCAAGTAATTTATCTATATGCGTGGTGAGTACCTTGAACCTTTATGGGCTTCACACAATTTTATAATGTTGAACAGCAAAAATTAACCCCTTAACCTCCAAGGGTGGTTTGCACATTAATGACAGGGCCAATTTTTACAATTCTGACTACTGTCTCTTTATGAGGTTATAACTCTGGAACGCTTCAACGGATTCGTGATTCTGAGATTGTTTTCTCGTGACATATTGTATTTCATGATAGTGGTAAAATTTCTTCAATATAACTTGCGTTTATTAATGGAAAAAATGGAAATATGGAGTGTTAGGGGTCGAGTTCCCACTTCTGCACAGGGGGAGTCTCGAACCAGTCCCGCTGCGGTCCCCCATTCGTCTACGTCCGCAGTGGAGCCTGCTGAGCTTAGACGTCGGTCCCAGCGTCTCGCCCAGTCTAGCAGTGTGCAGAGGATTACTGCTGCTCCTCCAGGCTCTGCTATTGTGGCCAGTACTGTTTAGCAGCGAGCAGATGTCTTTAGGACAAAGTCCTTGTTTTCCCCTTCTGAGCATGCCCAGAGTGAGATCTCTCATTGGAGATCAGGGGTCACATGCTCAGGTACTGCAGCAGCTCCTATTGGTCCGCCAGGAAGGTCCTGTGACTACTGGTGTTCTGGAACAAGTTTCATTGGTCCTTGTTTCTGGCAGGTCCTGTAGCTGTTACTATAAAAGGGTAGCATGGCTGGGCCGCCATGCGCTAATATCAACCATTATATGCTTTGCGCCAGTGTGTTCATGCATGTGTGTGGTTAGGGCCCGGCTGAAATAAGCCCCTAGAATACCAACTTAATCGGTGAGGAGTTTGGTATGCTAGCTGGTCAGGGTCGGTGTCCTAGATGCCCTAGATTACCGGCATAACCGGTGAGGAGTTTGATTGCCGTATTCAGGGTCTGGCGTTCAGACGCCATAGATTGCGGGTGACTCCCGCGAGGACATTAGCGCATGATCACGTTCTATGTTCGCTTAGCACTTAACTGTGTACCTGGGTGCCTGACAGAACACAGAACTTTTTCTCAGCGGCTCTATGACGTAACAGGGTTCGCTTTCAACGCTAGACAGCGCCCTAGCGTGTTTATTTTGCGACTCAGTTGTGTTCAGTGAGTTCGCACACATCGCCATATTGCGCTGTGGCACTCCTTCTAGCGGCTCTGTGAAATAACAGAGTTCGCACATATTGCCACAGCGCATTCCTCCCGCTTCCTGACAAGTTTGCCGGTGACAGCAAGCAATGTCGGGGATTCGTGAGTCAGTGCTCTATACAGCTCGAACTTCTGGCTGTACGTTTCCCCACGGATCGGGCACAAGTGGGTTTTGTACTGTCTCTACTCTCGGGCAGAGCATTGGAGTGGGCAACGCCGCTGTGGGAGCGTGACGATCGTGTGGTGCGGAGTGCTCCTCGTTTCCTGGAGGCTCTTAAAAAGGTCTTTTTAGGACCTCAGGTCACCCACGATACGGCGCTACAACTATTGGCATTGGCACAGGGTTCGTCTTTGGTCAGTCAGTTTTCCGTCCAGTTTCGGACTCTGGCCTCAGAGCTAGACTGGTCGGATAAAGTTCTCATTCCAGTCTACTGGCGAGGACTGGCTGACCATGTTAAGGACGCTTTGGCTACCAGGGAGATTCCCTCCACACTGGAGAAGCTTATCTACATATCTACCCGCATCAACCTCCTTTTTCCCGAGCGGAGGTTGGGGCGGGCCCAGTGTAGGCAGAGGATTCGGTTGGCTCCCACCTTTGCCAAACCTCTCGAATCCCCCGATCTGGCGTCCGAACCCCAAAAGGCCACAGAGGTTCCTCATGCAGGACCTAAGTCTCGGACCATCCTAGTATCCGTGGTCTGTAACCTTTGTCAGCAGACAGGACACTATGCCAACAAATGTCCACAGCGATCGGGGAAGCAATCGCATCTAGTGGCCCTGGGAGGAGGTTCACTAGAGACAGCGGCATTTTCCTCCAAGATGACACTTAAAGGGACAATCACTGTAGGCACTTCCACTCTCACCGCCGACCTTTGCGTGGACTCAGGAGCAGAGGGGAACTTCATGTCCTCTAACTTTGCTCACCGTCACGCAATACCTCTGGTGGCGCTTGACAAATCAGTGACTGTTCGGGTAGTGAATGGGTCGACATTGCCCTCACAAATTACACACCAGACTGTTCCACTTGCATTGTTTGTATCTCCTTCACATCAGGAACTTATTTCCCTACTCGTCCTTCCCGAGGGAATAGACGAGATCCTACTGGGTATACCTTGGCTCCGTTTCCACTCCCCACATATAGAGTGGACTTCGGGTAGGATACTGGGTTGGAGTGATGCATGTAGAGGCAGATGTGTCAGGAGTTGCGTTCAGGTTACCACTACTGAGTTACCCGCAGATCTTACTCCACTTCCCAAGTGCTACTGGTCATATGCAGACGTGTTCTCCAAGAAGGCTGCGGAGACTCTTCCGCCTCATCGCCCCTATGACTGTCCTATCGACCTCTTGCCTGGCGCAGAACCTCCTCAGGGAAGGGTCTATCCCCTCTCTCTTCCTGAGACAGAGGCCATGTCGCAATATATTCAGAAGAACCTGGCAAGAGGGTTTATTAGGAAGTCGGTGTCACCGGCAGGAGCGGGATTCTTCTTCGTGCAGAAGAAGAACGGAGAATTACGTCCGTGTATTGATTACAGGGGTCTTAACGCCATCACCGTTAAAAACAAGTACCCGTTGCCCCTGATTTCTGAGCTCTTTGATAGGCTTCAGGGAGCAAGGGTATTCACATTATCTAGATCTGCGCGGTGCGTATAACCTGATTCGCATCCGTGAGGGGGACGAATGGAAGACGGCTTTTAATACCAGGGATGGGCATTACGAATATCTGGTGATGCCCTTTGGGCTCTGTAATGCTCCAGCCGTTTTCCAAGACTTTGTCAATGACATCTTCCGGGATATGCTCTCCACCTCGGTCGTAGTCTATCTGGATGATATACTTATCTTCTCTCCAGATATTGACTCCCACCGGAGAGATGTCTGCAGAGTCTTCGACCTCTTACGGGCTTATTCCCTTTATGCTAAGTTAGAGAAATGTATGTTTGAGCTGGAGTCTTTACCTTTCCTTGGTTATATCATCTCAAACCAGGAATTGGCTATGGATCCGGCCAAACTACAGGCTGTGATGGGCTGGCAGGAACCCCACTCTCTTAAAGCGGTGCAGCGCTTTTTGGGGTTCATTAATTACTATCGCCAGTTCATTCCCCATTTCTCTACCTTGGTAGCTCCCTTGGTAGCCCTCACCAAGAAGGGAGCAAATCCCAAATTGTGGTCGGAAGAGGTCTCCAAGGCTTTCACTTCTATTAAGTCTCATTTTGCTAGCGCTCCCATCCTACATCGCCCCGATGTTGATAAGCCATTTTTATTGGAGGTGGATGCCTCATCCGTTGGTGCTGGAGCAGTCCTCTTCCAAAAGGATGCTCAAGGTCGGAAGCATCCTTGCTTCTTCTTCTCTAAGACCTTCACATCGGCGGAGAGGAATTATTCCATCGGGGATAGGGAGTTGCTAGCCATGAAGTTGGCCTTCTCTGAGTGGAGACATCTGTTGGAGGGGGCCCGCTTTCCCTTCCAAGTCTTCACCGACCACAAAAATTTGGTGTATCTGCAGACAGCCCAGCGGCTTAACTCTCGCCAGGCCAAATGGTCCTTGTTCTTCTCCCGGTTTAATTTCACACTCCATTTCCTCTCGGGAGAGAAGAACATTCGTGCCGATGCTCTCTCTCGCTCTGTGGTGTCCTCTGAGGAGGAGGTGGAGGAGCCTCGGCTTATTGTCCCAACAGAGAGCCTGAGAACAGTGGCCCCGGTTTCACTAGAGTCTGTGCCCCCGGGCAAGACTTTTGTGCCTACCTATTTGCGACCGGAGGTACTCTCTTGGGCACATTCGTCCAGGGTGGGTGGACACTTTGGGACAAAGAGGACATCTGAATTGCTGGCGAGAACATATTGGTGGCCGCATATGGTCCGTGATGTTGGGGACTATGTTCGGGCGTGTGTCTCCTGCACCAAGAATAAGTCTCCACGACAATGGACAGCTGGGTCTCTTTACCCTTTGCCGGTGGCAGACAGGCCCTGGGAGATGGTTGGGATGGACTTTGTGGTGGGCTTGCCCAAGTCTCGGGGTTACACCATCATTTGGGTAATCACTGACCATTTCTCCAAAATGGTGCATCTGGTGCCGCTACCACAGTTACCTTCTGCACGGGCTCTGGCAGCGTTGTTCGTTAGGCACATCTTCCGTCTACACGGCATGCCAGACAAAATTGTCAGTGACCGAGGTCCCCAGTTTGCGTCTCGGTTCTGGAGAGAGCTTTGTCGTCTACTCAGTATTGAGTTAAATCTCTCTTCAGCGTACCATCCTGAGACGAATGGGTTGGTAGAGAGGGCCAACCAGACCTTGGTCACCTATCTATGACATTTTGTCTCAGCCAGGCAGGATGACTGGGCATCCTTGCTACCATGGGCTGAGTTTGCACTTAAACAATGCTGTGGCTGACTCCACCGGACAGACTCCATTCCTCCTGAACTACGGTCAGCATCCGCGGGTTCCGGTGCCCATGCCCGTGTCTTCTGCCGACTCCAGGGTGGCAGACTGGGCTGTGGAGGCACGGGACATTTGGGACCGTACCCAGGATGCCATTCAGGCATCCAAGGAGAGGATGAGGTCCTCTGCCGACGCACATCGGCGCCCCGCTCCAACATTTGCTCCTGGGGACTTGGTGTGGCTCTCCGCCCGTAACATTAGGTTGCGAGTTGAGTCCACTAAGTTGGCACCCCGCTACCTTGGTCCTTTCAAGGTCCTTGAGCAGGTTAACCCTGTGGTATACCGTTTGGCTCTTCCACCACGCCTGGGTATCTCCGACACCTTTCTGAAACCTGTGCTCATGTCCCGGTTTTCTGAGTCATCTGCGGGGACATCAGGTTCGTCTACGGACGACCATGAGGTGAACGCCATCGTAGGGTGTAAGGTGCAAAAAGTTTTATTTGGTGGACTGGAGGGGCTATGGGCCTGAGGATAGGTCTTGGGAGCCTGCCGAGCATGTTCACGCTCCGCAGCTTATCGCTGCCTTTGAGCGCAGCGAGGCCCAGAGAAGGGGGGGTCCTAGGAGGGGGGTAATGTTAGGGGTCGAGTTCCCGCTTCTGCACAGGAGGAGTCTCGAACCAGTCCCGCTGCGGTCCCCCATTCGTCTCCGTCCGCAGTGGAGCCTGCTCAGCTTAGACGTCGGTCCCAGCGTCTCGCCCAGTCTAACAGTGTGCAGAGGATTACTGCTGCTCCTCCAGGCTCTGCTATTGTGGCCAGTACTGGTTAGCAGCGAGCAGACGTCTTTAGGACAAAGTCCTTTTTTTCCCCTTCTGAGCATGCCCAGAGTGAGATCTCTCATTGGAGATCAGGGGTCACATGCTCAGGTACTTCAGCAGCTCCTATTGGTCCGCCAGGAAGGTCCTGTGACTACTGGTGTTCTGGAACAAGTTTCATTGGTCCTTGTTTCTGGCAGGTCCTGTAGCTGTTACTATAAAAGGGTAGCATGGCTGGGCCGCCATGCGCTAATATCAACCATTATATGCTTTGCGCCAGTGTGGTCATGCGTGTGTGTGGTTAGGGCCCGGCTGAAATAAGCCCCTAGAATACCGACTTAATCGGTGAGGAGTTTGGTATGCTAGCTGGTCAGAGTCAGTGTCCTAAATGCCCTAGATTACCGGCATAACCGGTGAGAAGTTTGATTGCCGTATTCAGGGTCTGGCGTTCAGACGGCATAGATTGCGGGTGACTCCCGCGAGGACATAAGCGCATGATCACGTTCTATGTTCGCTTAGCAATTAACTGTGTACCTGGGTGCCTGACAGGACACAGAACTTTTTCTCAGCGGCTCTGTGATGTAACAGGGTTCGCTTTCAACGCTAGACAGCGCCCTAGCGTGTTTATTTTGCGACTCAGTTGTGTTCAGTGAGTTCGCACACATCGCCATATTGCACTGCGGCACTCCTTCTAGCGGCTCTGTGAAATAACAGAGTTTGCACATATTGCCACAGCGCATTGCGGTGTTTATTTTGGTGACTCTGCGGGATAACAGAGTTTGCGTCTTGCGCCATTTTACTAGCAGCAGGTTCCGCCTGCACGGTGGACCCCGGGCTGCGAACGCATCTCTCTACCTCATATATTTGGTGCCTTCCGCAGACCCTAACATGAAGAAAATGTTGAAACTTTTGCAATTTTCAAACTTTGAATTTTTATTAAAAAAAAATGGAGATATCCAGCGTGGAATGAAATGGTTAAAAAAAACTTTTAATGTTCATGATTAAAAATAAGACAGCAATGTCCAAGCAGCACAGCTCCACATATGAAAGATAGAGCAGATCAACGCGTTTCGACGTTAGTCTTCCTCAAGAACGTCGAAACGCGTTGATCTGCTCTATCTTTCATATGTGGAGCTGTACTCATTGGACATTGCTGTCTTATTTTTAATCATGAACATTATAAGTTTTTTTTAACCATTTCATTCCACGCTGGAAATCTCCATTTTTTTTTTGTACTTCTGGTTGCTCTGCCACATCCGTGCGAGGAGTGAAGTCTGGCTTTATACATCAGTGGATATTGGGGTAAGCTGACATCTTCTGTTTTCGTTACTTTTAATTTTTATTCCCTTAAAACAGAGAAATATGTCACAAAAATAGTTACTAAATAACATTTCCCACATGTCTACTTAACATCAGCACAATTTTGGAACCAAAAATTTTTTTTGTTAGGAAGTTATAAGTGTTAAAAGTTGACCAACGATTTCTCTTTTTTACAAACAAAATGTACAAAACCATTATTTTTAGGAACCACCTCACATTTGAAGTCACTTTGAGGGGTCTATATAGCAGAAAATACCCAAAAGTGACACCATTCTAAAAACTGCACCCCTCAATGTACTCAAAGGCACATTCAAAAAGTTTATTAACCATTCAGGTGCTTCACAGGAGCTGAAGCAAAGTGGAAAGAAAAAATGAACATTTAACTTTTTAGTCACAAAAATGATTTTTTTTATTTTCTCAAGGGTAAAAGGAGAAAATGGACAGCTAAAGTTGTTGTGCAATTTCTCCTGAGTATGCCGATATCCCATATGTGGGGGAAAACCACTCTCTGGGTGCATGGCAGGGCTCGGAAGGGAAGGAGCGCCGTTTGACTTTTTCAAACCAAAATTGGCTGGAATTGAGATTGAATGTCATGTCACGTTTGGAGAGCCCCTGATGTGCCTAAACAGTGGAAACCCCCACAAGTGACAAGATTTTGGAAACTAGACCCCCTAAGGAACTTATCTAGATCTGTTGTGCGCACTTTGAACCCCCAAATGTTTCACTAAAGTTTCTAATGCCTGGCTGTGAAAAAAAATTCCACAAAAATGATTTTTTAGTCCCCAATTTTTGATTTTTCCCAAGAAAATTGGACCCCAAAAGTTGTTTTCCAGTTTGTCCTGAGTATGCTGCTACCCCATATGTGGGGGGGAAATACTGTTTGGGCGCACGGCAGGCTAGGAAAGGAATTAATGACTTTTTGGAATGCAGACTTTGATGGGTGTCATGTTCAGTTTGCAGAGCCCATGATGTGCCTAAACAGTGGAAACCCCCCAAGTGACCCCATTTTGGAAACAAGACTCCCTAAGGAATTTATCTAGATCTGTGGTGAGCATTTTGAACCCCCAATTGCTTCACACAAGTATAATGCCTGGGCATGAAAATAAAAAATCCTATTTTTTTTCACACAAAAATTATGTTTTAGTCACCAATTTTTTATTTTCCCAAGGGTAACAGGAGAAATTGGACACCAAACATTGTTGTCCAATTTGTCCTGAGTACGCTGATACCCTATATGTGGGAGAAAACTACTGTATGGGCACATGTCGGGGCTCGGAAGGGAAGTAGTGACGTTTTGTAATGCAGACTTTGATGGAATGGTCTGTGGGTGACATGTCGCATTTGGAGAGCCCCTGATGTGCCTAAACAGTGAAAACCCCTCACAAGTGACCCCATTTTGGAAACTAGACCCCCAAAGGAACTTATCTAGATGTGTGGTGAGCACTTTGAACCCCCAAGTGCTTCACAGAAGTTTATAACGCCCGGGCGTGAAAATGAAAAAATAATATTTTTTCCACAAATATGATATTTTAGTCCCCAGTTTTTTATTTTCCCAAGGGTAACAGGAGAAATTAGACATCAAAAGTTGTTGCTCAATTTGTCCTGAGTATGCCAATACCACATATGTGGGAGAAAACTACTGTATGGGCACATGTCGGGGCTCGGAAGGGAAGTAGTGACGTTTTGCATTGCAGACTTTGATGGAATAGTCTGCGGGCGTCATGTTGTGTTTGGAGAGCCCCTGTTGTGCCTAAACAGTGGAAACCCCCACAAGTGACCCCATTTTGGAAACTAGACCCCCAAAGGAACTTATCTAGATTTGTGATGAGAACTTTGAACCCCAAGTGCTTTACAGAAGTTTATAACGTAGAGCCATTTAAATAAAAAATAATATTTTTTCCACAAAAATGATATTTTTGCCCCCAATTTTTTATTTTCCCAAAGGTAACAGAAGAAATTGTACCCCAAGAGTTATTGTGCAATTTCTCCTGAGTACGCTGATACCCCAAATGTGGGGGTAAATTACTGTTTGGGCACATGGCAGAGCTCAGAAGGAAAGGAGCACCGTTTGACTTTTTCAACGCAGAATTGGCTGGAATTGAGATCAGATGCCATGTCACGTTTGGAAAGCCCCTGATGTGCCTAAACAGTGTAAACCGCCCAATTCTAACTCCAAATCTAACCCCAACACACCCATAATCCTAGTCCCAACCCTAATCCTAAACCTAACCACAAACCTAACCCTAACACACCAAAACCCTAATCCCAACCCTAACACTAATCCTAACTTAAGCCCAAACCCTAACTCTAACTTTAGCCCCAACCCTAATCCTAACCCTAATGGGAAAATAAAATAAATATATTTTTAAATTTTATTATTTTTCCCTAACTAAGGGGGTGATAAAGGGGGGTTTGATTTACTATTTGTAGCGGGTTTTTGTGATGTCACATGCTAAAAGACGCTTTTTATTGCAAAAATAGTTTTTGCATCATCACATTTTGAGAGCTATAATTTTTCCATATTTTGGCCCACAGAGTCATGTGAGGTCTTATTTTTGCGGGACGAGTTGCCGTTTTTATTGGTACCATTTTTGGGCACATTACATTTTTTGATCGCTTTTTATTGCGATTCTTGGGAGGCAAAATGAACAAAAACCAGCAATTCCTGAATTTCTTTTGGGGGGGCGTTTATACCATTCCGCATGTGGTAAAATTGATAAAGCGGTTTTATTCATCAGGTCAGTACTATTACAGCGATACCTCATTTATATATTTTTTTATTTTTGGGTGCTTTTATACACTAAAAACAATTATATATAAAAAATAATTATTTTTGCATCGCTTTATTCTGCAAGTTATAACTTTTTTATTTTTTTGCTGGTGACACTGTATGGTGGCTCGTTTTTTGCGGAACAAGATGACGTTTTCAGCGGTACCATGTTTCTTTATATCCATCTTTTTGATTGCGTGTTATTCCACTTTTTGTTCAGCGGTATGATGATAAAGCATTGTTTTTTTGCTTTGTTTTCTTTTTTAAGGGGTTCACTATAGGGGTTAACTAGTGGGACAGTTTTATAGGGCGGGTTGTTATGGACACGTCGATACTAAATATGTGTACTTTTATTGTTTTTCCTTTTTTTATTTACACAAAGAAATGAATTTATTGGGGAATATTTTTTTTTCTTTATTTAGGAATTTTTTTTACACTTGTTAATTTTTATTTGTTTTACTTTTTTACTTTGTCCCAGGGTGGGACATCACTGTATAGTGTCAGATCTGCGATCTGACAGGCAGTGCTGGAGTCTTGCCGGCGCCTGCTCTCAGCATACACTGACAAGACACCTCCCTGCAGGACCCAGAAGGACCCTGCGGCCATCTTGGATTCGGGGTCCTGCAGGGAGGAGGCTCTCGGAACAGCGCGATCACATTGCGCTGCTCTGAGGGTCTCAGGGAAGCACACAGGGAGCCCCTTCCTGCGCGATGCTTCCCTATACCGTCAGAACGCTGCGATCATGTTTGATCGCAGTGTACCGGGGATTAATGTGCCGTAAGCGGTCCGTGACCACTCCTGACACATAGTGCCGGGTGTCAGCTGTAATAATCAGCTGACACCCGGCCGCGATCAGCTGCGCTTCCCCGTGAGTGCAGCTGATCGCGTATGACATACTATCCCATCACTGGGAATTAAGTTTCAGGGCACATGGACGGGATAGTACATCAGATGACAGAAAGAGGTTAAAAACTTTTTTCCCACAAAAATGTTATTTTAGCCCCAATTTTTTGACTGTCACAAGGGTAGCAAGAAAAAATGGACCCCAAAATATGTTGTGTAATTTCTCCTGAGTACGTCGATACCACATACATGGAGGAAAATTGCTGTTTAGGAGCAAGGCAGGGCGCCATTTGACTTTTGGAATACAATATTGGCTGGAATCGATGGTTGACGCCATGTTGCATTTCAAGAGCCCTTGAGGTGCTTAAACAGTGGAACCTCCCAGAAATGACCCAATTTTGGAAACTACACCCATCAAGGTACTTATCTAGATGTGTGATAAGCACCTTGAACCCTCAGTGGCTTCCTAGAATTTTATAATGTTGAGCCGTTAAAATTAAAAGACACATTTTTCCCACAAGAAATCTTAGTTTAGCCCCAATATGTTTATTTTCACAAGGGTAACAAGAAAAAATGGGTACCAAAATTTTTTGAGTAATTTCTCCTTAGTACGCCAATACCACAAATTTGAAGTAAAACTACATTTGGGTGTACGTCAGGGCTCGAAATGTTGCATATACCATGCTAAAACAGAAAAAAAAAAACACAAGTGATCCCATTTTGTAAACTACAGCTCTCAAGGAATTCATCTAGGGGAGTAATGAGTATTTTTACCCATCAGACGATTCACAAAATTGTATAACATTAGGCTGAGTACAAGAAATATTACTATTTTTCCTACTAAAATGTTGCTTTGACCCCAAGTTTGCAATTTTCAAAAGGGGTGATAGGAGAAAATACGTAGTACAATTTGTTAAGCAATTGCTCCTGAGTACATCAATACCTCATGAGTGATTGAAAACTACTTATGAGGCACAGTTCAAAGTTCAGAAAGGAAGGAGCCCCATATTATGGTGCATATTTTACTGGACTGGTTTGAGGGTGCCATGTCACATTGGCAGTGCCCCTGAGGAGCCAGAACAGTAAAAAACCCAATAAGTGACCCCATTTTACTTCACCTCTCAATTAATTAATCTAGAGGTGCAGAAATCTTATTGACACCAGAGGTGTGTCACAGAATTTTATACCATTGGGCAGTGACAGTGTTAGCTCCAGATTTTACATTTTCACATGGGGAAATGGTAAAAATGGTGCCAAAGTGTGTCACACAATCTCTGCTGAACATGGCAATGCCCTATGTGCTGCGGTACAGTACTGCTTAGCCATCCAATGATACTTGAAGTGAATGGAGAGCTATTTGACTCTTGGAGAACAAATTATTTTAGAATAGGTTGCGGACTCCATATACAAAGCCCTTAAGTGCCATAAGAGCAGAATCCAACCTTAAGTGACCCAATTTTGGAAATTACACCCCTCTGGGATTTTATCTGCAGGTGTAGTGATGATTTTGACTCCATGGGTGTTTTCCAGAAACAAGCTGCACTGGATGTTGCTGAGTGAAAAATGCAAAACTGCCGCTGCAGTGACCAGTACATTAAATCCTACAAAGAATTGTAGCAGTGTGCCCCAAAATTGAACATCATGAGAGTGACAATCATATTAGTAATAACATTTAAAGACTTTATTTCTCAATTGCATAAATAACATTGAAGGTAAACATCATGTGAAGAGTTATTGGTGAAGACGCAAAAGAACTATACCATGGGTTACAGTAAATATTGCAATATCAAAAAGCATTGGACTTGGACCGAACATATCACATCCTGCTGGTGGAGAAGGATATATACATTCTGGACAGTACCGTGATATAGCCATAAGATGGCATTTAAGTTAGAAAACATTGCTCTCACAGCACTTGTCCAGATGTATAGTCAAAACAGAGAGGAGAGGTTGTGTGAATGGATGGTAGAGCAAGATCCAAAGTTGTTTAGCATACATAAAGTGCAAAATAGTGCTTATTCATGTGGGCAGAAAAGATGGTGTACGTTCGTACTGAGACCAGTAAATTGAAGTGACCAGTACATTGTGCCCAGTTCATGCTTCTGGAGACATGCACCCGTAAAGTAGTTGGGCCGTCATCACTACAGAAATGCCAAATATGTGGTTTAGGTACACTGTGAGGCTCAGAAGGGAGGGGCATTTGTATTTGAGAGCACAGAATTTGTAGAATTTTTATGGGGGGGGGGGCCAAGAGCTATAGTGCTTTTACAGAGCCTTTGTGCTACCAATAACATAGAAGCCCCCTATACTTCCGTTAACTTATGATGGATCTGAGTGGGGAATTGCTTTCTTGCTGATTGAGTTGAAGCTTTTATTGGGAACATTTTACATACCATTTTGGATCACATTTATCCGGTGCTTTTCTGAGCAATTACTTTGGAGTTTCCATCTAAATCTCTGAGTGATGGATTCAGATGAAATCCCCGAGGGATCAATTCACTATAATGAGGCAGCAGATTTACTCTGGACTCCGTCTGGCTTCTCTTCAGTGTTAATAATAATAATCTTTAATAATAATCTTTATTTTTTATATAGCGCTAACATATTCCGCAGCGCTTTACAGTTTGCACACATTATCATCGCTGTCCCCGATGGGGCCCACAATCTAGATTCCCTATCAGTATGTTTTTTTTTTGGAGTGTGGGAGGAAACCGGAGTACCCGGAGGAAACCCACGCAAACATGGGGAGAACATACAAACTCCTTGCAGATGTTGTCCTTGGTGGGACTCGAACCCAGGACTCCAGCGCTGCAAGGCTGCAGTGCTATCCACTGAGCCACCGTGCTGCCCTTCTTTTCAGAGGTGCACAAAACTGTGGTGGATCGTGCTTTTAAGAAGTCCTAAAAAGTTGGATACCGCCAGATCACAGGTCAGACAACGTCCACAGTGCCTCTAGCTGCCTCATTATAGGGAATCTTCTGCGGGGGTTCTGTCTGAATCATGTATTTCAGAGAATTACACGGAAACCCCGTTGTAAGCCCTCAACGTAGAGCGCAAGATAAATGTGAGCCGAGCAGTCTTACTTCAATCTTTGGGAGACAGAATGAACAAATCAACAGCAGTTGAAGAATTGGTTTTATTTATTTTTTGCGACACTCCTCATGCATTATAAATGATAAGACGATTTTAATATTTGGGTCAGTGCGATTAGGCTAGTTTCACATTTGTGTCGTGCGCAGCGTATCGTGCGCAACTAAAAAAGCATGGAAAAACTCATACAAGGGCTTGCAAGCGCATGTTTTTTTTTAACACATCAATGTACGCATAACAACAAAAAAACGTAGTGTTTGCATGCGTTTATTAAGCATTTTTCATGCGTTTGTGTTTTTTAGTCGCATGCTTTCTCAAAGTGTCATATTTCCACAGGAGCAAAATCCTTGAAACAGACTCCACCAATGGGACACCAGTGGGCGAGTGTCATGGGACTTCTTTATATAGACCCTTAAACAGCTGAATTTTTCAGATTTGCTGCTGTTTCCTGTGTCACCATGGATCTGCGTTGGGAGGGTTTTAGCTTCAACTTGGATCTGGACATCGCGCTGTTTCTGGCTTTTGTATTTGCTTGCCAGAAAGGGAGAGAGAGACAGCGAAGGC
This sequence comes from Oophaga sylvatica, assembly GCA_033576555.1. Taxonomy (NCBI): domain Eukaryota; kingdom Metazoa; phylum Chordata; class Amphibia; order Anura; family Dendrobatidae; genus Oophaga; species Oophaga sylvatica. Next base: position 7,141,638 of record JARQOD010000009.1, read on the forward strand.
AGCAGTGGCGGTGTTTTTGGAGACATCCGATTATTGAACTCTGGGAGAGCCGTGAAGCGTACCACACCCTCTTAAGCGAGCTCCAGGCAAACCCGGCAAAATTTAATGACTATACACGGATGTCCCAAAAAGTTTCATGTCTTTGCTTGGTCGTGTTGAAGGAGCCATCCGGAGACAGGACTCACAGCTCCGTCGTGCGATTCCTCCTGAGGAACGGCTCCTGGTCACGGTACGTAATATTTAAAAACTAATGCGTGCATAATTGTTTATTGTTCTGCCATTTACTAAAAGCCTGCAGAATTATAGTTCTGCCATGTACAGATTTATTTTTCATGTCAGTGTTTTGCCAAAGCCTAGACAATCACAATTTTTCTTCCTCTGTTTTGCAGATTCCTGGCTTCTGGCGAGACCCTATCTTCACTCCACATCCAGTACCGGCTTGGAATCTCCACCTTGTCGGGAATAGTTGCGGACACCTGCTGGGCTTTGTGGGATGTTCGGTGTCCTGAATTTATGCCCCTGCCCACGGCGGAAAAGTGGATCGAAATATCGGATCAATTCCTGACAGTCTGCAATTTCCCCAACTGTTTGGGAGCGGTGGAAGGGAAACACATCCGGATAACCAAACCCCAAAAAGTGGCTCTGAGGACTATAATTATAACAAGTACTTTTCTACAGTACGCATGGCCATTGCGGATGCAGACTGTCGTTTTGGGGCATTTGGCCGGGGCAGTGACTCTCAGACTTTTAAGAACTTGGACATGGGCCGTTTCCCCAGCCACGGCCTCTTCCCCACACTGAAGGTTGCCACTGCCATTTGTAATGGTTGGTGATGAGGCCTATCAAATGTGCACCAACCTGCTAAAACCCTACTCCAGCCGGGACTTGGACCACATGAAAAAAAATTTAAATTACAGACTCACAAGGGCACGAAGAACCGTAGAGTCTGCCTTTGGGATTCTTGTGTCCAGATGGCGCATTCTCCGCACTGCCATTAATCTGAAACTTGAAACAGTGGATGAGGTGGTGAAAGCCTGTGTGGTTCTTCACAATTTTGTGATGGCTAAAGAGCACCCTAACTTTGAACTTGATGAGTGGAGATACAACTAATATTTATCACCTGGCCTGATGTTACAAATAGTGATTTTGGGATGCACTAGCATCCTTCACTCTTTATGACACCTGACCATATGAGTATAAATATTATTTATAGTATCTCCACTGTGGCTTCAGTATGCATGCACACTGGAGAGATGATAAAGTATATACAGTACAACTTCTACAATCCTCTGGCCTGGTGTCATGCTGAAGTGACGATGCCAAAAAACAAGCATCCTGACTTCAAAATTTAATGACACCTGGGCAGGTGAATACACATATGAGTTAACCACCAGCATCTCTCCAGTCTGTGGGCAATAGATGATGCAGACTAAAGCGACGCTGCAGATGACAACTCATAGGTATATTCACCTGGCCATGTGTGATAAATAGTTATGATACCAGGCCAGGGTATTGTAGATATGACGTGTATTTTCTCCATCATCTCTTCAGTTTATTCAACCACACACTGAATATAGGATGTGGTTAATTACAAGGTATATCTGCAATACCCTGGCCTTATGTCACAAAGAGTGAAATGTTGATTGGCAAAACACACCATCCTCAATTCACTCTTTATGACACCTGGCAAGGAGAGAATAGATATGCCTTGCTCTAACCAACATCCTCTATTCAGTCTACTAATATTTGTAGACTGAAGAGACTGGTGGTGAAAATACAAGTCATATATTTGTGTTTTTGACAACACATAGCTCAAGGACTGACACAAGAAGCATGTGTCGGTACTGGAGCTATGTGGATCACAATCACAAAGTGTACGGCGCAGTGTGTGTATGGCACCATGTGTGCAGGCGGCAAAAGACACAATTAAACCAAACAGTTTGGGAGAACATTTATTTTTACAAGACTCACAAACAAACAAAAAAATTAACGGGACTGACGTTTGGGGGAAGATGGGGGAACTTGGGGGTGTGGAGGGACAAGGACTGACTTTGGGTGGATGATGAAGGGGTTTGAGGGGAAGGGGCAACGAAAATGGCGGGGGAAGGCAGCGGGTCAGACACAGTGGGAGGTGAGGGGGGAGGGAGGATAAAAATTTTTAACTTTTTATGGACTCTTTGTCCAATATTTGTGGTGTCCTTTTTTTTTTGGAGCTCCTGGTGCTTGGGAAACTCCTGGTGCTTGGGGACCTCCTGGTGCTTGGGGACCACCGGGTGCTGGGGGACCTCTAGGTGCTGGGGGACCTCATGCCAGGGTCCGTGGCCCTGAATAACGAATGCTGCTGCTCGGTGGTGGTGGTGTCCCTGGTGGTGGAGATGATCCAAGCAGGGGTGGAGATCCAAGCAGGGGTGGAGGATGTCCAAACAGGAGCAGCGCTTGGCATGGTGGTGGCGGGGGAGTGTCCAGCTGCACTGTGACTTGGTGTGGTGTATTGGCGTCCAGCATGGCTTGGAATGCTGGTGGCCGTGCAGTGATATGCAGCCGAAGTCAGTAGTGAGGTGAAGCGAGTCAGTGGTGGCACAGGTGGGAAAGGCACCACTGGCTGCTGCTGCACGTACCGACTCTGCTGCATAGCCTGCGTGTAAGCAGTGTTGCAGGCCTGCATTACAGTGAGCTGGAGATCAGGACTAAGGTGTTCCGCCATGCCCCGTTCAATTTTATTAAAAAAATGGTGCTGTGGTCTGTTGAGGTCGGCTTCAAGATGGTCTAAGCGACGCTTAACAGACTGGAAGCGATGTTCCATTAGTGCAAAACCGCTATCAATTCTGTCGCCCAACGCCTTGAGGCCATTTTGAAGAACCGTGCTCAAGTGAATGAACTCGGGCATGAGATTCCTGTCAGAGGCCTTCTGCCGCTGGCAGGAAGTGCCTGCAAAACCAGTGGCAGAGACCTGTGAAAAGGGTACACTTGATTGACCAGCTTCCTGTTCTCCAGCTGGCTGTGATGCCAACCCACAAGGTACTTCTTGGCTGGTGGATGGCTGGGATGGGTCCGAGGCAGCTCTCTGAAGGACTGCTCCAGGACCAGGTTGCAGGGTGCTGCTCCAGGTGCTGTGAAAAAAAAAACAAAAAACAAAACAAATTAGGATCATACATTTACAATAGTAAAAGCGCCAACTCCTGTGGAATAGAAAAACACAGAGTAAACACAATACAATACAACAACAAAATACTTACGCTCTGGTGGCAAGGACCGGTCTTAAGAATGCCAAAGTCCGATGGTAGCGGTACTTTCTGGTGGTCTTTGCCGCAGCACCACTGGCAACCCGGTTCTCCTGTCTCTGGTCCCTGTTGAAGCGGTCCTTCATCGAGCGCCAATGGGTTCTGACCTTGTTCACTGTGGAAAACCAAAAATAAAATGTAGACAATGCACTGTAGGCCGGGATCACACAACTGTGTGTGATGCTAGAAACTCACAGGAGTTACTAGCATCACACACAGTTGTGTGATCTCGGCCAAGGTCACTGCCGCATCACACACCATTGAAATACTTACGAAATTCCTTGCGGTCCCGGGGAGAGGCGTTGTCCCAGCCATCCATCAGCGCTGCGGCCACCTCATTCCAGAGCCACCGGATTACCACGTTGTCACAGTGCAGTGGATGATGGCTGTCCCACAAGGGGATTCGCTCCTGGACCAACCCTATCAGGGTGTCATTGTCCAGGGCGAGTTCCTCATCCCGTTGTGAAGCCGAGAAAAGAAAGCAAAACATTTATCTTGGAAAGATTTGGAAATGAAAAAGATAGAAAACAAGACAGAATAGAAGAAAGATTGAGAATAGAAGCAAGATTGAATAGGAAAAACAGGCAATAAAAAGTCAGGGGCAAAACAAGAGTACAATCTGTCAGTCTATACTTGCAGGCCGCCTCCCCTCCTTGCCACGGACTGGCTGCTTCCGTTTTTCCTCCGCTGCCGTGGACGATGTGGACTGAAAAAGAAAAAAAATTATTTGCCACGTGTCCATGCAACAGCAAATACTTACCAATCAGTATGGAAGGAAGGTACTCACTTCACCCTCTGCTTGGGCCAGTTCACCAGGGGCCGGAACGTATTCATCTCCAGAAGACATACTGCAATAAAAAAGAGACATTAGTACATAATAAATTGAGAAAAGAGGACAGACAGACATTAGGTTTTTATACTCACATTATCCCAGTGGTAAGCTCCTTGTGTAGGTCTCTGCAGCACGCTGTAGAGTAGTGGACTGAAGAGCCAACACCTTCTTTTACACTATGTTCCAAATTATTATGCAAATCGGTTTTAAGTGTCATAGCGTTTTTGTTTTTTATTGTAAATGAAACCCATTGATGGTATTGTGTCTCAGGGTTCTTTGGATCACTGAAATCAATCTCAGATACCTGTGATAATTAGTTTGGCATGTGAGCCCAATAAAAGGAAAACTGGATGTTCCACACTATTAAGCAGGCCAGAGTTTTCAAGTAATATGGAAAGAAAAAGGATCTCTCTGCTGCTGAAAAGCATCAAATAGTGCAATGCCTCGGTCAAGGGATGAAAATATTAGATATTTCCCCAAAACGTAAGCTTGATCATCGTACTGTTAAGAGATTTGTGGCTGATTCTGAGCACAGACGTGTTTGTGCTGATAAAGACAGAATGAGGAAGGTTTCTGCCAGGCAAGTTCATCGGATTAAGAGAGCAGCTGCTACAAAGCCATTACAAACCAGCAAACAGATATTTGAAGCTGCTGGAGCCTCTGGAGTCCCTCGAACCTCAAGGTGTAGGATCCTTCTAAGGCTTGCTGTGGTGCATAAACCAATTATTCGGCCACCCCTAAACAGTGCTCACAAGCAGAAACGGTTGCAGTGGGCCCAGATGGATGGAGTAGTGGATGGTTGGTGGATGGCCACCATGTCCCAACAAGGCTGCTACGTTAGCAAGGAGGTGAAGGAGTCATGATTTGGGTTGGAATCATGGGGAAACAGATGGTAGGGCCCTTTAAGGTTCCTGAAGGTGTGAAAATGACCTCTGCAAAGTATATAGAGTTTCTGACTGACAACTTTCTTCCATGGTATAAAAAGCAGAAACGTGTCTTCAGGAGCAAAATCATCTTCATTCATGACAATGCACCATCTCATGCTGCAAAGAATACCTCTGAGTCATTGGCTGCTATGGGCATAGAAGGAGATAATCTCCCTGACCTCAACCCTATAGAGAACCTTTGGAGTATCATCAAGCAAAAGATCTGAGAGGGTGAGAGGCAGTTCACATCAAAACCGCAGCTCTGGGTGGCTATTCTGACTTCATGCAAAGAAATACAAGCAGAAACTCTCCAAAAACTCACAAGTTCAATGGATGCAAGAATTGTGAAGGTGATATCAAAGAAGGGTTCCTATGTTAACATGTAACTTGGCCTGTTAGGATGTTTTGGAGTTAAATAGCTTTTTTGTTCAGTGAATGTGACCTCCTAATGCTGCAAATTCCACAAATGAGCATTTTCAGTTCTTTAAAACATATCAAATGTTTAGAAATTCTACTGTGCCTAATAATTTGGAACAGTGCATTTTGAGTTTTTTTCCATTTTGGAGATTATACTGTTATCATTGGGAGGTTTCTTCAATAAAATTTGATGTATACTCTAACGGGTGATGACTTTTATTAGACTGACTGTCATTGGCACCGACCACTTAGGAAAATCAGAGAAAAATATAATTTGCATAATAATTTGGAACATAGTTTATATGCACTACCCCCATACTATGTTTCTTTGTTTAGTGGGTGGTTTAAACCAGTGTCTAGACATGTGTAATATTTGACAACGCATGTGTCCTAAAATGCTGGCGTGCGCATGCCCAAGCGCACGCCAGCGATCCCATAGACTTTAATGTGTTTTGGCGCATTCGTCTTTTTAACAATTTTGGGCGGACCTGGCGCTCACCTCAAAAAAATGCATGCGCACGAAAAAGCTGGTGATCGCATGCAAACGCTAAAACATGCGCCCGCCATGTTAAACATAGGGGCGCATGGCGCATGCGATCAGATGAGCATGATGCGCTGCGCTAAAAAACGCTAATTTGAAACCAGTCTTACAGAGATGCCGGTTTTATTTTGTTTTCTATGCTTGGCTGCTGTCACTCACTAAATAACACTTTTTTTTTTTAACAAAAACAAGTTTTTGCATTGCCATATTTAGATAGTTTAAATTTTCCAATTTGATATTGCTCATTGATAAATTTTTAGGTACATTAGATATTTAAATCGCTTTCTATTCAGATTTTTGTGAGGCAGAATGAACAAAAAACAGCAATTCAGGATTTTTTTAAATTCCCGTTAAGCCTGTGGCAAAAATTATAAGTTAACTGTATTATTTGGGTCAGTATGATTACAGCGATACCACATTTCTATAGTTTTTTTATGTTTTGCTGCTTTTACACAATAAAAACTTTTATAGAAAATAATTTCTTTTGCATCGTTTTATTCTGAGCTTGTTTTTTCCATTTGACTTTTTGATCGCATTTTATTCCACTTTTTGTTTCGTGGTGTGATGAAAAAGCAACAATTTTTGCTCAGTTTTTTTTATGGTGTGCACTGAAGGGGTTAACTAGTGTGACAGTTTTATAGATAGGATCATTCTGGATGCAGCGATGCCAAATTTGTGTACTTTTATTGTTTTTATATAAATAAATGTATTTATAGGTTTAATCTTTTTTTCTTCTTTTTTGTGATTTTTTAATAGCTTTAAAACATTTTTTTACTTTTTTTACTTTTTTACTTAGCCCCTCTATAGGACTTCAATTTTTATTTCTCCGATCACTGGTCTAATGCATTGCAAGACACATGTATTGCAATGCATGAGACCTGTCAGTTTTACACTGGCAGATCGTGTGCTAGACTCAGCTGCTGGTTGAGTCTAACAGGCCACTGTAGCTAGCATACCTGGAAGTCATCATGTGACCTGCGGCTACTATGACAATGCACGGATCCGCCGTGATGTGATCACAGTGTTGGGGAGGTGAGTAAAGCAGCGCTCTCCCTCTGCTATCTTCTAAATGCCACAATCGTGGCATCTAGAAGATACCAAAGAGTTAACATCATTTGGACTTGATCCAATCAGGTCCTGATTAGGTCACCTGTCAGAGCAACCATATGCACCGGAATCGCAGCATTCAGGTGTCCTGAGCCCTGCGAAACCATTGACTGTAGAGAAACGTTGGTGCTGCACAAAGCCCAGCAAGCGTCAATGTATATCTATTGTCGGCGGTCGGGAAATGGTTAATTGTGCAGTAGCAGTATACAAGTACTGTAATAGCAATATTAAACACTGCTTTTATACCTCTAATTCAAAAATAGCCCTTCTCCACGAGCTATCTCTATACTGCGTTCAGGAAACAGCAGTTTTACTAGATAAAGGGCAGTATGTAGCTGTAGGAGTCACAGGAACGTGGGATGCAGTGGCGGATGGGAGGCAAAGGAAATGTTAACAGGTTTATTTACAGGGGAATACTTCACGCAGGGAGGTAAAGGGTTAAACAAGAAGTTAACAGTTTAAAGGCAAAGGATATGGAGAAGTGGAGAAACAACATGCCATACAATAGCAGTTCATTAGCACATGTGTCAGGAAGTCCTTAAACTGCAGCTCCTGCTGCAAACTCAAAAGCGCTGGCCACGGCGAGTGCAGTGCCTTCTCCAGGATGGTACTGTAGTCGTTTGTCCGTCTTCCGGCAGCAGTGGTCGGTCTCCGGTACCTTTCACTGCCTCTAGTCCATGTACTGATGGGGCTAACAAAGGCACAGGCCACAGTCCTGTACGAGCCCAACGTGGCCCCTTAACTATCTTAACTGGTGAAGTCAGGTCACAAGGGTCAGGGCAACTAACAGCTGGCAACATCAGGGCAAAAGTGTCAGTCTAGTATGCGGTCCCTCTTGGGCAGCGCGTATGCGGTAATCACAGTCACGTAGTGTATGGCACCTGGTTCTCTGGTCATCACTGTACACACCCTGCACGACCTGCTCTCCCTGGTCCCTGCTGTTGACGGCGGACATTGATCCGCGTGCCGTTGGTACTTCCGGGACGGAGCACTCCTCTCTTTGGTTGCTGCAACACCCGGCTCAGCTCTGCTCTGTTGGCACGGCTCTGCTCTTCACGGCTCTACTCTGCTGGCATGGCTCTACTCCACTGGCACGGCTCTGCTCTGCTGGCATGGCTGTGCTCTACACGGCTATGCTTTGCTGGCATGGCTCTGCTCCACTGGCACGGCTCTGCTCTGCATGGCTCTGCAGGTGACGGGGGCTCCTTCTATATGGCCCATCGCTACACCGGTACCCTCTGGTGGGGGAAGTAGGGGGTGCCGCTCACCGTTCTGCGTGCTGCTCTCTGCACTGCCCTCTGCACTGCTCTCTGCCAGCACCAAACTACCCTGGTTTACGCGCTTTTTCCTCTTATTCTTCAGATGCTGTGCGCCCTTTTCTGGCTCTCTCCGCCCTTCTGATACAGCAGGAAGCCCCGTCTCCCTAGGGCTTCCCCCAGACTGCAGGAAAAGTTCTGCCTCCTCAAAGCTTCCCTCCGGGAACAGAGGATGCAGCCCCACACAGGTACCCGCGATCTCGTCAACCTCCTTACATAGCTCTGAAAAGGATTTTCCTTATAATGGTGCAGCAGCGGTATACAATTACTGTAATAGCAATATTAAACACTGCCTATATGTCTCTAATCCAAAATGATCCATCCTGCACCAGCTATCCCTGCACTGAATGCAGGAAACAACGGTTTTACTAAAGAAAGTTTTTTGTCTGTCAAAAAGCAGAGAAACATGAAGGCCAAGGACTAGAGCACCCGCAATACTCGATTGAGTAAAGAGCACTCCCGAGCACCTTGATGCTCAATCGATTATGGAGCAGTGCTTAGCACACTCGCTCATCACTATTCACAAACCAAAGAATACAGCAGAAATCTATATGATAAGATATGCAATCATTGATTTTATGGTATTTAAGCAGCATTACTGCTATATAGAATAAACCTAAAAATTTAGGTACTTAGTGCATAAATTTGCAATCCATACCAACCAGCCTTGTGACCTCAGCTTAAGGTTGTTTATAAGTAGTGCTGGATTCTAACTGCCCTTAAATTTCTAGGCTTTTACATAAGATAATTATTAGTGGCATATAATTTTAAAACTTTAACTTACCTGACCTAGGAGACCATATTTAGCCTTTAATGATGCATTATAGAGAAGTAAAAGTTGTTGAAATTTTTCATCATTGTACTCAAATCGTTCCCCAAATGTAAAGGAACAGATCACATTACTCGCAGCACTGTTTAAGAGCAGAATTGGATCAAACTGATCTGTAGAAAACATAATATTGATAAAAATTTATATGAAATCACATCTACAGGGTCAGGGGTTTGCACAATAAGACAATGTGTTATTGATAATTACTTGCCTACAAAACTTGGAACTATAGGTTCATAGATTTTTTCTGTGAATCTATTTTTTTGAAAGATACAGGAAGATGTTGAGTCCTGGCAGACGTACTTGACCAGGTCTCTTCCAATTGCACCATGATATATTCATCTTGAGCTCATGGCCAAAAAAATCAAAGAAGAGCCACTTGGCAAAAGTTAAAAATCTTGGCCTAAATTCATCAAAGCTTTTATGCCAGAAAACTGTTGTAAAAGGATTTGAAAAGTCACATATTTTTTGGATAGCTCTGACTAAATATCATTCCTTACACCAGAAATCGTACTCCAATGTCTAACTGTAGAAGGATTTGTGCTGCTGTACATGGAGGCGCGCGGCACTTGTCAAATGCTCCTGATTTACTAAGAGGCATGTGCCTCTAAGTGAATCAGGAGCGTTTGACTCCAACTTGCCCCCTCATCAAGACCTATGTTTTTGACAATTAGAGATCAGCAAATCTATGAAAATGTCCTGTGTCTGTGTAGCGCCGGCGTCCCTGCCCTCTGCCAGGCAGGGACGCTGTTCCCCTGTGACAGCGTCCTCTGCCAGGCAGGGACGTCGCCCCCCTTACCCGCGCTCAGCGTCCTCCTTCCGCCCTGCTGGGGCCGCGCGCTCCTTCCCTGCTTCTGGACTTAGGGCGCGCGCCCGCGCGCTCCCCCGCTCTTAAAGGGGCCGCGCGCATCTTTCAAAAAGGTCCCCGGCCAATGCCGGAGGACTCCACCCTATATAAAGTACTTCCTCCTTAATGGAGGTGCTCGAGCAATGTTGTTATTGCACTGTTCACTACTCTGCTTTAGCCCTCAGGGTCCGTTACCAGTTACCTGCCTGTTTCCTGCCAGTTTGCTGTCTGCTACCTGCCCGCAAGCCTGCCTGGAGGTTCGGCCGTCACATGCGGTGACCATCGGCAATTCCAGAGACTCTCGCCTGCTCACTTGGGGGCGCTCATCTGCCATCTGCCTGTAAGCCTACCTGGAGGTTCGGCCATCACCTGCGGTGTCCATCGGCTATTCCAGAGACTCTCGCCTGCTCACTTGGGGGCGCTCATCTGCCATCTGCCTGCAAGCCTACCTGGAGGTTCGGCCATCACCTGCGGTGTCCATCGGCTATTCCAGAGACTCTCGCCTGCTCACTTGGGGGCGCTCATCTGTCATCTGCCTGCTAGCCTACCGGGAGGCTCCACCATCTCAGGTCGTATATACCTGTCCATTCAGAGACTGCCCCGGCCCCTTGCCTGCCTGTTTATCCAGAGACTGCCCCGGTCACTTGCCGTGACTACCTGCCTGTCAACCCAGAGACTGCCCCGGTCACTTGCCGTGACTACCCGCCTGTTTATCCAGAGACTGCCCCGGTCACTTGCCGTGACTACCTGCCTGTCTACCCAGAGACTGCCCCGGTCACTTGACGTGACTACCCGCCTGTCTATCCAGAGACTGCCCCAGTCACTTGCCGTGACTACCTGCCTGTCTACCCAGAGACTGCCCCGGTCACTTGCCGTGACTACCCGCCTGTCTATCCAGAGACTGCCCCGGTCACTTGCCGTGACCTCCCACCTGTCTGTCCAGAGACTGCCTCCGTCACTTGCAGTGACTTCCTGTCCGTCTCCCCGGGCGCCACCCGCTCCTTTACAAGGAAAGCCTCCTTGTATAATAAAGCTCAGAGGTTCCGCCTCCCAGACCCGTTACAGTCTGTATTTCACCATTAGCAATTTTTTTATTACAGAGCAATATTTATAGAGAACCTGTAAGCATGATTTAATAATGTGAAATAAAGACATGGCTGTAATGGTGCTGTGATGCTGATTAAATCGATACCTTTGGTGATGAAATCCGCTTTGTTGTTCTTCTTTAATTACCATTTGAATTTTTCTGCTATTATATTCCGGTGCACTTGGGCAGGACTGTGCACTGGGTCTTCCCCTCCCTGTGATTCCAGGGCCCCTCCGCCTGCCTCCAATGTTTGAATAACAGGTTACTACTGAGATTTCAAACAGGTCGTTCGTAGACTGGAAGCAGCAGAGGAGCCGGGGATCACAGTCAGCGAGGAGAAAACCCAGTGTACAGTCCGGCCCCTCTGCACAAAAATCTAATTAGAATTAAAGTTCACTTGGTGATTGAGGAAGAACAAAAAAGTCGATTTCTTCCCCAAATATTAATATTAATTTAATCAGTATATCAGTTATAGCACCAATACTGCCATGTCTTTAATTAACATTACAAAATCGTATTGACAAGTTCTATTTAACATATACAAGACCATGGAGATTGTACTGTTGTAATACAGATTCCATTTTCAACTCCACATGCTCTAAATTAAAAAAATTACCAGTTAAAGCAGGAATAATCTACTATATAATCGTCTAATTCTGTCTGTCCGTAATGGAAATCCCACGTCGCTGATTGGTCGCGCCCGGCCGGACACAACCAATCAGCGTCAGGCGCAATCCGGCCGCGAATTGGCGCAGGATTTGAACCACACACACCACCGCTATCCGCTGATCTCCCGGCTGCTCGCAGAGGAGGTACCCTGACAAGCAGCTTCCACGTAAACCCCAGCAGCAGCCTCCACGTACACCCCAGCAGCAGCAGCCTCTATATACCCCAGCAGCAGCCTCCACATATACCTCAGCAACAGCAGCCTCCACATATACCCCAGCAACAGCAGCCTCCACATATACCCCAGCAGCAGCTGCCTCCACATATACCCAAGCAACAGCAGCCTCCACATATACCCCAGCAGCAGCAGCCTCCACATATACTCTAGCAGCAGCCTGCACATACACCCCAGCAGCAGCTTCTATACACACCCAGCAGCAGCTTCTATATACACCCCAGCAGCCTCTATATACACCCCAGCAGCCTCTATATACTCCCCAGCAGCCTCTATATACACCCTAGCAGCCTCTATATATACCCAGCAGCCTCTATATACACCCCAGCAGCAGCAGCCTCTATATACACCCAGCAGCCTCTATATACACCCCAGCAGCCTCTACATACACCCCAGCAGCCTCTATATATACCCCAGCAGCCTCTATATACACCCCAGCAGCCTCTATATACACCCCAGCAGTTTTATTAAGTTCTATGAGCAATAACATTTAATGATAATGTATATATTTTAGCCAGAAAATTCTGTGTATTCATTGCATTATTCTTAAATCTTCATAAATAAACTACATACATATTCTAGAATATTCTAGAATACCTGATGCATTAGAATCGGGCCACTAGGAGGAAGAAGAGAAAAGAACAGGCCAATAAGGGTGTGCACATCCATATAAATAAAAAATGATGGGATGTGCACATCTTTATTGGCCTGGTCTTTTCTCTTCGTCCTCCTAGTGTTCATTTTTCAGGCCAGGTAGTGCACCCTATTTTTGAGATTACCGTCAGATATTAGTGCGCCCATCTCCACCATTGTTCACAGAATCGGGCCACCATCTAGTGTTCACATAAACATATAAGTAGATATTTTTTATTTAAGTAATAGGTAATATAAACATATTACACTTTTATCAGAAACTTCTGTAACCCACCTTTGTGAGCTTTAAATGCAGAACAAAGGGACTGTGCTTCTTTTGTTACTTTCTCCTCCAGGGTTTTCTTGCCCATGCCAAAATTTCTCAGAGTGGTCATGGCAAACCTTCTTTGTTCTTTCCATGATCTCCCATATTGGGCCAGTACTATGCCTAACATATAAAATGTTGATTATCAAAGTAAGAAATATAATTTTTAACTTTTCACATATCGACCAACTTGATTTATTCCAGGATAAAAGTTAGGCTAAGTTCACACCAGGCATTTTTTCTGCATTTTTTTTCTGCAGCAAAACCTGATCTCTTGGCAGGAAAGAAGCGGCAGACAAAAAATGTTTTCCTTACTTTTGCTTGCGTTTTTTGTTGAAATTTTTATGCGTTTGTTGTGCAATTTTTTGCTGCGTTTTTGGCGTGCTAGATTTGTTTCTTGTGCAAGTTGATAAAGTTTAGTGTTGAAAAAAATTGTTATAGAATCATGTTTTGGACAAAACACGCAGCAAAACCTGATACCTGCGTTTTTAGTGCATTTTTTCAGCGTTTTTTCACCATCCATTCATTTCAATGGGTGAAAATGCTGAAAAAAAACGATGAAAAAAGTGACATGCTCCATTGTGCAAAAAAACACGCAAAATACAAGGTCCTGATGACAAAAAAAAACAAGCTGTGTGCATGAGGTTTTTGAAATCTCATAGACTTTGCTGGTGCTGCAAAATTCAGATGAAAATTTGCATAAAAAAAGCATAAAAAAGCTGCAAAAAGGCATAGAGTGAACTTAGCCTTAAATGCTTTTAGCGAATAGTATAGCCATTGATGATCATTCGGGTGTAATAATATTGGCACTAAGCTTTCGCCAACAACTACTTATGCTAGCGAATTATTATGTGGATACTGTACATTCAGGTGCTGTAAAGATGTAAACGTGTTTAATAAAATAATTTGTAGACTCAGGCAAGCACTGTGTACATGTGTTTACAGAGATTATTTTATTTTTAGAATATTATTCCTAATTTCTGACAAATATATTTAATTTAAATTAGAACATACCGTATATATAAGTACGAGTATAAGCCGACCCGAGTATAAGCCGACCCCCCTAATTTTGCCACAAAAAACTGGGAAAACTTACTGACTCGAGTATAAGCCTAGGGTGGAAAATGAGATTATGCCCTATATGCTGCCCCATGTATTATGCCCCCATAGATGCTCCATAGATTGTGCCCCCATAGATGATCTATAGATTATGCCCCCATAGATGCTCCATAGATTGTGCCCCCATAGGTGCTCCATAGATTGTGCCCCCATAGGTGCTCCATAGATTGTGCCCCCATAGGTGCTCCATAGATTGTGCCCCTATTTATGATCCATAGATTGTGCCCCCATAGATGCTCCATAGATTGTGCCCCCATATATGATCCATAGATTGTGCCCCCATAGATTATGCCCCATAGATGCCCCATGTATTATGCCCCCATAGATGCCCCATAGTATAGGCCTCATACGCTGCAGCTGCTGCTGCATCCAAAAAAAAGACATACTCACCTCTTGTCGCTGGGGGACAGGTGCCGGTGTCACCGCTCGCTTAGGGCCCGGCACCTGCGATATTTACCTGTCACCGGGTTCACCGCTGCTCGCCGCTGTCTTCCGGGTCCTCCAGCAGTGAATGATCAGGCAGAGGGCGCGGCGCTCACTAATGACGTCATCGCGCCCTCTGCCTGAACATCGCAGCAAGAGGACCGAGGACACAGCAGCGCATCGGTGGAACGGGACAGGTAAATATCCCTTATACTCACCCCTTCTGCCAGCGCGTCTCTGCCCTGCTCTTCTCCCACGGTCCCGGCGCCAGTGTTCAGCGGTCACGTGATACCGCTCATTAAAGTCAGGAATATGTGCATATTCATGACTTTAATGAGCGGTACCACTGAGGGCTGAACACAGGCGCCGGGACCATGGGAGAAGAGCAGGGGGGCTGCAGAGACCGTGCCGGCGGAGGGGTGAGTATATAGGACAGCTGAGCTCCCCCTCCCCCGCCGACCCCCTGGTATATGACTCGAATATAAGCCGAGAGGGGGACTTTCAGCCCTAAAAAATGGGCTGAAAATCTCAGCTTATATTCGAGTATATACGGTACTAAATATTTTGCATTGCAAATTTGATATCACATAAATTTAAGTAAGGTGTAGGGATGGGCAATCCCTTAGAGGTTCGGCCGAGCATAAAAAAAAGTTCAGTTCGGGTACCAGAATGGGGACCAAACCAGAACCCGGACTCCATTCATCTGTTGTTTACCATGCTGTCATCTGCATGACAGTGCAGCAAAAACAGGCTGATCGGTGTGTCATAACGTGGGATGATCTGAGACGTTGTGCCTGCTCCACTGGGTGAGTTTTCTTACATGCTGCTTCCCCTAATCTAATGAAGTATCTTCTGCGGATGCGACCCCTATTGCCCCTGCCACAAAAGTGGCATGAAGGTATCCCCTGCCTTTGTTGACACCAGATCAACTAAATCTCACCAACAGCAGGAGAAAAGCTTGACTAATTTTCCTAGTGAATAATGGATGGCAATGAAAGACTGATGTATAACTGGTATAACTGCTGCATTCATTTTGGGTTCTGTCAGGTGATGAGCAGGAGAGCAGGCTAGGCCCTGAGGGAGTGATAGTCCCATCTATTGCAGGCATGAAGTTCATTTTGGTTATGGCTGAGACTTGTTGGGGTGTAGCACTTGGGGCGCTGGTCAAGGTGGGGCCACACTATGCAAATGGATTATGGGACAATAACAAAGATGCAATACTGTCTTAGGACCAGGAAGTCTATCATTTCTCTGTGTTGACAGGGGGCAGCACATATGTAGTGACCAGAAAAAACATTACTAATGTATGTTATATGTCATATGGAAAGTGTGTTCTCTATTCCTTACATGATTACACTTGTGACACCGGCTCCCCGTCTTGCCTTGGGAGGAGGTAAATTATTTAATACTATGCTGCCCTCTCCTGTCTTGTTTTGGCATTACAACGTGTAGTACTATGCTGCCCTCTCCTGCATTGTTTTGGTATTACAACTTGTAGTACTATACTGCCCTCTTCTGCCTTAATTTGGCATTGCAACTTGTTTTTCTGATTGAAACAAGTGGCAGTTGGAGGTGGGGCATGTGGCACTGAAACGGTCTAGTTACGGGCGGTTTTGGTGGTGAGAGGAGGTAGGAAATTGGGGCTCCTCGTTTGGGACCAGCGGGGAGTACAAATACCACCCGATTTGGAGTGCCCCGCGTTTTACATCGACAGAGTGCTGAGACTGCAGAACTGCGCAGAAGAATTCCCGTATACTCCGATCCGATTAAGGTCGGTTGATCCTTCCCCTTCCCGCAGCCCAGTTAGTCAAATGTAATTTTACTGCTATCCTCCCAAGGCCTGAACCGAGCAAAGGCTTTGACCATCGCAATGTGTAAGAAAATTTTTATTTACTACCCGTGACAGTTATATTGAAAAATATAAGAATTGTTACAAGTTTTCAGTAAAGTTCATCTTTCAAGTTTGCACGGGATCCCCAATGTATGCTTCTTTTGTCTACGGCCTCATACCTTGCGGGCATCAACATAACTCTCAGTCTCATATATCAGTCATCTCCCCCTTTATAATTGCCACCTAACCTAGGGATTGTTAGAGCCATCTGAGTCACCGTGACTAAACCATCCTCCGAGATACTAGGCCCTGCATCTCACAAGGCGGTGCGTCACAAATACTGCAGGTCTCTACTCCATCTGGGTTCTGATTCCCATATACACAACATGTCCACCCTTCAGGAACATTGTAAGGGGGTTGAATCAAACTGGGAGCAGCAGGGGGATCAGTGGCATCTTTGTTACATACTCTAACATACAAAAAGCTTATCACTGTGTTTTTCCTCCTTCATCTCACCTCTATTTACACATTTAGAGTTTTTCCACCACATCTAAAGGCTGATCTAACAAACAGCATCATTTAAACATCCTCTTTTCCTTCTATACATTTCCAGAAACCCTCAATAGGCCTGTTACCCAGTGAACAAACAGACGCTGAACAAAACCTATGCATTTTCTGCACAAATTTCTTTCCTTCTGTGAGACAGTGAGAGTATGTGTGTTGAATGGGGTGTACATTTCACCTAGATACTTTGCTGACTGGTATAAGGGAAATGTATGGCTTTGTAAACCTAGTGGTAGAGAAAGGTCACTACACCTTACATTCAGTACACACTTGCAGCTCAGGCCTGAAACCACTCAGCTGTTAATTAGGAGACCAGAAATAGGTGTCAGCGAACACAGACAGAGAGCTCGCTTAGTCTGGACAAGGAGGCCAGGCACAAGAAGGAGTCTCCAGGAATATGAGCTGTCTCAGTCTGGGTGCTCGATGTACCCGGACACAGGAGTAGTCTCTGTGAGAATCCATGCGGATAGCAGCTGAATAGGAGGGGAGCTCTCTCAAGTCTGGACGTTGAAGGTGCCTTCAGACACAAGGAGGAGACTCTGTGAAACTCCATGCTGGTAAATGCTGAACATATGTGTTGTTTTGGCCCAGGCTGTTAGAGTCTGGTCCGGATAGATAGGGAAATCTATCTAAGTGTAGTAAGTGGCTGGACAAGCCCAGGTCTTATGTTTATGATTTGGTTTTGATTATGTTCTGTTTGCTGTGGACTTTAATAAAACTGGTTGCGGCCAGTTTTTACCAGAACTGCTGTCTGTGAATGAACTGTTTCCGTGCCACTCCGTCTACCCGGACGGCGATCCCAGAGCTATATCCCTGAAAAGCTTACAATTGGTGCTGGAATGTGCGTGCAGCACAGTGGCTTAGAGACAGCAATAAAGGAGAGAAGTCTGTTGAAGCAGCAGCAGAGAAAAAAAAAAGTGTGTCAGCAAAAACGTCTGATTGGAGCAGTCTTAAAGAGACAGTAGCCCTAATAGACTTTGCAAAGAAAAAAAAAAAAAAGTGTGTCAATAAAGGAGAAACGTCTGTTGGAGCAGTCTTAAAGAGACAGTGGCCCTAATAGAGTTTGCAGAGAAAAAAAAAAAAAAGTGTCTGCACAGCAAGGCTGAATTTTCTGTGGAAAAGACTGTGGAGTGTGTATGTCTTGAGTGAACACTGCCGTTGTTGAGACAGAGAAGTCTGACAGCATGGATGACAGCATGGAGGCGCTGTTTGAACAAATGGCGCAAGTTAATGTGCAACATAAGACTGCCGTGGTTGAGACAGATAAGTCCGGCAGTATGGAGGAGCTCCTTGAGTACCTGGTCCAGGCCCAGCGGAGCATGCAGCAGAGCATGGAGCGGCAGCGCCTGCAGCACCAGCAGCGCATGCAACAGGCCCAGCAGCAATTCCTGCAGCAGCAGGAGAATAACCGGTTGTTTTTTGAGCAGGTTGCAGCACTACAAAAGACTTGCAGCGCATCGTCCCAAAGTAATGTTGCAAAGTCACCTGCATTGTCCGCTGTAAAGAAGGCGGTAAGACGGTCCCTGAAAAAGATGACACCTCGTGACGATGTGGAGGTATATCTCACTAGGTTTGAGGGACTGGCAGAGAAGGAGAATCTGCCCCTATCTGAATGGGCCATGATGGTTGCACCCTATCTGATTGGAGAACCCCAAAGGGCCTATGCTGACCTGAGCGAGCAGGACAGCCAAGACTATGCCAAGCTGAAAGCGGAGATTCTTACCCGGCTGGGTGTTACGGTGACAGCCTGTGCCAGGGGAGTTCATGACTGGAGATGCAGTTGGGAGTCTGCAGTCAGCAAACCTGATTATGGAGTTGAAAAGGTGATAGTGGACCGCTACACCCAAGCCCGTCCTCCTGAGGTACAGCCAGAGGTCGGACAAGGAGACCACCAGGACGCCAATCGTCTGGTCAGCCTGATGGAGAGGGCCTTCACCACCAGAGACTGCCTCCGTGACCAGCCGTCTGAGAGGTCGTCACTTCAGAGTTCCTGGACGCCGAACTCTCCCGGTAAGAGCGTTCCAGCTGTTGGGGTCGTGTGGATGGGAGAGTGTGATGGACAGTGTTGGAGATGTCGTGAAATTGCAGCCAACTGTCCAATAGAGGGGGAGCCTATGTGTTGTGATGTTGGCGGATCCCTCTCTCCCTGCGCAGAGCCTGTGTGTGTGTCCACCTCAGCCGAAGAGACTGGACCACAGAGGTCCCCGGTGGTTGTAAATGACTGCCCAGCACAGGCCCTCTTGGACTCAGAGAGTCCAGTGACTTCCGCATGGGACAGCCTGATTGATAGGGACTTTATCCCTGATAAACACCTGAGTGTGGTGTGCGTCCATGGAGACACCAAAGTCTACCCAGAGACTGTCGTGGACTTGATCCCCAAACGCGGGGAGGTTTCATGTGAAGTGGGGGTAGTGAAGAACCTGGTGCCCCCCGTCATATTGGGTAATGACTTTCCCGGTCTAAGGATCTCTGGGGGAAAAATGTTTCTGATGGACAGTGTGATGAAGCTCCTATTGAGGGTGCGCAGTCCCGAGGGGCGGAACACAATGCTAGTGGGCCGTTAAACTTATGTGATAATGATGATGATGATGATGATCATGATAGTGATGATGATACTGATCATAATCATGATAATAATGATATTGATAATAATGATGACTATGATAGTGATGAAATTCCTTTGCAGGTGATGTTGGGAGACGAGGATGGTGGTTCTCGGGAACCGAGTGTCCCTGACTTACCTGTGTCCTGTGACAATTTTGAGAGTGAGCAGTGGCGAGACCCCTCTCTTAAAACGGCCCAGGAAAATATAAATGTTCTAAATGAAGTTTCCCAAGAGCCTGACTCTGAGGAGATGTTTCCTCATGTTGCCATAAACACTCACCTGTTGTATAGGGACACTGAAGTCCAGGGAGAGGTCGTGAGCCAGCTCCTAGTACCTGAGCTATATGGAAGTATAGTGCTGGGGTTGTCACATAGTCACATACTTGAGGGACCACCTGAGGGAAACCAGGGACCAGATGGTGAAGTTAATGTTGTGGATGACATGTTAACTAAGGTTCCAGATCAAGATGTGAATGAGAATGAATTGTATAACCCTGACAGTGAGCAGGATGTGAATGAAAATGAAGTGTATAACCCTGAAAGTGAGCAGGATATGAATGAGAATGAATTGCATAACCCTGACAGTGAGCAGGATGTGAATGAAAATGAAGTGTATAACCTGAAAGTGAGCCAGATGTGGCTGAGAAAAAGGGGTCAGACAGGGATAGTGGTAGTGATAGTGAATCATCTGATGACAATCAAGCAACCAGTGCAAATGAGGAAGGCATGGTAGCAGAGGAGGTTGAGAGTCCTGAGAGGAAGGCTGATGCTGACCTTGCAGTCGGACAGAAGATGGCATCTGAAGATGTTTTACAGTTGGCCGGTTCCCTGGCGAAGACTAAGGTGAAAGGAGGAGAGCTGAGCTTTAAAGGCAGGACTCTGAAACTGAACACAGCCCAAGTAGATGCTGTTGGAAATGTGAAGTTACCAAGGTATGGTGTGGATCTGTATCGTGCCAAGGACTCTGAGGGAGATGCTGCAGAGGTGGAAAAAGCCATAGAAGTGGTAGTCACCAAGCCAGATGCCTCATCAGAAGCTGAGGTCTCAAGTGAAGCTGTGAGGAACAAGACTGAAGATATGGGGACTGACTCGGTCCAGGAATCTGTTTCTGCCGAAGACAGCGGCGTGGACGGGTTGCGGTTCGGATCAGTAGCTGCAACTCGTGAAGCTCAGGCTGGAAGTTCGGCGCCCGGAGCCCCAGCGGTGTTCCCGAGTGACACCAAGGATCTGGATAAGTCACAAGATGAGATTTTGAGACATCAGGCTGGCGTTGGTGAGCTCAAGCGCACTTTCATGGAGTCTACATCGGAGCCACGTCCCAACAAATGGGAAAAGCGATGTGTCACTCCGTTGCCGCTGCAGACACACGGGAGCTCAGATGGGATGCAGAACGTGGTGGAAGAGAAGAATCCGGCGGGTTCTGAGTATACAGATGCAGCTATCAAGGAGAACTTGAAAGCCGGAATAAATGGAAATATTGGAGACCATAATGATGTGACTGAAGAGGTAGAATGTAAGACTGACGGTAGGGCTTATGAGCATGTTCTACCAGAAGAGCCTGAAGAAGGGGCCGAAGACATAAAAGACGTCCAACAGGTACCAGATGAATTGATGACTTCTCAGAAAAAACTCCAAACTGTGATGAAGGAGTGTGATGAAAGCTATGAGCATCTTCGTGAGAAGGTCAATGAAGTAAAGGAAGGATACAGAGAATCTCTTCGTTGCAAGAGCAAATGCTGCTCAATAAGTCTAAGGCTCTATATAAGAATGCTGTTGTTACGGTAGAACATTACAATTCAGCTGGAGACTTAGCGGATGAATTATGTGTACTGCAAAAGAAAAACGATCAGCTCCTTCTACAGTCCCAATCATTTGAACAGTGTAGCTTAAAATGGTCAGAGACCATGGCAGAGGAGCTTAAGGTCTGTGAAATAGACTTTATGAGTCAACCGATATTCAAGAAAATAGATGTGCTAAAGAGGGTTCAAGGGGAACTAGAGAAAAGTGAAAAACCCCCTATACCTTCTGTGATAGTTGGTGACACATGGTCAGTGCACCAAGGACAGGAGGTACGTGAGTTTCTGAGGAAGAGTCAGCAGAAGTGTTCTGATGTGCCGGGTCGTACTTCTCTGGCCAGGCACTATATCGAAACTGAGCCCGGTCCTAAGGTCAAGATGAAACCGTGCAGGATACCCGAGGCCCGCAGAGAGCATAGGCCTGGGAGGGTACAGGGTAGTGCGGATGCTTCAGATGAAGAGAAAGCTGATGTTGGCTATGGCTCAGGTGAAGATACAGATGACAGTAGTGAAGATGAAGCTGATGAGGGCCATGACTGGTCCAGAGTTCACTGTCTCTTTTGGATTGTTGACCAGCCCTCCGGTCTGGATGACCAGCCCTCCGGTCTGGAGAAGGGGGGGGGATATGTGAGACAGTGAGAGTATGTGTGTTGAATGGGGTGTACATTTCACCTAGATACTTTGCTGACTGGTATAAGGGAAATGTATGGCTTTGTAAACCTAGTGGTAGAGAAAGGTCACTACACCTTACATTCAGTACACACTTGCAGCTCAGGCCTGAAACCACTCAGCTGTTAATTAGGAGACCAGAAGTAGGTGACAGCGAACACAGACAGAGAGCTTGCTTAGTCTGGACAAGGAGTCCAGGCACAAGAAGGAGTCTCCAGGAGTATGAGCTGTCTCAGTCTGGGTGCTCGATGTACCCCGGACACAGGAGTAGTCTCTGTGAGAATCCATGCGGATAGCTGCTGAATAGGAGGGGAGCTCTCTCAAGTCTGGACGTTGAAGGTGCCTTCAGACACAAGGAGGAGACTCTGTGAAACTCCATGCTGGTAAATGCTGAACATATGTGTTGTTTTGGCCAGGCTGTTAGAGTCTGGTCCCGGATAGATAGGGAAATCTATCTAAGTGTAGTAAGTGGCTGGACAAGCCCAGGTCTTATGTTTATGATTTGGTTTTGATTATGTTCTGTTTGCTGTGGACTTTAATAAAACTGGTTGCGGCCAGTTTTTACCAGAACTGCTGTCTGTGAATGAACTGTTTCCGTGCCACTCTGTCTACCCGGACGGCGATCCCAGAGCTATATCCCTGAAAAGCTTACACTTCCTTGAAAAATATTTAGAATTGAGAGTCCTCAGTGGTTGATACCTTTTAAAAGATGGTAACAAACTGCAAGCTTTCGAGACTACTCAGGTCTCTTCATCAGGCAAAGACTAATACAAAATCTGAAGAATCACATATTTATACACAACACAGCACAGAAAAAAAAAGCAATAGATGAGACAAGTGACATGAAGCAGAACTGTCATTATGGTAGAGGGATGAACAGTTGTGGCAATAAATATTGGACTAGTTCATAGATAAGGAGTGTGAAAGTTTTATTGCCCTCTGATTGGGTCTGGTAATGTTTTGTGATGTTCTCACAGGGTCTTTGAAGCAAATTCCTTAATTGATGTAATAGGCCATAAAACCATGTGATAGGTTCATTCCAGCATTGAGAGTGTCAAAAGTCACCATCAATTTTTATTCGCAAACTCTCCTATATCTCTGAGATGTGAAATCACCTTTCAGTACAAGTAATTTCATATCCATCATACTATGACCGGGGTTCCAAAGTGTTTGGCCACAGGTAAATCCATTCTTTTTTCTCTTATTGTGTGGCGATGAGAATTCATCCTTGTTCTCAGTTTTTGCCCGGACTCTCCTACATACAGACCCCCAGTTGGACATTTAGTACATATAATTAGGTACACCACATTAGATGTGATGCAGCTGAAAGTACCTGGGATCTTGTAGTCCTGATGTGAGTTGGGTATCTTTATCGTGTCCGTGGTCATTATAAATGGACAGGTTTTGCATTTCTTCTGGTTGCAAGGAAAGGTTCCTGCAGCTGTTGGAGAGGACAGGGAACTTCTGACAATGATGCTTCTTAGATTTGGGGGCTGCCTAAAACACAGTAGTGGGGGGTCTGGAAATATGGATTGTAATCGGGCATCTTTTTGTAGTAAAGGTTGTAGTTTCCGTGCAGCTCCCCTTAGCATCTCCAAATTTCCTTCCTTGACCATTTCAGGAGCAGTTATACCATGCTCAATCTGCCCCTTAATAAACAGATTAACCCATCTTCTTTTTAAAAAAAAAACAGGAATACAAGACTAGAGAGGCAAACCAAACTCTTAACTCACTCACTCTGGTTTTCTAAACTGTCACTCCTTGCTTGACTTATATAATCAGATAAAAACTATTGGCCCCTACGTCTAAGAGTCAGAAGCATATCCTTAGCATTTCCTTAGCAATATAAGAGGCTACTGCTGACAATCACCAACGTCGGCTCCACCAGATACAATCAACTAATTGTTACAATCCAACCCCACATACAGATGATTCGTGAAATGCCAAATCCTCACTCCTCATACAACATACAGCACAGGAGTTCAGCACAGTACACAAGGTACATCAGGGTTCTTTGCCTAATAATAATGGACCTACTTACTATGAATAGATCGAGTGATCTGCAGACCCACTTACCCAAAACACACCAGAACCAAGAGAGACGGACAAATTTAGGCATTGTAAGAATAAAACTTTTTTGTATTTTTGCAGCTTTCCTGATTTGTCAGTCTGTTCAGGCGCAAGCAAAATGTTTGCATCAAGTGGTGCTTTGAAGTAGCGGGTACCTCTTCACTGCACAGGCTTTGTCATCAGCACATAATGTGGAATGTTCTGAGATATTGTGCCTGCTTCAAATTAAATAGTAAAATCCAAATACATGCACAGAAGAGCCATGCTGATACATTGAGCATCAAAGCAGTTCTCTCTTTACTACATCATCAGTCACTTATACTGTATGTATAGACTGTTGGCAGCGGATTATTCAGAATACTCTCCAAGCATATGAGAACAGAGCTTCTTTATTCAAGGACAAACAGGAACAATATATGATAAGTAGAGTTGAGCGAAACAGGTCGGTCAGATTCATAAGTCGCCGACTTTTGCCAAAGTCAGGTTTCGCTCAGCGAAACCCGACCATAGCGTGAAGTCAGCCATACGCTCGTTGACCCGAGCGCCAAAGTCGGTTTTCCCATAATGCTTGCAGGCGCCTTTTTTCAGCCAATGAGCAAGGATGTACACTGTGGGCAACGAGATGACATGGGCAGCGTCCACCACCATCTTAGAGAAGGGCATTGCAGTGATTGGCTTGCTTTGGGGGGCGTCATAGTGTCTATAAAATCCCTGACCGCCGACCGTCATTTTACTTCTGCCCATCTTAACAGTAGGGAGAGGTTGCTGACGCTGTTTATCAGTAGGGAGAGAGTTAGGGCTGGAAAGGGAAGTTCTTATGTGCTTGTGCTGATAGCAATTGTGCTGTACAGTTAGTGTGCAGTGACAGGGGAGGATTTTCTTGTGTGCAGCAGCGCTGGTTATTAGACTGCCTGCTAGCTGTATTGCTTTGTGTACACTGCTGTGCAGACTACTTTTTACACAGCACTAATACTTTTATTCTTTTTTTCTGCACCGTAAAGAGCTGTACGCTCCTCACACACTACCGTGTACCGGCTGGTATCACGGACAAATACATGCTGACTATCTGTGTGTGTCTCCGGAAATAAATTCGGAGATTGAAATTTTCCCCTACACCGTATACAGCTGCCCGCTTCTGATACAGTACCATATTTCTACTTTTTTTATTACGGTCAAATCCATACTGAGTGAGCGTCTGTCTGTGACTCTGGAAATATATACGGAGATTTAAATTTTGCCCTATACTATATACACCTGGTATCTTCTGATACAGTACCTTTTTTCTGCCTTTTGTATTACGGTCAAATCCATACTGAGAGAGCATCTGTGTGTGACTCCGGAAATATATACCGAGATTTAAATTTTACCCTACACTATATACACCTGGTATCTTCTGATACAGTACCCTTTTTCTGCTTTTTGTATTCTGGTCAAATCCATACTGAGAGAGCGTCTGTGTGTGACTCCGGAAATATATACGGAGATTTAAATTTTACCCTATACTATATACACCTGGTATCTTCTGATACAGTATCTTTTTTCTGCCTTTTGTATTATTGTCAAATCCATACTGAGAGCGTTTGTGTGTGACTCCTGTAATAAATACGGAGATTTAAATTTTACCCTAAACTATATACACTTGGTATCTTCTGATACAGTACCTTTTTCTGCCTTTTGTATTACGGTCAAATCCATACTGAGAGAGCGTCTGTGTGTGACTCCGGAAATATATGCGGAGATTTAAATTTTACCCTATACTATATACACCTGGCATCTTCTGATACAGTACCTTTTTTCTGCCTTTTGTATTATGGTCAAATCTATGCTGAGAGAGTGTTTGTGTGTGACTCCGGAAATATATACGGAGATTTAAATTTTACCCTATACTATATACACCTGGTATCTTATGATACAGTACCTTTTTTCTTTTGTATTACGGTCAAATCCATACTGAGAGAGCGTTTGTGTGTGACTCCGGAAATATATACGGAGATTTAAATTTTACCCTATACTATGTACACCTGGTATCTCCTGATACAGTACCTTTTTTCTGCCTTTTATATTACAGTCAAATCCATACGGAGAGAGCGTCTGTGTGACTCCGGAAATATATACGGAGATTTAAATTTTACCCTATACTATATACACCTGGTATCTTCTGATACAGTACCTTTTTTCTGCCTTTTGTATTACGGTCAAATCCATACTAAGAGAGCCTTTGTGTGTGACTCTGGAAATATATACGGAGATTTAAATTTTTCCCTATACTATATACACCTGGGATCTTCTGATACAGTACCTTTTTTCTGCCTTTTGTATTACGGTCAAATCTATGCTGAGAGAGTATTTGTGTGTGACTCCGGAAATATATACGGAGATTTAAATTTTACCCTATACTATATACACCTGGTATCTTATGATACAGTACCTTTTTTCTGCCTTTTGTATTATGGTCAAATCCATACTGAGAGAGTGTCTGTGTGTGACTGTCTGTGTGTGACTCTGGAAATATATACAGAGATTTAAATTTTACCCTTCACTGTATACAGCTGTACGCTTCTGATACAGTACCATATATCTGCTGGTATTTTTGGTACATTTTCCCAAACATGAGGAAGTATGGTGGAAGAGGCCGCGGACGTGGGCGGGGGGGCAGCTGGTACTGATGGTGGTGGTGGTGCATCTGCTGGTAGTGCCAAAAGCACAGCACCAAAGGCTGGAGGTGTTGAGCCTGCGTCATTGTCTGGCTCCAGAAGGCCTGGAAGGATCCCTTTTCTGGGAGTAGGTAAACCACTTCTAAAGCCAGAGCATCAGTAACAGGTTTTGGCTTACATTGCCGAAACAGCCTCCAGCTCTATCACCTCCTCTTCTGAAGTTTCAAAAACTGCAAGCACTGAGTCGTCAGTGCAGGCTCCTTGTCAGGAACGACACCTTTCCTTGTGTCCTTCACCCCCAACAAAAGTGAAGGATGCGGCAGGCCACACTTCAGATTACTCCCTGGAGCTCTTTTTACATACCATGCCTGTGTCATCAAGAGAAATCCTGAATTCCCCAGTCCAAGTTGAATCTGACATGGAGTGCACTGATGCGCAGCCACTGCTATATGATTCTGCTGGTACATTTACCCAGAGCACTGCAATGCCCTCGCAGTCTACTGAGCCAGATTCTGACCCTGATGAGACTCAGGTGCCCCTTCCCGCATACTCTACCACATTACACGGTGACACAGAGGAAGGTGCAGATGAAATTGAAGAGGAGGTGATGGATGACTCAGTTGTTGACCCAGATTGACATCCATTGGGGGAAGAGGGAACCACTGGCAATAGTTCAGAAGAGGAGGAGGATCCGCAGCAGGCATCGACATCGCAACTGCGGTTATCTGGCAGCCCCGTAGCAGTCCAAAACGTGTTAAAAAATCAAAAAGAGTTGCAGGACAGCTTGGCCAGATGGTCAAATTAGCACAGCGTGCAAGCCCTGAAAATTTATCCCATAGTAGGAAGTGCAGTGTGTCACTTTTTTACCAAAATCCTATTGATGAGGCAAAGGTTATCTGTAAGAAGTGCGGAAGGACCTTTAGTCGAGGAATAAATCTCCGAAATTTGAATACCAGTTGCATGCTTAGACATTTAACCCCTTAATGTCCAGTTCCGGCACCAGGACAGACTCTGCACGTCATGCCTTTGATCTACCACTGCGTGTAAACACGCAGTGGTAGATCAGTGCCGACAGCTGTCACAGACAGCTGACAGGCACGGCAAGCGGTGCGGGGACCTTTGCCGTCGGTCATCACACCCACAGCGCTGTGCTTGGTCAGTCAATCTGACTGACCAAACACAGCAGCGATCGCGCAGGAGAAGCTGAAATTTCAGCTTCCCCAGCGCGATCAGTGCAGGAGCCGGCGCTGCAGTGGCCAGGCTTCCTGCACTGACAGCCAGGAGCGGAGCCCCCACCGCCCCTGGCTGTTAACCCCCTGACTGCTGCGATCCAGCGCGATCGCAGAGCTCAGGGGGGGAGGCAGAGGGTCGGGAGCTCCCTCTGCCTCAGATCAGCGTCCCAGCGATGTAATCGCAGGGCCCGATCTCTGCCTTGATGACCCGGGGGTTGTCATGACAACCTCCGGGTCATTTAGCTACGGGAAGCTGCTGTGATCATGTAACAGCAGCTTCCACTATAGTTGCAATGCATTGCAATGCCAGAGCATTGCAATGCATTGTAACTGCAATCAAAAGTAAAAAAAAGTGAAAGTCCCATAAAGGGACAAGTTGAAAAAAATCATTTTTTAAAAAAAATTGTAAAAAAAATATTAAAAAATAATTTAAAAAAAATCCCCTAAAAAATACACATTTTTATGTAATAAAAAAAATAAAAAACAAAAAAATACACATGTTAGGTATCGCCATGTCCGTAAAAATCCCATCTATAAAAGCATAACCCTAGTTAACCCCTTCAGTGAAAGCTGTAAAAAAAAAAACACAAAAAAGTAGTAAATTATACTTTTTCCAAGCGGTATCATTATACCGCTTGGAAAAAGTGCAATAACACGCGATAAAAAAGTCAGATATAAATAATCATGGTACCGCTGAAAACGTCATCTTGTCCCGCAAAAAACAAGCCGCTATATAGCATCATCAGCGAAAAAATAAAAAAGTTATAGCTCGCGGAATAAACTGATGCAAAAATAATTATTTTTTCTATAAAATTCTTTATTGTGTAAAAAACGCCAAAACATAAAAAAAATATATAAATGAGGTATCGCTGTAATCGTAGTGACCCGAAGAATAAAGCTGCTTTATCAATTTTACCACACGCGGAACGGGGGAAAGAAAATTAAAAAAAAACCAATTCCTGAATTGCTGGTTTTTGTTCATTCTGCTTCCACAAAAATCGGAATAGGAAGCGATCAAAAAACGTTATGTGCCCGAATATGGTAGCAATAAATACGTCAGCTCGTCCCACAAAAAATAAGCCCACAGATAACTCTGTCGGCCGAAATATGGAAAAATTATAGCTCTCAAAATACGGCGATGCAAAAAATTCTTACAAAAAATTATTCCAAAAAAAAGCATCTTTTAGAGTGTGACAGAAGCTGAACATGAAAAAAGGGTGTAAATCTGGTATCGCTGTAATCGCACCGATCCGAGGAATAAAGTCGCCCAATCACTAATATCGCACGAGGAACGGCGTAAAAAAGAAAACCAATTCTTCACCTTTGGTAGATTTGTTCATTGTGCCTCCCAAAGATCGCAGTAAGGCGATCACAGTGGTTCCCCCCCGCATATGGGGTATCAGCGTACTCAGGACAAAATGCACAATAGCTTTTGGGGTCCTATTTCTCCTGTTACCCTTATAAAAATAAAAATTTGGGGGCAAAAAGGTCATTTTTGTGGAAAAAAATATGATTTTTTTTATTTTCACGGCTCTACGTTATAAACTTCTGTGAAGCCCTTGGGGGTTCAAAGTGCTGACCACACATCTAGATAAGTTCCTTGGGGGGTCTAGTTTGCAAAATGGGGTCATTTGTGGGGGGTTTCTACTGTTTAGGCACATCAGGGGCTCTCCAAGCGCGACATGACACCCGCAGACCATTCCATCAAAGTCTGCATTTAAAAACGGTGCTCCTTCCCTTCCGATCTCTGCCATGCGTCAAAATAGTGGTTCCCCCCACATATGGGATATCAGCGTACTCAGGACAAATTGCACAATAGCTTTTGGGGTCCTATTTCTCCTGTTACCATTATAAAAATAAAAATTTGGGGCAAAAAGATTATTTTTGTGGAAAAAAATATGATTTTTTTATTTTCACGGCTCTACGTTATAAACTTCTGTGAAGCACTTGGGGGTTCAAAGTGCTCACCACACATCTAGAAAAGTTCCTTGGGGGGTCTAGTTTCCAAAATGGAGTCACTTGTGGGGGGTTTCTACTGTTTAGGCACATCAGGGGCTATCCAAACGTGACATGACACCCACAGACCATTCCATCAAAGTCTGCATTTGAAAAAGGCGCTACTTCCCTTTCGAGCTCTGCCATGCGTCAAAATAGTGGTTCCCCCCACATATGGGATATCAGCGTACTCCGGACAAATTGCACAATAGCTTTTGGGGTCCTATTTCTCCTGTTACCATTATAAAAATAAAAATTTGGGGCAAAAAGATTATTTTTGTGGAAAAAAATATGATTTTTTTTATTTTCACGGCTCTACGTTATAAACTTCTGTGAAGCACTTGGGGGTTCAAAGTGCTCACCACACATCTAGAAAAGTTCCTTGGGGGTCTAGTTTCCAAAATGGAGTCACTTGTGGGGGGTTTCTACTGTTTAGGCACATCAGGGGCTATCCAAACGTGACATGACACCCACAGACCATTCCATCAAAGTCTGCATTTGAAAAAGGCGCTACTTCCCTTTCGAGCTCTGCCATGCGTCAAAATAGAATCATAGAATCATAGAATGGTAGAGTTGGAAGGGACCTCCTGGGTCATCTGGTCCAACCCCCTGCTCAAAGCAGGACTCTCTAAATCATCCCAGACAGATGTCTATCCAGCCTCTGTTTGAAGAATTCCATTGAAGGAGAACTCACCACCTCTTGTGGCAGCCTGTTCCACTCATTGATCACCCTAACTGTCAAAAAGTTTTTTCTAATATCTAATCTGTGTCTCCTCCCATTCAGTTTCATCCCATTGCTTCTAGTCTTTCCTTGCGCAAATGAGAATAAAGATGATCCTTCTACAATGTGACAGCCCTTGAGATATTTGTAGACAGCTATTAAGTCTCCTCTCAGTCTTCTTTTTTGCAAGCTAAACATTCCCAAATCCTGCAACCGTTCCTCATAGGACATGGTTTGCAGACCGGTCACCATTCTGGTGGCTCTTCTCTGAACTTGCTCCAGTTTGTTGATGTCTTTTTTAAAATGTGGTGCCCAAAACTGGACACAGTATTCCAGATGAGGTCTGACCAAAGAGGAGTAGAGGGCAATAATGACCTCACGTGATCTAGACTGTATGCTTCTGTTGATACATCCTAGAATTGCATTTGCCTTTTTTGCTGCTGCATCACACTGTTGACTCATGTTAAGTCTGTGATCAATTAGTATACCCAAGTCTTTTTCACATGTGCTGTTACTTAGCCCTATTCCTCCCATTTTGTATATGCTTTTTCATTTTTATTGCCCACATGTAGTACTTTGCATTTTTCCCTGTTAAAATCCATTCTGTTAGTTGCTGCCCACTGCTCCAGTTTATGTATATCTTTTTGAATCCTCTCTCTCTCTTCTCTAGTATTAGCTACCCCTCCTAGCTTTGTGTCATCAGCAAATTTGATCAGTTTACCCTCAATTCCTTCATCTAAATCATTGATAAAGATGTTGAACAATACAGGGCCCAAAACAGAGCCTTGTGGTACCCCACTTGAGACATTCTTCCAACTGGATGTGCAGCCATTTACAACCACTCTTTGGGTCCGATCACTAAGCCAGTTATGAATCCACCTAACAGTTGCCTTGTCCATTCCATACTTAGTCATTTTTTCAATAAGGATTGTGTGAGATACTTTGTCAAATGCTTTGCTGAAGTCAAGATATACTATATCTACAGCATTTCCCTGATCCACCCAGTCAGTGATTCTGTCATAGAAGGAAATTAAGTTAGTCTGACATGACTTATTAGTTACAAACCCATGCTGACTCTGTTTAATCACTTCATTCTTATCCAGGTACTTGCATACATGTTCTTTAATAATTTGTTCAAAGATCTTTCCTGGTATAGAAGTCAGACTCACCGGCCTGTAGTTCCCTGGGTCCACCTTCTTCCCCTTTTTGAAGATAGGAACAACATTTGCTCTTCTCCAGTCTTCTGGGACTTCTCCTGTTCTCCAAGAATTTTCAAAGATTATGGACAGTGGTTCAAGAATTTCTTCTGCTATCTCCTTCAGTACCCTGGAGTGTAATTCATCTGGACCTGGAGACTTGAATTCATTTAGGTTAGCTAAGTGTTTCCTCACTGTCTTTCTGTTTATAGATATCCTGGATTCTTCTATTCCTTTAATAGGACAGTGAAGATCAGTTGATGTTACATTTCCTTTCTGAGAGAAAACAGATGCAAAATAGGAATTTAAAAGTTCAGCCTTCTCAACATCCTGACTTACCATTTCATCATTTTCATCCTGTAAAAATCCTATAGCATCTTTGACTTTTCTTTTACTTTTGACGTATCCCCAAAATCCTTTTTTGTTGCTTTTGACGTCACTTGCAAGCCTTAATTCATTGTCAGCTTTAGATAATCTGATAGTGGTTTCCCCCCACATATGGGGTATCAGCGTACTCAGGACAAATTGCACAATAACTTTTGGGGTCCTGTTACCCTTTGGAAAATAACAATTGGGGGTGGAAAGATCATTTTTGTGGAAAAGATATGATTTTTTAATTTTACTGCTCTACGTTATAACCTTCTGTGAAGCCCTTGGGGGTTCAAAGCTCTCACCACACATCTAGATAAGTTCCTTGGGGGGTCTAGTTTCCAAAATGGGGTCACTTGTGGGGGGTTTCCACTGTTTAGGCACACAGGGACTCTCCAAATACGACATGGCATCCAATCTCAATTCCAGCCAAAAAAGTCAAATGGCGCTGCTTCCCTTCCGAGCTCTGCCATGCGCCCAAATAGTGGTTTACCCCCACCTATGGGGTATCAGCGTACTCAGGACTAATTGCACAATAAATTTTGGGGTCCTTTTATCCTTTGGAAAATAAAAATTGGGATGAAAAGATCATTTTTGTGGAAAAAATATGATTTTTTAATTTACGGTTCTACGTTATAACCTTCTGTGAAGCGCTTGGGGGTTAAAAGCTCTCACAACACATTTAGATAAGTTCCTTGGGGGGTCTAGTTTCCAAAATGGGGTCACTTTTGGGGGGTTTCCACTGTTTAGGCACACAGGGACTCTCCAAATGCGACATGGCGTCCAATCTCAATTCCAGCCAAAAAAGTCAAATGGCGCTGCTTCCCTTCCGAGCTCTGCCATGCGCCCAAATAGTGGTTTACCCCCACATATGGGGTATCAGCGTACTCAGGACTAATTGCCCAATAACTTTTGGGGTCCTTTTATCCTTTGGAAAATAATAATTGGGATGAAAAGATCATTTTTGTGGAAAAAATATGATTTTTTAATTTACGGTTCTACGTTATAACCTTCTGTGAAGCGCTTGGGGGTTAAAAGCTCTCACAACACATTTAGATAAGTTCCTTGGGGGGTCTAGTTTCCAAAATGGGGTCACTTTTGGGGGTTTCCACTGTTTAGGCACACAGGGACTCTCCAAATGCGACATGGCGTCCAATCTCAATTCCAGCCAAAAAAGTCAAATGGCGCTGCTTCCCTTCCGAGCTCTGCCATGCGCCCAAATAGTGGTTTACCCCCACATATGGGGTATCAGCGTACTCAGGACTAATTGCCCAATAACTTTTGGGGTCCTTTTATCCTTTGGAAAATAATAATTGGGATGAAAAGATCATTTTTGTGGAAAAAATATGATTTTTTAATTTTACGGCTCTACGTTATAACCTTCTGTGAAGCCCTTGGGGGTTAAAAGCTCTCACAACACATTTAGATGAGTTCCTTGAGGGGTCCAGTTTCCAAAATGGGGTCACTTGTGGGGGGTTTCCACTGTTTAGGCACACAGGGACTCTCCAAATGCGACATGGCGTCCAATCTCAATTCCAGCCAAAAAAGTCAAATGGCGCTGCTTCCATTCCGAGCTCTGCCATGCGCCCAAATAGTGGTTTACCCCCACACATGGTATATCGGTGTACTCTGGAGAAATTGTACAACAAATATTGTGGTTCATTTTCTCCTGATACCCTTGACAAAATTTAAAAAAATTGTGTCGAAAGAAAAATTTTGGGAAAAAAAGTTAAATGTTCATTTTTTCCTTCCACATTGCTTCAATTCTTGTGAAGTATCTAAAGGGTTAATAAACTTCCTGAATGTGGCTTTGAACACGTTGAGGGGTGCAGTTTTTAGAATGGTGTCACTTTTGGGTATTTTCTGTCATATTGACCCCTCAAATTCACTTCAAATGTGAGGTGGTCCCTAAAAAAATGGTTTTGTAAATTTTGTTGGAAAAATGAGAAATTGCTGGTCAACTTTTAACACTTATAACTTCGTAACAAAAAAAAATTTTGGTTCCAAAATTGTGCTGATGTAAAGTAGACATGTGGGAAATGTTATTTATTAACTAATTTTTGTGACATATCTCTCTGATTTAATGGCATAAAAATTAAAAGTTTGAAAATTGCAAAATTTTCAAAATTTTTGCCATATTTCCATTTTTTTCATAAAAAACCGCAAGTTATATTGAAGAAATTTTACCACTATCATGAAGTACAATATGTCACGAGAAAACAATCTCAGAATCGCCAAGATCCGTAGAAGCGTTCCAGAGTTATAACCTCATAAAGAGACAGTGGTCAGAATTGTAAAAATTGGCCTGGTCTTTAACCTACAAAATGGCTTGGTCATTAAGGGGTTAAACACCATGCACTTGCAAGCGTGGACGGACTACAAAACCTCAGGTAGCACATGTGCACCTGCTCCGACTGAAGGTAGCCAGCAACGCTACATCGCTTCCCCCATTGTAAGCCCACCGGTTAGCACACCACCAGCAAGAAATGTTGAGGTGTCGTTGCAAGGCCAAAGCAGTCAGGGAATCACAATGTTTTTCCAACGAAAGACTGAATCTAGGCCATCACCACCACCACCACCATCACCAACCCCCTCTCAGTCCGCCATGTCCACCGCTAGTTCCCCCATATGCAGCTCTCAAGTCCAGCTCACCCTAGCAGACACTCTGAGTAGGACAAGAAAGTACTCATCCTCTCATCTGCGTAAACTGGCTTTGAACGCCTACATTGCCAAACTGATCTCATTAGCGATGATGCCCTTCCGTTTGGTTGAAAGCGCAGCATTCTGAGAGCTCATGGCCTACGCTGTCCCACACTGTGACCTACCCAGTCGGCACTTCTTTTCTCGAAAAGCCATCCCTGCCCTCCACCTGCATGTGAAAGACCACATTGTCCATGCACTCAAACAATCAGTGAGTGGAAAGGTGTACGTGACAATAGATGCATGGGCCAGTAGGTATGGCCAGGGCCTTTACGTGTTCATCACTGCGCACTAGGTTAATGTGGTGGATGCAGGGTCCACAGGGGACAGCGGCAGTGGGACAGTGCTCCTAGCCCACGGTATAGGCAACAGTTGGTTGTAGGCGTTCGACCTTCCTCCTCCTCCTTCTCCAGAAGCGAAAGCTCGTCGACAGAGCGCAGTCGCACGAGCACTCCATCCGCAGCTGCCAGTGTTGCACACGAGGTGTCCCACTATCGAACAGCTAGTGGTAAGCGTCAGCAGGCTGTTTTAAAGATGATGTCTTTGTATGACAAGAGACACACCACGGAGGTACTGGCCGACTACTTGCAGCGAGAAACTTAGTCATGGCTGGGCAGTCAGTGATAACGGCCGTAATTTTGTGGCGGCCATAGCCCTGGCAAAACTCAGACACATACCTTGCCAGCCTCACACCTTGAACCTGGTGGTACAGTGCTTCATGAATAATTATCCGGAGTTACCAGCCCTGCTCTATAAGGTGCGAAGACTGTGCTCGCACATCCGTCCATCGCCCGTAGACTCCAGTCGTATGCAGAGGCTGCAGCGATCACTCCACCTCCCCAAGCACCGCCTAATCATAGACGTTGCAGCAAGGTGGAACTCCACCATGCACATGGTTGAGAGGCTGTGCGAACAGAGGCAGGCTGTAATGCATTTGTGGGAGGATACACGGGCAGGCAGTTTGAGGGCAGACATCGAGTTGTTGGGTGTGCAGTGGTCAAAGCTGAAAGACCTCTGTAAAGTCCTTCAGTGTTTTGAGGAATGCACACAGCTGGTAAGCACAGAAGAAGCCATCATAAGCATGAGCATCCCACTTATGCGTCAACTCATGCAAACTTTGACGCACATTAAGGATCAGGCGTCTGCAGCGGAGGAGGAGGAGGGAAGCCTTGATGACAGTCAGGCATTGTCTGCTCAGGGAACTGTCCTGGACGAGGTGGAGGAAAAAGAGGAAGAGGAGGAGGATGAGGGGGATGATTATTTTGGGGAGGAGGATGCTTCTCAGGGGCAAGAGAAAATGTTGGCTTGCCAAGGTCAGGCACAGGGTTTGTGCGTGAGTGGAGGGATGTGGATTTGGCAGAAAGTGCTCCTCCACCCACCACTGGCAGTGCATCATTGACACCTGGAACATTGGCCCACATGTGTGATTATGTCTTGCGGATCCTAAAAAGGGACTCCCGCGTTGCCAAAATTATGAAGGATAACGACTACTGGTTGGCCAGCATCCTCGATCCACACTATGAAGGCAAATTACAGAACATCATGCCACAGGAGAACCTAGAGCTAATACTGGCCAACAAACAAGCAACTCTGGTAAACCGTTTGTTAGAGGCATTCCCAGCACACAGCAGCGGTGCAGGTTCTACCACGAGCCGTACTAGGCCAAATGGAAGAGGTGTTCGTGGTGCACACAGCCAAAGTGGCGTTGGAGACAGGGGTTTCATGACCATGTTGTGGACTGATTTCTCGAGTAACGCTCACACTACGGGTAATACTGAATCGATTTCAACTAACAGGAGACAGCAATTGTCAACTATGGTTAAAAATTACCTCTCCTCCCCTATCGATGTTCTCCTTCACAGTTCATTCCCCTTTGACTACTGGGCCTGTAAACTGGACACCTGGCCTGAATTGGCACAATATGCCTTACAGGAGCTCGCTTGCCTTGCTGATAGTGTGCTATCAAAAAGAGTCTTTAGTGCTGCTGGATCAATCATGACATAAAGAAGGACCCGGCTGTCGACCCAAAATGTAGGTGATCTCACCTTCATTAAAATGAACCATGCCTGGGTTTCAAAGGATTTT
>JARQOD010000009.1:7178807-7259473 GCA_033576555.1 Oophaga sylvatica
TTCCGGGGAGATGTAGTTCCAGTCGGTTAAGACTGAAGGTTAGGGAACCATTAAAAGGATGGTGATGGGGGGGAATTTTGGTCGAGTTAAGGAAAAACGATTGGTGTGGTTGTTCCGGAATAAAAAAATTAAGTTCCCCTGGAGGTTGGGCCCAGTTTTTTGGGGCCCCGTACAGGATAGTTCCAAATTTTAACCCTGTGGCATTTCTTTGGACCCCCTCCTACTTTTAAAAAATCAAAGTTTTCCCCAAAGCTTACTTAAAAAAGTATGGGCCCAGTAACCCCGTCACCTTACCTCCCCCTTCAGTGGTAGTCAATGATAATTGGGAAAATTTCATGGGCGAAAATCATTGACTCACGTTCAGTCGCCGTCCCTCGTACTTGTTCATTGGAGGGGGTATGGTCTGAGGAGGGAGTGGGTCCCTGCGTCTGTGAAACGCGATTTTTTGGTTCGGACCTTTAACACCTTACCCGGACGCCTGGTCTGGGGCCCCGGAGGCCCCTCGAAAAAGGGGGGGTTCTGTCATGGGTGCATCCCCAAAAAGATGTCGCGATTGCAATTCTGACTTTCACAGTGAGTGCTGTTTTTTGGTTTGGGAAATGAGGAGTTAATTTTACCTGCTCTTTGTAAGACTGGCCCCACCCCCCCCCGGGGGCTGCTTTTGATTATGTTTAATTTTTTCCTTTTTATTCCCCCCCATTCTGGGTGTTGACCCCGGGTTTTTGAAAGCATTATGTAGTCTAGCAGATAAAGCGGTTTGAGAATACTTAGCTAAGAGCCCTTAGTTGTTTTTTTCTTATAGCTTTTAGTTTATCCTGAGACCTTAGGTTTTCCCACTGTGTGTGGTGTTGTTGTAAGACTTTATTTCTTTATTCCTTTTTTTTTGTTTCTTTTGTTCTTAAAAATGTTCCTGTTTTTCCCCTTTGGGGTTTAGGGTCCTTTTAGGCTGAATCGGTTGGAGGGATTGTAGGGACGGGTTTCGCTGGTGGCCTGGCCTCTGTCCCTTTAACGTCCCCCCAGGTTGGGGGTTAGTTGGCCCCCCTTTTAGGGTCAGCTTAGCCCCCGGCACCCTTAGGGGCAGGTATAACGGTTCCCCTTTTGACCCATGGACTTTGTCAGGTTTTTTTATGTTTTATTTTATGGCTGTTTTAGTAGTTCCCCTTTTTTATATAGATTCTGACTTACATTTTATCTCTTACAGGTGCCCTTGCTTGGATTTCCCGAATTTTAAGGATTTGTTCGAGTCCGTATCCATCCCTCTTATTTGATTCTTCTTTTAATTGTTGGCGCAATGGTTCTCTAAATTGGATTGGGGGGCGTATATTGATTAGAAAAAGGGGGAGGGGGGGAAAAGGGTTTAAACGCGGGGGGCATTATGAAAACCCTGGTTTTTGCTTTTGGTCGACTTTTTTACCAGCGTATTTCCAAATTTTTTAATGAATTTTTCCCCTTGGGGGGTGTTTGTGGCGTTTTTGGATGAATTTTAATTTATTCCAGATCTTGGTCTAACCGGGGGTGTGGACAGGTTTTGCGTCTTGCGAGAAAAAAACTATACGAAAAATGGAGAAGGTTTTTTTTTCCCCCAGGCTTCATTTTTTTGGGGGTTTTTTGGTTTCGCCTCGGTTTCCGTATGGCCCCAAAAAGGTTTTAGAGCAGTGCTTGAAGGGATCAGCCCGGGATTTAAAGGTCTGCGGTTTTTGGGGTTTTTTTAATTACTACCAAAAAATTTTTTTTTTAATTTCTCGTTGTCGTCAAACCTCTCAGCTGCGAGAAAGGGAGGATTTTTTAGGTGGTCGGCAAAGCTTTCAAGCCTTTTCCCCTTTAAAAGTGTTTTGTTCGGCACCGTTCTATCCAAAACCGTGTATCTCAGCGTTCTTGTGGAGGGGGCGGTCTGACGTTTGGGGGGGGGCTTTTGTCCCCCGGGGGCCCCGGGGGAAAAGGATCCGTGCGCTTTTTTTTTTAAGAAATTTCATCTGCCAAGGAATTATGATAAACAAAAGCCTCCAAAATTTTGGACACAAAATGAGCCCCCTATCTGACACCCCATCAGAAGGCAACCATGAGTTAAGATCCCCAAAAAACTGCGCCAGGTTTTAGCTTTGGGAGTGCGGAGAGAACGAAATGTGCCATTTACTGAACTGTCAAAAACCACCAGTTGACAGTTTCCCGACGCGGAGGAAGGTCGTATGAAGCCCCTGATAAATGGCCCCTGGAGCCCCGGAAGTTTAAGGGTAAAAAGGGTCCAGACGGAGGGTTGAGGGGTTTTAGAGCGAGCCCCCCAATGACCCACAAAAGTTAAACCCTTTTTGCTTGGCCACCAAAACGGCGAGAAAGGAGTCAAAAAAGCCTTACCCCTGGATGCCTGTAGGCAAATTTTGTTTTCCCCCCAAAACCTTTTGTCTCAACAGATTTGGGACAAACGTCCCCCTGGGGTCTGCGGGGCGCCCCGGCCTCTAAACCTTCCCCAAGCTCAGAAAATACAGCGACATACCCCCCCCTCCTGAAGGGTAGGACTGGGTCCCCGTTTTCCCGGCCTGGGAAACGCGAGCAAGGATCCCTTTTTAAATTTTTAAACCCCCGGGGATTGTGACGAAAAATTAAAAAGGGTTTAAAAAAAAATGCCCCCGAGTTTTTCGGAAAATTTGACGTTAGCGGTTCCCCAAAAACAACGGTTTTTGTGTCAGTAAAAAGGTAACCGGGTGGCTGCCCCCCCAAAAAGTGACGCCATTCTTCAAAAGCTAACTTAATGGCCAAAAGTTCCCTATTGCCGATATCATAATTCCTTTCGGCGGACGGCAATTTCTTAGAAAAGAAAGCGCACGGATGCCATTTACCAGGGGACGGACCCTGGGACAATATAGCACCCACCCCTACGTCAGACGCATCCACCTCCACAATGAACGGCTGAGATGCATCTGGTTGGATGAGAACGGGTGCCGAAGCAAAACATTTCTTCAAAGAGGAAAAGGCTTGGCAAGCTTTGTCCGACCATTTAGAAAAATCCGTCCCTTTTCTTGTCATGTCAGTGAGAGGTTTGACGACAGATGAGAAATTACAAATAAATTTCCGGTAGTAGTTAGCAAACCCCAAAAAACGCTGCAGAGCCTTAAGATCCCTGGCTGATCCCATTCAAGCACTGCTCTCACCTTTTCAGGGTCCATACGGAAACCGGATGCTGACACCAAAAAACCCAAAAACTGAAGTTCCTGTACGGCAAATACACACTTCTCCAGTTTGGCGTATAATTTATTGTCTCGCAAGATCTGCAACACCTGTCTCACATGCTCCTGATGAGACACAAGATCTGGCGAGTAAATTAAAATGTCGTCCAAATATACAACCACAAACAGCCCCACAAGGTGACGAAAAATGTCATTAACAAAATGTTGGAATACTGCTGGTGCAGTAGTCAGACCAAAAGGCATGACTAGGTTCTCATAATGTCCCTCCGGCGTGTTAAACGCCGTTTTCCACTCATCCCCCTCTTTTATCCTAATCAGATTATACGCCCCCCTGAGATCCAATTTAGAAAACCATTTGGCGCCAACAATTTGATTGAAGAGATCAGGAATAAGAGGGAGTGGATACGGATCTCGAACAGTAATCCGATTAAGTTCGCGGAAATCCAAGCAAGGGCGTAGGCCTCCATCTTTCTTCTTCACAAAGAAGAACCCCGCGGCTACTGGGGAAGATGAAGGTCTAATATGCCCTTTGGCCAGACTTTCAGAAATATAATCTTTCATAGCCTGCCTCTCAGGACCAGAAAGATTATACAACCTAGCTTTAGGCAACTTAGCATCAGGAAGGAGATTAATAGAGCAGTCATACACGCGATGAGGAGGCAACTCCTGACACCCCTCCTCAGAGAAAACATCCCCAAAATCCTCCAAAAAAAGGAGGCAATGTACTAGGCACGACCGCACTGATGACTGTGTTCATGCAGTTGCTTTTGCAAAACTCACCCCATTGGCTTATTTCTCTGGACTGCCAATTAATCACAGGGTTATGTTTAACCAACCAAGGAAGTCCCAACACAATGGGAGTAGGTAGACCCTCCAACACATAACAAGATAATTGTTCCCTATGTATTGCCCCTACCCGAAGGTCAATGTTATGAACCTCATGAACAAAGCTACCTTGGCCGAGAGGCCTGTCGTCAATGGAGAATATAGGGATCGGTTTGACCAATACACTCAGATGCATACCTTGAGCCTGAGCAAACTGAGCGTCAACCAGATTAGCCCCGGAACCATAATCAAGAAGAACAGACAATCTCTCCACTCTCGTACCAACTACCACCTCCACTGGTACAAGGAACTGAGAAGAACTGGCGGATGAAATACATACTCCCAGGTTGTCGTCCACCACACAACCTGGGATTAACAGTTTTCCGGCGACTTTTGGCTCAACAAGGCACGGGATGGACATTCTCCAACAAAATGTCCCTCTTTCCCGCAGAAAAAACATCTTCTAGTCCTGCGGCGTACCGCCAATCCCCTCCTACGAAATGATGTCCCTCCCAACTGCATAGGCTCATCCGAACAGACAAGGGGAACCTCAACATAAGGGACTTTAGTGGTAGGTGGAGAAAACAACAGGGAGTGGGGTTACCTCACCCCTCTCCCGAAGCCGTCTATCAGTACGGATAGCTAAGGCCATAGCAGCCTCCAGAGAAGGAGGAGACTCATACTGAGCCAAAACGTCTTTTAATTTATCAGAAAGCCCATGACAAAACTGGCTCCTAAGAGCTGGGTCATTCCACTGAGTATCTGTGGCCCATCTACGAAACTCAGAAGCAAATTCCTCTGCCGGACGATCTCCCTGCTGTATCTTACGTAATTTTGTCTCAGCAAGAGAGACCCGATCTGGGTCATCATATACCAATCCCAGGGCAGTAAAAAATTGATCTACAGACAGTAGAGCCGGGGATCCCGGAGGAAGGGAAAATGCCCAGGATTGAGGGTCCCCTTGCAGAAGTGAGATAACAATTCCCACTCTCTGCTCCTCACTCCCTGATGATCGAGGCCGAAGCCGAAAATACAATTTACATGCCTCTCGGAAGGTGAAAAATTTGTCTCGTCC
Source organism: Oophaga sylvatica (assembly GCA_033576555.1). NCBI lineage: Eukaryota > Metazoa > Chordata > Amphibia > Anura > Dendrobatidae > Oophaga > Oophaga sylvatica. The sequence goes on from JARQOD010000009.1 coordinate 7,183,890, forward strand.
ACCAGTGAACCTGTCCGGGAGAGCAACCTTAGGTTCAACTCTGGTTTGCTCCAGGGGAGACAAAACTTTGGACTTAATGTCCGTCAGCTCCATGGATAATCCCTGCAACTGCAGAGCCAGCTGGGCTACTGGATCCATGGTAACTGGAGATAATTTTTAAGGCCAGTGAAAATGTCACGATGTCTAATGATATGTATACAATGTCAGTAAACTATTAATACAGGAACAACACTCTCTACAACAACTAGTATAGCAACATCAGCATGTAAGTATAGAATAGATTTACCTGACACGATATCTGCTGAACCCAGGGTTAATCTTGAGGACTTGATGAGCTGAAACAGGAAAGAGGTGGACCGGGATCTAACCTGACCCTAAACTGGGGTCCTAACTAATCCCTCACCTTGGAGGTACTGATAATGGTTCAGAGGTCCAAGTCACCAACCTAACCCTGTCTCCTATCAGACCCTGAACCCTGTAATCAGTCCTAAGAAGGATCCTGACTACCACCAAAGGGATATGGGCTGATCTTAGCTAAATACACAGATTAGACATATAAGACAGACAGGATAACACTCGCTTGCATACACACTCAAACACCAAAGGAACATAAATGGTCTGGGAAATAAACTCTAACCAAGTTGAGCTTAGAACAACTAAGGAGCTCACAACTAAAATCTATACAGATTCATTCCTATCTGTGGTCTGCATGAAGGTTTCACTGGCAACTCCCCAAGCAGACAACCAGGAATTTAAAGGAAACCAATCAACAAATAATCAATTGCAGCCGGGAGAAACTGCACCCAGTCCCAGCACCGAGCACAGACAGAATTAACTCCCTAGCTGCCAAACACAAAGAAACAGCAGCTCAGCTGTGAGAAGTCAAAATGTGCAACCGCGACGATCTTCGTGGCAATGCACACATGACAGTGGGTCCCTGCGTCTGATGTTAACGCAGATCGTTTGGTTCGGACCTTCCACAGAACTCACCCGGGCAGGCCTGGCCCTGAGGGTCCGGAGGCCCCTCGTAGAAGGGGGGGTACTGTCATGTGTGCATTGCCACGAAGATCGTCGCGGTTGCACATTTTGACTTCTCACAGCTGAGTTGCTGTTTCTTTGTGTTTGGCAGCTAGGGAGTTAATTCTGTCTGTGCTCGGTGCTGGGACTGGGTGCAGTTTCTCCCGGCTGCAATTGATTATTTGTTGATTGGTTTCCTTTAAGTTTCTGGTTGTCTGCTTTGGGAGTTGCCAGTGAAACCCTTCATGCAGACCACAGATAGGAATGAATCTGTATAGACTCTAGTTGAGAGCTCCTTAGTTGTTTTAAGCTTAACTTGCTTAGAGTTTATTTCCCAGACCATTTATGTTCCTTCGGTGTTTGAGTGTGTATGCAAGAGAGTGCTATCCTGTCTGTCTTATATATCTAATCTGTGTATTTAGCTGAGATCAGCCCATATCCCTTTGGTGGTAATCAGGATCCTTCTTAGGACTGATTACAGGGTTCAGGGTCTGATAGGAGACAGGGTTAGGCTGGAGACTTGGACCTCTGAACCATTATCAGTACCTCCAAGGTAAGGGATTAGTTAGGACCCCAGTGTAGGGTCAGGTTAGACCCCGGTCCTCCTCTTTCCTGTTACAGCTCATCAAGACCTCAAGATTAACCCTGAGTTCAACTGATATCGTTTCTGCACATCTAGTCCTCAAGATTAACCCTAAGTTCTGCTGATATTGTGTCAGGTAAATCTATTTTATACTTACATTCTGATGTTGCTAAACTATATGTTGTATAGAGTGTGGTTCCTGTATAAATAGTTTACTGACATTGTAGTCATATCATTAGACAGCGTGACAGAAATTCAGGTCAGAGAGCATGATGACGTCACGTCTGTGCGCCCTCTGCCTGAACAGTCACAGTGCAGAGAGATGAAGATGGCGACACTGAGGAGTCCAGAGTAGAGCAGTGCACAGCGAGGAGAGTTATTTCATTTTTTTAATGTTTGGAGCTGTATATGGGGAGCATTATACACTGGAGAATTATATATGGGCCCATCATACACTTGAGCATCATAGATAGGGCCCATTATACACTGGAGCATTATATATGGGGCCCATCATACACTGGAGCATTATAAATGGGGCCCATCATACACTGGAGCATCATATACGGTGCTGATTACATACTGAAGCATCACATGGAGCCATTATATATGGAGCATTATATATGGGGACCATTATATTTGGAGATTATATGGGGCTCATCATACATTGGAGCATCATATATGGGGCCCATCATATACTAGAGCATCATATTGGGTTCATTATTTATGGGGCATCATATAGGGCCCTTTATATATGGAGCATCATATGGAGCACATATGGGGCCTCTTCTGTATGGAGCATTATATGGAGCCCATTCTGTATGGAGCAATATATGGGGCTCATTATTCTGTATGGAGCAATATATGGGGCTCATTATTCTGTATGGCGTACTATGTGGTGCCCATATTACTGTATGGAGCACTATACTGTCCAGTTTTTGAGCTATTGTAGAATTTACAATAGATATCACTCATGTAATGTAAGAAGTGAAGTATTTGGCATTGTATTATACCTATATTTCTCTGCGGTATCGGAGCATCATGAATTGTGGTATGTGTTAAAGGGGCCCACTTAGACTCTTTCACCCGGGGCCCACAAAAACTTGGAGCCAGCCCTGCCCCCCCACAACTTTAGCCAAATAACCCCAGTTTTCAATGCGTTACTATTATTATAAAGTAAATTAAGGTTGACAAGCTTAAGTAATAAGAATTGATGTCGTTGGCATTGAAATGGGCACTGTAGGTGTGTTTACTGTCCTCCACTCACTGGTGACTTTTATTCCCCATTGACTTGCATTGGGGTCGTGTTCCGATCGAAACACCACTTTTTCTGCTAGTTCGCTGAACTCGTTCGACTCGACTTTTGGTAAAGTCGGATGGTCCAAAACCCGACTCGACCCTCTCGGAGGCAAAGTCGCTCATCTCTAGTGAACAGAGAACTAAACTTTAACGACCAGCTTCCTGTCAGCTGCTGCCAAGGCAAATAAAATAATGGGATGCATTAAAAGAGGAATAGATGTTCATTTTTGGTACACTAAGGGTCATAATGCCATCTCATGACTTTATTACTTTGCGATCTAGCAGAGGCACATGATAATCTTTGACTTTGATTTGAGTTGTGACCAGAATTGTTGTGTAACCACAGCTTCAAACAAGAGCACAAAAGATCAAGGTAGAGAAGTGAGGTACACAGTTTTGAGGAAAAGCAGAATGGCAAAAGTCAGATTTATTCTGACACTGCAGATAAGTCACTAAGCAAAAACTGGTCCGTTCTTTCCCATATCCAAATCCAATGAAATTGTAGTAGCCTACAAGCTTAATTTATTGAAATAGCTCTATTTTATGAACTATGCCCGATGAGTGTTAGACTTGGATTCCTGAAGCCCTGGACTGCAAACCAACTTTTATCACATAACTTTCATTTTGTTCTGAATTTACAAGCTACACTAAAGTTTTCTCAATCTATTTTTCATTAATGATATATATAATATACAAATTAAATGGGCAGCACAGTGGCTCAGTGGATAGCACTACAGCCTTGCAGCGCTGGAGTCCTGTGTTCGAATCCCACCTAGGACAACATCTGCAAGGAGTTTGTATGTTCTCCCTGTTTTTGCGTGGGTTTCCTCCCACACTCCAAAAACATACAGATAGGGAATATAGATTGTGAGCCCCATCAGGGACAGCGACGATAATGTGTGCAAACTGTAAAGCGCTGCGGAATATGTTAGCGCTATATAAAAAAAAGATTATAAATATACAAGGCTTAAGTTGAATCCATAGGAGCCCCGCAGCAACATCAGGAATGAGCTGTGCTGACGGTAAACTGAATTGAAGCTATGCAAACAGCACATCATTATTGTCACACAGCACACAATTTATAAGGACAGTAGTACATTACCTTTGGTGTCTCCAGTATATCCCACTGTTTCAAAAATGGGAAATCGAGGACGATCTGCTGAGTCTTCTGACTTGTTGATCAGAGCTTCCTTCACCGCTTCAAATCCATTGAGTACCACATTTTCTTCCAAAAGTACTGTATACTAAATACATCCCCAAACTTTTTTTTCACCTGTTAAAAATAAGTTTTTATGAAGGAAATAATTAATATTTTTCATAAAATAAATCCATGTAGAAAGTTATAACCATACATCATAAATGACCAATAAATAATCAACAGTTATCTAAACTTTATATAAAAATTGATAAGATAAGGCAGGGAGAAAAGTTTTTTTTTCATATAAAAAACCTTTATTAATAATTCATGGTTAAATAACACAGTACAAAAAAAAAACACACTACCAGATTTCATAAATGACCCGTCATATATACAGTACAGACCAAAAGTTTAGACACACCTTCTCATTCAAAGATTTTTCTGTATTTTCATGGCTATGAAAATTGTAGAATCACACTGAAGGCATCAAAACTATGAATTAACACATGTGGAATTATACATTACACTTTACAAAAAAGTGTGAAACAACTGAAAATATGTCTTATATTCTAGGTTCCTCAAAGTAGCCACCTTTTGCTTTGATTACTGCTTTGCACGCAGAAAAGGTGAATGGATGGATTCTACATGCCTGGTTCCCACCGTGAAGCATGGAGGAGGAGGTGTGATGGTGTGTGGGGTGCCTTGCTGGTGACACTGTTGGGGATTTATTCAAAATTGAAGGCATAGTGAACCAGCATGGCTACCACAGCATCTTGCAGCAGCATGCTATTCCATCCGGTTTGCATTTAGTTGGACCATCATTTATTTTTCAACAGGACAATGACCCCAAACACACCTCCAGGCTGTGTAAGGGTTATTTGACCAAGAAGAAGAGTGCTGGGTGCTACGCCAGATGACCTGGCCTCCACAGTCACCAGACCTGAACCCAATCGAGATGGTTTGGGGTGAGCTGGACCGCTCACCGCTTCAATTTTGAATAAATCCCCAACGGTGTCACCAGCAAAGCACCCCCACACCATCACACCACCTCCTCCATGCTTCACGGTGGGAACCAGGTATGTAGAGTCCATCCGTTCACCTTTTCTGCGTGCAAAGCAGTAATCAAAGCAAAAGGTGGCTACTTTGAAGAACCTAGAATATAAGACATATTTCCAGTTGTTTCACACTTTTTTGTAAAGTGTAATGTATAATTCCACATGTGTTAATTCATAGTTTTGCTGCCTTCAGTGTGATTCTACAATTTTCATAGTCATGAAAATACAGAAAAATCTTTGAATGAGAAGGTGTGTCCAAACTTTTGGTCTGTACTGTATATATAGATATTGTATACTGCTCAAAAATCCAAGTAAAAAAATTGATTCGAAAGAAAGGCAACCAGACAGACAATAGAATGTAATGGATAAATTAATGTGTAACAAATAACATAAAATACTTAGAAGTCCAGTACAATGATAAATTAACTATGCAGACATAGGTGTAACCGGCAAAAACCCATACATCTGTGAATGAAGTGCAGAAGCACTCAGAATTGTGATCCAGAGTACTCTGCCCTTGGTGATAACCACTCACAGGTTATACAAAGTGCTAATGTGTGCAAAGACTTTTTCAAATTAAGAAGAACTCAGAAAGAAAATTTCAAACTGCAATATGTGCAGGATTGTGTAAGGTGTATAAGACCAGGGAAATAATTAAAATAATAATATTCATATATCCCCACCTATATTTATACAACCGCTGTGCAAAAATACAAGAAAGGTGCAAAATAATGTGCAAAATGGCAAAACAATTATATAGAAAAAATCCTTATGTAACCAAGAACACTAATTTAAACACAGAACGATATATAAATAAAGTGCAATCAGAGTGCTAAAGTCAAAACCAAAATGTAATGGGGTTCTACCTATAATATATGGATCAATATATAAGATCAGAGAATAACTGTTATGATCTATGTTGCATTGCCCTTGTGCAAACGTAGCATAAATAAAGTGCACTGGAAAGAGGGCTATATGCGATATTATATTCAGGATGTAAACGGAAAAAAAACCGCCTATAGGTCACACAGACAATATAGGGGCTGCAAATAGATGCCTCTGTTAAGGATCGCTAAAGTTGTCACCCAGAACCAATACAGATAAGAGCAGGTAAATTACCTTAATAGCAGGGGTCAGAAATGCTGGTATGCTACGCACCCCGACTCGCGTTTCGGAATTACTCCTTCTCCTGACGAAGGAGTAATATCGAAACGCGAGGAAGAAATATAGCGAAACGCGCGTAGGGGTCCTTCAGCTCATATTTAGTACGTTTTGGTGTCTGGATTTTCATTATTTCCTGATCTATTTGTTCATGCTTTACTAGGTATGCCACTATAATCCTATATGGTGGATGGTTAAAACTATCTGCCTGTTACTGATCTCTGCAATAGTCATCTATGATTACCCACATGTAGTATACAGTTATATATTCCACTCTTGGATATATTTATGATTAATTGCATTAAGCACTACGATTTGCTATATGTGGGATATCACACACAATTGCTGGCATGCTTAATTATAGATGCTGAGGCTATTTACCATAGTGGTGGATAGTTAAACTATCTGCTGTATACTGATTTCTGCAATAGCCATCTATGATTACCCACATGTAGTATACAATTATATATTCCACTCTTGGATATATTTATGACAAATTGCATTAAGCATTACTAGTTGCTATATGTGGGATATCATACACAATTGCTGGCAGGCATGCTTGATTATAGATGCTGATGCTATTTACCATGGTGGTCACATGAACTAGTGGCTGCATCTTTACTCTGATTTGATTAGCCAATTTGTGATCATGATATGTTAATTACATGTTCAATTTCTGTTGTGCTGCACTAGACACTTTATTTTCTACTATGCAGTGTTAATTTGTGGTGGTGGCATGAATTACATGATAACATATTTTTATATATATATGGGGTTGATTTAAAGCACCAAGCACTTTATGGATATACCCTTTGAATCATATGTATGTATATATGGGATAACTACACTTCTTCAGTGAATATTTGCATACTGGATGAATATTTCAGTAACTGGATTAATATTTTATGAATCATAGCTTTGTATACATATGAATTTGGGATCAACTATGATTATATCTACATGTATTGATGCAAAAATGTATTTGAATTTTTATGACACCGACCTTGCTCTTTATGAGATCTAGACGTTGCCTTTTCCCTTGCATTATCTGCTTTAATATGTATTAAATTTGATTGTTTTCTATCAATTGTTTTTTGTATGAATAAAAATTATTTATTTTATAATTGCTCCTAGTCCATAATTTCTTGGGTATTTGTTCAATATATGGATGAGTATACTTGTATTTTGACTTTTTTCTTTGGGGTATACTGTGTTATATAATAGACACTTTGCTCCCTGATTTTTGATTTTTTCTTTTGCTCTTAAATATAATTAATATATTAATATATTAATATATAATATTGAGCATGTCAAAAGTCATAAAATTCAAACCTAGAAATGATTTATAAATGCAAAACCTTTTACATTAAGTTTCCATATTAGACAAAAGAAGAGTGGCACATAGCCTTCTCTGTGTCCCACATAAATATTTGGACAATTGGTCTTTCATAATAGTGTATACAAGTTCCAGGTGGAACTGGATATCTCTAGATATTGCAGTTTATGGCATTTGAGTTTACAATGCGGAGATCCATGAGCTCCCATGTACTTCTCTTTTCTGCTAACTAGGTATAAAGGGTACCCCAATTCTTACCATAGGAGCAGGACCACTTTCTGTATTCCTATTGATCATTTACTAATAGTATATACACTTTTGCTATGCCAGAAATGTATCAAAAAGGTATACCCTTATTGCAGCTCTCGGGAGTTATTCAATATCACAATATGGCCCTTGGATCAGAAAAGGTTTTGCATCCCTGCTCTAAAATGAGTTCATTGTGCAATCAGAAAAATAATGGTAGCCATCAGGCAAAAACATTCGTCCATATTAGATAGCAATTATATAACTTTTCTCTTTGTTCTTACTGGCTTAAGGGTATGCCACACTAAACAACATCGCTAACGGGATCGCTAAAAAACGTCACTATTTAGCGATCCCGTTAGCGATGTTGTTGTGTGCGGCATGCAGCAGCGACGTGGCCCCTGCTGTGATCTCGTCCGTCGTTCTGATCGTTCCGGACCCTATTCTGATCGTCGGCGTCCCACTGGGTAAGTATGTATCGCTGAGTGTGGCACCTTTTTTAGCGATTTAGCGGTACTTTTGTACCGCTAAAGTCGTTAAGGAGATCGCTAACCGCGATAGCGTCCTTAACGACATCGCTAAATGTGGCCGACACTAGCGATATTGTAAATGATCCCGCTAGCGATCTCATTAGTATGCGACGCTAACGAGATCGTTAGCGGGATCGTGTAGTGTGGCAGTACCTTAACCTGACAAAAATAATTCATCCGTTAAAGAGAACCTGTCAGCAGCATTTTACTAAGTAAAGTACAGGCAGGGTCATATTGACGTGTTAATACTCATTAAAATGATACTTCAGGTGAAGAAATCCATTTTGTAGATTCTCCTTAATATTGAAGTTTCCCTGCATTCATATCTTTGTGCATCAGGATGGACCTGTGGTTAGGGTCTTCAGCTTTGCTGAGTGTGTGTTAGGGTTCGAGTTCCCGCTGCTGCACAAGGGGAGTCTTGAACCAGTCCCGCTGCAGTCCCCCATTCATATCCATCCACAGTGGAGCCTGCTCAGCTTAGACGTCGGTCCCAGCGTCTCGCCCAGTCTAACAGTGTGCAGAGGATTACTGCTGCTGCTCCTCCAGGCTCTGCTATTGTGGCCAGTACTGGTTAGCGGCGAGCAGACGTCTTTAGGACAAAGTCCTTGTTTTCCCCTTCTGAGCATGCCCAGAGTGAGATCTCTCATTGGAGATCAGGGGTCACATGCTCAGGTACTGCAGCAGCTCCTATTGGTCTGCCAGGAAGGTCCTGTGACTACTGGTGTTCTGGAACAAGTTTCATTGGTCCTTGTTTCTGGCAGGTCCTGTAGCTGTTACTATAAAAGGGTAGCATGGCTGGGCCGCCATGCGCTAGTATCAATCGTCATATGCTTTGCGCCAGTGTGGTCATGCGTGTGTGTGGTTAGGGCCCGGCTGAAACAAGCCCCTAGAATACCGACTTAATCGGTGAGGAGTTTGGTATGCTAGCTGGTCAGGGTCGGTGTCCTAGATGCCCTAGATTACCGGCATAACCGGTGAGGAGTTTGATTGCCATATTCAGGGCCTGGCGTTCAGACGCCATAGATTGCGGGTGTCTCCCGCGAGGACATTAGCACATGATCACGTTCTATGTTCGCTTAGCAGTCAACTGTGTACCTGGGTGCCTGACAGGACACAGAAGTTTGTCTCAGCGGCTCTGTGACGTAACAGGGTTCGCTTTCAACGCTAGACAGCGCCCTAGCGTGTTTATTTTGCGACTCAGTGGTGTTAAGTGAGTTCGCACACATCGCCATATAGCGCTGCGGCACTCCTTCTAGCGGCTCTGTGGAATAACAGAGTTCGCACATATTGCCACAGCGCGTTACGGCGTTTATTTTGGCGACTCTGCGGGATAACAGAGTTCGCTTCTTGCGCCATTTTACTAGCAGCAGGCTTCGCCTGTACGGTGGACCCAGGGCTGCGAACGCACCTCTCTACATCTTATATTTGGTGCGTTCCGCAGACCCTAACAGTGTGTTTTCTTCTTTATTTAAAATTTCATGGCGGCGCCTTTCTAGCACTTACACAGATTAAGGTATTGGAAGTCTTCAAAAAAACAACGCCAGTGGCTTTGCATGTGTAGCTTGCTTAGTGCCATCGGCACCATTTTCCTGAAGGCTTTCAAAAGCTCAAACTAAGCAACTACTGCCTGCAGCTATGACAGGACTGGTGCGAAATTTTAAATAAAGAAGAAGAAAAGACACCCAGACACAGCAAACCGGATGGAATAAACCTGAAGACCCCACCCATAGTCATGCCCCACAGTCCTATCCCGATGCATGAACATTTGAATACAAAGAAACTTCAAAGATTAGAGAAAATCTACAAAAACGATTTCTTCACCTCTGGTATCATTTTAATCAGTATGACAGCGCCAATATGGCCTTGACTGTACTTTACTTAGTAAAGTGCCAATAACAGGATCTCTTTAATTTATTAATTGTGCTAAATATTCTTTGAGGTATCCACATTTTGGAATTTTGCAACACAAAAATTAACTGTGTTAAGAAGAACATTTTAATGAGATTCATTCAACTAACACTATGTAACAAATTTTTATTTATTTTTTGTTCCTGGGTCCAAAGTGTGTTTTCCTAACCCGTTATGCCTAAAACAAATAGAAAATAGTTGTTGTTCCACAAAAACTTTGCTTTTGTGATCAGGACAATGAAATTTTAAAATATGTCTGTTTTCGGGAAAATTCTCGATTCTTATTCAATACGAAGTAGTCTTCTAGATTATTGTTTAACTGCTAGAATTGTGCAGAAGTTTCTACAATTTTCCAGAATTATCTTTAAGTGTCTAGAAACTTTTAGAACTTTCTAGAACGTTCTCGGACTGTTCAATAGTTGTCATGCAAGTATGAAAGCACAGGTGACTCGATCCAACATTTCGGTTTATGTTATTGCTGAGTAAGAGAATAACGAATCATAGTTAAAGACTAAAGAGCAATTATTTGTTTAAGATGGCATCAAGATGTTGTTTGCGCCCAGAAGACACATTTTGCAACGTGTGTGGACAATTTCTAAAGACGAGTGAGAAAGTATTCAGTGAAAGCATGTCGTATGATGTGCGAGGCCTACAAGGCATATTTCGGCATGCCTGTCAGGGATGAAAACAAGTCCTGGGCACCTCATTTCACATGCAAATATTGCAAGAAAACTCTTGAAGGTAAGGTGAATAATTGCTGCTTGTTTACATGGCAGTGCTTTATTTTGTAGAATTTCAATGATTTAGATCGAGTACAGTTTAACCCCTTACTGCCCTCGGACGGAATAGTACGTCCGTAGCCAGTATCCCCCCGATTTGATGAGGGCTCCGGCAGTGAGCCCGCATCAAAGCCGGGACATGTCAGCTGTTTTGAACAGCTGACATATGCCCGCAATAGGCACGAGTGGAATCGCGATCCACTCGCGCCTATTAAGTAGGTAAATGCCGCTGTTAAACACTGACAGCGGCATTTAACAAGTTCTTCCGGCCGAAAATACGCACACCGCTGACCCCAGTCATGTGATCGGGGGTCATCGGTGCATCGGCATAACAATCAGAGGTCTCCCTCTATGGCTGTTATGCCGGATTGCTATGAGCACAACCCTGTTGTCTGCGCTCATAGCAATGCAGTAATTCTGCTACATAAAGGTGATCTGAGCATCACCTCTATGTAGCAGAGGCGATCGAGCTATGGCATCTTCTAGACTCCCATGGGGACTATTGAAGCATACTAAAAGTAAAACAAATGTTTTAAAAAAAAAAAGTTCAAATCACCCCATTTTCACCCCATTCATAATAAAACAATAAAAAAAATCAAACATACACATATTTGATATCACCGCGTTCAGAATCGGCTGATCTATCAATAAAAAAAAGGATTAACCTAATTGCTAAACGGCGTTGCGACAAAAAAAGTCAAAACGCCAGAATTACCTTTTTTTGGTCGCTGCGACATTGCATTGAAATGCAATAATGGGCAATCAAAAGAACGTATCTGCACAAAAGTCGTGTCATTAAAAACGTCAGCTGGGCACGGAAAAAATAAGCTCTCACCTAACCGGAAATCACGCAATTTTTTTTAGCAAACTTAGATAAAGGAGAACCTAGACATGTTTGGTGTTTATGAACTTATAATGACCTGGAGAATCATAATGGCAGGTCAGTTTTAGCATTTAGTGAACTTAGCAAAAAAGCCAAACAAAAAAACAAGTGTAGGATTGCACTTTTTTTGAAATTTCACTGCACTTGAAATTTTTTTCCTGTTTTCGAGTACAAGACATGCTAAAACTAATTGAGTCTTTCAAAATTACAACTCGTTCCGCAAAAAGTAAGCCCTCACATGGCCATATTGATGGAAAAACCTCTGAAGGTGCTGATGCCACCACTGCATATCAAGTTAGGCCTCATCAAGCAATTTGTCACGGCTCCTGACAAGGAGTCAGCTGCTTTCAAGTACCTCCAAGATCTCTTTCCAAAGCTGTTCGAGGCAAAGGTCAAGGCTGGTATCTTCGTAGGATCACAGATCAAGAAGATCATAGAATGTGATGAGTTCGCCAGGCTGCTGAACAGGACCAAGAAAACAGCTTGGAATAGTTTCGTTGCAGTGGTTCATGGCTTCCTAGGTAATCACTAGACTGAAAACTATGCGCAGTTGGTTCAGACTCTCATAAAGAATTACGCCATAATGGGATGCAGAATGTCTCTCAAAGTCCATATCCTTGACGCTCATCTTGACAAGTTCAAGGAGAACATGGGCTCTTACTCAGAGGAGCAAGGCGAGCGCTTTCATCAAGATATATTGGACTTTGAACGTCATTACCAAGGACAGTATAACGAAAACATGATGGGGGACTACATTTGGGGCTTCTTCGATTAAGCGATTTGCTGTCCACTCACAAATCTAGAAAAACTACTCATTTCTGAACCTTTTTGAGTGAGTTTTGATTGTCTTTATCTATTTACCATGCAAGTGTTGTTTTTTATTAGACCGCATGAACGAAAATATAATAATTTCCTTTTTTTGACACAATAAATACAAAATTTTCTGGCCTGTGGTCATAAAATCAAAGTTTGTGCTGAATGTAGTAGTTTTTCCATAGTCTTTAAACATAAGCAGTTGAAATATTACACTTGGAAGCCAGGAACAAAAATTGTGTTACATAGTGTTATCAAAAAAGAGAGAGCCTTCTCTATATTTTAACCCCATCTTTTAGGCCATTTACAATTGGCATTATATGTTGCCCTTTATAATCCTTTAACTCGTGATATTATCTCTTCTAAATATTTAACATTATCCCCATTATGAATTGTAAGTACCTCCTTATTACCACATATATAATTTCCCCAATTTCCCCATCTCTAAATTAGAGTACCTTAAGCTCCAAATTGTGAAAACACCTCCATTACTTACGGTAATTAAAATCTCTTCTTATTTCTCCCACTAGCAACAAACAATCATCGACATATAAGAGATTTTATCCCTTACTTTTGGAAACATTATGCACAGTCAGCAAATTTAAATTTCAAAAGATTTGTTGATCTCTAACATTAACCTTTCTGTCTCCATTCATTCCAAATTCGGCTCATCGTACCTTTCGCCCTCTATGTTTAGTATCTCTTTTTTTGCAGAGTGATGTCAGTTTTCATGCATTTGTCAATCTTAGTTTCAGATATTTTAGGATAGACTTTCCAGATCCTGATTTTCTATTGGATTGGAGGAACTCTTCGTTTTTTTTGTTGATATTCTTACTTTGGCACCCAGCTTGAACATATTAAATTATACAGTGAAGATATTATCACATCCTCTGATCTCAGATCCCTCAGAACATGAATTGATTGCAGGAATAGCTGTATATTCATTGAAACAAAACGGCGAGCAGGAAAACGTTTGAGACTAGGAAAGGAAACTGAGCACAGATGCAAACTTCCATCTGGGGAAGAGAGAACCAGTAACTCCAACATCTCAGATAGTCTGCAGCTCACACAATCCTCATGAAGCAAAGTGCAGAAAACGGGGAGTACCATAGCACTCCAGGCACAAAGTCTCCAGCATCTCAGTCAACAGTTGCTCAGCTGTACAAGCTCTCCATTAATAGGATGGTGCCAGAATGGGGAAAAGAGGAATCCGTGACTCACATACAGTGGGTACGGAAAGTATTTAGACCCTTTTAAAAGGGTTGATCCATGTAAAAGCTGTGACTTCAACAGCAAAGGGACTCTGGTCCAAAGTATATTTTGGGAATAAAAGTGCAAACCTAAAACTGTCATTGTTCTGCAAATCATGTATGTTAGTGAAATCAGTGAGCAGAGTAAGATATCCTACCGTGGACAGGATACCTGCTATGGGGTTATACAGTGGGTTCGGAAAGTATTCAAACCCCTTTACATTTTTCACTCTTTGTTTCATTGCAGCCATTTGGTACATTCAAAAAGTTCATTTTTTTCTCATTAATGTACACTCTGCACCCCATCTTGACTGAAAAAAAATACTTGATAAAAACGCCGGTACGGAAACCCATTGTGAATAAAAAAACTTTTTATCATCATTGTTGAAGAACTGATTTACTCCAGCATCGCAGCTCACCTTTCATGTTTCATCCAACTGGATCCTAGAACATCTTAGGAATGGCACCAATATTGGAGGTGAGTATATGTTTTTTTATGTTATGTGGAGGAATACAGAATTTGAAAATAAGTTGTGTGAGTTGGGGACAACCCCATCAATAAAAGCCCATGTTTTTCAGTGACATTCTCAACATTCCTTTATATTTATTGGCCCAGCAATATTTGCTTTTGCATAATTATTTTATGCTTCACAACAAATAATACACATGTGGTCAAAATTGTTGATATCCCTCATTTAATAACAGAAAAACCCACAATGGTGACAGAAATAAATTGAATCTGACAAAAGTAATAATAAATTAAAAATCTTTGAAAATGAAGAAATGAAAGTCAGACATTGCTTTTCAACCATGCTTCCACAGAATTAAAAAAAATAAAACTCATGAAATAGGCCTGGACAGAATTGATGGTACCCTTAACTTAATATTTTGTTGCACAACCTTTTGAGGCAATCACTGAAATCAAACGATTCCTGTAACTGTCAATGAGACTTCTGCACCTCTCACAGGTATTTTGGCCCATTCCTCAAGAGTAGAGTTGAGCGATACTTTCCGATATCCAAAAGTATCGGAATCGGAATGGTATCGCCGATACCCAAAAAATATCGGCGATACCGATACCGATACCGGAAGTCCAATGTAAGTCTATGGGAACAAAATATCGAAATTAAAAAAACCCCATTCTTGCCTTGTAGGTTAATTGTACATGAAGGAAAACAACAAAGAGTAATGTAGAATGTATTGGGGGAGGTTGAGGAGACATTAAAGGCATAGATGTTTAACCCAATCCACTGGAATAGCATTAATTTTTTTTTTTTAGGAAATACGTTCGGATTGACGAAGAAATTGACAATGTTGTTAACCTTTTTTCTATTTTGGCAAATATGTATGTTTCACAACTTCCATGCTCTTCACCTT
Source organism: Oophaga sylvatica (assembly GCA_033576555.1). Classification (NCBI taxonomy): domain Eukaryota; kingdom Metazoa; phylum Chordata; class Amphibia; order Anura; family Dendrobatidae; genus Oophaga; species Oophaga sylvatica. Next base: position 7,199,262 of record JARQOD010000009.1, read on the forward strand.
TTTAACTTTTGACACACTTTCTCCTTCATAATCTTCAGCAGCATCATCTTTGTCATCAAATTATTCTTCATTTTCACCTTCTTTATCTTCTTCTAAAACTTCTTGCTTTTCATGTTTTTGTTAACATTACTCATATTGTTCTTTTTAAACTATTATTCTTCTTCATATTATAGTCCTTCATCTTCTTCATCATATTCTTATTTGTGACATAGATTCCTGTACTTGTAATCTGTAAAAGTATGATTTTTTCATCGTTCCGTTCTTGCTGCCACAAAGATTTAAATTACAACAGTATTTGTCCGTGTTCAGTTTAGCCTGCAGCATCAGGCATTTACCAGGGGCACCACGAGGAGGAACGGACTCACCCCCATACACTGCTTAGTCTTCTTCTGCTTATAATTTAGAGCATATATTTTGCTCTTCATTTTGGTCTTATACTTCATGTTCTTCTGCCTTTAGATCTTCTGCTTATTGTTCTTGTGTCTCTTGTTCTGTATCTTGTATTTGTAGCACAACCTTGTACCAGCTGATGTTACTGGGACACGGTTACTAAGCAGGAGGTACCTGTGCTCCAAAGCACTACCAAGGACCAGCAGACGTTGCTGGAACTCGGATACCGAGATGGAGGCACCTAGGCCAAAGGCACTGCGGAGAACCAGTTGACGGTACTGGAACCCGGACGGGTAGCAGAAGGTACAAGAGCCAATGCAAGTAACGAGGACCAGCTGACTGTGCTGGAACCCGGAGGGGCAGCAGAAGGAAAAGAGCCAATGGCACAACCGAGGACCAGCTGACGTTACTGGGACACGGTTACTAAGCAGGAGGTACCTGTGCTCCAAAGCACTACCAAGGACAAGCAGACATTGCAGGAACTCGGATACCGAGATGGAGGCACCTAGGCCAAAGGCACTGCGGAGAACCAGTTGACGGCACTGGAACCCGACGGGTAGCAGAAGGTACAAGAGCCAATGCAAGTAACGAGGACCAGCTGACTGTGCTGGAACCCGGAGGGCAGCAGAAGGAAAAGAGCCAATGGCACAACCGAGGACCAGCTGACGTTACTGGGACACGGTTACTAAGCAGGAGGTACCTGTGCTCCAAAGCACTACCAAGGACAAGCAGACATTGCAGGAACTCGGATACCGAGATGGAGGCACCTAGGCCAAAGGCACTGTGGAGAACCAGCTGACGGTACTGGAACTCGGACGGGTACCATAAGGCACCCATGAAAATGTAAGTTGACAGGCCGCAAGCCGTCTGCAGTTACCAAATCACACAGTCCTACAGTGGGTGCTTGTCCTATTTTCACAACGGAAAGAGCCTTTATTTACATATCCCACAGCACACATAGGAATCACCTAAACTGCAGGCACCATAGAGTCGGATAACCGGAATGCAACATGACAGGACAACTTATTTGAGGCTAATTTACGTTGACACTGCCAGGAAACAGCTGTGGTGCTGTAACCAGGGTGGGCATGAGTCAGTACCCGTGCCAATTACTTCCGAGCAACAACTGGCGGTGTTGGAGCCCAGGGATGAGAGGAGGACAGGGTGGAGGCAGCATGACTTTTTGTCGTACACACAGCAGGGGAACAGCTGCCATTACTCAACCCCAGTAACACAGGAGCAAGTGTTGACTGTGCTAACAGCACTTACAGGCAACAACTGGCGGTGTTGGAGCCCAGGGTCCAATGCATCGACTTCAATTGCTTCCACCTCCTCTCAGGAACACAGCACTGTTGATCAACCATCTGTCTCTTCACCGCCTGCCAAATTGCCCAGTCAGTCAGAGAGTTCTGTACAGGAGCCAGCTGAGTCTCTGCTTCTGTTCTCAGAATCTGTTGGTTTGCAAACAGGGGCACAGCCAAGCAGCATTCTGGAATGTGAAGAAGAGGGAGTATGCAGTGATGCGCAACAGCTGTGTCTCTCTGAATCTGAAGAGGCGGGTGAGACAGTGCCGATGGTCAGCACACCGCAGAACGCATCTGATGATGATGAGACTCAGGTGCCAGTTTCTGTTGAGCATGGTGGTGGCCAGACCACCCAACAGCAGCAGGTGTTGGAAGAGGTTAGTGGAGATGATGAGGTCCAAGACCCAACATGGCGTGAGGAACAGGAAGGTGGTGGTAGCAGCTCTGAGGAAGCGATTGCCCCAACGGTAGGTACAAACAGGAGGGAGAGTTAGGCTGCATACTCTGTTGCCTGTAGCCTCCATTTTGGCACCTGTTCGGATTTCTCTTCCAAAAGTCTAAACGGACGCTCCCAGGACTTGCACTGCGTGGTCCTTTTTTCACACACTTGCAGATGATATTTGCTATGTCAAATGCAAGCTGTGTAATCAAAAAGTAAAAAGAGGTAAAGTGTCAGTAACCTCAATACCACAAATATGTGTAAACATGTGCGGAGAAAACACGTAGTTGAGTTACAAAGACACACTGAAGATGTACAGTCTATAGAGAATCACTGCACAAGTTTAACTGCATATGTCATGGTTAAATTTGAAATTTTTATTGCACACTTGATGTGAAAAAAGAAAATAGCTATGAGACTACTGACTGACGTTTTGGGCAACGCAGTGGCCTTTATCAAATAGTCGCTGGAAGAGATAGAAAAATTTACAGTCAATGACAATGTATAATATATACAATATATACAATAAATACATAGGGTGAAGAATATATATACATAGGAATTAGGCAACATGTTAAACATTTGGGTGATACTGTAGAACACGGAGAATTATCCCTCTAGGGTATGCGGGTGGATAATGTAGTTTTTTGTTGATTTTTGGGAGTGTGTAGAAAACAGGGGTGATGGGGTATTGAATATTAAGGAATGTCATAGTCTTACAGTCTATGGTGATCAATTAAAGATGTTTTGTCAGGATACGATCAATTTTTTGACAGATGTAAAATGTAGGGTCACAATTGAGTTGTCTGTAGGTTAGGTTAACTGACAGTTGTCTATGAATTTCGGCAATAGATTGGGTCTTATTCATAATAACGATAGCACCCCCTTATCTGCTGGTTTAATAATAATGTTGGGGTTATCTTTCAGAGATTTTATGGCTTGTTTATCTGTGGGTGTCAGGTTGTGGCGTATCGGGTGTAGGCCCAATCTCGGCAAACCATCCACGAGCACAGGCTCTGAATGCTGGCATTGCAAAACTCCTGTCCCTTGAAATGCTGTCATTCAGGCTGGTGGAGACTGACAGTTTACGGAACTTAATGGCATTGGCAGTCCCACAATACAATGTGCCAAGCTGATTTTATTTCAGCAGGCAAGCCGTCCCTGGTCTGCAAAAGCATGTTGTTGAGGTTAAAATTAAACATGCGCTACTAAACTCCGTCAGTAGCAATGTCCACCTGACCACCGCTGCGTGGACCAGTACCCATGGCCAGGGACGATACCTTTCCCTTACTGCCCATTGGGTCAATGTTGTGGAGCCGGGTACAGATCTTGCGAGTGGCGCTGTACGTGTTCAGGCAACTACAAGGATTGCGGGAATCAAGTCTGTACACATTGACTCCTCCTTCTCCATTTCCTCAGAAACATCGTTGCAGGAGCCGTCACGGTCTACCTCCACATGGACCCGTGAACGCTTAATAAGAATCTTTAGTTATATAGCGCCAACAGATTACGCAGCGCTTTACAGTTTAACAGTTTCAGAACACAAGTCATAAGTGACAACGTTAACAATACAATAATTAAAGCAATATAAGCCGCCCCTGCTCGTGAGACCTTACAATCTACAATGAGGAGGGGGAGCTACAAAGTACAGTTGTTTATATACAATGGTTTATTTACAATGATGGTCCAGCCATTTTCAGGGAGTGAGGGATGGATGGAGATAGTGAATGGGCTACACACACACACAGTTACACGTAGAATGACTTTGATTAGTGAATGTGATAGGCCGCTCTGAACAAATGTGTTTTGAGTGTGGAAGTAGGGCTGTTAATGGGGATGTTGAAGTCTCCAAGGATAAGGGTTGGTACTTCTGAGGACATGAAAGTGCGGCAGCCAGGCAGAGAAGTGGTCAAGGAACTGTGTGGGCGAGCCTGGGGTCCGATATATTACCGCTACTCTAAGGGAGAGGGGACGAAAGAGCCTGATGGTGTGGACCTAATAATTTGCAAAATCTTAATATAAAATTTACATGTTACATATTTACATCTAGTATAAAACATTTAACCATTAAGCCTACTTACAGAACAAGGAAGTGTAAAAAAACTTGTGCTTAAAAAAAAAAGTGCAAATAAAATGTGAGAAGGGCAGTGTAACAAATAATTTAGGAAAAAGATAAACTAACATCAAGTGCTGTGTGCTGTGTAAGAGCCAGACACATTAACATGAAATCAGTCTGGAATAGCGGTGATTTTCTCCCCATAACCCGAGTAACATTCTGGGGAGAGGGGTGTAGAGTCAACGATCAGCAACTAGCTACGGTAGTTCAAATACCTGAAAAAAAAAAAAAAAAAAAAAGGTTATTTAACATTCATAAGATACATTTTATTTTATCAAAAAAAAAAATATATTTAACATTCATAAGATACATTGTATTTAAAAAAAAAGAAAAATTTATTTAACATTCCTAAGATAAAATTTTTTTAAAACATAAAAACTATAATACACAGCAGGATCTTTAGTAAAAACCAGACTTACCACTGTAACCTCTTAATCCTTGCAAGCTTCAACACAACGTTGACAAGGTACACAGCAGGGGTGGTCGGTCTCCTAGACAACGAGCAAACTCCTTCATGTTGAGAGAGGCCACCATCTCCTTAGCTTTCTGGTACTTTTCTGTGGGAATGAGCTTGTCTCCAACCAGCCAGGAATATCCATATGAATGGCACACCATGGTTTGGTATTAGCACCCAGTACCAAAAGTGAAGCCAACCACAGTTCCCATTTCCATGAACTTTATTTGATATACTGGCTGGCCAAACATTAGTTTCTCACAAAGGAGCTGAAGACCCTGAGTGGCAGTAGGTGCAAGTCTCTCCAGCATGACCTGTTTGTTAGATATTTGCTCTCTACACCTAAAGAACATCTCTAGAATCCGCCCTTTTCTCACCATGGAAACAACAAAAACCCTCACTGTAGCATTGATCCACTCCCGCCTGGACTACTGCAATGCTCTATTACTTGGCCTCCCCATTACTCGACTATCCCCTCTCCAGTCCATCCTTAATGCAGCAGCCAGGGTCATCCATCTGGCTAATCGGTACTCGGACGCGTCTCTCTTCGCCAGTCCTTACACTGGCTGCCCATTCATTATAGGATCCAATTCAAAGTACTGGTTCTCACCCACAAAGCTCTCCACAGTGCAGCACCCCCCTACATCTCCTCCCTCATTTCTATCTATCGGCCTAACCGACTGCTGCGCTCTGCAAATGACTTTCGACTAACCTCTGCAGTAATCCGTACCTCCCACTCCCGACTCCAAGACTTCTCCCGCACTGCGCAAATCCTCTGGAATGCTCTACCACAAGAAATTAGGACTATCCACAATTTGCCTGGTTTCAGGCGCTCCCTCAAAACACATTTGTTCAGAGTGGCCTATCACATTCAATAACCAAAGTCGTTCTATGTTTAAGTGTGTATGTGGAGCCCATTCACTACCTCCATCCATCCTCACTCCCTCAAGATGGCTGGACCATCATTGTAAATGCACCATTGTATATATACACCTGTACTTTGTATTCTCCCCACCTCATTGTAGATTGTAAGCTCTCACGAGCAGGGTCGGCTTATTTTGCTTTAATTATTGTATTGTTAACGTTGTTACCTATGACTTGTGTTTTGAAACTGTTAAAGTGTAAAGCGCTGCGGAATATGTTGGCGCTATATAAATAAAGATTATTATTATTATTATTATATCAGAGGCAGAAGAGGATTGGGCCTTGACAAGGTGCCCGATTGCATCTTAAGTCTTATTGAATGTTGGAGCCAGTCCACCGTATAAAAGCAGCCATAGAGTGTCCGGGTACCTGCTTGGATTTCGATCAAAATGAAGACTACTTTGATGTACATGTACACCAATTCGAGAAAAATGACAAGGATGAGGCAGTAAGACACGCTCAGCAGAGTACAAGCAGCATTGCTTGAAGAAGTAACTTGAGCGTGATCAAAATTGAATAAATTAAAATCTCAGACTACAGTGAACACAACTCTTAGCTGTGAAAGGGCTTTTTGTGTCCTTCTACAGTGTTTTCAACCAATGTATTGGATACGGATGGAAGCACGTCACACTATAATTTCAATTGAATGGAGCAGCAAGAATTACACTAAAGAAAAAAAAAAAAAAAAGAGTGTGAGAGTGACATGTGCAGATGCCTACATACAGCGTTGTATGCCGAGCAAACTGCAGCGCGTCACCTGCACTCACACACACACCTTGCAGAGCTGTGAAAAAAACACTGCAAGGCAAAAGGAAGATGTACACAGCGGTTGGTAAAGTAGCCTGCCTAAAGCACAGTACACAAAATCGCAATCTCTAACTGTCCCTCAGAGTCAGCAGAGCAGCGTTCTGTCCCAAACTGAATTAACAGCACAGTGACGCTAAAATGGCGGCTTTATCCGACAACAATACCTTCCTTGTGTCACGGTTAGGGTAGCGTGTGTCTATTATATGAGTGTCTGTAAAATGTAACGTTACGCAGACTTATTCTGCCCTTGGGACGCAAAAATAAGACAGCAGTAATCATTTACTGTATAAAACTCCACCTATGCGCAACAAAACAAGCACGTTCCCTCTTACGGTTCCTGCGCTGACATGTGAGTAGGGAGTTTGGAGACGTTCCTGAATTTATCCCAGGTATCCAAGCATATCAGGCCGATAGGAGAGCATTAAAACCACCCACGGTGGTGACTTAAATATGGTGAATCGAACCAGTGAAGAACTGTAGGTCGATGTGAATGAATGTGCGATCACATGACACACGTTTATAATAACCCTTGCTAGACACGAGTAACTTTGTAGACATTTGGACACACCTGAACCCAGATGGCAGTGAATATTCATTCTATTCGGCGCCACATGACTCTTGGTCCAGAATAGATTATATATTGCTAGCACAGGAGCTATTAAGGGGAGTGGAAGAGGCAGATGTGCACAGCGTAGCTATATATGACCACGCGCCCGTATCAGTGACCCTGCCAGATATGGTGCAGATGGGGCCAAACCAAACTTGGCGCTTCCCGACCTATTTGTTAATGGATGAGAAGTTTCGACATCATGTGAAGCAATGGTGTTTTTAATATGTAAGGGATAATGGAGATACTAGGGATAGGCCGGAACTTTTATGGGCAGCAGGGAAGGGAGTAATGCGCGGGAAACTAATAGGTTATCAGACAACGCTAAAAAAGAAGATGGCGACAAACTACTCGCAGGCTAGCAGGATATTACGCGATAGGTACACGGCAAACAAGACAAGTTCATCAACACAGGTTAAAAATAGATGTAAGCAGGCTAAGGTTGACTTACACGTATGGGTATATCGACGAGAGAGAAGCAGTAATAACAATTATAGAGCCGATGTATATCGTTATGGTAGCAAATGAGGGAGACTATTATCACGACTAGCGAAAGGAAATCACATTCGTCATCAACATATTACAGCGTTAACGAATAAACATGGGATCATGAACACAGACCCTCGAACCATAAACACCATTCTACAAGAATACTACTCAGACTTATATAAGGTGGAACATATGGATAGTGAGGAGGGTAACACCTTTGTAGATGGAATACGGTTACCATCCATCACAAACTATCAGCTTCTCCTTTTAAAAAAAACAAATTGAGGTGACGGAAGTGACAGCGGTGATAAGTTACTTTAAATACGGGAAAGCTCCAGGATCTGACGGGTTTACAGCCAAATTATTAAAATTATTGAGTGAGGATATCCCGTCCACATTGGTACGCACCTTCAATCATATATTGGAGACAGGAGGGTTGCCCAGCCATTCAAACATGTCACACATGAAGTTGCTACTAAAACCAAACAAACCTTCACATCTGCCTGGATCCTATCGTACATTCTCACTCATTGACCATTATATCAAGATTTTGTCCAGGATCATGGCAGATCTTTTGAGTAGCATTGTTCCTACGCTGATAGGGCGATCACAAGTGGCCTTTGTTAGCTACTTTGTTGGCTACTATCAGTCTCACTATGCATAACACATGTGTGCAGTGGGCAGTATTACCTTTGCCTTCGGTGGAGTAGGAAAACCCCTCTCCTATCGAAGTGTTAGTTGGGGAGATGGAAGATTTGACACCGGGACCTGAATTGTAATACTTAAATGTGACAGGTGACAAATTTGTTAAGGCGCAACTCCGCGGCCCCTACGTTGAGTCTAGCCCGTGAAAATTTACTGGTTGTCAATGGGGAACCCCAACACCCCGGGGCAGCTACAGTATTTAAACAATTAGAGCTGAACCAAGATTTGCTGTATCAGGTTTATAAAATACATGTTGAAATTTTTTAGCAATTGCTGCTACCGCAGTCATATCGGAGGTTGGTAATGGACTTAGCGCATGCGCATGTACTAGGGTGACATTTGTGCCAAAAGAAAACCCTACACAGAATTATACAACGGTTTTACTGGCTGGGGGTCTATCAAGAAGTTAAACGGTATTGTAACTCTTGTCGCATGCGCCAGATACACAGTCCTCAGCCTCATTTAGTGAGTCCCTTGGTGCCATTAAAAATTTTAGAGGTCCAGTTTGAGAGAATACCCATGGATCTGGTGGAGCCGGTTAATAAATCAGCAAGGGGTCATCAACAGGGGCAATAAAAGGGGCACTGTGTGGGTCACCAGTTTTGAGCACACCCGAGTTCAAAAGAGAATTCATTGTCCAGACTGATGCGTCAGAGGTAGGTCTGGGTGCCGTGTTGTCTCAGGACTGGAGCTTAACGGGGAGGAGCATCCCATTAGTTTCCTGAGTCGAAAACTTACTCCATCAAAAAACAGAGACAGCATTGTAGAGAGAGAGTGCCTGGCGATAAAGTGGGCACTGGAGTCGTTGCACTACTATTTGTTGGGGATAACATTTTGTTTTGTAAATGATCATTCCCCTGTGACTGGCAGTGTTGTAGCCCAGGGAGTAGAGTTCAGGTGGTAGAAAGATGAACATAACAGGAGACTTGGAAAACGTTGGCAAACAGTTATTTAATCTGAAAACGGACAGGCAAATTCAGGTGAGATCCATGCCTTGTTCATTTTCAGAAAAATAAGCCGGTCTACATTGTCTGAGGATAGTCGCATGCGACGGTCTGTTAGTACACCACCTGCAGCACTAAAGACGCGCTCAGATAATACACTGGCAGCAGGGCAAGCCAGCACCTCCAAAGCATACCACACATCAAATACAAATATAACAGTAATAATAATATTATTAATAAAAAATGAAATTGCACACACAGTACACAGACACAGCTCATATGTGTGTATGAGAGAGTGTTTCTGTGTGTAGTTCATGCCTCTAGCCTAGAAGATCAGTCTTGCTAAAATCTTTAACACTGACCCCTGTTCTGTTCTTAAAATGGTGGATGCTGAACTGCTTCTCAGCCCCCTCATACACAATCATTATGTGGCACTGCTGGGCTCAGTCAGAGGCATCAGATTGAACTAGGCTGTCCTGAGTCATTCTCAATAGAACATTTTGTTCAGCAGTTCATCTAGTTCATTTAGTTCAGAGGTCACATGATGCATTTCCTATCAGCTCCTCACAGGATAGGGTGGAGAAAAACTGAACTAAATGAACTAATCTTTTGAACTAATCTTTTCAGTGAACTAGTTCATGGTGAACTAATCACCAAAATTAACTAGATTTCCCATCACTATGGTGTTGTCACGCGGTCTTATGATATGTGTACGATGTCAGTAAACTATTCTTAAAAGAACAACACTCTATACAACATATAGATTAGCAACATCAGCATGTAAATATAGAATAGATTTACCTGACATGATATCCGTTGAACTCAGGGTTAATCTTGAGGACTTGATACACTGTCACAGGAAAGAGGAGGACCGGGGGTCTAACCTGACCCTAAACTGGGGTCCTAACTAATCCCTCACCTTGGAGGTACTGATAATGGTTCAGAGGTCCAAGTCTCCAGCCTAACCCTGTCTCCTATCAGTCCCTGAACCCTGTAATCAGTCCTAAGAAGGATTCTGATTACCACCAAAGGGATATGGGCTGATCTCTGCTAAATACACAGATTAGACATATAAGACAGACTGGAGAAAACACAGACTTGCATACACACTCAAACACAGAAGGAACATAAATGATCTGGGATATTAAACTCTAAGCAAGGTGAGCTTAAAACAACTAAGGAGCTCTTTAACTTAAGTCTATACAGATACAATCCTATCTGTGGTCTGCATGAAGAATTTCACTGGCAACTCCCAACACAGACAACCAGAGATTTAAAGGAAACCAATCAACAAATAATTAATTGCAGCCGGGAGAAAACTGCACCCAGTCCCAGAACTGAGCACAGACAGAATTAACTCCCTAACTGCCAAACACAAAGAAACAGCAACTCAGCTGTGAGAAGTCAGAATGTGCAACAGCGACGATCTTCGTGGCTATGCACACATGACAGTACCCCCCCTTCTACGAGGGGCCTCCGGACCCTCAGGGCCAGGTTTGCCCGGGTGAGTTCTGTGGAAGGTCCGCACCAAACGATCTGCGTTAATCTCAGACGCAGGAACCCACGTCCTCTCCTCTGGACCATACCCCTTCCAATGCACCAAGTACTGAAGGGACCGGCGATTCAGACGTGAGTCAATGATCTTTGACACTTGAAACTCCAAGTTACCATTGACCACCACTGGAGGAGGAGGTAGAGGTGATGGTATGACTGGTGCCACGTACCTCTTAAGTAATGACTTGTGGAACACATTATGAATTTTAAACGTAGGAGGGAAGTCCAGACGAAATGCCACAGGATTAATTATGGAACTGATCCTGTACGGCCCGATGAATCTGGGGCCCAGCTTCCAGGAGGGAACTTTAAGTTTTATATTCCTGGTAGACAACCATACCAGATCGTTCACATTAAGATCTGGACCAGAAACTCTCCTCCTATTAGCCATACGTTTATAACGGTTCCCCATAGCACTCAGATTATTCAATACACCTCTCCACACTGAAGCAAGTGACGACGAGCAAGTGACGCTCCTCCTCAGGAACCCCAGAAGGGCCCCCCCCATTGAATGTACAAAACTGGGGATGAAAACCATATGCCCCAAAAAACGGGGACTTACCAGTGGACTCGCTCCGCCTGTTGTTAAGAGCGAACTCTGCCAGAGGCAAGAAAGAAGACCAGTCCTCCTGGTTCTCTGAGACAAAACACCGAAGATAAGTCTCTAGGCTTTGATTCAGACGCTCTGTCTGACCATTGGTCTGCGGATGAAAAGCCGAGGAAAATGACAATTGCATCCCCCGACGTAAACAAAATGCCCTCCAAAACTTGGACACAAACTGAGACCCCCTATCTGACACCACATCAGAAGGCAACCCATGAAGTCTCACAATCTCCCCAATGAACACCTGCGCCAGAGTTTTAGCATTAGGGAGGGCAGGAAGAGCAATGAAATGTGCCATCTTACTGAACCTGTCAACAACCACCAGTATGACAGTCTTCCCTGACGACTGAGGAAGGTCCGTGATGAAGTCCATAGACAAATGAGTCCATGGACGCTCCGGAAGTTTCAAGGGTAAGAGGGTCCCAGACGGACGGGTATGAGGGGTCTTAGAGCGAGCACAAACCCCACAGGACGCGACAAAAGTTAAAACATCTTTATTAACGTTAGGCCACCAAAACCGGCGAGAAAGGAGATCTAAAGTAGCCTTACTCCCTGGATGTCCTGCTAAAGCAGAATTATGATGTGCCTCAATAACCTTTTGTCTCAACTGATTTGGGACAAACAGTCTCCCTGGAGGTCCTGCAGGGGCGTCCCCCTGAGCCTCTAACACCTCCTCCTCAAGCTCAGAACATACAGCCGACACTACCACCCCCTCCTGAAGGATGGGAATCGGGTCATCCATTTTCCCGGCCCCTGGGAAACTGCGAGACAAGGCATCCGCCTTAACATTCTTAGATCCAGGGCGATAAGTGACAACAAAATTAAACCTGGTAAAAAACAACGACCATCGAGCTTGTCTGGAATTCAGACGCTTAGCAGATTCCAAATACAGCAGGTTCTTGTGATCAGTAATGACGGTGACCGGGTGGACTGCCCCCTCCAAAAAGTGACGCCATTCTTCAAAAGCCAACTTAATGGCCAAAAGTTCCCTATTGCCGATATCATAATTCCTTTCGGCGGACGACAATTTTTTAGAAAAGAAAGCGCACGGATGCCATTTACCAGGGGACGGACCCTGGGACAATATTGCACCCACCCCTACGTCAGACGCGTCCACCTCCACAACGAACGGCTGTGATGCATCTGGTTGGATGAGAACGGGTGCCGAAGCAAAACATTTTTTCAAAGAGGAAAAAGCTTGGCAAGCTTTGTCCGACCATTTAGAAAAATCCGTCCCTTTTCTTGTCATGTCAGTGAGAGGTTTGACAACAGATGAGAAATTACAAATAAATTTCCGGTAGTAGTTAGCAAACCCCAGAAAACGCTGCAGAGCCTTAAGATCCTCTGGCTGATCCCATTCAAGCACTGCTCTCACCTTTTCAGGGTCCATACGGAAACCGGAGGCTGACACCAAGAAACCCAAAAACTGAAGTTCCTGTACGGCGAATACACACTTTTCCAGTTTGGCGTATAGTTTATTGTCTCGCAAGATCTGCAACACCTGTCTCACATGCTCCTGGTGAGACACAAGATCTGGTGAGTAAATTAAAATGTCATCCAAATATACGACCACAAACAGCCCCACCAGATGACGAACAATGTCATTAACAAAATGTTGGAATACTGCTGGTGCAGTAGTCAGACCAAAAGGCATGACAAGGTTCTCATAATGTCCCTCCGGCGTGTTAAACGCCGTTTTCCACTCATCCCCCTCTTTTATCCTAATCAGATTATACGCCCCCCTGAGATCCAATTTAGAGAACCATTTGGCGCCAACAATTTGATTGAAGAGATCAGGAATCAGAGGGAGTGGATACGGATCTCGAACAGTAATCCGATTAAGTTCGCGGAAATCCAAGCAAGGGCGTAGGCCTCCATCTTTTTTCTTCACAAAGAAGAACCCCGCGGCCACTGGGGAAGATGAAGGTCTAATATGCCCTTTGGCCAGACTTTCCGAAATATAATCTTTCATAGCCTGCCTCTCAGGACCAGAAAGGTTATATAACCTAGCTTTAGGTAACTTAGCATCAGGAAGTAAATTAATAGAGCAGTCATACACGCGATGAGGAGGCAACTCCTGACACCCCTCCTCAGAGAACACATCCCCAAAGTCCTCCAAAAAAGGAGGCAAAGTACTAGGCACGACCGCACTGATGACTGTGTTCATGCAGTTACTTTTGCAAAACTCCCCCCATTGGCTTATATCTCTGGACTGCCAATTAATCACAGGGTTATGTTTAACCAACCAAGGAAGTCCCAACACAATAGGAGTAGGTAGACCCTCCAACACATAACAAGATAATAGTTCCCTATGTATTGCCCCTACCCGAAGGTCAATGTTATGAACCTCATGAACAAAGCTACCTTGGCCGAGAGGCCTGGCGTCAATGGAGAATATAGGGATCGGTTTGACCAATACACTCAGATGCATACCTTGAGCCTGAGCAAACTGAGCGTCAACCAGATTAGCCCCGGACCCACTATCAAGAAGAACAGAAAATCTCTCCACTCTCGTACCAACCACCACCTCCACTGGTACAAGGAACTGAGAAGAACTAGCGGACGAAATACATACTCCCAGGTTGTCGTCCACCACACAACCTGGGATTAACAGTTTTCCGGCGACTTTTTGCTCAACAAGGCACGGGATGGACATCCCCCAACAAAATGTCCCTCTTTCCCGCAGAAGAAACACCTTCTAGTCCTGCGGCGTACCGCCAATCCCCTCCTACGAAATTATGTCCCTCCCAACTGCATAGGCTCCTCCGAACAGACAAGGGGAACCTCAACATAAGGGACTTTAGTAGTAGGTGGAGTAACAACAGGGGCGGAGTTACCTCGCACCTCTCCCGGAGCCGTCTATCAGTACGGATAGCTAGGGCCATAGCAGCCTCCAGTGATGGAGGAGAATCATACTGAGCCAAAACGTCCTTTAATTTGTCAGAAAGCCCATGACAAAACTGGCTCCTAAGAGCTGGGTCATTCCACTGAGCATCTGTGGCCCATCTACGGAACTCAGAAGCAAATTCCTCCGCCGGACGATCTCCCTGCTGCATCTTACGTAATTTTGTCTCAGCAAGAGAGACCCGATCTGGGTCATCATATACCAAACCCAGGGCAGTAAAAAATCGATCTACTGACTGTAGAGCCGGGGATCCCGGAGGAAGGGAGAAGGCCCAGGATTGAGGGTCCCCTTGTAGGAGCGAGATAACAATTCCCACTCTCTGCTCTTCACTCCCTGATGATCGAGGCCGAAGCCGAAAATACAATTTACATGCTTCCCTGAAGGTAAAAAATTTGTCTCGCCCACCAGTGAACCTGTCCGGGAGAGCTACTTTAGGTTCAAATCTGGTTTGCTCCGAGGGAGACAAAACTTTGGACTTAATGTCCGTCAGCTCCATGGATAATCCCTGCAACTGCAGAGCCAGCTGGGCTACTGGATCCATGGCAACTGGGAATAATTTTATTGGCCAGTGAAAATGTCACGCGGTCTTATGATATGTGTACGATGTCAGTAAACTATTCTTAAAAGAACAACACTCTATACAACATATAGATTAGCAACATCAGCATGTAAATATAGAATAGATTTACCTGACACGATATCCGTTGAACTCAGGGTTAATCTTGAGGACTTGATACACTGTCACAGGAAAGAGGAGGACCGGGGGTCTAACCTGACCCTAAACTGGGGTCCTAACTAATCCCTCACCTTGGAGGTACTGATAATGGTTCAGAGGTCCAAGTCTCCAGCCTAACCCTGTCTCCTATCAGTCCCTGAACCCTGTAATCAGTCCTAAGAAGGATTCTGATTACCACCAAAGGGATATGGGCTGATCTCTGCTAAATACACAGATTAGACATATAAGACAGACTGGAGAAAACACAGACTTGCATACACACTCAAACACAGAAGGAACATAAATGATCTGGGATATTAAACTCTAAGCAAGGTGAGCTTAAAACAACTAAGGAGCTCTTTAACTTAAGTCTATACAGATACAATCCTATCTGTGGTCTGCATGAAGAATTTCACTGGCAACTCCCAACACAGACAACCAGAGATTTAAAGGAAACCAATCAACAAATAATTAATTGCAGCCGGGAGAAAACTGCACCCAGTCCCAGAACTGAGCACAGACAGAATTAACTCCCTAACTGCCAAACACAAAGAAACAGCAACTCAGCTGTGAGAAGTCAGAATGTGCAACCGCGACGATCTTCGTGGCTATGCACACATGACAGGTGTACACCTTGGTGGCGCTGTCACAAAACTTCGCCACATTTGTAACATACAGCTCTTGCCCTGTGCAGAGGCGCTGCTTGTGCTCTCTCTTGTTGCAGAGGTGTCTACAATGCCTCGACGCACAGAGCTGCTTTGTAAAGCAGTAGCAGCAGCAGCGCTCTCGGCTGGAATGGAGAACATTATGGATTTCAACAGTGTGTCTTGGTCCTCCAGCATTTTACGGTCCCGGTTCAACGGTGTGATGAGGCTTTGTAAGTTGTCCCAGTAGCGAGGGTCTAGGAGGGTGTACACCCAATAATCTGACGTGGTGAGAATGTGGCCGATGCAGCGGTCGTTTCTCAGGCAGTGCAGCATGAAATCAACCATGTGCTGCAGACTCACAAATGGCCAACAAACGCTGTCCTCTGGAAGAGCGTCACACTAATAGATTTTTGTAAATTTAAAATAGAATAAAGCAGCAGCAATTTTTGAAAAATTACAAGGATGAACCAGTGACAGACACTCAGCAGAGTACACGCTGCGGTGGTTGAAGTGGAGCGGGATCTACACTCCTACAAAAAAATGAAACCTCAGACTACAGTGAACACTGAAACACAACTGTTCACTTGCTGTGAAAGGCCTTTTTGTGGACTTCTATTAAGTTTGCAAGCAATGTATTGTATTTTGATGGAAGAGCGTCACACTAATAGATTTTTGTAAATTTAAAATAGAATAAAGCAGCAGCAATTTTTGAAAAATTACAAGGATGAGCCAGTGACAGACACTCAGCAGAGTACACGCTGCGGTGGTTGAAGTGGAGCGGGAGCTACACTCCTACAAAAAAATGAAACCTCAGACTACAGTGAACACTGAAACACAACTGTTCACTTGCTGTGAAAGGCCTTTTTGTGGACTTCTATTATGTTTGCAAGCAATGTATTGTATTTTGATGGAAGAGCGTCACACTAATATATTTTTGTAAATTTAAAATAGAATAAAGCAGCAGCAATTTTTGAAAAATTACAAGGATGAGCCAGTGACAGACACTCAGCAGAGTACACGCTGCGGTGGTTGAAGTGGAGCGGGATCTACACTCCTACAAAAAAATGAAACCTCAGACTACAGTGAACACTGAAACACAACTGTTCACTTGCTGTGAAAGGCCTTTTTGTGGGCTTCTATTAAGTTTGCAAGCAATGTATTGTATTTTGATGGAAGAGCGTCACACTAATAGATTTTTGTAAATTTAAAATAGAATAAAGCAGCAGCAATTTTTGAAAAATTACAAGGATGAGCCAGTGACAGACACTCAGCAGAGTACACGCTGCGGTGGTTGAAGTGGAGCGGGATCTACACTCCTACAAAAAAATGAAACCTCAGACTACAGTGAACACTGAAACACAACTGTTCACTTGCTGTGAAAGGCCTTTTTGTGGACTTCTATTATGTTTGCAAGCAATGTATTGTATTTTGATGGAAGAGCGTCACACTAATATATTTTTGTAAATTTAAAATAGAATAAAGCAGCAGCAATTTTTGAAAAATTACAAGGATGAGCCAGTGACAGACACTCAGCAGAGTACACGCTGCGGTGGTTGAAGTGGAGCGGGATCTACACTCCTACAAAAAAATGAAACCTCAGACTACAGTGAACACTGAAACACAACTGTTCACTTGCTGTGAAAGGCCTTTTTGTGGACTTCTATTAAGTTTGCAAGCAATGTATTGTATTTTGATGGAAGAGCGTCACACTAATAGATTTTTGTAAATTTAAAATAGAATAAAGCAGCAGCAATTTTTGAAAAATTACAAGATGAGCCAGTGACAGACACTCAGCAGAGTACACGCTGCGGTGGTTGAAGTGGAGCGGGATCTACACTCCTACAAAAAAATGAAACCTCAGACTACAGTGAACACTGAAACACAACTGTTCACTTGCTGTGAAAGGCCTTTTTGTGGACTTCTATTAAGTTTGCAAGCAATGTATTGTATTTTGATGGAAGAGCGTCACACTAATAGATTTTTGTAAATTTAAAATAGAATAAAGCAGCAGCAATTTTTGAAAAATTACAAGGATGAGCCAGTGACAGACACTCAGCAGAGTACACGCAGCATTAGTTGAAGTAACTGTAGCGTGATCTGCACTCAAAAAAAAAAAAAAAAAATCACAGACTGCAGTGAACACTGAAACACAACTGTTCACTTGCTGTGAAAGGCTCCATTGTGGACTTCTATAGTGTTTGCAACCAAGGTATTGTATACGGATGGAAGCACGTCACACTATTATTTCAATTACATGGAGCAGCAAGAATTACACTGAAGAAAAAAAAAAGAGTCTGTGAGTGACACGTGCAGATGCCTACAGACAGCGTTGCATACAGAGCAAACTGCAGCGTCACCTGCACTCACACACACCTTGCAGAGCTGTTAAAACAACACTGCAGGCAAAAGGAAGCTTTACACAGCCGGTGGTAAACTAGCCTGCCTAAAGCACAGTACACTAAATCGCAATCTCTAACTGTCCCTCAGAGTCAGCAGAGCAGCGTTCTTTCCCTGAGTTCACAGCACAGTGACGCTAAAATGGCGGCGGCGCCTTTTATAGTGCATTCTGACATCATTTCAGCATCCAATCACAGCCATGCCATTAGTTAACATGACCGCAGCAGTACAGGATGTGCCCACACTTCTTAGGATTCCTCATTGGCTGACTAAAATCACATTGTCTCTCAAAGAATTATGGGAACTTCCGATTCCGGTATACGATATATGGAAAATATCGGAACTAAGTATCGGAATTCCGATCCAGCGAATATCGGCCGATACCCGATACTTGCGGTATCGGAATGCTCAACACTACTCAAGAGCAAACTGCTCCAGCTGTCTCATGTTTGAAAGTTGGCTTTTACAGATGGCATGTTTCAGCTCCAAAGATGCTCAATACGATTTGGGTCAGGGCTCATAGAAGGCCACTTCAGAATAGTCCAATGTTTTCATCATAGCCATTCTTGGGTGCTTTTAGCTGTGTGTTTTGGGTCATTAACCTTTTGCAAGACCCATGATCTGCGACTGAGACCAAGCTTTCTGACTCTGGGCAGCACATATCTCTCTACAATCTCTTGATAGTCTTGAGATTTCATTGTACCCTGCACAGATTCTAGACACCCTGTTCCAGATGCAGCAAAGCAGCCCCAGAACATAACAGAGCCTCCTCCATGTTTTACAGTAGGGACAGTGTTCTTTTCTTGATATGCTTCATTTTTACATCTGTGAAAATAGTCTTTTAGGTGGTGTACAATCCTCTGGATTTTTGTGGGTCACAAGCTCTACTCTTTGCAAGCATCTTATAAAAACAAAGAGACTGAAAATGTTTTTGCTACTGCACTTGGGGACACTTTCAAAGTTTTCCCAATTCTTCAGACTGACTGACCTTCATTTCTTAAAGTAATGATGGTCACTCGTTTTTCTTTACTTACCTGCTTTTTTCTTGCTATAATACAAATTCTAGCAGTCTATTCAGTAGGACTATCAGCTGTGTATCCTCCAGACTTCTGCACAACACAACTGAAGGTCCCAACCCCATTTATAAGGCCAGAAATCCCGCTTATTAAACCTGACAGGGCACACCTGTGAAGTGAAAACCATTTCCGGTGACTATCTCTTGAAGCTCATCAAGAGAATGCCAAGAGTGTGCAAAGCAGTAATCAAAGCAAAAGGTGGCTTCTTTGAAGAACCTAGAATATAAGACATATTTTCAGTTGTTGCACACTTTTTTGTTAAGTGTAATGTATAATTCCACAAGTGTTAATTCATAGTTTTGATGCCTTCAGTGTGAATGTACAATTTTCATAGTCATGAAAATACAGAAAAATCTTTAAATGAGAAGGTGTGTCCAAACTTTTGGTCTGTACTGTGTATGTAATATATATATCAGTGCTAGGAATGCAGTTAGTGTATGTGGGTATATAGATATCAGTGCCAGGTAGTAAGGCATTGCATTGTATATAGCATACTTTATTGCACACAGCAAGAGGGTCCATTCCATTACTGTCTGCTGCTGCCTATTACAGATATTTACCATATGTACATAGCCCCAGGTATCAGTGGCCAGGAATAATTTGTTTTTGCATCTTAATCCTGATTATTTTAATTAAAAGCAATCCAGAGCACACTTTTTTTCTCTATTTGCTTGTTGGCACTGCAGAATACAGCCAGATCCTTTCCATAGTACAGCGTTAAAATACAGTCATTTGAAACAGGGGTTTGGCCGTCACACTGATCTCATAAGAGTGCGCAGAAAATTCTGCCATTTTTGGGGTAGTGTAACATTTTTTTGGAGTGTCTTATACAAGTTCTTGACAACAGTTTGCTTAAAAAAAAATATTTAGCTACAGGGCAGATATTTTACACTGTGTTTTGTCCGCCACACAGATCGCCTATTATTGTGCTATAAATTGAGGCATTTCAGGGTCCAATTGAATTTTTTTGTTGTGTGTTAGCCTAGTCTTTGACACTATTTTGCTACCCCCCCAAAAAAAGAAAACAGCCCAGATATTTTAAACTGGGGTATCTTCATCACAGGCATCACATATCATTGCGCTCAAAATAGTGCCATTTCAGCCCTCCGCTTAATTTTTTTGCGCTGTGTCTTAACCAACTTATTGACACAATTTTGCTGTAAAAAAAACCCCACAGGCCCGATAATTTCAAGTCTGGTATCTCCGTCACACGCATCACCTATCTGTGGGAAAAAATTGGGGCATTTTTTGTGCTCCATTGAACTTTTTTGCTGTGTCTTAGCCTAGTTATTCCCACTCTTGTGCTGTTAAAAAAAAATACAGGACAGATAATTTCAAGTCTGGTATCTCTGTTACACGCATCACCTATCTGTGGGGGAAAAAATTGGGCCATTTTTTGGGCTCCATTGAACTGTTTTTGCTGTATCTTAGCCTAGTTATTCCCACTCTTGTGTTGTTTTAAAAAAATATTGCAGTGCATGTAAAATGGGCAAGGCGCATGCCAAGGGACAGGGAAGTGGACGTGATGATGGTGCATGAGTAGGCGAGTCCAAGGTCCTGGGCAAGCTAAAATTGGCGCACAACAAACACCCACATCTTCTTGCTCGACCTTCCTGTCACAATTACTAGGGGACCGCAGTAGCACACCACTATTGAACCCAGAGCAGTGTAAAAAGGTTGTTGGTTGGATAGAGGATAATGCTTCCAGTCAGTTTGCCACCACCACCACTCCACACAGTCAAGTCTTAGTAGCTGTGAGTGTGGACCGCATATTCCTCACCCTGATCCTCCTTCCTCCCACAATGCCGAGTGCCGTGAGACAACTGATCCCACACTTGGACACTCCGAAGAGCTGTTCACTTTTCCATTTAGAGATTCGGGCCTCACTCCCGATACAGTTAAAGCGGGGAAGACGAGATTGCATGTAGCGATGCCCAAATATTTGAGCAGCCACGTTCACATGAAGGCAGCGGTGGGAATTTGTCACAAGAGGTGGACGATGATGAGACACAATTGCCCGAAAGTCAGGAGGAGGAACAGGGTTCGGAAGTGGAAGACGAGGTCGTGGATAATATAGTAACTGACCCAATCTGGTAGGAGGACATGCAGAGCGAGGAAATCAGCACACGGGAAGGGAGGCGTAGCACCCCAACAGGCAGGAAGAAGAATTGTGTTGGCCAGAGACAGAAGACAGGCAACCGTTCCCCGTAACACCAACATGACGGAAGTTGCCAATACAACTGTTAGGTCTTCCAGAGTCTGGTTGTTTTTTAAAGACATTGCCGATAACCCCAAACAGGCCATTTGCACCACCTGCCAGGTCCGCATCATCAGGGATAGCAAAATTAGCAGCCTGATCAGCACCAGCATGATCAGGCACATGGCAGCAAAGCACCCAACTTTGTGGGCCGAACCCCAGGGTCCTGGAACAGTATCTGCGGGTGACACCAGTGCTTCTTCCGCTGTTGTGCGTGCAAACCGTGTTGTGTTGTGCGTGCAAACCAATCCCCTGTCCATGCTGCCTGCGAAGATGCCTCCTGCCCTGCACATGTTGTTGCACATACTCAACTAGCACTAGGGGCGCACCTATAATGAGGCCAGCTGAGCAGTCAGATAACTTGGATCCAGCAATCCTGTTTGTCAGTGAGAGAAGATAAGAGAAAAGTGCTGCAGGACTCAGGAGGGAGGAGAGGGGAGGAGGCTGCCTGACTACTTTCACTTTTAATATAAACTGCAGTTGGCTCTGCCTCCTCCACCCCCTCCAGCCCTGAAAGTGAAATCGTCCATCTACCGCTCTGAAACAAGTGACTGTGTCTGTGTTCATCACATACCTGACCTTCAGAAGATAAATGCTCCCTCCTCTATCCTCCTGGCACAGTAGTGATGAGTCCCCATGGTTGTGTTACCTTACACACCATGCCCTCACAGTCTGCACTGGCAGCTTTGTCAAGGGACAGACTGCTCACAGGACATTGGTGGCCAAGCACAACACCAGCTCCTGCCCTCAGTGCAACTTTAGGTAACTTTTCAGCTCACATACTGGCTGCTTTATGTAGGGTACAGTGCAGTGTGTGTAGTATACAGTGTATTCCATTGATTTTTGTGTGATTACCATATGTATAGAAGAACCTGAAGACCCACCTGTTCCGACAAGCCTACAGCCTGCAATGATCCTCAGTCTACTGAACCATCGCACGACCAGCTCTACCCTTTACTAGTGTATCCTCACCCATCCCTGTAGACTGTGAGCCCTCGCGGGCAGGGTCCTCTCTCCTTCTGTACTTGTGTGTCCCTTGTCTAGCACATGTTTATTGTACCTGTCTATATTTTCCCTTTTCATATGTAAAGCGCCATGGAATAAATGGCGCTATATAAATGTATAATAATAATGTCCCTGCAGTAGAATCCCACGGGTCATTTTATCCAAATTTCTTCTCTGAATGGATCAGAGAAGAAAGGCGAGACGTTTCCAGCAAACCATCTTTATAAACAGATATTGCAAGTGCAGGTTCTGTGGAGCAGGCTGTGGAGTTATGCATATTTGTACTTTTATAGTAATTTCCGACTTTTTAGAGCTGCGTCCCTGCACATGCACAGTTCATGCGTCATAACCAGGAAGTACGGATGCGCCGGGGTCTGTACTGTTCGGCTGTTTCCATGCCCATAGGCACCCGTTGTAAATTTGCACATGGTGCTACGGATCCGTGTAGATCCACGGCATCATGTTACTTTTCACGGAGACCAAAAACGCATTTCGATGCAGATTTTATCTCCGTGAAAAATACATTTTGCCACAGATACACACAGATCCAGGGCAAAACAGTGACACCTGGATGCACACGCAAGTGTTTCCGTCTCCATTGAAAGTCAATGAGGTTGAAAACTGATCCATGTGCATCCAGTTTGTGACGGATTCACACGCATAGAAAAATATGCAAGTGTGAAACCATACTAAGAGGTAAGAGATTGTGTCTCCAAGTTCGCCACCAAAAATGTTACCCATAGAAACACCCCTTTTCAGGAGCGGACACAGACAGCGGGCCCGATGCAAAAGCGATATAAGGGTCTTTAGAGCCCAAAAACTCATCATAATGCACAATTCCTCTTCCTTTTGACATAGGCATGGAAACCTTGCCTCTTGGGCTGCTGTGCAGCTGCACAGGCAGCATTCATGGTATATCTGCCTCTTTTCATTCCTCTCCATACCTCGATTACACCCTCCTCACACCTCTTCGTCATCCAATTCAGCAGGTTTCAGTGCGATTTGCTAATCTCTAGGCATCTGGCAGACAGGGGTGCATCTATCATGAGGAAACCTCAATTGGTTGCCTCAGGCGGCTCCACCTGCTGGTAAACACAGGGCGGCATCCGCAGGGGGCCTCATGGTAGCACAGGCCCCCCTGTGGATTCCACTCCTGCTTCTATAGTTTGAACGAATTGTTCCAGGTGCCGGTCTAACTTCTGCAGCTCAGCACGAAGGGGAGCGATTATGTCATCACTGAGCGTCCCTGTACTGAGCCGTGCAGAGCGGCAGACACACGCTGAGGAGACCGGAGCAGCAAGGTGAGAGGTGAGTATTTACTTTTTTTTTGTGAATCTGTGAGTACACTGATGGAAGACTATAGGGATGGGCATGATAATATATGGAGGACTATATTGAAAACTATGGGATGCATTATACTATATGGAAGACTATGGGGGTGCATTATACTATATGGAGAACTATGGGGGTGCATTATACTATATGGAGGACTATGGTGGTGCATTATACTATATGGAGGACTATAGGGGGTGCAATATACTATATGGGTGGACTATGGCATGCATTATACTATATGGAGGACTATGGGGTGCATTTTACTATATGGAGGACTATGTGGAGTGTATTATACTATATCGGGGGTGCTTTATACTTTATGGAGGGCTATGGGGTGCATTATATTATTTGGAGGACAATGGGGGTGCATTATACTATATAGAGGACTATGAGGTGCAATATACTATATGGAGGACTATGGGGGCTGCAATATACTATAAGGAGGACTATGGGGTGCATTATACTATGTGGAGGACTATGGATGGTGCATTATAATATATGGAGCCAATTATGCTATATGGAAGCCATGATAATACTTGGAGGGCTATGAGGTAGCCTTTATACTTTATAGGGGCTATTTGAGGGCTGTGTTGGGGTCATTATACAGTGTGAAGAGGTGTTGGGGACATTATACTGTATGTAGGTGAGTTATACTACATGGGGGGTTGTGTGGGGGTCACAGTTGGGGATCATACTGTGCTGGGGTAGTTGAGGGGAGTACAGTAGGTTCATCATACAGTGTTTGTGGAGGTTACCATGGAAGAATTCACTGTGGGGGATTTTACATTGTGGGGCACTTTTGTTGGCATCATACTTCATGGAGGCAATGAAAAAGGAATGTAGGGGCTTCAATAGAAGGAGAATTACTTTGTAAGGGTTGCAGAGTTGTGAGATATATACCTATGTAACCCAGCCAAATCTATATTTTTTGGGGGGTAGGGAGCCCCAATTTGAACTTCTGCTATGGGGCCTCATGATTTCTATGTATGCCCCTGGTGTGGGATGCATTGTCCCTTTCACATACGCCTCTGCTGCAGGACTGATTGGTCATAAATTACACATCACATCCAATGCTGCCCCTCGGTACATACAGGCATCCAGCCATATTTCTTCCGATCGGCTTTTTGTCGGTGGCACTTGTCCCTTTCCTGCTCCCACATCCCTCGCTCAACCTAATTGGAAGGCCCCTGCTATGAGCTCCGGACAGCGCTGTGTGCAGCGCTTGTGATTGGCTAAGAGAAGGAGGCGTGGTCTGTTGGGGAAGACGCGCCATTTTACCAGCTTAGTGCAGTGGCGGCTTGTTGATGTTCAGACTCCAGGTCGTTGTATGTGGTGTGTGGATGGTGCTGAATGGTGGACATGTCTGTTCCAGGCAGCGGCCACATTGGAGCTGTCCAGAGTTTTGTAGGCATGTGCCAGAGATAATAGGTTGGCAATCAGTGCTGCCTCCTGCGCTATAGGGATGCAGGACTGTGTCTGCCTACAGGGCCACAGCTCTGCAGCCATCATTGTTGTCTTTGTGCTTGTGCCAGGCCTGCCATTGCCATTAATGATCCTTGTTCTGGATTCTTCTGTGTGGTTCTTGTATGTGCGCGATGGCGCTGACATCCTTGTGTTCGAACATCTTTTTTTCTATTTCCCTAAATCAAAATGTCCACTAGTGTACTAATTTTTACAGGATAGATATAAATCTGTATGTGTTAGGGTTCGAGTTCCTGCTGCTGCACAAGGGGAGTCTCGAACCAGTCCCGCTGCGGTCCCCCATTCATCTCCGGCCGCAGTGGAGCCTGCTCAGCAGAGACGTCAGTCCCAGCGTTTTGCCCATTCCAGTACTGTACAGAGACTTACTGCTGCCTCTCCTGGATCTGCTATTATAGCCAGTGCTGGAGCAGACGTCTTTGGGACGAAGTCCTGCATTTCCCCTTCTGAGCATGCCCAGGGTAAGATCTCTCATTGGAGATCAGGGGTCACATGTTCAGGTACTGCAGCAGCTCCTATTGGTCCGCCAGGAAGGTCCTGAAACTGCATGTGTTTTGGAACAGTTTCTCATTGGTCCTTGTTTCTGGCAGGTCCTGTAGCTGTTGCTATAAAAGGGTGGCATGGCTGGGCCGCCATGCGCTAATATCAATCGTCCTATGCTTTGCGCCAGTGTGGTCATGCGTGTGTGTGGTTAGGGCCCGGCTGCAATAAGCCCCTAGAATACGACTTAATCGGTGAGGAGTTTGGTATGCTAGCTGGTCAGGGTCGGTGTCCTAGATGCCCTAGATTACCGGCATAACCGGTGAGGAGTTTGAATGCCGTATTCAGGGCCTGGCGTTCAGACGCCATAGATTGCGGGTGACTCCTGCGAGGACATTAGCTCATGATCACGTTCTATGTTCACTTAGCAGTTAACTGTGTACCTGGGTGCCTGACAGGACACAGAAGTTTGTCTCTGCGGCTCTGTGACGTAACAGGGTTCGCTTTCAACGCTAGACAGCGCCCTAGCGTCTTTATTTTGCGAGTTCGCACACATCGCCATATAGCGCTGCGGCACTCCTTCTAGCGGCTTTGTGGAATAACAGAGTTCGCACATATTGCCACAGCGCGTTACGGCGTTTATTTTGGCGACTCTGCGGGATAACAGAGTTCATTTCTTGCGCCATTATACTAGCAGCAGGCTCTGCCTGCACGGTGGACCCCGGGCTGCGAACGCACCTCTTTACATCATATATTTGGTGCGTTCCCCAGACCCTAACATAATATTAGCGCCAGGTTCTGGCTAGTAAAATGGCGGATGACCAGCGTCTACCGCAGTACATCCAGCAGCTGGAGGGTAGGTTGGCGGCTCTTGAGCGCACAACCTCAGCTGTGGATGTTACCACAGTCACTGTTCAGGCTGCTAGCGTGGCTGCAGCCAGTTTGTCCTCTGTCACCTCTGCCCCTACATTATCCCACCTCCCGCTGCCTGACAAGTTTGCCGGTAACAGCAAGCAATGTCGGGGATTCGTGAGTCAGTGCTCTATACAGCTCGAGCTTCTGGCTGCACGTTTCACCACGGATCGGGCACTAGTGGGTTTTGTACTGTCTCTACTCTCGGGCAGAGCGTTGGAGTGGGCAACGCCGCTGTGGGAGCGCGATGATCGTGTGGTGCGGAGTGCTCCTCGTTTCCTGGAGGCTCTTAAAAAGGTCTTTTTAGGACTTCAGGTCACCCACGATACGGCGCTACAACTGCTGGCATTGGCACAGGGTTCGTCTTTGGTCAGTCAGTTCTCCATCCAGTTTCGTACTCTGGCCTCAGAGCTAGACTGGTCGGATAAAGTTCTCATTCCAGTCTACTGGCGAGGACTGGCTGACCATGTTAAAGACGCTTTGGCTACCAGGGAGATTCCCGCCACACTGGAGAAGCTTATCTACATATCTACCCGCATCGACCTCCATTTTCACGAGCGGAGGTTGGAGCGGGCCCAGTGTAGGCAGAGGATTCAGTTGGCTCCCACCTTTGCCACACCTCTCGAATCCCCCGATCTGGCGTCTGAACCCCAAAAGGCCACAGAGGTTCCTCGTGCAGGACCTAAGTCTCGAGTCGTCCGAGTATCTGTGGTCTGTAACCTTTGTCAGCAGACAGGACACTATGCCAACAAATGTCCACAGCGATCGGGGAAGCGATCACGTCTAGTGACCCTGGGAGGAGGTTCACTAGAGACAGCAGCATTTTCTTCCAAGATGACATTTAAAGGGACAGTCACTGTGGACTCTTCCACACTTACAGTCGAGCTTTGTGTGGACTCAGGAGCAGAGGGGAATTTCATGTCATCCACCTTTGCTCGTCGCCACGCAATACATCTGGTAGCGCTCGACAAACCAGTGACTGTCCGGGTAGTGAAAGGGTTGACATTGCCCTCACCAATTACACATCAGACTGTCCCTCTTACTTTGTGTGTACCCCCTTCCCATCAGGAAATTATTTCCCTTCTCGTCCTTCCCGAGGGAATAGACGAAATCCTACTGGGAGTACCCTGGCTCCGTTCCCACTCCCCTCATATTGAGTGGACCTCCGGTAGGATACTGGGTTGGAGTGAGTCATGTAAGGACAGATGTGTCAGGGAGTGCATTCAGGTTACCACTACAGAGAAACCCGCAGATCTTTCTCCTCTTCCCAAGTGTTATCAGTCATATGCAGATGTGTTCTCTAAAAAGGCTGCGGAGACTCTGACGCCCCATCGTCCCTACGACTGTCCTAATGACCTCTTGCCTGGAGCAGAACCTCCTCGGGGAAGGGTCTATCCCCTCTCTCTTCCAGAGATGGAGGCTATGTCTCAATATATCCAGGAGAATCTGGCAAGAGGGTTCATTAGGAAGTCGGTGTCACCAGCAGAAACGGGGTTCTTCTTCGTGCAGAAGAAGAGTGGAGAATTACGTCCGTGTATAGATTACAGAGGTCGTAACGCCATCACCGTTAAGAATAAGTACCCGTTGCCCCTGATCTCTGAGCTCTTTGATAGGCTCCGGGGAGCAAGGGTATTTACTAAATTAGATCTGCGTGGTGCTTATAACCTGATTCGCATCCGTGAGGGGGACGAATGGAAGACGGCTTTTAATACCAGGGATGGGCATTATGAATACCTGGTGATGCCCTTCGGGCTCTGTAATGCCCCAGCCGTTTTCCAAGACTTTGTCAATGATATCTTCCGGGATATGCTTTCCACCTCTGTAGTAGTCTATCTGGATGATATTCTCATCTTTTCTCCAGATATTAACTCTCACCGGAGGGATGTCTGCAAAGTCTTTGACCTGTTACGGGCGAACTCCCTCTATGCAAAGTTGGAGAAATGCATGTTTGAGCAGAAGTCTTTACCTTTCCTGGGCTATATCATCTCCGCCCAGGGATTGGCTATGGATCCTGCCAAACTACAGGCTGTGATGCATTGGCAAGAACCCCATTCTCTTAAAGCGGTGCAGCGCTTTATGGGGTTCATTAATTACTATCGCCAATTCATTCCCCACTTCTCCACTTTGGTAGCTCCCTTGGTAGCCCTCACCAAGAAGGGAGCCAATCCCAAATTGTGGTCAGAGGAGGTCTCCAAGGCCTTTACTTCAATTAAGTCCCATTTTGCTAGCGCTCCCATCTTACATCGCCCCGAGGTTGATAAGCCTTTTTTATTGGAGGTCGATGCCTCGTCCGTTGGTGCTGGAGCAGTCCTTTTTCAAAAGGATGCTCAAGGTCGGAAACATCCTTGTTTCTTCTTTTCCAAGATCTTCACACCAGCGGAGAGGAATTATTCCATTGGGGATAGGGAGTTGCTAGCCATGAAGTTGGCCTTTTCCGAGTG
Organism: Oophaga sylvatica; assembly: GCA_033576555.1. NCBI lineage: Eukaryota > Metazoa > Chordata > Amphibia > Anura > Dendrobatidae > Oophaga > Oophaga sylvatica. Next base: position 7,228,248 of record JARQOD010000009.1, read on the forward strand.
GAGACATCTCCTGGAGGGGCTCGCTTTCCTTTCAAGTTTTCACTGACCATAAAAATTTGGTCTATTTACAGACCGCCCAGCGGCTAAATTCTCGTCAAGCCAGATGGTCCCTGTTCTTCTCCCGGTTTAATTTCACCCTCCATTTCCTCTCCGGTGAGAAGAACATTCGGGCCGATGCGCTTTCTCGCTCCGTGGTGTCCTCTGAGGAGGTGGAGGAGGAGCCTCGGTTGATTGTCCCCACAGAGAGCCTAAGAACTGTGGCCCCGGTTTCGCTTGAGTCTGTGCCTCCGGGCAAGACTTTTGTGCCCACCAATTTGCGACCGGAGGTACTCTCTTGGGCACATTCGTCCAGGGTGGGTGGACATTTTGGGGCAAAAAGGACATCTGAGTTGCTGGCGAGGACATACTGGTGGCCACATATGGTCCGTGACGTCAGGGAATAAGTTCAGGCGTGCGTCTCCTGCGCCAAGAATAAGTTCCCTCGACAACAGCCAGCTGGGCTACTTTTCCCTTTACCGGTGGCAGACAGGCCTTGGGAGATGGTCGGGATGGATTTTGTGGTGGGCTTACCCAAGTCTCGGGGCTGCACCATCATCTGAGTGATAACCGACCACTTCTCCAAAATGGTGAACTTAGTGCCGTTACCACGGTTACCGTCTGCACGGGCCTTGGCAGCATTGTTCATTAGGCATATTTTCCGCCTACACGGTATGCCAGACAAAATTGTCAGTGATCGAGGTCCCCAGTTTGCATCTCGGTTCTGGAGAGAGCTGTGTCGCTTACTCAGCATTGAGTTGAATCTCTCCTCTGCATACCATCCCGAGGCGAATGGGTTGGAAGAGAGGGCCAACCAGACCATGGTCACATATTTGCGACATTTTGTCTCTGCCAGGCAGGTTGACTGGGCATCCTTGCTACCGTGGGCTGAGTTCGCTCTAAATAATGCTGTGGCTGACTCCACCGGACAGACCCCATTCCTCCTGAACTACGGTCAGCATCCGCGGTACCAGTGCCCATGCCCATGTCTTCCGCCGATTCCAGGGTGGCAGACTGGGCTGTGGAGGCACGGGACATTTGGGACTGCACCCAGGATGCCATTCAGGCCTCCAAAGAGAGGATGAGGTCTTCGGCCGATGCCCATCGGCGCCCCGCTCCTACATTTGCTCCGGGTGACCTAGTGTGGCTTTCTGCCCGAAACATAAGGCTACGTGTAGAGTCCACCAAGTTGGCACCTCGCCTTTTGGGCCCCTTTAAAGTTCTTGAGCAGGTGAACCCGTTGGTTTACCGCCTAGCCCTTCCTTCTCGCCTTGGTATCACAGACACCTTTCACGTGTCCCTCCTGAAACCCATGGCCATTTCCCGGTTTTCCGAGTCATCTGCCGGGACGTCGGGTTCATCTACCGACGATCATGAGGTGAACGCCATTGTTGGGTGCAAGTTGGTACGTGGCAAAAAATTTTATTTGGTGGATTTATGAGCCTGAGGATAGGTCCTGGGAGCCTGCAGAGCATGTTCATGCTCCCCAGCTCATCGCTGCCTTTGAACGCAACGAGGCCCAAAGAAGGGGGGCCCTAGGAGGGGGGGTAATGTTATGGTTCGAGTTCCCGCTGCTGTACAAGGGGATTCTCGAACCAGTCCCGCTGCGATCCCCCATTCGTCTCCGGCCGCAGTGGAGCCTGCTCAGCAGAGACGTCGGTCCCAGCGTCTTGCCCATTCCAGTACTGTACAGAGACTTACTGCTGCCTCTCCTGGATCTGCTATTATAGCCAGTGCTGGAGCAGACGTCTTTGGGACGAAGTCCTGCGTTTCCCCTTCTGAGCATGCCCAGGGTAAGATCTCTCATTGGAGATCAGGGGTCACATGTTCAGGTACTGCAGCAGCTCCTATTGGTCCGCCAGGAAGGTCCTGAAACTGAATGTGTTTTGGAACAGTTTCTCATTGGTCCTTGTTTCTGGCAGGTCCTGTAGCTGTTGCTATATAAGGGTGGCATGGCTGGGCCGCCATGCGCTAATATCAATCGTCATATGCTTTGCGCCAGTGTGGTCATGCGTGTGTGTGGTTAGGGCCCGGCTGAAATAAGCCCCTAGAATACCAACTTAATCGGTGAGGAGTTTGGTATGCTAGCTGGTCAGGGTCGGTGTCGTAGATGCCCTAGATTACCGGCATAACCGGTGAGGAGTTTGATTGCCATATTCAGGACGCCATAGATTTCGGGTGACTCCCGCGAGGACATTAGCGCATGATCACGTTCTATGTTCGCTTAGCAGTTAACTGTGTACCTGGGTGCCTGACAGGACACAGAAGTTTGTCTCTGCGGCTCTGTGACGTAACAGGGTTCGCTTTCAACGCTAGACAGCGCCCTAGCGTGTTTATTTTGCGACTCAGTGGTGTTAAGTGAGTTCGCACACATCGCCATATAGCGCTGCGGCACTCCTTCTAGCGGCTCTGTGGAATAACAGAGTTTGCACATATTGTCATATATTTGGTGCGTTTCGCAGACCCTAACAGTATGAACCAGATGAATTTCTACCGATTTTAAAAATTTACTTGGGGGAGGGGGGCGCCGTTTTGCCGTTCACCTCAGGCAGCAGAGAGGCTAGGTTCACCCCTGACTAGCACTATCATCAAGCATGTCCACGTCCTTGTCCCAGCGCAGCTTTCAGTTGTCCATACCCCAGTCTTTGGAATGCAAGAGGAAATACGCTGCCAACACCCCACAGGCCACACTACTAAATTCACACATTTCTCGTCTGCTTGCACTCGAAATGTTGCCTTTTTGGCTCATGGAGATGGAAGCTTCCTGCAACCTGATGGCGGCAGCCATGCTAAGGTACTCGGTCCCCAGCCGCCACTATTTCTCCCGATGTGCCGCCCCAGCATTACACAAGCACGTGTCCGACAACATTAGATATGCCCTCAACAATGTTGTTTTTGGGAAAGTCCATATAACCCAAAACAACTGAGGTAAAAAATAAATCGCACTTCCTAACATCACAAAAATCCAAAAAAAAGGGAGGAATCAAGCGGACATAAATTAATTAAAAAATAATTTTTTATTAATCCAAAGTAGTAATGAGGATAAAACAAGAAGAAACAAAAAGGTGTCTCAAAGCCAGAAGCACAAAAAATGTGTTACAAAACATGCAGATAATCAACATACTGTTGAATGAGGAGAATGTCATTATTAGCAATGAAATGCTCAAAAGGGCCAAAAGCAAATAATAAAATAGTGAGGATATATACATCCAATATACAATCAAAATAACTCCAATACTATAGGGATATATATTAAAAACTTTTATAGCCCAGTGGCCTGATGTAGTCCCATATATTACCAAAGAGTATGACGTATATCAGCTAAAAAAATATATTAAAGCAGCAATCCAAATTATATTATAACAGGCCGACAATAGATATGGCACCTAATCCCTCTAGAGTACCATAAAATCATACATGAGTGTAGACATAGCAAAATAACAGCAAAGTGCTGCGTGCATTACCTGGCGATGAGATACAAAACCCCGACGTGCATTTCGCGTCAGCTTCTTCATGCAACAGTATGTTGTTTTTCTGCATCTTTTGTAACACATTTTTTGTGCTTCTGGCTTTGAGACACCTTTTTGTTTCTTCTCCTTGTTTTATCTTCATTGTTACTTTGGATTAATAAAAATTTATTTTTTAATTAATTTATGTTCGCTTCATTCTTCCTGTAAGGTTCTATGTATATATTCCTGAAACTCAGTTTGTTCGTCAGCCATTTTACTTTCTGTCTTGCTGCAGCTATCTTGCCCTCAGTCAAAATGGAGTTTCCAGCTTGCATGTTCCCGCCCTGATTCTCTCCTTTGCTTCTTAAGCAGCCACAGCTGAGCAATCAGTGCTTCAGAATCTAGCCTGCAGTGAACCTGTGACTTGACTCCTGTAAGCCTTGGACCTTGTACTCCAGCTATTCCTACTGAGGAACTCTGAAGCACTTGTGGACTCTGAACCCTGCTCTTTGAAAGACCCACGTTTGCATGGACTTACGGTAACAGAGAAGAAGATCCTGAATCTGTATTGGAGAGTGATTGCTGAGCTTGGATTACTCTGGCCTGCTGTGTCTCCTGTTTCTGTGTCTGCAAACTGTGTGACTATTTCTGCCAACTTGTATGAAGTAATACAGGACTTTTCTATATCAAACCTGTGACTCCTGTGTTTTCATCGCACCCAAGCACAAGACGCTATATGAACTGTACTACATACATTACAAGATTCTGAAGCCAAAACGTTAGTGTCTGCTGGGTCTGGAAGGCTGTGTCTGCTGTACTGTGGATATCAGACGTCCGGTTGTACTTTCTGTGATGACAGTGGTTGTGACTTCTCACAACCATTCCAGGTGAGCAATTCCCTTAAGTTTTTTCTTTTTGCAGTGTTACCACAGGTAAACACTATTGTTTTTTTTTTTTCCTTTCTTTTCTCTTTTTTGTCTGCTGTAACTCTGGATATCAGATGTCTGGTTGAAACTTTCTGTGATGATAGTGGTTGTGACTTCTCACAACCATTCCAGGTGAGCAGTTCCCTTAATTTTTTTTTCTCTCTGCAGTGTTGCCACAGGTGAACACTATTGTTTTTTTTTCTCTCCTCTTCTTCCAGTAATCCTGTCTTAAAAGATCTGGAAAATGGAGGCCCGCATAAAGGAACTTTGCGGAGTGACTGATAATATCCTTGCAGATTTGCAGAATATAAAGACCCGTTTTACAAATCTACAGGACCTCAATAATCACAATTTGCAAGTGGTTGGACAGACTACCCAGGATTTGCGAGCCAGGATTGAGGTTCTAGAGGGGCGAGTCCAGGCTCCTGCCGTAGCCCCGAGTGCTGGGATTCCCAAGTTGTCCCCTTTTCGTTTTGGCGGTGAACGTGAGAAATTCAGGGGATTTATTAATCAATGCAATCTTTTTTTTTCTGCACATGCTTCACAATTTCCCACTGAACGATCTAAGGTGCTTACTATAATTATGTTGCTTACCAACAAGGCTTTAATGTGGGCAAACCCTCTGATTGAGACTGAGGATGATTGTTTGAATCACCTTGATGATTTTATTTCAGCCATGGGGCAGGTGTTTGATGACCCCAATCGAGGTGCAACAGCTGAAGCAGCCATGTTAGCTTTGCGCCAAGGTAAGCACTCGGTAGCTGAATATGCCTTGGATTTCAGGAGATGGGCCCTTGATACCACCTGGGACAGTTCCGCCAAAAAATCTATTTTTCGAAAGGGGTTATCTCCACTGATTAAGGATGAACTTGCTCGTGCCGACCCTCCCACTGCGTTAGGTGACTTTATTAACTACTGCATCCGTATTGATACTCGTCTGACTGAACGCAGGCAAGAGAGATGGTTCGAAAGCAATCGTACTAACCTTTTCCTACCTTCCTCTCCAGCTAAGGAACCTTTGAGTAGGATTACACGGGAACCTGAACCTGAACCCATGCAGGTAGACTCTTTACAACGACGGGTTAGTGATGCACGCAAGGAACATCGTTTTAAGGAGAATCTATGTTTCTATTGTGGTAAGTCAGGGCACTTCATTATAAACTGCCCCAGCCGTTCTCGTAAGACTACTGCAGCACTCATTCATTGTGAGTGTTGCGAGAGGGGATCTGTCAGGTCCGAGCCTCAGGCTCCAGAGAGATCTGCAGCAACAGATCTTGATTTCTCGGACTTAAACTCCGTTACCTCTGAGGACGTTGACTGTGTAAACGCTGCCATTTTTCAAGTTTCCTCAGCGGTGTCCCAGCTGAGTTGTAAGAAAAACAATTCTCATTGCTTTCTTTCCATCAAACTCTGGGTTGACTCAGCTTGGGTGTCTAGCTCTGCTATGATCGACTCAGGGGCAAGTGGAAATTTTATGGATGTCTCCTTTGCTCTGAAACAGGGAATACGTTCAGTGAAGAAGGCTACTCCAGTACAGATGGAAACTGTGGATGGCTCCCTGCTGACCTCTGGACCAGTGGATCAGGAAACAGAGCCTTTGAGGGTTCTTATGGGTAAAGATCATCAAGAGAAACTGTCCTTTATGCTTATCTCTTCTCACCACTTTCCCATTATTCTAGGGCTACCATGGCTGCAGGCTCAGAATCCTACCATTAACTGGGAGACCAAGGAATTACACTTTCCAGAGAAACAGATGAGTCCAAAAGTTTCAGCTTGCTCTGTTCCTAAAGGAATCATGTCAGTCCCTGAACTACCAGCTGTATACCAGGACTATGTGGATTTATGTGACAAGAAGAACGCTGACCAGCTTCCTCCTCACCGTCCATATGATTGTCCAATTGAATTATTGCCTGGAGCAGAGATACCTTTTGGTAAGATCTACCCCCTGGCGGGGCCCGAGCTAAAGGCTTTAAAGGATTACATAGATGAAAATCTAGCCAAGGGCTTCATACGCCCCTCTTCATCTCCTGCAGGTGCACCCATCTTCTTTGTAAAGAAGAAAGATGGATCTCTGAGACCATGCGTAGACTATAGGGAACTCAATAAGGTTACTATTAGAAACCGTTATCCATTGCCTTTAATCCCTGAGTTATTGGAGAGAGTGCGACATGCCAAAATTTTTTCTAAACTAGATCTTCGTGGGGCCTATAACTTAGTCCGTATTAGACCTGGGGATGAATGGAAGACTGTATTCCGGTCACGCTATGGACACTTTGAATATCTAGTTATGCCTTTTGGTCTGAGTACCGCCCCAGCCACTTTCCAACACTTAGTGAATGACATCTTCAGGGATCTTCTAGATACATTCGTGGTAATTTATTTGGATGATATTCTAATTTTTTCTAACTCCACAGAGGAACATCATGGACATGTGAGAATGGTCTTGGAACGTCTAAGACAAAATCATCTTTACATCAAACTTGAAAAGTGTGAATTCCATAGGACCGAAATTCAATTTCTGGGGTATGTACTATCTACACAAGGAATTAGTATGGATGGAAGCAAAACCCAAGCCATCAAGGATTGGCCAAGTCCTAGAAATGTGAAGGAGGTACAGCGCTTCATCGGGTTTGCCAACTTCTATAGACGTTTCATTAGAAATTTCTCTGAGGTAGTGTCACCTATCACTCAACTTACACGGAAAGAGTCTAGGTTTTCCTGGACTCCCCAAGCCCAGGAAGCATTTTCCCGTCTAAAAGATAAATTTACCACTGCACCTATCCTAGTACATCCCAACCCCGAGCTTGCCTTCATAATAGGGGTGGATGCTTCAGACTGTGCCGTTGGAGCTATACTCTCTCAGAGAACAGGTGAGAAGAATGTCTTGCATCCCTGTGCCTTCTTTTCCCAGCAGTTGTCTTCGGCTGAGAGGAACTACGATGTGGGCAATAGAGAGTTGTTGGCCATTATTGCCGCCTTCAAAGAATGGAGACACCTTCTTCAGGGAGCTGCACAGCAAATAGTCGTCCTGACAGACCATCGTAACCTTGAGTTTATCAGGTCGGCTAAGTGCCTGACTCCTCGCCAGGCTCGCTGGAATCTTTTCTTAAACCAATTTAATTTTATCATCTCTTATAGACCAGGATCGCGCAATGGAAAGGCTGATGCACTCTCTAGGATTTACTCAGCAGAGACACGTCCAATTACTCCTCCTAAGACTATTCTTCCTGACTCTAGATTCCTAGGAGTAATTCATAATCAAGACCTACTTAAGGACATCAAGGAAGCATACCATGCAGATTCCTTTTTGGCAAAACCCCCAAGGGACGTAAGTCTTGTCTTTAAGAATGGTGTGTGGATTCAGGGACAACGTCTGTATATTCCTGAAACAGTCAGATTAAGAGTATTGCAACTCATTCACGATTCCAAGATAGCTGGGCATAGAGGAATTCTAAAGACACAAGAATTTCTTTCTCGTTTCTTTTGGTGGCCCACTTGCAGGAAGGATGTTTTGAATTATGTCACTTCATGTGAGGTCTGTGCAAGATGCAAAACACCTCGCTCCTCACCAACTGGTCTGTTACAGCCTCTTCCCACCCCGTCCCGCCCGTGGGGATCCATTTCTATGGACTTCATTGTGGAGTTACCAACCTCTCAGGGGAAGAACACCATTCTAGTGGTGGTTGACCGTCTAACAAAGGCAGCTCATTTTATCCCTTGTGTCGGCTTACCCACTGCAAAACAGACATCAGATTTGATGATTAAAGATGTGTTTCGCTTACATGGAGTACCGGATGAGGTTATTTCGGATCGAGGGGTGCAATTCACTTCTAGGTTTTGGCAAAATTTCTGTGCAGCATTGGACATTAAAGTAAACCTTTCTTCTGCTTTTCATCCCCAGACTAATGGACAGACCGAATGAACCAATCAAACCCTGGAGCAGTATCTCCGCTGCTTTATCTGCCACCTACAGGATGATTGGGTGGATCTACTTCCATTAGCTGAGTTCTCGTATAACAACTCTCAGAGTGCCTCCACTAAACAGTCTCCTTTTTACTCTAATCTAGGTTATCATCCTAACATTCTACCACGATTTCCCATAGAAACGCCTTTACCAGCAGTGGCTGAAAGAATCACGTCTTTACAGAAGAATATGGATCTTCTAAAGGAAAATCTGGAATCGGCTCAAGAAAGGTACAAGAAAGCAGCAGATAAATTTCGTAAACCTGCACCAGCTTTCAAGGTAGGAGACTTGGTCTGGCTGTCAACCAGAAATCTTAAGTTAAGGAATCCATCGTCTAAGTTGGGACATAAGTACATTGGACCCTATAAAATCAGTAAAATTATAAGTGCCGTTGCTTGTCGTCTTCAACTGCCCAGAACTATGAGAATCCACCCTGTCTTTCATGTATCCCTACTAAAGGCTGCGACACCCAATACGTTTCCTGGACGTTCCTCTCCTTGCCCTGACCCAGTGCTAGTCGATGGTCAGGAAGAATTTGTGGTGGAAAGGATTTTAGATTCCAGGTTGTATAGAAATCAGTTACAATATCTGATTAAATGGCAGGGCTACCCAGTGGAGGACAACTCATGGGAACCGGTCAATAACGTTAATGCTCCTCGCTTGCTCCGTCAGTTTCATCAGAGGTACCCACACAAGCCTGGTCTGAGGTCATCCGGAGGTTGTCCTTAAGGGGGGAGTAATGTAAGGTTCTATGTATATATTCCTGAAACTCAGTTTGTTCGTCAGCCATTTTACTTTCTGTCTTGCTGCAGCTATCTTGCCCTCAGTCAAAATGGAGTTTCCAGCTTGCATGTTCCCGCCCTGATTCTCTCCTTTGCTTCTTAAGCAGCCACAGCTGAGCAATCAGTGCTTCAGAATCTAGCCTGCAGTGAACCTGTGACTTGACTCCTGTAAGCCTTGGACCTTGTACTCCAGCTATTCCTACTGAGGAACTCTGAAGCACTTGTGGACTCTGAACCCTGCTCTTTGAAAGACCCATGTTTGCATGGACTTACGGTAACAGAGAAGAAGATCCTGAATCTGTATTGGAGAGTGATTGCTGAGCTTGGATTACTCTGGCCTGCTGTGTCTCCTGTTTCTGTGTCTGCAAACTGTGTGACTATTTCTGCCAACTTGTATGAAGTAATACAGGACTTTTCTATATCAAACCTGTGACTCCTGTGTTTTCATCGCACCCAAGCACAAGACGCTATATGAACTGTACTACATACATTACACTTCCCTTTTTTTTGGATTTTTTTTTTTTACTGGGAAAGTCCACCTAACCACAGACACGTGGACAAGTGCTTCTGGGCAGGGAAGGTACATCTCGCTGACGGCACACTGGGTTAACATAGTGGAAGCCGGAACCCAGTTGGACCTTGGGATGGAACACATCCTCCCGACGCCGAGGATTGCAGGCCCTACGTCAATCAGGGTTGCCCCCACAGTCCACAGTTCCTGCACCTCCTCCTCCTACTCCTCCTCTTCAGCCTCCATCTCTGAAATGACAATACCAGGCACAAGCTGGAAGCACTGCAGCACTGCCTCAGCCAAGCGGCAACAGACTGTACTGAAGCTAATGTGCTTAGGTGACAAGCCTCACAATGCTGAAGTGTTGTGGACAGCTCTGAAAGAGTCGGTAGATCTGTGGCTGACACCGCTGAACCTACAGCCAGGCATGGTCGTGTGTGAAAATGGCTGGAACCTGGTGGCTGCTTTGAAGCGAGGTGAGCTTATACACGTACCATGCCTGGCCCATGTGCTTAACCTTGTTGTTCAACGGTTTTTCAAAAGCTACCCTGAGCTGCCGGATCTGCTTGTGAAAATATGCTGCCTGTGTGCCCATTTCAGCTACAGCTTCCACCGCCCTAGCTGTGCTTCACCAGCATTTGCAACTTCCGGCTCACCAACTGCTGTGTGATGTCACCACGCATTGGAACTCCACACTGCAGATGTTGGAAAAGATTTGTGAGCAGAAGAGGGCAGTTGTTGACTACCAGCATCAACAAGGCCATCGGTATTCAGTTCAGACTCCACACATAATACCTCAGGAGTGGACATGGATGTCACACATAAGTATCATTCTACAAAACTTTGAGGAGTCCATCAAGATGGTGAGCGGTGATGATGCCATAATTAGCATTACCATCCCGATTCTCTGTGTTCCGAAACACTCTCTGCTCACAATCAAAGAGGATGCATTGCAGGTGGAGCACGATGAGATGGAGCAAGGAACCATACAGGGTGATTACACACAGCCCAGCCTCATGTCATCCCAACGTAGATTGGTTGACATTGAGGAAGAGGAGGAAGAAGAGGAGCTACTTTCATGTGCTACAGGCGGTTCCATTTGAGAGAGTTGCAGGATGAAACTTTGGATTAGACTATGACAGCTATTAGACCACAAAAATTTAATACACCTAATCCAACTTATTATCCGGTGCAAAAAAACTGCAACCTGAGATCAGTTTCAGAATTTTGTGGAGTTGGAATTTTTGAACAATTATATTCCTCTATTAATGGAAAAAATACTGGAGGTAACGTCTCTAAAAATGAATCCTCAGCACTTAAGGAATTATCTGAAAGAGCTGACATTGTGATATGGGAATCGGACAAGGGCTGCTCAGTTGTAGTTCTTGATTCCAAATTGTATAATAATATGATATTAAACATATTAAATGATTCTATCACATTTTGCCTTCGCTTGTGTGATCCTACATTGCAATGTCAGACTATTTAATAGATTTGCTGAAAGAGGGTCTAAACACTGGGGTTATCACCAAGAAGGTATCAGATTATCTTTATTTAGATGTTCCTATCATGCCAATATTCCATGGTTTACCAAAAATCCATAAGGAAATTTTTCCTCCACCACTACGTCCAATCATCTCAGGCATTGGGTCCCTCAATGAGAGACTTAGTGTGGCGCCCCTGAGGGTTCAGTCGCCACAGAGGTATTGCACCTCACCCAGAGGTGTGGTACTCCATCTCCAGGTAAGGAGGGAGCACCACCTAGGACTCTGCACCCAACACACACTAGAACAGCTGGGCGCCCTGGACGTACCCTGAGGGAGGATGGTCTCATCCCAGTCTGAGATAGGAAAGGGACAGAGTTTTTGGAGGGAGTCCTGAGGAGGAAGAGGAAGGAATAGGACGTGTATTGAGCAGCAGCTCCCAGTGAGCGGAGGCTGCAGTGAAGGAGAAGGAGTCTAGAGAGAGACTCAGGAAGGGACTAGAAGCTGGAAGAGCTGTGTCCTGTGTGCTTACTTTGACTGTATTTTGTGCAAAGAGAATTGTTGAAAGCGCTTGAAACTTTGTTGGAGATTGTGAGAAGCTACCGCCATATTTGTACCACGAGGCATGAAAGGAGAAGAAGGGCGTATCGTCGTGGGCGGGAACCCACAAAGTGGCGCGGAAGATATGACTGCCCTATCTAAATGTTACTGCACAATAAGAACATGTCCATCAGCGAGAGAGATCTGCCTCCTGATTCCCATTGGCGAGAAAAGGAGGAAGAAGAAGGTCCACCCCCAGAAGAAAAAGTGGGAACTCCTGTATGCTGTGTGGTGTAATGACCCCTGATGCAGCTAGGGGGCACTGTGTATGGCCCTCTGGATATGCATGGAGGCATGTGATGGATGGACGTTATGTATCACAGAGGTGGGGTGGCCCTGTGATGGAAGCCTGAGCATGTTTTGTTCAGCAGATATACTGCTGAGAGTTTTGCTATATATTGGGAGGCTTCCAGGTGACTAGGAGAGCTGGGTGGGTCCAGTCACCTACAAACCCACTCAAAGGGCTTGTGTCTAAATACTCGGGATGAAACCTGTATGTAATAGTGTGTATCTGAAGGACCTGTGATGAGGTCATGGTCAGGTGACCTAACCATGTGATCCTGACCTCACATGTGGGCAGGGTTACACCTATGTAACTAAGTGTGCTTGGCCCTGTGAGGGAGTGTTGTGGGAGTCTGCCAGTGTGGACAGACTTCCATGTATGTGTCCTGGCGGGACATAACAGAGAGGACTCTGTGTCTATGAGGAGTGAGGCTCCAGGCAGGAGCTGAAGTACTGAAGACTTGTACTATATGTGCTTTGAGGTTTATGAAGCAATAAAACATGAACTTTTGATATAAAAGTGCGTCCTGATTACCTCTGTCGCAGCTGAGTGAGTTGGAAACCTTACAATTGGTGGAGAATGCGGGCAGCGGCCCAAGGAGCACATGTTCCAGGACTGGGAATGAGGAATCGGATGCAGGAACGGACGGTCTGTGAAAACCGTGAGTGTGACCAGTGGTCACGAATAAACTGTGCAGTTATGTTTATGTGGTGCCTCTGAAGATATGAGGTATCTGAAGACGCTGTTAAGCAGTGGTGACAGACAGGAGTCTGTGTTATGTTGACCGGGGTCATTGAAAAGTGAAGTAAGAAAAAAAAAAAGCATGCTGAGAAGATACCTCAGAGGAGGTGTCCGGAAGCCTGCGTGGCCAGCAGGTAACAGACAGGAGTCTGTGTTGTACTGACGGGTCAGTGAGACTGTTTTTTCCTTTGTGGGATGCCTCTATGAGAAAGGAGGTGTCCGGAAAATCTCTGTGGCCAAGAGTAACAGACAGGAGTCTGTGTTGTGCTGACGGGTCAGTGAGAAAGACTGTATTTTTTTTTGTGTTTGCTGGGTACCTCTGAGGCTGAGGTCTCCAGGAACCTGTGTGACTGAAGCCAACAGGGGACGGTTTTGACAACCGTGTTGGGCTGATCGGGATCAGTGAGAAGAGTTGGTGAGAAACGATTTTTTTTTTCTTTTTGGTGTTTTTTTTCCTTCTGGAACACGTGTGAGGTGTGTGCTGTGGCTCATGGAGTCATGAAGGTGACAAGCGGCTGGCTGTGACTCGTGGGGTCACGAAGGTGACAAGCAGCAAGACAGCACAGCGTGCAGAGACTTGTGGTAGCAGGAGCTACAGTGACTTGCAGCAAGAGGTTCTGCAGCAGCAAGAGCTGCAGTGGCAGCAGCGGCTTGTGCGTGGCAGCCGGAGGTGCTGGCGGGTGGTGGCAGTACCAGCAGGAGCTGGTGAGGTACCATAAGGACTTCAGGTCCAGAGTGGGTGACCTCTTAAAGTGACGGTACCAGCCCGAGAGACATAAGGGTCTGTACGAACTGGGGTCTGGTAGAGCCGTGGGGGGAGTCCACGGTGTATAACCCAAGGAGGGGTGATGGCCTAAAAGTGGGCGGAGTCCCAAAAGGGGGTGGCAACCCAAAAGGGGATGATGGCCCAAAAGGGGGCGGAGTCCCAAAAGGGGGCGGTTGGCAAAAAGGGGGTGGAGGATCCCAACGTTAAAGGGGAGGTTCAGACAAACTGTTGCCCGAGACAAATATCTTATATGTGTCCAGTCTGCCTTAGGAACTATCCGCCCGGCACACTACTACGGAGGTGTACCCTGCAGATACACGATGAAGAGGTGGTGGGTCTGGTCGACTCGGGGAGTCCGGTGACTCTAGTGAGGGTTGCACCTGACGGGTTTCAAATACCTGGAAGAAAGGTCGGCGTCACCTGTATCCATGGGGATACTAGGGATTATCCAGTGGCCAGGGTGGTCTTTGAGACAGGCTGGGACATTGCAGGACAGGATATCGCTATAGTACCTAATTTGTCGTGTCCACTGGTCATAGGGCGAGACTCTAAACTGTACTCAGGCTTGTGGGACAGGGGAGTTCCTCTACAGCAGGAGGGAGGCCTCTCTACTGTTGGGGTGGCAGACATTGGGACAGTGACACCTCCAAAAACTGATGAGTCAGACGGTGACACAGGAGGAAAGGATGCGTCTGCCCGACTTACTGACATGATGTCATCTGAGATGTATGTCAGTAGAACCAATGACGATCTGGTAGATAAGACCTCTAGAACGGACACCCGGTTAGAGGGTAACGGGAGGGGCCCCGAGAGTGACTCCTGTGCAGACTGTGACTCGACTGTAAGGGAAAGCGAGTGCAGTAAGGTGGAGCCGAGTAAAAATGGCCGATCTTCCTCTCGCCGCAGGGGCCGCGGAAAGGCGGGACAGGCTACATCCTCTAAGAAGAAAAATGATGAGGAAGAGTCAGGGTCAGGTACTGATCAGGTTACTGTCCTTGATAAAGAGGTCATGTTATCTCTGACAAATCCCAGCACAGAGGTAGGGCTGGAGGTAGAACAGACCTGTAGTAGATCCACATCTGCAATGCCCGGAAAGGGTGAAATGGCTCAGTATGATGAAGGCTCCAGAGTACCGGAGGCAGAGCTGGAGCTCTCTGAAGTTACTAAGAGTCGTGAGACAGTTGAAGCTGCAGATGCCGGAACAGGCGAAACTCTGAAGAAGCAGAGTGTGAGTGGACAAGAGTGCCCATCTGAAATTGTGATTAAAGAAGTGATGGTGCGACATGTGCTGGCTAAAAGAGAGCAGGACCGGGAGATAGAGCTGTGTAAAGAAACAGTGAAAGAGGCAGTCGAGCAGGAAAGGGTCCTGAGACGAATAATTGAGCACAGAATGGAGGAGCTGGAGAAGGAAGTCTCTAAGCTCAGAGAGGCCCAAGTGAAGCACCAGCAGGAGCTTCTCCGGAGAGAGGATGAGTGTCACGGCTTGGCAGAGGAGCGAGATAAAGTTCTCCGTAAGCTCAAGATGGAGGAGGAGACTGGTGCCCAGCTCCAGAAATCCACGGGAAATGAAGTACAGCAAGCGAAGTGCCACGCAGATGGCCACACAAGAAATGCTGAGGTCTTGAAGAACTGCGCTGATGCTCAGGATGAGGAGGTCCAACCGCATGTTCAGGAAAAGGAGACATCGCTTTTCAAATGTATAATAGAGATACCCGAAGACCTGCGAGAAGTGTGTGCCAGTGAGGAGGTGCATGAGGCCTTTAGAAAAGCGGTAGAAGCATCTAGTGTGAACTGGATGCCAGAGATGAAGCAGTTGGTCGTACTGTCGACTAGGGAGGTCACAATGAAGCGAGTGGCTATCCTGAGGGACATGCACCTACATTGTCTCCGCAAAAAGCAACTGATCCTGTTGAGAAATCACGAAGCCACTCAACGTTTGGAGCAAGCCAGAAAGACTCAAAATCAGCTTGGCTTGATGGAAGACATCGTTCAAGTGCCCAGAGGTCTGGTGAAGAAGGTCATCGGAAGACTCGGGAAAGTGATGCAGGAGATGGTAAATAAGTCCGGTGTGACGAGAGTCAGGATTCCGGCTGATGACAAAGTCCAGGTCAGGGGTGAAGACGGGATGGTTCCGTTCCTCGTTGTCGGATCCAGGGAGAGCCTTGGGAATATCCGGATGCTCCTGGAGTATCGTGTGTCGTACCTGAGAGAAGTAGAGCAGCTACGACTTGAGAGGGAGCAGGTCAACAGAAACATACGGGAAATGGAAAGAAGATGGTCTCCACCTTCAACCCGTGGTATTGAGAGGCGAAGAGGTTCGCTTAAGACGAGAAGTCCTCAAGCTGGAGATAATACAGGAAATAGTGATGCCTCAGTTAGCTCAGTGATGAGTGACCTAAGCAGGAGAACCTGTAGTGGACGAAATTGAAAGGACTCAGACCAGACAGGACGTATGGGTGCAAGTGAATTGCGATGCCGTACTGACCGCTGGGGATGCAGGTGGTCTGACAGGGGGGCCTCGTCAGCAACAGATGTGACAGAGTTGGAGGACAGACGCTTACCAAAGAGATTAATAGCAGGGTCTGACTTAGAGAGACGGTTTGACTGGCAGAGACGACCGAGAAGGATCTCTGGTCGGGGAAAAAGTGTTCAACCCCACAAGTTTGAACAGAGGGGGGAGGTATGTGGTGTAATGACCCCTGATGCAGCTAGGGGGCACTGTGTATGGCCCTCGGGATATGCATGGAGGCATGTGATGGATGGACGTTATGTATCACAGAGGTGGGGTGGCCCTGTGATGGAAGCCTGAGCATGTTTTGTTCAGCAGATATACTGCTGAGAGTTTTGCTATATATTGGGAGGCTTCCAGGTGACTAGGAGAGCTGGGTGGGTCCAGTCACCTACAAACCCACTCAAAGGGCTTGTGTCTAAATACTCGGGATGAAACCTGTATGTAATAGTGTGTATCTGAAGGACCTGTGATGAGGTCATGGTCAGGTGACCTAACCATGTGATCCTGACCTCACATGTGGGCAGGGTTACACCTATGTAACTAAGTGTGCTTGGCCCTGTGAGGGAGTGTTGTGGGAGTCTGCCAGTGTGGACAGACTTCCATGTATGTGTCCTGGCGGGACATAACAGAGAGGACTATGTGTCTATGAGGAGTGAGGCTCCAGGCAGGAGCTGAAGTACTGAAGACTTGTACTATATGTGCTTTGAGGTTTATGAAGCAATAAACCATGAACTTTTGATATAAAAGTGCATCCTGATTACCTGTGTCGCAGCTGAGTGAGTTGGAAACCTTACAGCTGCAACACTGATACAGTTGCGCAAGATGGCGGCCGCAGGAGACCAGGGGTGCGAAGGAGCTGGAGAAAGCTTCTTCTCTGAGCTGGATGAGGAGATGCCTATGGCCGCCAAAGAAACCCTGCTGGGTGACGAGGCAGGAGAAGCGGCTTCACTACAGGAGGAACCCAGAGGACCGGAGCAGTCACGGCGGATTGATCTGCATGGACACCATCGGTCGTTGGATCCGTCTTGGTCGTCAAAGTGCCCCATCACTCCGGACCCGGAGATGGAGGTCGCCTCGGGTCCCGGAGCAGTCAGCGAGGCTGGGAGCCCGGCCTCTGCGGAGGAGGCCTCAGGTGCCGGAACCACCACTGGTGAGGTTGAAGACCCGGCCTCGGAAGATATGTCCCTGGTGGGTCCGCTGCCCACACCACAATGCTGCCCCCTCAGCCAGTCCAAGGGGCCCATAGACTAGAACAGACCCTGTGGCCTGGAGGATCGTTTTGGGGCCATCATGCAGCCACTGCCACCGGAGGTCCCAGCGCACGCACCCGGATGGTGTATCGCTGGACCCGCAAGGGCCCAGATATGATGGGATTCCCAGACCGACCAGACCAGGCCGGGGAAATCGAGGTTCTGGATTGGGCCGCCTACGATCGGCAGTTAGCTGAGAAGTGAGTACAGCGGCGTCAGGAGAAGCAGGCCTGGTGTGAGGAGCAGCACCAGAGGGATATGGCTGATAAACAACGGGCCAGGCAGGCCGCAGGTACGAGGCGAGATCCTCTGAGAAAGGGAGAGGAGTTGGAATTTCGTCTCAAGGGCGGCTGGGGCTTTATTAAAGAGCAGAAACTCTTGTCAGAGATATTTGTCAATCTCCGGGATGTAGAATCCCACCTGCGGGAGGGACACCCAGATCTGGATCTGTACCCGGGTGACCTAGTCACCTACACCTGGCACTAGGGCGTAAAAGGGTGGTATGCCCTCAACGTGCACCACTGTCAGTCAGCCACCGCGGCGCAGGGAGCTGTCAGCGGTAACCGGTCGCAGCCAGTCACAACAGGCCAGGCCGAAGCCTCAACCCCCTCAACCAGGCTGAGGAAAAAGCCAAGCACTGAAGAAGTAGCTGTCCAAACTGACATAGCGGGACACAACCTAATTGTCTGTATCCCCAGGAGGCACAGAGTGTCCGTTGCCCCAAATGTGCCTGATGTTCCAGAGCTCCCAGTGGAGTGTCAGGTAGTTCCTGGTACCCCTGCGGAGCAACAGTAAAGCAGTCACATCATGTCCTGAACAGACAAGTTGACCCGGACGGGTAGTTGTATTGTTGCACGTTTGCACTAAAGTTCACTTTAATCGTGTTTTACAAGTTTTATAAAAACAGTGTGGCCATGAACAATGCTGGTCCCAAACTTTCTTTGTAAATAGTTTGCACCTGTTTAGGTGCTCCTTCTTGGTTTTACCTAAAGCCTTTAGATTGCGCTGACACCCTATACTGCAGATCACGGAGGCAGAGCCCGTTTGGCGCGGCCGAGGTAGTGGTCCACAGAGGAGACCAATTGTTGCCTTGAAGCCCACCCAGGGCCTACATTGGGGGTTTGTTTGTGACGGGTCCCCCCCATGTTGCACTTAGAAACAGAAAGTTTTACTGAACTTGAATGAAGATGTTTTATGGCCCAAGATATAATGTCTAATTGCACTTGAACCTTTTACCTCTTTGATGACAGTTGTGATTGTGTGTGAATAAAAGTGTTACTATATTTCATAGAGAATCATAGAGTGGTAGAGTTGGAAGGGACCTCCTGGGCCATCTGGTCCAACCCCCTGCTCAAAACAGGATTCTCTAAATCATCCCAGACAGATGTCTGTCCAGCCTCTGTTTGAAGACTTCCATTGAAGGAGAATTTACCACCTCTCGTGGCAGCCTGTTCCACTCCTTGATCACCCTAACTGTCAAAAAGTTTTTTCTAATATCTAATCTGTGTCTCCTCTCATTCAGTTTCATCCCATTGCTTCTAGTCTTTCCTTGTGCAAATGAGAATAAAGATGATCCTTCTACAATGTGACAGCCCTTGAGATATTTGTAGACAGCTATTAAGTCTCCTCTCAGTCTTCTTTTTTGCAAGCTAAACATTCCCAAATCCTGCAACCGTTCCTCATAGGACATGGTTTGCAGACCGGTCACCATTCTGGTGGCTCTTCTCTGAACTTGCTCCAGTTTGTTGACGTCTTTTTTAAAATGTGGTGCCCAAAACTGGACACAGTATTCCAGATGAGGTCTGACCAAAGAGGAGTAGAGGGCAATAATGACCTCACGTGATCTAGACTGTATGCTTCTGTTGATACATCCTAGAATTGTATTTGCCTTTTTTGCTGCTGCATCACACTGTTGACTCATGTTCAGTCTGTGATCAATTAGTATACCCAAGTCTTTTTCACATGTGCTGTTACGTAGCCCTATTCCTCCCAATTTGTATATGCTTTTTTCATTTTTATTGCCCAGATGTAGTACTTTGCATTTTTCCCTGTTAAAAACCATTCTGTTAGTTGCTGCCCACTGCTCCAGTTTATTTATATCTTTTTGAATCCTCTCTCTCTCTTCTCTAGTATTAGCTACCCCTCCTAGCTTTGTGTCATCAGCAAATTTGATCAGTTTACCTTCAATTCCTTCATCTAAATCATTGATAAAGATGTTGAACAATACAGGGCCCAAAACAGAGCCTTGTGGTACCCCACTTGAGACATTCTTCCAACTGGATGTGCAGCCATTTACGACCACTCTTTGAGTCCGATCACTAAGCCAGTTATGAATCCACCTAACAGTTGCCTTGTCCATTCCATACTTTCAATAAGGATTCAATTTTTTCAATAAGGATTGTGTGAGATACTTTGTCAAATGCTTTGCTGAAGTCAAGATATACTATATCTACAGCATTTCCCTGATCCACCCAGTCAGTGATTCTGTCATAGAAGGAAATTAAGTTAGTCTGACATGACTTATTAGTTACAAACCCATGCTGACTCTGTTTAATCACTTCATTCTTATGCAGGTACTTGCATACATGTTCTTTAATAATTTGTTCAAAGATCTTTCCTGGTATAGAAGTCAGACTCACCGGCCTGTAGTTCCCTGGGTCCACCTTCTTCCCCTTTTTGAAGATAGGAACAACATTTGCTCTTCTCCAGTCTTCTGGGACTTCACCTGTTCTCCAAGAATTTTCAAAGATTATGGACAGTGGTTCAAGAATTTCTTCTGCTATCTCCTTCAGTATTCTGGGGTGTAATTCATCTGGGCCTGGAGACTTGAATTAATTTAGGTTAGCTAAGTGTTTCCTCACTGTCTTTCTGTTTATAGATATCCTGGATTCTTCTATTCCTTTAATAGGACAGTGAAGATCAGTTGATGTTACATTTCCTTTCTGAGAGAAAACAGATGCAAAATAGGAATTTAAAAGTTCAGCCTTCTCAACATCCTTTCTTACCATTTCATCATTTTCATCCTGTAAAAAATCCTATAGCATCTTTGACTTTTCTTTTACTTTTGATGTATCCCCAAAATCCTTTTTTGTTTTCTTTTGACATCTCTTGCAAGCCTTAATTCATTGTCAGCTTTAGATAATCTGATTTGTGCCCTGCAGGTTCTGCAGATGGCATTATATTCTTCTTTAGATATGCCTCCCTCTTTCCATTTGATAAACATTTCTTTCTTCCTTTTTAGCATGTGTTTAAGTTCTGTGTTCATCCATCCTGGTTTCCTTAAATGCTTCCCATTCTTCCCTCTTTTTGGAATTGTTGACGATTGTGCTTTGAGAATCTCATTTTCAAGATGTCCCATCCTTCCTGGACATTTTTGTCCTTAAGGATATCCTGCCATTGGATCCCTCCAATTCTCTTTCTGAGTCCCTTAAAATCTGCCTTTCTGAAATCTAATCTTGACGTCTGAGTCTTCACAGGTCTTCCTCCTCTTGTTATCCAAAATTCTAAAATAGCATGGTCACTACCTCCTAGGGTCCCAGCCACTCTTACCTCCTCAACCATTTCCTCCCTATTTATAAGGATTAGATCCAAGGTAGCAGTTCCTCTTGTTTTCTCCCCTACCTTTGAAAGATAAAAGATATATGTTTAAAGTGAATTAAGAAGTGTTTTATGCTACAGACTTGTTTCAGATTGAAGAGTAATTTTTGATAATGTGTAAATTAGTTTAGTAATCAGTATCATTTAGTGTAAATATGTACAGACAGAGAGAAATTGAAGCACTTTGTGTAGGCAGAGAAGTCTAAAGTCGGTAGCGAACCAACTAGCAACGGTTGCTACGCAGAAAGACAACACCGGATGGGGTTAGCCCTAGAAGAGAACCGAATGTAAATGTTGTAGAATTTTTATACTTTTGTATTTTTTGTACTTTTGTAGCAAAAGAATTGTGCTCTATCTTGGTGGCGAACCTGAGAGTTGGCGGTTGCTACCAAGATAACTGTTCGACTAGTTTAATGTTATTATGCAACGTTTAAGAAAAAGTGCCTCCCATCCTGGGAAGATGAGTTTGAGATTATGTTGATAATGCGCATTATATAAAAATTTTGTATGTTTCCGTAACAACTGTATTTGCTTTATTCCAGCTCGCGGACGTGCTGTGTTTAACAGGGGGGGTGTTGTGAATGGGTTTGAGATGAGTTCTGAGCAGAGGCTCCCTCTGGTGGTTACAAGCGGTGCTAGTGAAGATTGTGAGGACTGGGAATCAGGTGTTACTGACTGGTCTTATATAAGGGAGTCATTTTCCCATCAGGGTTGCCGGTGATCAATTGTTCTGGTCTGAATCCTTCATTCCAGTTTCCCTTGTAGCCTGCTGTGTCGTGTCTGCATCTCCTGCTTACAGATAAGACTTTTGCTTCTTTTGTGTTTGTGCTATATTTTTGCATTTTGTCCTGCACTTCTTTGGGGGCCTTCGGGATCCCCTCCGGGGGCTTCTGCCCTCTCAGTTTAGTTCAGCCACTGAGTTTTGTTCTTTTGCTTTTTCCAGTTTTTTCAGTGGCTGCTGTTTTGATTTTGTTACACCAGAGAACTAATTTAGGTGGTAGAGGTCGTGTGATCTCAGGTGATTTTGAAATTAGTAGAGTTGGTGCTTTTCAGGGTTTTCTGGGATTGCAGTAAGTACCCTTCCTATCCTTTTCTATTTAGATAGTTTGGGCCCCAGCGTTTGCTCATACTATTTTCTTTCTGTGTCAGTATTTCCTCTTGTCTAACCGCCATTACATGTTTGGGGGCTTTCTTTTATCTTTGGGGTTCTGCTCCGGGGCAGATAGCTTTCCTATTTCTATCTTTAGGTGTAGTTAGTTTCTCAGGCTGTGACGAGGCGTCTAGGACCAACGTAGGAACGCTCCACGGCTGCCTCTAGTTGTTGTGGTTAGTCAGGGTACTGCAATCTCATAGATTCCAACTGCTCTGGTGTATTTCCTTTTTTACCTGCACTCCTCAGCTACCGAAACATAACAGTATCACCGGTCCAAAAAATTGAAAATTGTATGGTACTCACAGAAGGGAAAAAAATATTGAGAAAGAAAAAAGGTTGTCAGAGTTGTCAGAGATATTTTTCTGTTTGTTGCATTTTTTTTTTTTTCCTCTGTATCTCTGGGTGCTGGGGAGGATCTTTTCTCCCAATGGAGTTTGCACAGTTGTCTGGCCGTGTGGATCAGCTTGCCACTGAGGTTCAGAGTATTGCTGCATATCTTGCTAGGTTGCCTGTTGTGGAACCTAGGATCCCCATGCCAGATTTGTTTTTAGGGGATCGAGCTAAGTTTCAGAATTTCAAAAATAATTGTAATTTGTTTTTTGCCTTAAAATCTAAGTCCTCAGGAAACGCAGCGCAGCAGGTTCAAATTATCATCTCTCTCCTGCGCGGCGATCCTCAGGATTGGGCTTTTTCCCTGATACCTGGGGATCCTGTTTTGAGTGATGTTGATGCGTTTTTTTCAGGCTTTGGGGTTATTGTACGATGAGCCTAATGTCACTGATCAAGCTGAAAAAACCTTGTTGGCATTAAATCAGGGGCTTGATGACGCTGAGTTATGCTGTCAGAGATTCCGTAGGTGGGCAGTCCTGACCAAATGGAATGACGACGCTTTGGCGGCCCTTTTCCGGAAGGGTCTGTCAGATAATGTAAAGGATGTTATGGTGGGATTCCCTGTCCCCTCTGGTCTCAATGATTCTATGTCATTAGCGATTCAAATTGACAGACATTTGCGTGAGTTGAGAAGTATGCGTGGAATGGTGTTGCCTTGTGAACCAGCTTCTGAACCCATGCAGTGTGATAGAGTGGTGTCTGGGGCACAGCGTCATGAGTTTAGAAAGCGCAATGGGTTATGTTTCTACTGTGGTGATGCCTCTCATGCTATTTCAGTCTGCCCTAAGCGGGGAAGACGTTTTGCACGCTCAGTTGTCTTGGGTAGTGTTCAGACTAAGTTTTTATTAACTGTCACTCTGATGTGCTCTCTGTCCTCATTTTCTGCTCAGGCTTTCGTTGATTCTGGAGCAGCTATTAACCTGATGGATTATGATTTTGCTAAACGTTGTGGGTTTCCCTTGATACCCCTACAGAAGTCTATTCCCCTACTGGGGATCGATTCTACCCCTTTGGCTGAGAATAAACCCCAGTTTTCTACTCAGGTGATAATGAGGGTTGAACCTGATCACCAGGAGTGCTGCAAATTTTTGGTTCTGTATAATCTGCATGACATTATCGTGCTGGGTTTCCCTTGGTTAGTCTCATAATCCTGTTTTGGATTGGAAATCTGTGTCTGTAACCAGTTGGGGCTGCCAATGTGTTAATACCAACACTCCTGTTTTTTCTGCCTCCCCCCAGGCTCAGGATGTTCCTGACTTTTTGTTTGATTTTTCTGATGTGTTTAGCGAAAGTAAATCTGCATCCTTGCCTCCCCATAGGAGCTATGACTGCGCTATTGAATTAGTGCCGGGTAGTAAATTCCCTAAAGGTCGCCTTTTTAACTTGTCTGTACCTGAACATGACGCTATGCGGTCTTATATCAAGGAATCATTGGAGAAGGGTTATATCAGACCATCCTCTTCACCCTTAGGTGCCGGTTTTTTCTTTGTGGCCAAAAAAGATGGTTCATTAAGGCCGTGTATTGATTATCGTCTCTTGAACAATATTACTGTGAAATATCAATACCCGTTACCCTTGATTTCTGACCTGTTTTCCAGGGTGAAAAACGCTACTTGGTTTACCAAGCTTGACCTCAGGGGGGCGTATAACCTTATTCGCATTAAGCACGGGGATGAATGGAAGACGGCATTCAATACCCCTGAAGGGCATTTTGAGTACCTAGTGATGCCCTTTGGGCTCACTAATGCTCCTTCTGTCTTCCAGTCCTTCATGAATGACATTTTCAGGGATTTTGTGGATAAATTTCTGATTGTTTATTTGGATGATATCTTGATTTTTTCTAATGACTGGGACTCTCATGTGAAACATGTTCGAACTGTATTCCAGATTTTGAGAGAGAATGCTCTGTATGTGAAGGATCAAAGTGTCTTTTTGGCGTACAGAGGATCTCATTTCTGGGATTCATTTTGTCCCCATCTGTTATTGAAATGGACCCGGTCAAGGTTCAGGCCATCTGTGATTGGGTCCAACCTACTTCATTAAAGGCTCTTCAGAGATTTTTGGGTTTTGCCAATTTTTATCGTAAATTTATTGGTAATTTCTCGGTTATTGTTAAACCATTAACTGATTTGACCAGAAAGGGTTCTGATGTGGTGAATTGGCCTCCTGAGGCAGTCTCTGCATTTCAGGAACTTAAGCAGAGATTCACTTCTGCTCCTGTTCTACGGCAGCCTGATGTTTCTCTGCCATTTCAGGTGGAGGTTGATGCCTCTGAAATTGGGGCAGGTGCCGTTTTGTCCCAAAAAGATCCAGAGACCTCTAAAAGTAACCTTGTGCCTTTTTCTCTCGAAAATTTTCTCCTACTGAACGTAATTATGACGTGGGTAATCGGGAGTTATTGGCCATGAAGTGGGCTTTTGAAGAGTGGAGACATTGGCTGGAGGGAGCCAAACATCAGGTGGTGGTCCTTACGGACCATAAGAATCTGGTCTATCTGGAATCTGCCAAGCGACTCAATCCTAGACAGGCCAGGTGGGCCTTGTTTTTCACACGTTTTAATTTTGTGGTTTCCTTTCTTCCTGGCACTAAGAATGTTAAGGCGGATGCCCTCTCTAGGAGTTTCCTTGCGGACTCTCCTAAGTTATCTGATCCTTCTGTTATTTTGAAAGAGGGTGTAGTTCTTTCCGCCATCTCGCCCAATTTGAGACTTGCTCTGGAGGGGTGTCAGGGGGATAGGCCCGAGCGCTGCCCTGTTGGAAAATTGTTTGTCCCGGACCAATGGAAAAAGAGTGTGATGTCTGAGATTCATTGTTCCGCATTGGCTGGGCATCCCGGAATTTTTGGTACCAGAGACATGGTTAGTCGGTCCTTTTGGTGGCCTACCTTGTCTCGTGATGTCAGGGAATTTGTGCAGTCCTGCGGGACTTGCTCTCGCTCCAAGCCTTGCTCTCGCTCTAGTGGTTTGTTGATGCCATTGCCTGTGCCCAAGAGACCATGGACCCATATCTCTATGGATTTCATTTCCGATCTTCCTGTTTCTCAGAGAATGACCACCATCTGGGTAATTTGTGATAGGTTTTCCAAAATGATACATCTTGTGCCATTACCTAAGTTGCCTTCCTCCTCTGAATTGGTGCCGTTGTTCCTTCAGCACGTGGTTCGTTTACACAGCATTCCTGAGAACATTGTGTCTGACAGAGGAGTCCAGTTTGTTTCCAGATTTTGGAGGACTTTTTGTTCTAAACTGGGTGTTCAATTGTCTTTCTCCTCGGCATTTCATCCTCAGACCAATGGTCAAACTGAGAGAACAAACCAGACATTGGAGACTTATCTAAGATGCTTTGTGTCTGCTGATCAGGATGACTGGGTCTCTTTTTTGCCTTTGGCTGAGTTTGCTCTTAATAATAGGGCTAGCTCTGCCACTTTGATGTCTCCGTTTTTCTGTAATTCTGGGTTTCACCCTCGATTTTCTTCGGGACAGACGGAGGCTTCTGTCTGTCCGGGTGTTGACTCTGTTGTGGAGCGTATGCAACAGATTTGGGACCAGGTAGTGGAGAGGTTGTCCCTCTCTCAGGAGAAGGCCCAGCGGTTTGCTAACCGGCATAGGACTGATGGTCCTCGGTTTAAAGTGGGGGACTTGGTCTGGTTGTCCTCAAAGAATATTCCTATGAGAGTAGCATCTCCTAAATTTAAGCCTAGGTTCATTGGACCTTATAAGATCATGGAGATTATTAATCCTGTTTCTTTTCGTTTGCTTCTTCCAGGGACATTTAAGATCCATAACGTGTTCCACAAGTCCTTGTTGAAGAGGTTTGTTGAGCCAGTGGTTCCTGCTGCTGTGCCTCCTGACCCTGTTTTGGTTGAGGGCAATCTGGAGTATGTGGTTGAGAAAATATTGGATTCTCGTTTTTCTAGATGGAAACTCCAGTATTTGGTTAAATGGAGAGGTTATGGTCAGGAAGACAATTCTTGGGTGTTTGCTTCGGACATCCATGCTAGGAGACTTATCCGTGCGTATCATAGAACTCATCCTGACCGACCTGGTTGCTCAAATGAGGGTTCGCTGACCCCTCCTCAAGGGGGGGGTACTGTTGTGAATGGGTTTGAGATGAGTTTGAGCAGAGGCTCCCTCTGGTGGTTACAAGCGGTGCTAGTGAAGATTGTGAGGACTGGGAATCAGGTGTTACTGACTGGTCTTATATAAGGGAGTCATTTTCCATCAGGGTTGCCGGTGATCAATTGTTCTGGTCTGAATCCTTCTTTCCAGTTTCCCTTGTAGCCTGCTGTGTCGTGTCTGCATCTCCTGCTTACAGATAAGACTTTTGCTTCTTTTGTGTTAGTGTTATATTTTTGCATTTTGTCCTGCACTTCTTTGGGGGCCTTCGGGGTCCCCTCCGGGGGCTTCTGCCCTCTCAGTTTAGTTCAGCCACTGAGTTTTGTTCTTTTGCTTTTTCCAGTTTTTTCAGTGGCTGCTGTTTTGATTTTGTTACACCAGAGAACTAATTTAGGTGGTAGAGGTCGTGTGATCTCAGGTGATTTTGAAATTAGTAGAGTTGGTGCTTTTCAGGGTTTTCTGGGATTGCAGTAAGTACCCTTCCTATCCTTTTCTATTTAGATAGTTTGGGCCCCAGCGTTTGCTCATACTATTTTCTTTCTGTGTCAGTATTTCCTCTTGTCTAACCGCCATTACATGTTTGGGGGCTTTCTTTTATCTTTGGGGTTCTGCTCCGGGGCAGATAGCTTTCCTATTTCTATCTTTAGGTGTAGTTAGTTTCTCAGGCTGTGACGAGGCGTCTAGGACCAACGTAGGAACGCTCCACGGCTGCCTCTAGTTGTTGTGGTTAGTCAGGGTACTGCAATCTCATAGATTCCAACTGCTCTGGTGTATTGCCTTTTTTACCTGCACTCCTCAGCTACCGAAACATAACAGGGGGGTATGTGGCGCCCCTGAGGGTTTAGTTGCCACAGAGGTATTGCACCTCACCCAGAGGTGTAGTACCCCATCTCCAGGTAAGGAGCGAGCCCCACCTAGGACTCTAACACCTGCACCCAACACACACTAGAACAGCTGGGCACCCTGGACGTACAATGAGGGAGGATGGTCTCATCCCAGTCTGAGATAGGAAAGGGTGTATGGGTGGGTGGAGTAGCAGTAGCAAGGAGGAGTGAAGCTAGAGGAAGCAGGGACAGAGTTTTTGGAGGGTTTCCTTAGGAGGAAGAGGAAGGAGTAGGACGTGTATTGAGCAGCAGCTCCCAGTGAGGGGAGGCTGCAGTGAAGGAGAAGGGCAGTCTAGAGAGAGACTCAGGAAGGGACTAGAAGCTGGAAGAGCTTAGTCCAGAAGTAGAAAGGGAAAGAAGCAGAAGGATAGAGAAGCTTCTGGAGTGAGAGAGAGGAAGAAGTCCTAGGGATACGGAGAGAGCAGAAGCCATCCGTTGGTCCCGGTCTGTTGGCAGAGGGACTAGGTCGCAGAAGGGAACTCGACCCCTAGACTAGTGGAAGAATTCAATATTCAGCTAGCAAGTCGACTGCTGTGATAACATAGGGATCACAGTCATTAACCACCATTATCTTCTCCAGGGAGGTAGCTATATAGAATCAAGAGGAACGCAGAAATAAGTCATTGTCCAAGAGGATTCGCAGCTGCTGATCTGGGACACTTTTGGTGAAGGTGCTGGAAGGATAGAAAGGAGTGGGAAAAATCAGCACAGAGAGACGGCCAGAGAAAGGAACACAAATATAGAACAGAGTCCTGGAGATGTGTTTCCCAATCTACCTGGGGGTTTGCTGAGCCCCTCACCTGGAGGACACAGTACCAAGCGGGCATCTGTACTGCATGCATCAGAACTGTGAGTAAAGCTTTGGAAACTGCAACTCGCTGATTGTTTCTCAGTTTCTTCCTGCATCACTCATTGCACTCAGCTACATCTCCCAGCACCATTACTACCTTTCACCACATCTACCTGCCCTGGGATTTCATAGTCCCACCTGTGGGAGGCTGTACCAACTCTGCTGCATCTCACCATCTATGCCAGAGGATCTGCATCGCAGCGCTGGTCGCCATTGACCAGATACCACAGGTGGCGTCACGAATACCTACACTACAAACTCTAACATCCCCTGTAAATAATTCCCCTTTCATTGGATACCCAGGGCCACTGACCGGGTCACTGCCGCTGTGACACATCCCTTCGATACATCGGCCCGGTACCGAGTATCCCACTGCCCTGGCGGGCGATCCACTTAGTGCTTGGGTTGATTCAATTCTGCAACCTATTACTAAAAGCATTCCAGGTTATTTGAGAGATAGCAATTGAAGTGGTTGTAAATTTTGACAAGTTTAAATGGACTGAGGACTATTCTTTTTTCACTTGTGACATAGTAAATCTTTGTATACCCCACACTTATGCACTAGAGGCAGTGGATTTTTTTATTCAGAGGGATACTGATGTCACAGTGGAAACTCGAGAATTTGTATTGGCTTTCATTAAATATTTATTAGAACATAGTTTTTTTATGTTTAATGGGAGATATTATAGACAGTTAGTGGGAGCTCCGATGGGTTTGAAATTGTCTCCTTCTTTGGCAATTCTCTTTGTAGTCTAGTGGGAGAAAACATGCTTATAACATCAATAACCCCTTTAACCAGTACTTAAGATGGCACGGCCGTTTTCTGGATGATATTCTGATTGTTTGGTCAGGAGGGGAAGCAGCCGCACATGAATTTGTTAATTACATCAATAATAACAGCAAATCTTAAATTCACCTTTTCTGAACTTGGACAATCAATTTCTTTTTTTGATATTTTATTAATAGCAGATTCTGGTACAGGAAGGGTTAATACAACCATTTACCATAAGCCTACTGCTGGTAATACTATACTCAGGGCAGATAGTTGCCATCCTAAACATACAATTATGGCAATTCCATATATTGAAATGGTAAGAGCAAAACGTATTTTTACCAACAATGACTTATTTGACGAGCAGTTTGATCTAATACAGTACAGGTTAAAACAGAGGGGTTTTGAAGATTCATTGCTAAAAGGTGCAACATCTAGAGTAGATGGGGTTACCACCAGATCTGATTTATTGTTGAACAAGGTCATGGGCGTACCCAGGATCAAAACTAGGGGGGGGCAAGCCAATGTCGCATCTTATACAGGTTACATCATATACACTGTACATTATCCTGCATATTAGGTATGGAGCATTAGAACTGTTGTATATTGTATAATACAGCAGTGTATGCGACACTACGCTGTATATACCATATATTATACATGGCAGTCGCGCTCATGTCAGGAGCGGTACCAGCAAGTCCGAGGATTGCAGTGCGATCCTCGCATGAGTTATACGGCCGTCTGTCTATGCCCTTGTTATAATAATACTGAAATATTAATCTATTATTAAAGTATTAAGGAGCTCACAAGTAAAAAAAAGCCCCCTACCTCCCCTGTCCCCCACCCACACCCCAACAGCCCATCGTCTCACATGCACCCCTTAGTGTTCTGTCCCACTGACCCCACAATACCCCATCCTCTCACATGCACCCCTCAGTGCTCTGTTGCCCCTACCCACTTCAGTCCCCACAATACCACCATCCTCTTACATTCAACCTCAGTGACCTGTCCACCCTCCCTCACAATTCCCCATCCTCTCACATTCACCAACCAGTGCCCTGTATCCCCTCCCCCACAATACCCCACCCTCTCACATTCACTCTGTGCCTTGTTGCCCTCCCCCACTTTAGCCCCCACAATACCCCCATCCTCTCACATTAACCCCTCCAGTGCCATAGCCCCCACAATACCCCATCCTCTCACATTAACCCCCCAGTGCCCTAGCCCCCACAATACCCCATACTCATACCTCCCAACTTTTGAAGATGGGAAAGAGGGACAAAGGTTGCGGCGCGCGCAGCGCATCGTGGCAAAGTTTAGGACATGCCCCGACCACACCCATTTCACAACTAGTCACACCCATGTCCACGCCCTGACCACACCCATTTAGAACTGGTGATCACACTGACTGTTACTGTAGGCACACTGGTACTGAGTAAAAGAAAGAACAGAGAGAGAAAAAAAAAACAAAGAAAGGAGATAGAGAAAGAAAGAAAGAGGGGTAAGCAACAAAGAACAGAGAGAAAGTAGAGAGAGAAAGAAATAAACAAAGAAAGGGAAAAGAAAGAACAGAGAGAAAAAAAACAAAGAGGGGAAAGAACAGAGACGGAGAAAGAAAGAGGGGACAGAAAAAAAGAACAGAGAGAAAAAAAGAAAGAGGGGAAAGAACAGAGACGGAGAAAGAAAGAGGGGACAGAAAAAAAGAACAGAGAGAAAAAAAGAAAGAGGGGAAAGAAAGAACAGAGAGGGAGAGAGAAAGAAAGAGGGGAAAGAAAGAACAGAGGGAGAGAGAAAGAAAGAGGGGAAAGAAAGAACAGAGGGAGAGAGAAAGAAAGAGGGGAAAGAAAGAACAGAGAGAGAAAGAAAGACAGGGGAAAGAAAGAACAGAGAGAGAAAGAAAGGACAGAGAGGGAGAGAGAAAGAGGGGAAAGAAAGAAAGACAGAGGGGGAAAGAAAGAACAGATAGAAAAAGAAAGAAAGAATAGAGAGCAAGAAAGAGGGAACAGAAAGAACAGAGAGAGAAAGAAAGAAAGAAAATGGAAAGAAAGAACAGAGAGAGAGAGAAAGAAAGAAAGAAAGAAAGAAAAAGAAAGAAAGAGGGGAAAGAAAGAAAGAACAGAGAGAGAAAGAAAGAACAGAGAGAAAGAAAGAAAGAGGGGAAA
>JARQOD010000009.1:7259573-7336075 GCA_033576555.1 Oophaga sylvatica
GATCTTTATCTTGTCCGTGGTCATTATAAATGGACAGGTTTTCGCCTTAGAAAGACCTTTTTAAATCAGGGCTACCATCCAAGAACAATTGAAAACCAAATTACAAGAGCCACCAGAATATCAAGGGATCACCTGCTACATTACAAAGCTAAAGAAGAAAATAACCGGGTGCCTTTAGTGGTCACCTACAATCCAAATCTGGAGGTGCTAAGGGGAGCTGCACGGAAACTACAACCTTTACTACAAAAAGATGCCCGGTTACAATCCATATTTCCAGACCCCCCACTACTGTGTTTTAGGCAGCCCCCAAATCTAAGAAGCATCATTGTCAGAAGTTCCCTGTCCTCCCCAACAGCTGCAGGAACCTTGCCTTGCAATCAGAAGAAATGCAAAACCTGTCCATTTATAATGACCACGGACAAGATAAAGATCCCCAACTCACATCAGGACTACAAGATACCAGGTACTTTCAGCTGCATCACATCTAATGTTGTGTACCTAATTATATGTACTAAATGTCCAACTGGGGGTCTGTATGTGGGGGAGACCGGGCAAAAACTGAGAACAAGGATGAATTCTCATCGCCACGCAATAAGAGAAAAAAGAATGGATCTACCTGTGGCAAAACATTTTTGCTCCCCTGATCATAGCATGTCAGATATGAAAATACTGGTACTAAGAAGCAGATTCACATCTCAGAGGCAGAGAAGAATTTGCGAATACAAATTGATGGTGACCTTTGACACTCTTAATGCTGGAATGAACCTGTCACATGGTTTTATGGCCTATTACATCAATTAAGGAATTTACTCCAAATACCCTGTGAAAACATCACAAAACATTACCAGACCCCAATCAGAGGGTAATAAAACTTTCTCTCCTTATCTATGAATTGTTCCAATATTTATGCTCATCCCTCTGCCATAATGACTATTCTGCTTCACGTCACTTGTCTTACCTATTGCATTTTTTCCTGTGTTTTTGTGTATAAATATGTGATTCTTCAGATTTTGTATTAGTTCAGCCTGATGAAGAGACCTGAATAGTCTCGAAAGCTTGCAATTTGTTACCATCTTTTCAGTTAGCCATTAAAAGGTATCAACCACTGAGAACTCTCAACTCTAAATATTTTTCTATCTACTGGCTAACACGGTACAAAGATATACATCTTTACTGTTCCAGAATTTGGACACAAACTGAGACCCCCGATCCGACACCACATCGGAAGGCAACCCGTGAAGTCTCACAATCTCCCCAATGAACACCTGCGCCAAAGTTTTAGCATTAGGAAGAGCAGGAAGAGCAATAAAATGTGCCATTTTGCTGAACCTGTCAACTACAACTAGTATGACAGTTTTACCTGAAGACGGAGGAAGGTCCGTAATGAAGTCCATAGACAGATGGGTCCATGGACGCTCCGGGATTTTCAACGGTAAAAGGGCCCCAGACGGACGGGTATGTGGGGTCTTAGAGCGCGCACATACCCCACAGGACGCGACAAAAGTTACCACCTCTTTATTTAAGTTAGGCCACCAAAACCGGCGAGAAACGAGATCTACAGTTGCTTTACTCCCTGGGTGTCCTGCCAAAGCAGAATTATGATGTGCCTCGATAACCTTTTGTCTTAACTGATCTGGAACAAACAGTTTCCCTGGAGGTCCTACAGGGGCGTCCCCCTGAGCCTCCAATACCTCCTCCTCAAGCTCAGAACATACAGCCGACACCACAACTCCCTCCTGAAGAATAGGAACCGGGTCATCCGTCTTCCCGGCCCCCCGGAAACTACGAGATAAGGCATCAGCCTTTACATTTTTTGACCCAGGACGATATGTGACGACAAAATTAAACCTGGTAAAAAACAACGACCATCTAGCTTGTCTGGAATTCAGACGTTTTGCAGACTCTAAATACAGCAGGTTGTTGTGATCAGTAATGACGGTGACCGGGTGGACTGCCCCCTCCAAAAAGTGACGCCACTCTTCAAAAGCCAACTTAATGGCCAAGAGTTCCCTATTGCCGACATCATAATTCCTCTCGGCGGACGACAATTTTTTAGAGAAGAAAGCGCACGGATGCCATTTACCAGGGGACGGACCTTGAGATAATACCGCACCCACTCCTACGTCAGTGTAAGGTTCTATGTATATATTCCTGAAACTCAGTTTGTTCGTCAGCCATTTTACTTTCTGTCTTGCTGCAGCTATCTTGCCCTCAGTCAAAATGGAGTTTCCAGCTTGCATGTTCCCGCCCTGATTCTCTCCTTTGCTTCTTAAGCAGCCACAGCTGAGCAATCAGTGCTTCAGAATCTAGCCTGCAGTGAACCTGTGACTTGACTCCTGTAAGCCTTGGACCTTGTACTCCAGCTATTCCTACTGAGGAACTCTGAAGCACTTGTGGACTCTGAACCCTGCTCTTTGAAAGACCCACGTTTGCATGGACTTACGGTAACAGAGAAGAAGATCCTGAATCTGTATTGGAGAGTGATTGCTGAGCTTGGATTACTCTGGCCTGCTGTGTCTCCTGTTTCTGTGTCTGCAAACTGTGTGACTATTTCTGCCAACTTGTATGAAGTAATACAGGACTTTTCTATATCAAACCTGTGACTCCTGTGTTTTCATCGCACCCAAGCACAAGACGCTATATGAACTGTACTACATACATTACAAGATTCTGAAGCCAAAACGTTAGTGTCTGCTGGGTCTGGAAGGCTGTGTCTGCTGTACTGTGGATATCAGACTTCCGGTTGTGCTTTCTGTGATGACAGTGGTTGTGACTTCTCACAACCATTCCAGGTGAGCAATTCCCTTAAGTTTTTTCTTTTTGCAGTGTTACCACAGGTAAACACTATTGTTTTTTTTTTTTTTTTTCCTTTCTTTTCTCTTTTTTGTCTGCTGTAACTCTGGATATCAGATGTCTGGTTGAAACTTTCTGTGATGATAGTGGTTGTGACTTCTCACAACCATTCCAGGTGAGCAGTTCCCTTAATTTTTTTTTCTCTCTGCAGTGTTGCCACAGGTGAACACTATTGTTTTTTTTCTCTCCTCTTCTTCCAGTAATCCTGTCTTAAAAGATCTGGAAAATGGAGGCCCGCATAAAGGAACTTTGCGGAGTGACTGATAATATCCTTGCAGATTTGCAGAATATAAAGACCCGTTTTACAAATCTACAGGACCTCAATAATCACAATTTGCAAGTGGTTGGACAGACTACCCAGGATTTGCGAGCCAGGATTGAGGTTCTAGAGGGGCGAGTCCAGGCTCCTGCCGTAGCCCCGAGTGCTGGATTCCCAAGTTGCCCCCTTTTCGTTTTGGCGGTGAACGTGAGAAATTCAGGGGATTTATTAATCAATGCAATCTTTTTTTTTCTGCACATGCTTCACAATTTCCCACTGAACGATCTAAGGTGCTTACTATAATTATGTTGCTTACCAACAAGGCTTTAATGTGGGCAAACCCTCTGATTGAGACTGAGGATGATTGTTTGAATCACCTTGATGATTTTATTTCAGCCATGGGGCAGGTGTTTGATGACCCCAATCGAGGTGCAACAGCTGAAGCAGCCATGTTAGCTTTGCGCCAAGGTAAGCACTCGGTAGCTGAATATGCCTTGGATTTCAGGAGATGGGCCCTTGATACCACCTGGGACAGTTCCGCCAAAAAATCTATTTTTCGAAAGGGGTTATCTCCACTGATTAAGGATGAACTTGCTCGTGCCGACCCTCCCACTGCGTTAGGTGACTTTATTAACTACTGCATCCGTATTGATACTCGTCTGACTGAACGCAGGCAAGAGAGATGGTTCGAAAGCAATCGTACTAACCTTTTCCTACCTTCCTCTCCAGCTAAGGAACCTTTGAGTAGGATTACACGGGAACCTGAACCTGAACCCATGCAGGTAGACTCTTTACAATGACGGGTTAGTGATGCATGCAAGGAACATCGTTTTAAGGAGAATCTATGTTTCTATTGTGGTAAGTCAGGGCACTTCATTATAAACTGCCCCAGCCGTTCTCGTAAGACTACTGCAGCACTCATTCATTGTGAGTGTTGCGAGAGGGGATCTGTCAGGTCCGAGCCTCAGGCTCCAGAGAGATCTGCAGCAACAGATCTTGATTTCTCGGACTTAAACTCCGTTACCTCTGAGGACGTTGACTGTGTAAACGCTGCCATTTTTCAAGTTTCCTCAGCGGTGTCCCAGCTGAGTTGTAAGAAAAACAATTCTCATTGCTTTCTTTCCATCAAACTCTGGGTTGACTCAGCTTGGGTGTCTAGCTCTGCTATGATCGACTCAGGGGCAAGTGGAAATTTTATGGATGTCTCCTTTGCTCTGAAACAGGGAATACGTTCAGTGAAGAAGGCTACTCCAGTACAGATGGAAACTGTGGATGGCTCCCTGCTGACCTCTGGACCAGTGGATCAGGAAACAGAGCCTTTGAGGGTTCTTATGGGTAAAGATCATCAAGAGAAACTGTCCTTTATGCTTATCTCTTCTCCCCACTTTCCCATTATTCTAGGGCTACCATGGCTGCAGGCTCAGAATCCTACCATTAACTGGGAGACCAAGGAATTACACTTTCCAGAGAAACAGATGAGTCCAAAAGTTTCAGCTTGCTCTGTTCCTAAAGGAATCATGTCAGTCCCTGAACTACCAGCTGTATACCAGGACTATGTGGATTTATGTGACAAGAAGAACGCTGACCAGCTTCCTCCTCACCGTCCATATGATTGTCCAATTGAATTATTGCCTGGAGCAGAGATACCTTTTGGTAAGATCTACCCCCTGGCGGGGCCCGAGCTAAAGGCTTTAAAGGATTACATAGATGAAAATCTAGCCAAGGGCTTCATACGCCCCTCTTCATCTCCTGCAGGTGCACCCATCTTCTTTGTAAAGAAGAAAGATGGATCTCTGAGACCATGCGTAGACTATAGGGAACTCAATAAGGTTACTATTAGAAACCGTTATCCATTGCCTTTAATCCCTGAGTTATTGGAGAGAGTGCGACATGCCAAAATTTTTTCTAAACTAGATCTTCGTGGGCCTATAACTTAGTCCGTATTAGACCTGGGGATGAATGGAAGACTGCATTCAGGTCACGCTATGGACACTTTGAATATCTAGTTATGCCTTTTGGTCTGAGTACCGCCCCAGCCACTTTCCAACACTTGGTGAATGACATCTTCAGGGATCTCCTAGATACATTCGTGGTAATTTATTTGGATGATATTCTAATTTTTTCTAACTCCACAGAGGAACATCATGGACATGTGAGAATGGTCTTGGAACGTCTAAGACAAAATCATCTTTACATCAAACTTGAAAAGTGTGAATTCCATAGGACCGAAATTCAATTTCTGGGGTATGTACTGTCTACACAAGGAATTAGTATGGATGGAAGCAAAACCCAAGCCATCAAGGATTGGCCAAGTCCTAGAAATGTGAAGGAGGTACAGCGCTTCATCGGGTTTGCCAACTTCTATAGACGTTTCATTAGAAATTTCTCTGAGGTAGTGTCACCTATCACTCAACTTACCCGGAAAGAGTCTAGGTTTTCCTGGACTCCCCAAGCCCAGGAAGCATTTTCCCGTCTAAAAGATAAATTTACCACTGCACCTATCCTAGTACATCCCAACCCCGAGCTTGCCTTCATAATAGAGGTGGATGCTTCAGACTGTGCCGTTGGAGCTATACTCTCTCAGAGAACAGGTGAGAAGAATGTCTTGCATCCCTGTGCCTTCTTTTCCCAGCAGTTGTCTTCGGCTGAGAGGAACTACGATGTGGGCAATAGAGAGTTGTTGGCCATTATTGCCGCCTTCAAAGAATGGAGACACCTTCTTCAGGGGGCTGCACAGCAAATAGTCGTCCTGACAGACCATCGTAACCTTGAGTTTATCAGGTCGGCTAAGTGCCTGACTCCTCGCCAGGCTCGCTGGAATCTTTTCTTAAACCAATTTAATTTTATCATCTCTTATAGACCAGGATCGCGCAATGGAAAGGCTGATGCACTCTCTAGGATTTACTCAGCAGAGACACGTCCAATTACTCCTCCTAAGACTATTCTTCCTGACTCTAGATTCCTAGGAGTAATTCATAATCAAGACCTACTTAAGGACATCAAGGAAGCATACCATGCGGATTCCTTTTTGGCACAACCCCCAAGGGACGTAAGTCTTGTCTTTAAGAATGGTGTGTGGATTCAGGGACAACGTCTGTATATTCCTGAAACAGTCAGATTAAGAGTATTGCAACTCATTCACGATTCCAAGATAGCTGGGCATAGAGGAATTCTAAAGACACAGGAATTTCTTTCTCGTTTCTTTTGGTGGCCCACTTGCAGGAAGGATGTTTTGAATTATGTCACTTCATGTGAGGTCTGTGCAAGATGCAAAACACCTCGCTCCTCACCAACTGGTCTGTTACAGCCTCTTCCCACCCCGTCCCGCCCGTGGGGATCCATTTCTATGGACTTCATTGTGGAGTTACCAACCTCTCAGGGGAAGAACACCATTCTAGTGGTGGTTGACCGTCTAACAAAGGCAGCTCATTTTATCCCTTGTGTCGGCTTACCCACTGCAAAACAGACATCAGATTTGATGATTAAAGATGTGTTTCGCTTACATGGAGTACCGGATGAGGTTATTTCGGATCGAGGGTGCAATTCACTTCTAGGTTTTGGCAAAATTTCTGTGCAGCATTGGACATTAAAGTAAACCTTTCTTCTGCTTTTCATCCCCAGACTAATGGACAGACCGAACGAACCAATCAAACCCTGGAGCAGTATCTCCGCTGCTTTATCTGCCACCTACAGGATGATTGGGTGGATCTACTTCCATTAGCTGAGTTCTCGTATAACAACTCTCAGAGTGCCTCCACTAAACAGTCTCCTTTTTACTCTA
Source organism: Oophaga sylvatica (assembly GCA_033576555.1). Taxonomy (NCBI): domain Eukaryota; kingdom Metazoa; phylum Chordata; class Amphibia; order Anura; family Dendrobatidae; genus Oophaga; species Oophaga sylvatica. The sequence goes on from JARQOD010000009.1 coordinate 7,266,467, forward strand.
ATCTAGGTTATCATCCTAACATTCTACCACGATTTCCCATAGAAACACCTTTACCAGCAGTGGCTGAAAGAATCACGTCTTTACAGAAGAATATGGATCTTCTAAAGGAAAATCTGGAATCGGCTCAAGAAAGGTACAAGAAAGCAGCAGATAAATTTCGTAAACCTGAATCAGCTTTCAAGGTAGGAGACTTGGTCTGGCTGTCAACCAGAAATCTTAAGTTAAGGATTCCATCGTCTAAGTTGGGACATAAGTACATTGGACCCTATAAAATCAGTAAAATTATAAGTGCCGTTGCTTGTCGTCTTCAACTGCCCAGAACTATGAGAATCCACCCTGTCTTTCATGTATCCCTACTAAAGGCTGCGACACCCAATACGTTTCCTGGACGTTCCTCTCCTTGCCCTGACCCAGTGCTAGTCGATGGTCAGGAAGAATTTGTGGTGGAAAGGATTTTAGATTCCAGGTTGTATAGAAATCAGTTACAATATCTGATTAAATGGCAGGGCTACCCAGTGGAGGACAACTCATGGGAACCGGTCAATAACGTTAATGCTCCTCGCTTGCTCCGTCAGTTTCATCAGAGGTACCCACACAAGCCTGGTCTGAGGTCATCCGGAGGTTGTCCTTAAGGGGGGAGTAATGTAAGGTTCTATGTATATATTCCTGAAACTCAGTTTGTTCGTCAGCCATTTTACTTTCTGTCTTGCTGCAGCTATCTTGCCCTCAGTCAAAATGGAGTTTCCAGCTTGCATGTTCCCGCCCTGATTCTCTCCTTTGCTTCTTAAGCAGCCACAGCTGAGCAATCAGTGCTTCAGAATCTAGCCTGCAGTGAACCTGTGACTTGACTCCTGTAAGCCTTGGACCTTGTACTCCAGCTATTCCTACTGAGGAACTCTGAAGCACTTGTGGACTCTGAACCCTGCTCTTTGAAAGACCCACGTTTGCATGGACTTACGGTAACAGAGAAGAAGATCCTGAATCTGTATTGGAGAGTGATTGCTGAGCTTGGATTACTCTGGCCTGCTGTGTCTCCTGTTTCTGTGTCTGCAAACTGTGTGACTATTTCTGCCAACTTGTATGAAGTAATACAGGACTTTTCTATATCAAACCTGTGACTCCTGTGTTTTCATCGCACCCAAGCACAAGACGCTATATGAACTGTACTACATACATTACAGTCAGATGCGTCTACCTCCACAATGAACGGTTGTGATGCATCAGGTTGGATGAGTATGGGTGCTGAAGCAAAACATTTTTTCAAGGAGGAAAATGCTTGACAAGCTTTGTCAGACCACCTAGAAAAATCCGTCCCTTTTTTTGTCATGTCAGTGAGAGGTTTGACAACAGATGAGAAATTACGAATAAATTTCCGGTAGTAGTTAGCAAACCCCAGGAAACGCTGCAGTGCTTTAAGATTCTCTGGCCGATCCCATTCAAGCACAGCCTTCACTTTCCCAGGGTCCATACGGAAACCGGAGGCTGACACCAAGAATCCTAAAAACTGAAGTTCTTGTACAGCGAATACACACTTCTCCCATTTGGCGTACAGTTTATTATCTCGCAAGATCTGCAACACTTGTCTCACATGCTCCTGATGAGACACAAGATCCGGCGAGTAAATTAAGATGTCATCTAGATAAATGACAACAAACTGTCCCACTAGGTGGCGAAAGATGTCATTAACAAAATGTTGAAACACCGCCGGGGCAGTAGTCAGACCGAAAGGCATGACAAGGTTCTCATAATGTCCCTCCGGAGTGTTAAACGCCGTCTTCCACTCATCCCCCTCCTTTATCCTAATCAGATTATACGCCCCCCTGAGATCCAACTTAGAGAACCATTTGGCGCCCACAATCTGATTGAAGAGATCAGGAATAAGTGGAAGCGGATACGGATCTCGGACCGTAATCCGATTAAGCTCACGGAAATCCAGGCAAGGGCGTAGGCCTCCATCTTTTTTCTTCACAAAGAAGAACCCCACGGCCACTGGGGAAGATGAAGGTCTAATATGCCCCTTGGCCAGACTTTCCGAAATGTAATCCTTCATAGCTTGCCTCTCAGGACCAGAAAGGTTATATAACCTAGATTTTGGTAACTTAGCATCAGGAAGCAATTTTATAGCACAGTCATATGCGCGATGAGGAGGTAATTCTTGACACCCTTCCTCTGAAAACACATCCTCAAAGTCCTCCAGAAAAGGAGGTAAGGTTCTAGGCACGACCGTACCGATGACCGTGTTCATGCAGTTACTATTGCAAAATTCACCCCACTGGCTTATCTCTCTGGATTGCCAATTAATAACTGGGTTATGTTTAGTTAACCAAGGAAGTCCCAACACAATAGGAGTGGGAAGGCCCTCCAACACATAACAAGACAATAGTTGTTTATGTATTGCCCCCACTCGAAGGTCTATGTTATGCACGGCTTGCACAAAGCTACCTTGACCGAGAGGCCTGGCGTCAATAGAGAATATAGGGATAGGTTTGGCCAATACACTCAGTTGCATACTTTGCACCTGGGCAAACCGAGCGTCCACCAGATTAGCCGCGGCCCCACTATCCAGAAGAACAGAAATCCTCTCAGTTCTCGTACCTACCACCACCTCCGCTGGTACGAGAAACTGAGACGGACTTGGGGACGAAATACATACTCCCAGATTGTCGTCCACCACACAACCTGGGATTAATAGTTTTCCGGCGACTTCTTGCTCAGTACAGTACGGGATGGACACCCCTCAATAAAATGTCCCTCTCTCCCGCAGAAGAAACACCTTCTTGTTTTGCGGCGCACCGCCGATCCCCTCCCTCGGAATGATGTCCCTACCAACTGCATAGGTTCCTCGGAACAAACCAGGGGAACCTCAATATTAGGGACTTTAGAAGGAGGTGGAGTCATCACAGGGGGCGGAGTTACCCCACACCTCTCCCGAAGCCGTCTATCAATGCGAATAGCAAGAGCCATAGCGGCCTCCAGTGACGGGGGAGAATCATACTGAGCCAACACATCTTTTAATTTGTCAGATAAACCTTGACAAAACTGGCTCTTAAGAGCTGGGTCATTCCACTGAGTATCCGTGGCCCACCTACGGAACTCTGAAGAAAATTCCTCCGCCGGATGATCTCCCTGCTGTATCCTACGTAACTTCATTTCAGCAAGGGAGACCCGATCCGGGTCATCATATACCAGACCCGGGGCTGTAAAAAATCGGTCCACTGACTGGAGAGCCGGGGAGCCCGGGGGGAGAGAGAACGCCCAGGATTGAGGGTCCCCTTGTAAGAGCGAGATGACAATTCCCACCCTCTGATCCTCACTCCCCGACGACTGCGGCCGCAGCCGAAAATACAATTTACATGCTTCCCGGAAAGTAAAAAACTTGTCCCGCCCACCAGTGAACCTGTCCGGGAGAGCTACTTTAGGTTCAAATCTGGTTTGCTCCCGGGGGTACAAAACCTTGGATTTAACGTCCGTCAGCTCCATGGACAAACTCTGCAACTGCTGAGCTAAATGGGCTACTGGATCCATGGTGACTGGGGAGAATCTTTAGATGGGCCGGTGAAAATGTCACGACGTATAACAGATATATTCAAAAATAGCAACCTATATCTAATGTGACATCATTCTAAATTTCATGTAATAGAGAAAATCAACATGTATACATAGTATCTGCCAGCAATGTCTTACCTGACATAATATCCTATGTATTGTGGGTCAATACTGTGTACGTGTCACGCTGTCTCTGGATAGAGGTGGACCGGGGTCTATGCTGACCCTGAACTGGGGTCCTGACTAGTCCCTCTACCTGGAGGTACTGTTAATGGTACAGAGGTCCAGGCCGCCAGCGTAACCCTGTCTCCTGTAGATCCCTGACCACTGTAATCTAGTCCTGAGAAGGACCCTGATTACCACCACAGGGAATGGGCAGGTCACAGCTTACACACAGTCTAAGACAAACGAGAAAGACAAGGGTAAAGAAAACACAGCCTTGCATACAACACTTCCACTACAGAGGAACGCAAAAGGTTAAGGAGATAAACAATAAGCGAGGAGAGGAAAAACCACAACAGGCACTCTTAGCTTAAGTCTTCTCAGAAACGATCCGCTCTGCTGGTCTGAATGAATGCTTTCACCGGCAACTTCCCCAGCAGACCAGCAGGTATATGAAGGAAGCTAATTAACAAAACATCAATCGCAGCTGGGCGAGGCTGGTCAGCCCAGCACCGAGAGAGAAAGAATTAACTCCCTCAGTGCCGAAAAACACCCAGCACCAGAAACTCAGCTGTGCGAAGTCAGGGTGTGCAATCGCGACGATCTCCGCCGCGACACACCCGTGACACTATCTTGCTAGGTTGCCAGTTGTGGAACCCAGGATCCCCATGCCAGATTTGTTTTTGGGGGATCGAGCTAAATTTCTGAATTTCAAAAATAACTGTAAGTTGTTTTTTGCCTCAGGGAACGCAGCACAGCAGGTTCAAATTGTCATCTCTCTCCTGCGTGGCGATCCACAGGATTGGGCTTTTTCCCTGACACCTGGGGACCCTGTTTTGAGTAATGTTGATGCATTTTTTCTGGCTCTGGGGTTATTGTACGATGAACCTAATGTCACTGATCAAGCTGAAAAAACCTTGTTGGCATTAAATCAGGGGCTTGAGGACGCTGAGTTGTACTGTCAGAAATTCCGAAAGTGGGCAGTCCTGACTAAATGGAATGATGATGCTTTGGCAGCCCTTTTTCAGAAGGGTCTGTCAGAGAATGGAAAAGATGTTATGGTGGGTTTCCCTGCTCCCTCTGGTCTCAATGATTCTATCTCATTAGCGATTCAAATTGACAGACGTTTGCGTGAGCGTAGAAGTATGCGTGGAATAGTGTTGCCTTGTGAACCAGCTTCTGAACCCATGCAGTATGATAGAGTGGCTTCTGGGGCACAGCGTCATGAGTTTCGAAAACGCAATGGGTTATGTTTCTACTGTGGTGATGCCTCTCATGCTATTTCAGTCTGCCCTAAGCTGGGAAGACGTTTTGCACGCTCAGTTGTCTTGGGTAGTGTTCAGACTAAATTTCTGCTGACTGTTACCCTGATTTGCTCCCGGTCCACATTTTCTGTTCAGGCTTTTGTTGATTCGGGAACAGCTATTAACTTGATGGATTTTGATTTTGCTAAACGTTGTGGGTTTCCCTTGATACCCCTACGGAAGTCTATTCCCCTACTGGGGATTGATTCTACCCCTTTGGCTGAGAATAAACCCCAGTTCTCTACTCAGGTGATAATGAGGGTTGAACCTGATCATCAGGAGAGTTGCAAATTTTTGGTGCTGTATAATCTGCATAACATTATTGTACTAGGTTTCCCTTGGTTACAGTCTCATAATCCTGTTTTGGATTGGAAATCTGTGTCTGTAACCAGTTGGGGTTGCCAATGTGTTAATGCCAACACTCCTGTTTTTTCTGCCTCTCCCCAGGCTCAAGATGTTCCTGACTTTTTGACTGATTTTTCTGATGTGTTTCGCGAAAGTAAATCTGCATCCTTGCCCCCCCATAGGAGCTATGACTGCGCTATTGAATTAGTGCCTGGTAGTAAATTCCCTAAAGGTCGCCTTTTTAAATTGTCTGCACCTGAACATGACGCTATGCGGTCTTATATCAAGGAGTCATTGGAGAAGGGTCATATCAGACCATCCTCTTCACCCTTGGGTGCCGGTTTTTTTCTTTGTGGCCAAAAAGGATGGTTCATTAAGGCCGTGTATTGATTATCGTCTCTTGAACAATATCACTGTGAAATATCAATATCCGTTACCCTTGATTTCTGACCTGTTTTCCAGGGTGAAAAGTGCTACTTGGTTTACCAAGCTTGACCTCAGGGGGGCGTATAACCTTATTCGCATTAAGCACGGGGATGAATGGAAGATGGCGTTTAATACCCCAGAGGGGCATTTTGAGTACCTAGTGATGCCCTTTGGGCTCACTAATGCTCCTTCCGTCTTCCAGTCCTTCATGAATGACATTTTCAGGGATTTTGTGGATAAATTTCTGATTGTTTATTTGGATAATATCTTGATTTTTTCCAATGACTGGGACTCTCATGTGAAACATGTTCGGACTGTGTTCCAGATTTTGAGAGAGAATGCTCTGTATGTGAAGGGATCAAAGTGTCTTTTTGGCGTACAGAGGATCTCATTTCTGGATTCATTTTGTCCCCATCTGTTATTGAAATGGACCCGGTCAAGGTTCAGGCCATCTGTGATTGGGTCCAACCTACTTCATTAAAGGCTCTTCAGAGATTTTTGGGTTTTGCCAATTTTTATCATAAATTTATTGGTAATTTCTCGGTTATTGTTAAACCATTAACTGATTTGACCAAAAAGGGTTCTGATGTAGTGAATTGGCCTCCTGAGGCAGTCTCTGCGTTTCAGGAACTTAAGCAGAGATTCACTTCTGCTCCTGTTCTACGGCAGCCTGATGTTTCTCTGCCATTTCAGGTGGAGGTTGATGCCTCTGAAATTGGGGCAGGTGCCGTTTTGTCCCAAAGAGATCCAGAGACCTCTAAAAGTAACCCTTGTGCTTTTTTCTCTCGAAAATTTTCTCCAACTGAACGTAATTATGACGTGGGTAATCGGGAGTTATTGGCCATGAAGTGGGCTTTTGAAGAGTGGAGACATTGGCTGGAGGGAGCCAAACATCAGGTGGTGGTCCTCACGGACCATAAGAATCTGGTTTATCTGGAATCAGCCAAGCGACTTAATCCTAGACACACGTTTTAATTTTGTGATTTCCTTTCTTCCTGGCACTAAGAATGTTAAGGCGGATGCCCTCTCGAGGAGTTTCCTTGCGGACTCTCCTGAGTTATCTGATCCTGCTGTTATTTTGAAAGAGGGTGAAGTTCTTTCCGCCATCTCACCCAATTTGAGACTGGCTCTGGAGGGGTGTCAGGAGGATAAACCCGAGCGCTGCCCTGTTGGGAAATTGTTTGTCCCAGACCAGTGGAAGAAGAGTGTGATGTCTGAGATTCATTGTTCCGCGTTGGCCGGTCATCCCGGAATTTTTGGTACCAGAGACTTGGTGAGTCGGTCCTTTTGGTGGCCTACTTTGTCTCGTGACGTCAGGGAGTTTGTGCAGTCCTGTGGGACTTGCTCTCGCTCCAAGCCTTGCTCTCGCTCTAGTGGTTTGTTGATGCCATTGCCTGTGCCCAAGAGACCATGGACCCATATCTCTATGGATTTTATTTCCGACCTCCCTGTTTCTCAGAGAATGACCGTTATCTGGGTGATTTGTGATAGGTTTTCCAAGATGATACATCTTGTGCCATTACCTAAGTTGCCTTCCTCCTCCGAATTGGTGCCTTTGTTCCTTCAGCACTTGGTTCGGTTACACGGCATTCCTGAGAACATTGTGTCTGACAGAGGAGTCCAGTTTGTTTCCAGATTTTGGAAGACTTTTTGTTCTAAACTTGGTGTTCAATTGTCTTTCTCCTCTGCTTTTCATCCTCAGACCAATGACAAACTGAGAGAACAAACCAGACATTGGAGACTTATCTGAGATGCTTTGTGTCTGCTGATCAAGATGACTGGGTCTCTTTTTTGCCTTTGGCTGAGTTTGCTCTTAATAATAGGGCAAGCTCTGCCACTTTGATGTCTCCATTTTTCTGCAATTTTGGGTTTCACCCTCGATTTTCTTCGGGACAGACGGAGGCTTCTGTCTGTCCGGGTGTTGACTCTGTTGTGGAGCGTATGCAGCAGATTTGGGACCAGGTAGTGGAGAGGTTGTCCCTCTCTCAGGAGAAGGCCCAGCGGTTTGCCAACCGGCTTAGGACTGATGGTCCTCGGTTTAAAGTGGGGACTTGGTCTGGTTGTCCTCAAGAAATATCCCTATGAGAGTTGCATCTCCTAAGTTTAAGCCTAGGTTCATTGGACCTTATAAGATCATGGAGATTCTTAATCCTGTTTCCTTTCGTTTACTTCTTCCAGGGACATTTAAGATCCATAACGTGTTCCACAAGTCCTTATTGAAGAGGTTTGTCGAGCCTGTGGTTCCTATGGCTGCGCCTCCTGACCCTGTTTTGGTTGAGGGCAATCTGGAGTATGTGGTTGAGAAAATATTGGATTCTCGTTTTTCTAGACGGAAACTCCAGTATTTGGTTAAGTGGAGAGGTTATGGTCAGGAGGACAATTCTTGGGTGTTTGCTTCGGACATCCATGCTAGGAGACTGATCCGTGCGTATCACAGAGCTCATCCTGACCGACCTGGTTACACAAATGAGGGTTCGGTGACCCTTCCTCAAGGGGGGGGTACTGTTGTAAATGTTTTAGAATTGAATTCTGAGCAGAAGCTTCCTCTGGTGGTTACAAAGAATACTGAACCATTCAATGAGGATTGGCAATCAGGAATCAGAGACTGGCTGGATATAAGGGAGGTTTCCCCCCATCATGGTTGCCGGTGATCAATTGTTCTTGTCTCAACGTTGTTTCCTGGTTCACTTGGAAGCTTGCTGAGTCTTGCCTCTTCTCCTGCTCTCAGATAAGATATTTTCTGTTTTTTGTTTTTGTGCTTGCCTCTTGCATATTTCTCTGCATTTCTGTGAGTTTGGCCAGGTTCCCCTCCCCGGGTGGCTTGGGCTCCTCTCAGTTCCTCTGGAGCCACTGTTGTTTGTTCATTTGCCTTTTCCAGTTTTTTTCAGTGGCTGCGGCTTAGTTTTGTTACACCAGAGAACTAATTTAGGTGGTAGAGGTCGTGTGATCTCAGGTGTTTTTGCAATTAGTAGCGTTGTTTTTTTTAGGGTTTTTTTGGATTGCAGTAAGTATCCTTCCTATCCTTTTCTGTCTAGGCAGATTGGGCCCCAGCGTTTGCTCATACTATTTTCTGTCTGTGTCTGTATTTCCTCTTGTCTAACCGCCATTACATGTTTGGGGGCTTCCTATGTTCTTTGGGGATCTGCTCCGGGGCAGATAGCTTTCCTCTTTCTATCTTTAGGTGTAGTTAACCTCTCAGGCTGTGACGAGGCATCTAGGACCAACGTAGGAACGCTCCACGGCTGTCTTTAGTTGTGGTGGTTAGTCAGGGTACTGCAATCCAGTAGATTCCAACCTCTCTGGTGTATTGCCGTTTTTGCCTGCTCTCCTCAGCTACCAAAACATAACAGTCTGGTTTCTGGCGCTCAGGACTATGGGTGAGCTTAGCTTTAGCTCTAGTTCCCCAGCTTGTCTTCAACTCCTCCCCCAGCCAGAATGTTCCAGAGAAAGCTCCCCTGAAATCAGGTGTTAGAGCTCCTCCTTCTGGTCTGGAGTAGGAAAAGTGTTGTATGCTGTGTGTTACCTGTTAAAGGGATCCTTCCTTGCTTTCAGGCATGACATCACTCCCCCCTGAAGGGAGGCAAGGTCACTGTGGCAACCGAACTCCTAGGGTGCCACACTGACAGACCATGAGACACTTAGATTGCACACAGGTGGACTTCGTTTCACTAAGAATGTGACTTATAAAGGTAATTGCTTGCACATTCCAATTTTTAATTATTAATCCCACAAATTTAATTTATGGTTGCATTTTTCTCCCTTCACTTCACCAACTTAGACTATTTAGTGCTGATGCATCACACACAAATCGGATTAAAAAAATATTTAAACACAGGTTGCAATGTAACAAAATACCGTATATACTCGTGTATAAGCCGAGATTTTCAGCACCTTTTTTCGTGCTGAAAATACCCCCTCGGCTTATACACGAGTCATAGGGCAGAAACCAGCGGGGGAGGGGATGCCACGGCAGGAGCCGGTGGCTGGGATCATACTCACCCCTCCCCGTGCCATCGCTGAGCGTCCCTGCAATCCTGCGTTCTCCCCGTCTTCCAGCAGCTCTTCAGCACTGAGCGGTGATGTAATACCCGCTCATTAAGGTCATGTAATATGGACGCGACGCCACTCCCATGGGCGTGGCCTCCATATTCATGGCCTTAATGAGCGGTATTACATCACCGCTCAGTGCTGAAGAGCTGCTGGAAGACGGGGAGAACGCAGGATTGCAGGGACGCTCAGCGATGGCACGGGGAGGGGTGAGTATGATGGAGGAGAGGACAAGGAGCACGGAACAGGACGGGGGGGAGAACGGTGGACGGGGAAGCATAGAGGAGGACGGGGGAAGCTGGAGCAGGACGGGGGAAGCATGGAGGAGGACGGGGAGAACGGAGGACGGGGGAAGCATGGAGGAGGACGGGGGAGAACGGTGGACGGGGAAGCATAGAGGAGGACGGGGAAGCTGGAGCAGGACGGGGGAAGCATGGAGGAGGACGGGGGAAGCATGGAGCAGGACGGGGGGGGAGATCGGTGGACCTGGGAAGCATGGAGGAGGACGGGAAGCATGGAGCAGGACAGGGGAGGATGGAGGGCACAGAGGAGCACGGAGCAGGACGGGGGGCACAGGAGGACGGAGAAGGAATGGGGAGCACAGCGGAGGACGGAGCAGGAGGGGGGGAGTACAGAGGAGAATGGGGAGCACAGAGCTGGATGGGGAGCAAGGAGCAGGACGGGGGCAGCACAGAGCAGGAGGGCAGTTTATACACCCGGCTTATACACGAGTCAATAATTTTTCCCAGTTTTTTGTGGCAAAATTAGGGGGTCGGCTTATACATGGGTCGGCTTATACACGAGTATATACGGTAGGTAAAAAGCCAAGAGGAGGGCTTTTGCAACCCTCTGTATCTGGCCATTTTTTTGTTCAATCAGGCATACAGCATTCAAACACTGGTGCATAAATGGCCAATTGATCTATTTTAAAACCATCTAATCTTCCATAAAGCTGGACTGATTTGAGTAGTAATCTATCTGCCAATTGCCATAATTGCTTTATTTTAGGGTTGTTTTATTTTAGGACGATCATAACAGATAATGTTAACAAAATATATGTGTGTAAATGATGGCCAACTCAGACCAATTTCATCCTCTGTAAGATGAGTCTAAGGCCGGCGTCACACTAAGGAGGAATACAGACGAGTGAGAGGCGTGAAAACCACGCATTACACACGGACCCATATTTCTCTATGGGGCAGCACTGATCATGCGTATTTTTCTCGGCCGTATCTTACGGTGCGAGACACCCGCAGCATGCTGCGATTGTACACATATTACGCCCGTTGTACACCAATGAAAGCCTATGGGTACGATAAAACAACGGACTACACACGGAACACACGTGTGACTTGCGAGAAATACGCATGACTTCTGCAGCTCAGAGGAAATGGTGCAACACATGCTGCAGGAAGCTAACACATGCAAATTAGCTCAAAAAGAGCGCCAGACATCCCAGAAGAACGCCGCCACGGAGTCGGCCATGATGTCTACGCTCATCAATGTGGAGATGATGATAGTCTTGGTGCAGGAGAGGCCCGAAATTTTGGACCAAAGAGATGCACATTACGCAGACCGCGCAAGGAAAGAGGCGGCATGGAGGTGCATCTGTGGGCAGATGTTTCCCTACTTTGGCGACAGCCCACGTGAGGAGCAGCAGCAGCGAATCAGTAAGTTACTTGATTTTTTTCCAACCTTCTTCCAACCTTCTTAACGGTCAGAGCGCAGAATTTGCCCATAAAATGTTTTTTTTTTTTTGCGCCAAAATGTATTTTTTTATTTTTTTTACTCCATGCTGTCTATTGCATATTTGCAGTAATCTAATCTTGTGAAACAAACATATGGGTAACATATGCTCTTCACTATACATAATGAACATTTGTTATTTTTTTTACATACTATTATTTTCTGCAATGTTTGTTATTTTTTTTAATTTAATTTCACTCACAGTTGTCAAATGCATGTTTGCACTTGTCTAATGTGATCAATCCGACATATGGGTCACATATGATCAGCACTACCCATATTGACTATTACTTTTTCTCTTTACATACTATTATGTATGGAAAAATTTGTAATTTTGTCATGCCTTATTTTGGTACTTGTGTAAGAATGCACACTTACACTATTGTGCTGTAAATACCATATACCATATGAAGCAAATATGGTAGTCACTACCTCAAGTGGCAGTTTGCACATACAAATATCTATTTTTATAAAAAGTTTGGAGTCTTTTTTCATAAGTTGTTTGTACTCAACCACCAACACATCTGTTATGACCATTAACACCAGACAGAGACTATGACAATTTGGGAAGTGGCATTGCTCCTCAAATCCCCTGGCAATCCTCTTCCAGTCTTCCATCTTTAGCTCAGGCATGACCAGTTGATGCAGTCTGTCCCAGAGTTGTGAGCAGGTATCACGCACAATGCCAGAGATGGTGGACTTCCCAATCAAAAACTCCAGATGGAGTGCGGCATAGGATATGCCAGTAGTTAGGAACCTACAAGTAACCAAATGTACAGAGAACAATCAATACTCATGCACAAAGGTTTAACCCCTTAATGACCGCCGAAACGCCTTTTAACGGCGGTCATTAAGGGTACTTAAACCACAGCGCCGTTAATTAACGGCGCTGTGGAAAAAGCCTATAGCGCCCCCCAGAGTCGGATTTTCTCCGGGGTCTCGGCTACCGGGGGTAGCCGAGACCCCAGAGAACATGATTCGGGTCGGTTTTTTACCAACCCCGCTTTTGCGATCGCCGTTATTAACTCTATAACGGCGATCGTAAAAAAAATGTGATTTTCCCCTTGATTTCTCTCTCCTCTGATGTGATCGCACATCAGAGGGAGAGAAATGGGGTCCCCGGGACCCCCAATCAGCCCCCTGTGCCTCCCGGTGTCCCCCCAGGCCTCCTCGAGCTTCCGGCGTCTTTTACCGGCAAAGAAAATGGCGAGCGCCTGCGCAGTGCGCAGTGCGCTGTTATGTTTCGGTAGCTGAGGAGAGATTGCAAAAATAGCCAAAAAAGCAATACACCAAAGAGGCTGGAAACTATTGGATTGCAGGACCCTAAACTAACCGCCACACTAGAAGTAGCCGTGGAGAGTACCTACGGTGATCCTAGACGCCTCGTCACAGCCGGAGAGATAGCTACACCTAAAGGCAGAAAGATGAATGCTATCTGCCCCGTAGTAGAATCCCCAAAGATATAGGAAGCCCCCAAACATGTAGTGGTGGTTAGACCAGAAGAAAATACGAACACAGACAGAAAATAGAATGAGCAAACGCTGGGGCCCAATCTGTCTAGATAGAAAAGTATAGGAAAGAATTCTGACTGCAACCCAAAAAAACCCTGACAAAAATACCAACACTTCTGATTAACAAAAAAACCTGAGATCACACGATCTCTACCACCTAAATCAGATCTCTGGTGTAACACACAGCAATTCAGCAAATAAAAAGTGACATAGGAACAGAGCAAAAGTGCAAACACAAACTGAGCACAATTGCAGAGCCAGACCCCAAAAGGGGACCAGGCTGAAGTCTACTGCAAGCAGCAAACCAGCAAGAAAATCGAACCAGAGGAAAAAAAACAGCAAATCACTTATCTGAATGAGAGCAGGAATGCAGGCTGAGCTCCAAGCAAGACGTTGAAAAGCAATTGATTACCGGCAAGGCTGAAGGGAGTTCAGGTCACTTACATCAGACCATTCAGAGCCATCTGAAGGCCTTTCAGCAATTAGTTCATTACCCTCAGCAACCACTGGAGGGAGCCCCAACTCAGAAGTCGCCTCCAGAGTATTCACAACAGTGCGCCCGCCGAGCCTGATTTTCTCCGGGGTCTCGGCTATGAGTAGCCGAGACCCCAGAGAACATGATTAGGGTCCCCCCCAGTCCCCCCACTTTTGCGATCGCCATTATTAACCCTATAACGGCGATCGCAAAAGAAAACAAAAAGACGCTATCCTGCAAGTAATTTCTCTCCCCTCTGATGTGATCGCACATCAGAGGGGAGAGAAATAGCGTCCCCCGATCCCTCCCGGTACCTCAAGGTGTTCCCCATGTCCCCTCTGTTGTCCTGCAGCGCCCTCTGTCCTCCGTTTCTCCGTCCTCTTCATCCTGTAAAGATCCTGGCAGCAGATTCAAAAAATTAATGATTCCATTCATTCTCTAAAAGTATATTTTGATCACTGTGATAAACTATCACAGTGATCAAAGTAAAAAAAACAGTACATAAAACCCCCCTTTATCACCCCCTTTGTTAGGGACATATAATAAAATAAAGAAATTTTATTTATTTTTATTTTTCCATTAGGGTTAGGGTTATAATTAGGGTTAGGGTTACAATTAGGGTTAGGGTTAGGCTGGGTTCATACTGCGTTATGGCAGTCCATTAGACGTCCATTGTAACGTTAATGCTGCCATTCACCCCCATTTGAGGGCGCATCGCGACGCATGCCGTAAAGCGGCATGCGTTCGCTACGTGCCGTAATTCAGTGACGGAGCCTCGGACACGGGCTGCAGCGTTTGGGCTCCGTCACCGCTGCGCTAGCGGATATAGCATAACGCGATCGCGTTATGCTATACCGTTACCAGCCCGTCAACGCTATGTGTTGAGCGGGCTGGTAAAACGCAATATGAACCTAGCCTTAGGGTTAGGGTTATAATTATGGTTAGGGTTGGAATTAGGGTTAGGGTTAGGGTTACAATTAGGGTTAGGGTTACAATTAGGGTTAGGGTTACAATTAGGTTTGGGATTAGGGTTAGGGTTGGAATTAGGGTTAGGAGTGTGTTGGGGTTAGGGTTGAAGCTAGAATTGAGGGTTTCCACTATTTAGGCACATCAGGGGGTCTCCAAACACGACGTGGCGTTCAAAAAGTCAAATGGCGCTCCCTCCCTTCCGAGCCCTGCCGTGCGCCCAAACAGTGGTTTACCCCAACATATGGGGTATCAGCGTACTCAGTACAAATTGAACACCAATTTTGGGGTTCTAATTTCTCCTGTTACCCTTGGAAAAATTAACAATAGCTGGCTAAAAAAATCATTTTTGAGGAAAAAAATGATTTTTTATTTTCACGGCTCTGTGTTTATAAATTTCTGTGAAGCACTTGGGGGTTCAAAGTGCTCACCACACATCTAGATAAGCTCCTTGGGGGGTCAAGTTTCCAAAATCGTGTCACTTGCAGGGGTTTCTACTGTTTAGGCACATCAAGGACTCTGCAAACACAACATGATGCCCGCAGAACATTCCATCAAAGTCTGCATTTCAAAATGGTGCTCCTTCCCTTCCAAGCTCTTCCATGCCCCCAAACAGTGGTTCCACCCCACATATGGGGTATCAGTGTACTCATGAAAAATTGCACAACAACTTTTGGGGTCCAATTTCTCCTGTTACCCTTGGGAAAATAAAAAAATAGCGGGCTAAAGAATAATTTTTGAGGAAAAAAATGTTTTTTTATTTTCACGGCTCTACGTTATAAACTTAAGCACTTGGGGGTTCAAAGTGCTCACCACACATCTAGATAAGTTTCTTAAGGGGTCTAGTTTCCAAAATGGTGTCACTTGTGGGGGGTTTCCACTGTTTAGACACATCAGGGCCTCTACAAACGCGACATGGCGTCCAGCCAATTCTGCGTTGAAAAAGTCAAACTGCACTCCTTCCCATCAAAGCTCTGCCATGCACCCAAACAGTTGTTTACCCCTACATATGGGGTATCAGCATGCTCAGGACAAATTGCACAAAAACTTTTGGGGTCTTGTTACCCTTGGGAAAATAAAAATTGGGGTGAAATGATCGTTTTTGTGGAAAAAATATGATTTTTTATTTTCACGACTCTACGTTATAAACTTCTGTGAAGCACTTGGAGGTTCAAAGTGCTCACCACACATCTAGATAAGTTCCTTAAGGGGTTTAGTTTCCAAAATGGGGTCACTTATTGGGGGTTTCCACTGTTTAGGCACATCAGGGGCTCTCTAAACGCGACATTGCGTCCAGCCAATTCTGCGTTGAAAAAGTCAAACGGCGCTCCTTCCCTTGCGACCTCTGCCGTGCGCCCAAAAAGTGGTTTACCCCCACATATGGGGTATAGGCGTATTCAGGAGAAATTGCACAACAACTTTTGTGGTTCATTTTTTCTTTTAACACTTGTGAAAATAAAAAAAATTGGTTCTGAAGTAAAGTTTTTGCAAAAAAAGTTAAATGTTAATTTTTTCCTTCCACATTGCTTCAGTTCCTGTGAAGCACGTAAAGAGTTAATAAACATCTTGAATGTGGTTTTGAGTACCTTGAGGGGTGCAGTTTTTAGAATGTTGTCATTTTTGGGTATTTTTTATCATATAGACCCCTCAAAGTGACTTCAAATGTGATGTGGTCCCTAAAAAAAATGGTGTTGTAAAAATGAGAAATCGCTGGTAAACTTTTAACCCTTATAACTTCGTAACAAAAAAAAAATTTTGTTCCCAAAATTGTGCTGATCTAAAGTAGACATGTGGGAAATGTTATTTATTAAGAAATTTGTGTGACATATCTCTCTGATTTAAGGCATAAAAATTTAAAGTTTGAAAATTGCTAAATTTTCAAAATTTTTGCAATTTTTTCCGCTTATTTCATAAATAAACGCAAGTCATATAAATTGTTTTTCACCACTAACGTGAAGTACAATATGTCACGAAAAAACAGTCTCAGAATCAGCTGGATTCGTTAAAGCGTTCCAGAGTTATAACCTCATAAAGTGACAGTGGTTAGAATTGTAGAAATTGGCCCGGTCATTAACCCCTTCACCCCAAGGGTGGTTTGCACGTTAATGACCGGGCCAATTTTTACAATTCTGACCACTGACTCTTTATGAGGTTATAACTCTGGAACGCTTCAACGGATTTTGGCGATTCTGAGTTTTCTCGTGACATATTGTACTTCATATTAGTGGTAAAATTTCTTCGATATAACTTGCGTTTATTTTTGAAAAAAATGCAAATATGGCAAAAATTTTGAAAGTTTTGCAATTTTCATACTTTGAATTTTTATTCCTTTAAAACAGAGAAATCTGTCACACAAAATAGTTACGAAATAACATTTCCCACATGTCTACTTTACATCAGCACAATTTTGGAATCAAAATTTTTTTGTTAGGAAATTATAAGGGTTAAAAGTTGACCAGCGATTTCTCATTTTTACAACAAAATTTTCAAAGCCATTTTTTTAGGGACCACCTCACATTTGAAGTCACTTTGAGGGGTCTATATGGCAGAAAATACCCAAAAGTGACACCATTCTAAAAACTGCACCCCTCAAGGTACTCAAAACCACATTCAAGAAGTTTATTAACCCTTCAGGTGCTTCACAGGAGCTGAAGCAATGTGGAAGGAAAAAATTAATATTTAACTTTTTAGTCACAAAAATTATCTTTTACAAACTTTTTTTTTATTTTCACAAGGGTAAAAGGAGAAAATGGACAGAAAAAGTTGTTGTGCAATTTCTCCTGAGTACGCTGATACCCCATATGTTGGGAAAACCACTGTTTGGGCACACGGCAGAGCTCGTAAGGGAAGGAGCGCCGTTTGACTTTTTCAAACCAAAATTGGCTGGAATTGAGATTGGACGCCATGTCGCGTTTGGAGAGTCTCTGATGCGCCTAAACAGTGAAAACCCCCCACAAGTGACACCATTTTGGAAACTAGACCCCCTATGGAACTTAGCTAGATCTGTTGTGAGCACTTTGAACCCCCAAGTGTTTCACAAAAGTTTATAATGCCTGAGTGTTAAAAAAAAAAACTATTTTCCACAAAAATGATTTTTTAATCCCAAATTTTTGATTTTTCCCAAGGAAATTGGACCCCAAAAGTTGTTGTCCAATTTGTCCTGAGTACGCTGATACTCCATATATGGGGGGGGTGGGAAACTGTTTGGGCGCATGGCAGGGCTTGGAAAGGAAGTAATAACGTTTTGGAATGCAGATGTTGATGGGGGTCATGTTCCGTTTGCAGTGCCCCAGATGAGCCTAAACAGTGGAAACCCCCCACAAGTGACCCCATTTTGGAAACTAGATCCCCTAAGGAACTTATCTAGATCTGTGGTGAACACTTTGAACCCCCAAGTGCTTCACACAAGTTTATAATGCCCGGGCACAAAAATTATCTGTTAGTCACCAATTTTTTATTTTCCCAAGGGTAACAGGAGAAATTGGAGCACAAAAGTTGTTGTACAATTTGTCCTGAGTACGCTGATACCCCATATGTGGGGGGAACCACTGTTTGGGCGCACTGCAAAGCTCTGAATGGAAGGAGCACCATTTGACTTTTTCCAACCAAAATTGGCTGGAATTGAGATTGGACGCCATGTTGCATTTGGAGAGCCCCTGATGCGCATAAACAGTGGAAACCCACCACAAGTGACCCCATTTTGGAAACTAGACCCTCTAAGGAACTTATCTAGATCTGTGGTGAGCAATTTGAACCCCCAAGTGCTTCACACAAGTTTATAACGTAGAGCCGTAAAATTAAAAAATCATATTTTTTCCCAAAAATGATCTTTTCACCCCAATTTTTATTTTCCCAAGGGTAACAAGACTCCAAAAGTTATTGTGCAATTTGTCCTGACTCTGAGTACGCTGATACCCCATATGTGGGGGTAAACCACTGTTTGGGTGCATGACAGAGCTTGGAAGGAAAGGAGAGCCATTTGACTTTTTCAACGCAGAATTGGCTGGATGCCATGTCGTGTTTGGAGAGCTCCTGATCTGCCTAAACAGTGGAAACCCCCGACAAATGACACCATTTTGGAAACTAGACCCGTCAAGGAACTTATCTAGATGGGTGGTGAGAACTTTGAACCCCCAGATGTTTCACTAAAGTTTATAACGCCCGAGCATGAGAATAAAAAAATCATATTTCAGCAGCAGAATGGAAGGAAAGGAGACACACTAGTAATGACTAGTGGGTAGGCGGAGCCCAGATAGGATTGACACCTCAGATTAAAAAGAGTGTTGACCGGCCCCTCCAGCTCGGGCTCCGCCTACTCCTGCTTCTTCAGTCTAAAATTTGAGGTCCAGAGGATAGGTCGCTGCTGGAAGCAGCTCCTCAGAAAACTTTATTATTTTTATCGGACAAGAGACTTGGATCACCAGAAGTGGTCTAGAGGTCTCAGGGGTCTCAGCGCTGCTGGACCCCCACCTCTCCCTTGGCGATCTGTAATACCCTGTATGGTGGTCCCTGCAGTTTCACGCCGGCCCTGGGGGATGAGGATTGCTTCCCTGGCGGGGACGCAAACCGCACATCGGGGGTCACTGCGTTCCCCGCCCGGGGGGGGGAAGCGATGGGCACAGCGCCACAAACCCCTGGGGTCCCTGTGGCGCTCGGCTGGTGAGTACCGCATTTTTATGTGAATGTGTGTGTGCTCTCAGCGGCTGCTGCGGCAGCCGCTGGTACATGTATTAGATGACATGTTTGGTGACTGTATTTTATGTCCGCAGGCAGATACCTGCAGGACAGAGGTGAGCAGAGAGCGAGGAGTTCGCGCTCTTTTTTGAAGCCGGAGGGGGGCGTGGCTTCACGCTTCCCGCTCTTTTTGTGACAGGAATCGCTCTGAGGAGACTGCAGCTTCACTGTCCTTCTCTTCCGGCTTCTCTCAGCGCGGCGGCCATTACAAAGGCTCCGGGCTTCTCATGCTCCGCTCCTCCTGTTTAAGGTATACTTTCACCGAGGCCAGCTGGGTGAGTGAATATCATCACCCCACAGCGCAGAACCTATCTGTGTTCCAAGTGACAGATAGCGTTTATCTGCAGCCGCGTTCTCTTATAGAGACCTGGGACTCGCACACTCCTTTTATTTTATATAGGGAGTTGTGGGGAGTTGGCGGCATTAACCCCTATGAAGGGTTAACCCTTCCAGCAATAACCGCCGCAGGTTCTACCCGGTAGGGATCAGAACGCAGGAGGTTATTTATATACTGAGAGATAGCTGGGGTAACTCTCTTCTTTAAGAGCTTTAACCCTTCAGCGTACTTGCTCAGTCTGCTTAGTAACCACACTGTTTCCAGTTACTAACAGGGTTTTGACCTGCCATTTACTGCTGACATGTCAGTTCAGGGTCCGGAAGGTGCGGACCATCTGCCAGATCCGCTACAGGATCAGTCGCAAGTATCTGATACGCAGACTTCGACGGCATCAAGCGCTGCGATTTACAGCGATACCAAATTAGATGCCATCGCTCAGTCAATTAATGGCTTGTCTGACCTTTTAGGTCAGTGGGTGTCAGCTAGATCCTCTCATGACAGGAAGCGGCGCAGGCCGGTGCCATCTTTTCCGCGTAGCGAATCAGAGGTATCTGATATGGAATGCGGACAGGGTTCTCCTTCAAACTCAGAAGGGGAGTTATCCGATTCGGATAAGGAGGATCGGCAGGGACATTCTTTCTCTCTTGTGAGCCGAACAGAGGCTTTAATTGAAGCTATGAGAGAGGCGTTACAGTTACCGGAGGAGGTAACTACACGGCCTGGTAAGTCGGGCCGCATGTACCAGGAGTACCATAAGTCGCGGTCAACATTACCGGCTCTGGAAGAGCTTAATACGGTAGTGGAGAAGGAACGTCTGTGTCCAGATAAACGTTTTCAAGGGACACGGTTCTTTGAAGCATTATATCCGTGTTCAACGGAATTGACGGATAATTGGATTCCTTCTCCTGAAGTGGATGTTCCTTTATCCCAGCTTAGTAAATCCTCATTGCTTCCGGTTAAAGGGAAAGCGAGTCTGCAAGAGCCGCTGGACAGAAAAACGGAGATGGCGGCGAAATCCATCTATGAAGCTGCAGGTCATGGATTCAGAGCAGTACTAGGATCCATGTGTGCTTCTAAGGCTTCCCTGTGCTGGTTGGTCCGTTTACGGAAGGCATTGCAAAATAGATCTCCATTATCCGAGATAGATGGACTTCTCGATTTATTGGAGACTGCAGCCCGATATAGCTGTGATGCAGGTCTGGATACTGCATCATTATTATCCAGGACGCAATCCTCAGCGGTCACAGTCAGAAGAGCACTGTGGCTTAGACAGTGGACCGGGGACGCGGTTTCCAAGCAGGGTTTACTGTCTTTAGCCTACAAGGGTGGTCAGCTATTTGGATCTGATCTCACAGAGCTGATTGCCAAGGCAAAGGCTAAAGAAGCGGCTTTACCACAGCGAAGGGCTATGGCTTCTACGTCTGGCAGACCTAGTGCCGGTAATGGTCGGCGGTATTTTCGGTCTAGGGGACGATCCAGTCAGTCTTCTTGGGGATTGGGTCGTCCCTTTTTTTCGGGAAAGAAGTCTTCTCAGAAATCCCGCACCCCTTGGAAACAAAGTTTCCGTCAAGACAAGCGGGAAACTGACAAGAAGCCCGCCAAGGCAGACTGACGCCAGGTCCTCACTCGAGGGCTCTCGAGTGGGGGGTCGCCTGCTCCAATTCAAGGCGAATTGGATTTCCCGCGTTCCGGATTCCTGGGTAACGCGAGTTGTGTCGGCAGGCTATTTCATAGAGTTTTCTTCTCGACCCCCGGACAGTTTTTGCCAGTCTCGCATTCCGTCAGAGCCCGAGCTATTTGCCGCTCTGCTACAAGAGGTGGAATTCCTTCTGCAGAAGGGTGTAGTAATACCGGTTCCGACAGAGGACCGGGGAAAAGGTTTTTATTCAAATCTCTTTGTGGTCCCCAAAAAAGAGGACAAATTTCGTCCTATTTTGGATCTCAAAAGATTGAATCAGCATGTCCACACCCAAAAATTCCGCATGGAGTCACTATCGACATTCGCGACGCTTATTTGCATGTTCCCGTCGGAAGGGCTCATCAGCGCTTCCTTCGTTTTGCCATAGGTCAGGACCATTACCAATTTGTGGCCCTGCCAATCGGCTTGGCTTCAGCGCCCAGAGTTTTTACAAAAATTCTAGCGCCTCTCATGGCAATTCTTCGAAGACAGGGAGTCACGATTATTCCCTATCTGGACGACCTTTTGATTGTGGCGTCCTCAAAGGAGGAGGCGGTGACGGCTCGCAATCTATCCCTTCAGCTCCTGGAGGACTTCGGGTGGCTGGTCAATTGGGAGAAGTCTTCTCTGGAACCGTCGCAGTCAATCCTGTTTTTGGGGATGCATTTCGACACGGTACGGGCAGTGGTGTCCCTACCTCCAGACAAGCGGGCATGTCTCCTTCGACATGTACAGACTATGAAGTCTTCGACAGCAATGTCCCTTCGGAAGTGTATGCGCCTTTTAGGTCTGATGGTGGCTTCCATGGAAGCACTTCCGTTTGCCCAGTTTCATTCCAGAGCCCTCCAAAGGCTCATTCTGAGTCATTGGGATCGATCGCAGATTGCACTGGATCGCAGTATCCTCATCTCTCGCAGGGTGCGAGAGTCCCTAAGTTGGTGGTCACGTCCAGGAACGTTATCACTGGGGAAGTCTTTCCTTCCTCCGAGGTGGTCGGTCATAACCACCGATGCCAGCCTGACGGGCTGGGGGGGTGTCTGGAACGATCTCTGGGTTCAGGGAGTATGGTCATCGGAAGAGTCTGTTCTACCGATCAACATCTTGGAATTGAGGGCAATTTTCCTTTGCCTCCAACACTGGACGGTCCCTTTGAGCGGTCTACCAGTCCGAGTGCAGACAGACAACGCAACGGCGGTCGCGTATATCAACCACCAAGGCGGGACGAGGAGTTCCAGGCTCATGGTGGAAGTGTCTCGGATCCTGAATTGGGCCGAGGACAGAGTACCAGCCATCTCTGCAATTCACATTCCAGGAGTTCAGAATACCACGGCGGACTTCCTCAGTCGAGAGAAGATGGATCCCGGAGAATGGAGTCTTCATCCGGAGATCTTTGCACTGCTGTGCTCCCTTTGGGGAGTTCCCCAAGTGGATTTGATGGCATCCAGGTCCAATGCCAAGTTGCCGACCTTCATGTCCAGGTACAAGGACCCGAAGGCTGTGGCGGTGGATGCTCTGGTGGCCCCGTGGGACCGATTCGAGCTAATCTATGTGTTTCCGCCGATATCCTTACTTCCTCTGGTGCTGCATCGGATCAGACTGGAGAGAATCCCGGCTATGTTGATAGCCCCAGATTGGCCAAGGAGGATGTGGTTCTCGACACTGGTGTCGCTTTTGGCAGCACCGCCATTTCCACTTCCTCTTCGCCCGGACCTGTTAACCCAGGGTCCTGTCCGTCATCCGGACTTGAAGTCTCTGCGTTTGTCGGCGTGGCTCTTGAGACCAAAATACTGACCCGTAGAGGTTTTTCAGCCGAAGTCATTGCCACTCTGCGAGCTGCCAGAGGTCCGGCTACTACTAGAATTTACCACAAGACCTGGGAAGCCTTCTTCTCGTGGTGTTTGGGTTCTTCAAGGAACCCGAGGATTTTTTCCATTCCCAATCTGTTGGCTTTTCTACAGTACGGGCTGGACAAGGGTTTGGCAGTTAGCACCCTGAGGGGTCAGGTTTCTGCCTTGTTGTCAGTATTCCGGGTTTTCTAGGTAACTTTGTCAATGATTTTGCCCTTTGTTAAAATGGAGTTTGCTGTTTTGTGTGCCCTACTTCCTGTTCGTTTGTTTAAAGCCTGGCTCAGGTGTTGGCTTCACTGCTGGAATATTCTGCTTCCGTTTCCCTGCAACCCAGCTGCTTTGTTCCTCACAGATCTTTTGTGTGTTTACCAGGAAAGTGCATAGCCTTATCTTCAGGTGTTTCTCAGCCACAGCAGTTTCTACCCATGGCTCTGGACATTCTCTGCATATGTAAGTTGCACAAAGTACTGTGTTATCACTAAACTGTTGACTTGGGAATTTAACCCTTGGTTCACTCCATCTGATAAGAACTGTGTTTCAGACTGTTGCTGTTTAACCCTTTGTGCATTACCTCTGGTGAGAGCTGTTGGAACTGTTACTGGAACCTTACTGACATATGAACTTGTTGTTGGACTTCACTGAATTAAGCCACAACTGAGATTAACTTGTTCCTGGACCTCCCTGTGTTTTCTGCATACCTGGATCTGACTCTTCACACACCAGCAGTGTGTAAATCCAGCCACGTTATCTGTGCATCAGACTTACCTTGTGGTCACATTTGTGTGAGGACTCCGTCGTAAGAACTTTACCACCCTCGCTATAGAGGTTCAAAGACTTATATATCCGGATTCATATAACTGGACTTGTGTATATATATATGGACTCATTGCATGTCACTACGGGTTGTTTGAATATTGTTTTTGGGTGTTTTGCTGTTTCACAAATACATTATTTGCATTCAAAGAAACCCGTCTCTGATTGTTCATTGCCCCACGCTATCAGAATCCTCGAGTTCCTACAATAGTATTACAGGATATTCCAGCCTAAAAAAGAGGATTCTGCTGGGCAATGACGGAGACACGGGCAGACAAATTGTTCACCATAGTTAACTCCTTGCAGCAGGAGGTGGCGGCTGCACTCAATCAGATTAGAGACTTGGAGTCTCGGGTTAACCACAATGCACAGGGGTTTGGTCAGGCTCTCCAAGATCTACGTTCTAGGTTAGGAGTCCTGGAGGCCTTACCTACTGAGCCTACCTCATCCACCAGTATGCCCAAATTGCCTCCATTCCGTTTTAATGGTGACCGAAGTCAATTCCGTGGGTTTGTTAATCAATGTATATTATTTTTTGATGTACATGCCTCCTACTACCGGTCTGATAGATCTAAGGTTCTATGTATTATTATGTTGTTGACATCACGTGCACTGGCTTGGGCAAATCCTATGGTTGAAAGTCATGATACCCGTCTAAATAATTTGGACAATTTTCTGGCAGCCATGGCGCAAATGTTCGACGATCCCAACCGCCGTGCTACCGCTGAATCTGCCTTGCTTTCCTTACGCCAGGGGAAACGGTCAGTCATAGAATATGTTACTGAATTTAAAAGGTTAGTGGTGGACACCCAGTGGGAAAACAATGCTTTATTACCAATCTTTAGAAAAGGTTTGTCAAATGCAATCAAGGATGAGCTAGCTCGTTCAGAGTCTCCACAGGAGTTTGAATTGTTTATACAGCACTGTGTACGTATTGATATCCGTTTAACTGAACGCAGACAAGAAAAATGGGCCGCTGTAAATCGCATTACTAATTACTCTCTTCCGTCCAGGGAAACCACAGGCAAAAACCCGCGAGAGGCTGAGGAGGTGCCTATGCAGGTGGACTCACTGCAGAGACGTGAGAATAATGAACGCCGCGAACACCGTCTCCGTGAGCGCTTATGTTTCTATTGTGGTCAATCGGACCATTTCCTCATCAATTGTCCTAAATGTCCTAGGCGACCCAACAAGGTGTTGGCGGTAGTAGGGGATTATGATAACACAGACGCTGAGTCTGAAGTTTCGGAAACCAGTCTACATCTAGATGCGGTTTTTCCCCCAATACTGATGCCGACTTCCCCTAAAGATCAAGGGGAGAAATATTCACATTGTTCTCTTCCTATACAGATTCAGTGGGAGGAACAGTGGATATCAAGTTCTGCCATGATAGACTCTGGAGCAGGTGGGAATTTCATGGATTCTTCTTTTGCAAAGGAACATGGTATAAAGACACAACTAAGAGCTTCACCAATCACTATGGAAACGGTGGATGGTTCCCCATTAGTTTCTGGACCAGTAGATCGGGAGACAGTGCCTCTGGAGTGTAAGATGGAACCAGACCATCAAGAAACACTTTCATTCATGTTAATATCTTCTCCTCATTTTCCTGTAATTTTAGGAATTCCCTGGTTACGGTCACAAAATCCAATCATCAATTGGGAAACCAAGGAGATAACCTTTCTCCCGAAGTGCAGTTCTACCATCAGTCCAACTGTAGCGGCTCCAGTTACCCAGAACTTGGAAGAGGTGATACAGGTACCTACTCTCCCTCTGATATATCAGGAATTCTCAGACATTTGTGATAAAAGGAAGGCAGATCAACTTCCCCCACATAGACCGTATGACTGCCCCATAGAATTGCTTCCTGGAGCAGCGATTCCTTTCGGCCATGTTTACCCGTTGGCGGCTCCGGAATTAAAATCTTTACGAGAGTATATAGATGAGAATTTAGCCAAGGGGTTTATCCGACCATCTTCTTCACCAGCGGGAGCTCCAATATTCTTTGTAAAGAAGAAGGATGGTACTCTAAGACCCTGCATTGACTACCGGGAGTTAAATAAGGTAACCATTCGTAACAGGTACCCGTTGCCCCTAATTCCAGAATTGTTGGAAAGAGTTCGCCAGGCCAAGGTATTTACCAAATTAGATCTTCGTGGGGCATATAATTTACTCCGTATACGGCCCGGAGACGAATGGAAGACAGCTTTTAGATGCCGGTATGGACATTTTGAATATTTGGTGATGCCATTCGGACTCTGTAACGCTCCTGCTGCTTTTCAACATTTAGCCAACGACATTTTCAGGGATTTATTGGACCAATATGTGGTAATTTACCTTGATGACATCTTAATCTTTTCTGACTCCTTACAGGAACATCAGGAACATGTCAAGACCGTACTTAGACGTTTGAGAGATAATCATTTGTACATCAAACTCGAAAAGTGTGAGTTCCATTGTTCTGAAATTCAATTTTTAGGCTATGTTATCTCGCCTCAGGGATTGAATATGGAGTCCAGCAAGATCCAGGCAATCTTGGACTGGCCGGTACCAGGAAACATTAAGGAGGTACAACGATTCATTGGCTTTGCTAACTTTTATAGACGGTTTATCCGAAATTTTTCAGAAATTGTCCGTCCCATCACTCTCCTCACCAAGAAGGGGAAGAAGTTTGAATGGTCTTCGCAAGCTCAGGAAGCCTTTGATCGCCTGAAGGGTTGTTTTACCACGGCTCCAATATTGATGCATCCGGATCCTGCACAGCCTTTTATCGTGGAGGTGGACGCGTCTGACTGTGCATTGGGAGCTATCCTCTCACAACGTACCGGAGACAAAGGTTTGCTGCACCCGTGTGCCTTCTTCTCTCGTAGGTTATCTTCTGCAGAACTTAACTATGATGTGGCAGATAAGGAACTTTTGGCAATTATTTCTGCCTTTAAGGAATGGAGACACCATTTGCAGGGGGCAACTCAGCAGGTAGTAGTACTCACGGATCATCGCAATTTGGAATTCCTTAAGTCTGCCAGGTGTCTTTCTCCTCGACAAGCTAGGTGGAGTTTGTTCTTGAACCAGTTTAATTTTATTATTTCGTACCGCCCAGGTTCACGTAATGGGAAAGCTGACGCATTATCCCGAATCCATACCGTGGATTCCGTGCCTGGGACCCCGTCGAAGACCATCTTGTCGGAGGCCAATTTCGTTGGAGTGCTCCGGAACCGGGACTTGTGGCAGGAGATCAAGCTGGCCTATGACGGTGACGTATTTCTTGCAGCTCCACCTGACAATGTGAATCTTGTCCTTCGGAATGGTGTGTGGCTTAGAGATCGATGTATTTATGTCCCAGAGGCTGTAAGACTTCGAGTTCTCAAATTGGTCCACGACTCTAAATTGGCTGGTCATAGGGGGGTACAGAAGACGCAGGAATTGTTAACTCGTTTTTTTTTGGTGGCCTACCTGCTTGAAGGATGTGAATGACTATGTCCGCTCTTGTGAAGTTTGTGCCCGGTACAAGGTTCCTCGCGTTTCACCTACTGGTCTTCTTAAACCGCTACCTGTACCGTCTCGCCCTTGGGGGTCTATTTCAATGGACTTTATTGTGGAGTTACCCACCTCTGGTGGTAAAAATACTATTTTGGTGGTAGTAGATCGTTTAACGAAAGCTGCTCATTTCATTCCGTGTGCTGGTCTTCCCTCAGCTACAGAGACAGTAGATCTAGTTATCCAGAACATTTTCCGGCTGCATGGGGTACCAGATGACATCATTTCTGACCGGGGAATACAATTTACCTCTAGATTTTGGAAAGGATTTTGTTCTGCGCTCCACATTAATGTTTGCTTGTCTTCTGCATACCATCCTCAGACCAACGGGCAGACCGAACGGACAAATCAAACCTTGGAGCAATATCTACGCTGTTACGTCAGTCATTTGCAGGACGATTGGCTGAAGCTACTTCCTCTAGCGGAATTTTCGTACAACAACTCCCAAAGCAGTTCCACGAAGGTAACGCCTTTTTTTGCCAACCTGGGTTATCATCCAAGTATTTTGCCTAGGTCTCCGGTTATGATTTCGGTACCAGCGGTTGAAGACAGAGTGACGGCGTTGCAACGTAATCTTGAAGTTTTGAAGGACTCCCTGACCACAGCACAGGAGCGTTACAAGAAGTCGGCCGATAGATTCCGGAAACCAGCACCTATGTATAAGGTAGGAGACTCAGTTTGGTTGTCCACCAAGAATCTAAAATTGGGTGTTCCTTCGCAGAAACTGGGACAGAAATTCATCGGTCCATTCAAGATCACTGGGATTGTGAGCTCTGTTGCCTGTCGGTTGAAGCTACCACGGACTTTAAAGGTACACCCAGTATTTCATGTTTCCTTATTAAAACCAGTCTCTCCTAACACGTTTCAGGGACGTATCGTACCTCCCCCTCCACCAGTGTTGGTTGATGGCGAAGAACAATTCGTGGTACAGGATATTGTTAATTCGAGACTTCATAGAAACCGGCTTCAGTATCTAGTTAGATGGCAAGGTTACTCTCCTGAAAATGATTCTTGGGAACCAGTAAGTAACATCAATGCGCCTCTGAAGATTGCTCAGTTTCATCGGAGATACCCGGACAGGCCTGGTCCAGGACCGTCCGGAGGCCGTCTTTAGGGGGGGAGTAATGTCAGTATTCCGGGTTTTCTAGGCAACTTTGTCAATGATTTTGCCCTTTGTTAAAATGGAGTTTGCTGTTTTGTGTGCCCTACTTCCTGTTCGTTTGTTTAAAGCCTGGCTCAGGTGTTGGCTTCACTGCTGGAATATTCTGCTTCCGTTTCCCTGCAACCCAGCTGCTTTGTTCCTCACAGATCTTTTGTGTGTTTACCAGGAAAGTGCATAGCCTTATCTTCAGGTGTTTCTCAGCCACAGCAGTTTCTACCCATGGCTCTGGACATTCTCTGCATATGTAAGTTGCACAAAGTACTGTGTTATCACTAAACTGTTGACTTGGGAATTTAACCCTTGGTTCACTCCATCTGATAAGAACTGTGTTTCTGAACTGTTGCTGTTTAACCCTTTGTGCATTACCTCTGGTGAGAGCTGTTGGAACTGTTACTGGAACCTTACTGACATATGAACTTGTTGTTGGACTTCACTGAATTAAGCCACAACTGAGATTAACTTGTTCCTGGACCTCCCTGTGTTTTCTGCATACCTGGATCTGACTCTTCACACACCAGCAGTGTGTAAATCCAGCCACGTTATCTGTGCATCAGACTTACCTTGTGGTCACATTTGTGTGAGGACTCCGTCGTAAGAACTTTACCACCCTCGCTATAGAGGTTCAAAGACTTATATATCCGGATTCATATAACTGGACTTGTGTATATATATATGGACTCATTGCATGTCACTACGGGTTGTTTGAATATTGTTTTTTGGGTGTTTTGCTGTTTCACAAATACATTATTTGCATTCAAAGAAACCCGTCTCTGATTGTTCATTGCCCCACGCTATCAGAATCCTCGAGTTCCTACAATAGTATTACACTTGTCCCTGTTGTTCCGGAAAGTTATCGCCTCGAGTAGGGACGTGCGCTCCTTTTTTCGCGGGGTAACCCGTCAGTTTTCCGCCGCGGAAGGCACCTGTGTCTCCTTGGCGGCTCAACCTTGTCCTGGAGGCTCTTCAGCATGGGCCTTTTGAGCCAATGGATTCTGCTAACCTTTCTTTGCTTTCTTGGAAGGTTGCCTTCCTAGTCGCAGTCACTTCTTTGAGAAGGGTTTCTGAGTTGGCGGCTCTTTCTTGCTCGCCTCCTTTCCTGGAATTTTACCTGGATCGAGTAGTGCTTCGCACACGGGGCGACTTTCTACCTAAGGTAGTGTCGCAATTCCATGTTAACCAGGATATTGTTTTGCCTTCACTTTGCCCGGGCCCGAGGAATGCAAAGGAACGGGTTTTGCACACATTGGATTTAGTGCGGGCCTTGAAGTTCTATTTGTCTGTTACTCAAGGTTTTAGGAAGTCAGACTCCTTGTTTGTGATTCCAGCAGGTCGTCGACGTGGTCAACGAGCTTCCAAGGACTCTATAGCTCGTTGGATTCGGTCAGCCATTTTGGAGGCTTACCGACTTAAAGGCGAACCTTGCCCGATTAAGATTCGTGCTCATTCCACGAGGGCTGTGGCCTCATCGTGGGCCTTTCATCAAGGGGCTTCGGCAGCTCAGCTCTGCCGAGCGGCGACTTGGCGCTCCGTCCACACGTTTACAAAGTTTTATAAGGTGGACGTCAGTGCTTCCGCTGATGCGGCCTTAGGACGCAGGGTCCTACAGGCGGCTGTAGTGTAAAGTTCTAGTTAACTTGTATTTGGCGCCTGTTGCGCATTTACCAAGGTTGTTGGGATTCTGCCTGTTTTTTCTTGGTTATATTCCCACCCTTAATTTTTGGACTGCTTTGGGACGTCCCACTAGTCATTACTAGTGTGTCTCCTTTCCTTCCATTCTGCTGCTGAAAGACGGATTTTGGTAAGAACTTACCTGTAAAATCCTTTTCAGCGAAGGAAGGAAAGGAGACACAGCACCCGCCCATGGCAGAAGTGTGTTGATGTGTTTTCAGATGCGGCTTGACCCTCTTCTGATAGCGATTATCTGGACTGAGGTTGACGCGCTACGGCTCCTTTCCAGCATTGCCAGCTCATCGCGGTGGTCAGGTCCAGTGAGTAGTACCTGGAACTGTGTGGTTTTTTTGCCTACATGCATGCATAACCTGTATTCTTGCTTTTTCTCTGAAGTCCTTCAGAAGGGGTTATGTTGCTCCGCTGGTGATATTTGCTCTTCCCTAAGCTTTTGTACGACTGAAGAAGCAGGAGTAGGAGGAGCCCGAGCTGGAGGGGCCGGTCAACACTCTTTTTAATCTGAGGTGTCAATCCTATCTGGGCTCCGCCTACCCACTAGTCATTACTAGTGTGTCTCCTTTCCTTCCTTCGCTGAAAAGGATTTTACAGGTAAGTTCTTACCAAAATCCGTCTTTTTTCAACAAACATGATCTTTTAGTCCCCAACTTTTTATTTTCCCAAGGGTAACAGGAGAAACTGGACCCCAAAAGTTGTTGTCCAATTTGTCCTGAGTACGCTGATATCCAATATGTGGGAGAAAACTACTGTATGGGCACACGTCGGGCTAGGAAGGGATGTAGTGACGTTTTGGATTGCAGACTTTGATGGAATGGTCTGCGGGCGTCATGTCGCATTTGGAGAGCCCCTGATGTGCCTAGACAGTGGAAGCCCCCCACAAGTGACCCCATTTTGGAAAATAGACCCCACAGGAAACTTATCTAGATGTGTGGTGAGCACTTTGAACCCTGAAGTGCTTCACAGAAGTTTATGACGTACAGCCGTAAAAATAAAAAATCCTTTTTTTTACAAAAATGATTTTTTCGCCCCCAATATTTTATTTTTACATGGGTAACAGGAGAAATTGGACCCCAAAAGTTGTTGTGCAATTTGTCCTGAGTACACTGATACCCAATATGTGGGAGAAAACTACTGTATGGGCACACGTCGGGGCTCGGAAGGGAAGTAGTGACGTTTTGGATTGCAGACTTTGAAGGAATGGTCTGCGGGCATCATGTCGCATTTGGAGAGCCCCTGATGTGCCTAAACAGTGTAAACCCCCCACAAGTGACCCCATTTTGGAAAATAGACCCCACAAGGAACTTATCTAGATGTGTGGTGAGCACTTTGAACCCCGAAGTGCTTCACAGAAGTTTATGACGTACAGCCGTAAAAATAAAAAATCCTTTTTTTTTACAAAAATGATTTTTTAGCCCCCAATATTTTATTTTCACAAGGGTAACAGGAGAAATTGGACCCCAAAAGTTGTTGTCCAATTTGTCATGAGTACGTTGATACCCAATATGTGGGAGAAAACTACTGTATGGGCACACGTCGGGGTTCGGAAGGGAAGTAGTGATGTTTTGGATTACAGACTTTGATGGAATGGTCTGCGGGCCTCATGTCGCATTTGGAGAGCCCCTGATGTGCCTAAACAGTGGAAACCCCCCACAAGTGACCCCATTTTAGAAAATAGACCCCACAAGGAACTAATGTAGATGTGTGGTGAGCACTATAAACCCCAAGTGCTTCACAGAAGTTTATAACGTACAGCAGTAAAAACAAAAAAATCATTTTTTTTTACAAAAATGATATTTTCGCCCCCAATTTTTTATTTTCCCAAGGGTAACAGAAGAATTTGGACTCCAAGAGTTATTGTGCAATTTGTCCTGAGTACGCTGATACCTCATATGTGGGGGTAAACTACTGTTTGGGCGCATGGCAGAGCTCAGAAGTGAAGGAGCACCGTTTGACTTTTTCAACGCAGAATTGGCTGGAATTGAGATTAGACGCCATGTCATATTTGGAGAGCCCCTGATGTGCCTAAACAGCGAAAACCCCCCAATTTTAACTCCAACCCTAACCCCAGCACACCCCTAACCCTAGTTCCAACCCTAACCATAACCCTAGCCACAAACCTAACCGTCCATGACCGCTCCTGGCACATAGTGCCGGGTGTCAACTGTGATAATCAGCTGACACCCGGCGGTGATCAGCTGTGCTCCCCCAGGGAGCGCAGCTGATCTCCTTGGACGTACTATCCCGTCCATGGGCAGAGTGGCACGGGTTTTATGGACGGAATAGTACGTCCGATGGCAGAGAGGGGTTAAGCTGCAAATTGGCTCGGTCACTAAGGGGTTAACAAACGCACTATACATAACCATAACATGATTTTATGTCCAAACAATCATAAGTTCAATTTAGCCCAAGTACATGTTTTAAATAATTTTAATATACACTTCAGGTACTTCAAGGTGATATATGGGCTGTATTATGAGGATATTTCTGCTACAGCCATAAGGTTAAAGGGATTGTGAGCCTTCGCGGGAAGGGTCCTCTCTCCTTCTGCACTTATGTGTGTCCTGTATTGCTCATATTTATTGTACTTGTCTATATTCGCCCCCTCTCACATGTAAAGCGCCATGCAATAAATGGCGCTATAAAAAATGAATAATAATAATAATAACTAGTGGGAAAACACATAATCAACAGACAGTATGTAGGTGAGGAATACATACCGTAGCGTAAGAAGAATTTGCTCCTCTGCAGAGATAGCTTTGCGCATCCTGCTATCCTGGTAGGTGATCCCAGGGCGCACAATGTCCAACAAAACATCAAATGTGGGAATGGTCATCCGACAAAACAAAAAAAACTTGTCTGGAAGAGTCCACAGAGATGCATACAGCCGGTGAAAATGGCCTTTATTGAGGCGTTGCCTCAAATGCAGATGCACCCACATTCGACTCCTCCTCCGCGGATCAACGATCACTGGGTATGGCTGCCGAAAGCGGTGGGACAAAACCCAGTTGTACAACACTCGATCAGTTGGGGTGAACTGAAGAGTGTCAGGCATGTTGGCAAGCAAGCAGCAGTACTCCAACACAAGCACACCACAAAAATGGCAAGATTGGGGGTTGCAACCTGATGCAGAGCCAATAAATAGCCTTGCTGATGATGATTTGAATGAGTTTCAGGCCTAAAAGCCGTTAAATGTCCATTTTGCAAGGCAGCGAGAAAAATACGCTGTACGGATGCCATACGGATTGCATACGGATGCTTACATGCGCAAAATACGCAACCGCACCCTGAAATACAGATTGTTGTGCCGGAAACATTTTGGCGTATTACGCTCGTACAATATGGTCCGTATTTTTCTTTGGTGAGTGTGACTCCGGCCTAATTGTTAAAAAATCTGTGTAAAACTGGCTTTATTGTTAATTTGCAGAATGGAGTTATTGCTTATAGTTTCATAGTTTTAAAGGCTGAAGGTAGACATCAGCCTATTGAGTTCAACCTTTACCCTAACATGTTGATCTGGATGAAGGCAAAAACCACATGGGGCAGACACTAATAGTTCCATGTTAGGGGTAAAATTCCTTCCCAACTTCACGTATGGCAATCAGATTAGTTTTTTGGATTAACTTCACATTACAGAATCTAGTGCCCATAACGTGCAGTATTATATATTTCAAGAACGGCATCAGGCCCTCCTTGTACTTTTGAAATGAATAAACCGTTATAGTAAAGGATCTGTGTCTGTGATTGCAGTTCACCCATTCCCTTAATAAGCCTGGTTGCTCTTATCTGCACACGCGGCAGGTCACATACTGTACAGGTCCTTCTCAAAAAATTTGCATATAGTGAAAATTTCATTATTTTCCATAATGTAATGATTACAATTAAACTTTCATATATTTTAGATTCATTACACACCAACTGAAATTTGTCAGGTCTTTTATTGTTTTAATACTGATGATTTTGGCATACAACTCCTGATAACCCAAAAAACCTGTCTCAAAAAATTAGCATATCAAGAAAAGGTTCTCTAAACGACCTATTACCCTAATCTTCTGAATCAACTAATTAACTCTAAACACATGCAAAAGATTCCTGAGGCTTTTAAAAACTCCCTGCCTGGTTCATTACTCAAAGCCCCCATCATGGGTAAGACTAGCGACCTTACTGATGTCAAGAAGGCCATCATTGACACCCTCAAGCAAGAGGGTAAGACCCAGAAAGAAATTTCTCAACAAATAGGCTGTTCCCAGAGTGCTGTATCAAGGCACCTCAATGGGAAGTCTGTTGGAAGGAAACAATGTGGCAGAAAACGCTGTACAACGAGAAGAGGTGACCGGACCCTGAGGAAGATTGTGGAGAAGGACTGATTCCAGACCTTGGGGACCTGAGGAAGCAGTGGACTGCACAGGCGTGTGCAGGAAATGGGCTACAGGTGCCGCATTCCCCAGGTAAAGCCACTTTTGAACCATAAACAGCGGCAGAAGCGCCTGACCTGGGCTACAGAGAAGCAGCACTGGACTGTTGCTAAGTGGTCCCAAGTACTTTTTTCTGATGAAAGCAAATTTTGCATGTCATTCGGAAATCAAGGTGCCAGAGTCTGGAGGAAGACTGGGGAGAAGGAAATGCCAAAATGTCTGAAGTCCAGTGTCAAGTACCCACAGTCAGTGATGGTGTGGGGTGCCATGTCAGCTGCTGGTGTTGGTCCACTGTGTTTCATCAAGGGAAGGGTCAATGCAGCTAGCTATCAGGAGATTTTGGAGCACTTCAAGCTTCCATTGGCTGAAATGCTTTTTGGAGATGAAGATTTCATTTTTCAGCACGACCTGGCACCTGCTCACAGTGCCAAAACCACTGGTAAATGGTTTACTGACCATGGTATTACTGTGCTCAATTGGCCTGCCAACTTTCCTGACCTGAACCCCATAGAGAATCTGTGGGATATTGTGAAGAGAAAGTTGAGAGACGCAAGACCCAACACTCTGGATGAGCTTAAGGCCGCTATCGAAGCATCCTGGGCCTCCATAACACCTCAGCAGTGTCACAGGCTGATTGCCTCCATGCCACGCCACATTGAAGCAGTCACTTCTGCAAAAGGATTCCCGACCAAGTATTGAGTGCATAACTGAACTTTATTATTTGATGTTTTTTTTGTTTGTTTTTAAAAAACACTTTTATTTTATTGGACGGTTGAAATATGTTAATTTTTTGAGACAGGTTTTTTGGGTTATCAGGAGTTGTATGCCAAAATCATCAGAATTAAAACAATAAAAGACCTGACAAATTTCAGTTGGTGTGTAATGATTCTAAAATATATGAAAGTTTAATTGTAATCATTACATTATGGAAAATAATTAAATTTTGCACTATATGCTAATTTTTTGAGAAGGACCTGTATATCCTTCTCATACACTGGAGCAGAAAATTGTATGCAATTTTATAACTGTTTTGGGAATAGTGACTTGTATAGAGGAAAATTCATGTTCTTGTCATGATCAGCTATGTCTTTTTGAAGTCATCCAATGAGTTAGAACTTGGTAAATATAAAAAAAAATCAAAAGACCCTTTTTAATTACATGCTAAACATCACATTTCTAATTGTTTTTCAAATATATTTATTGATTTTAAATTGTAGGGGAAGTAAAGGGGAGGGAGGGAGGGTAATTGGAAGGGGAAGAGATAAACAAAATTAAAGTTAGAGAACTCATAACTTATATTACAAGCAGTCGTGACAATGATCCATATCAGTTACAGCAAGTGTGTCATGTAAAGCCTATTATTAACTATACTATAACAATGAAAGCAAAAGTGGGAAAGAGAGAGAATAGGAAGAGAAAGAAAAAGGAGTCCTGGTATCTACGACTGGTATGAGAATTCAGCATTATTAAGGTTTGGTATATAAAGAATTCCAAAGTTCCCATTTTTTGTTGTATCTTGTTAAACAACTATTGATTGTGGCGAACCTTAGTTCCAGTGAGTTATGTAGATGTAGTCTGTCCATAACGTCGGAAAACTTAGGTACATCTGGTTCTTTCCAGTAGAGAGCTATTAGATTTTTAACAACTAATAATGTGTGGATTACAACGAATCTCAATGATGGGTGTACTTTGTCCAAGTCTATGTCAAGTCTATCTTGACTTCAGCAAAGCATTTGACAAAGTATCTCACACAATCCTTATTGAAAAAATGACTAAGTATGGAATGGACAAGGCAACTGTTAGGTGGATTCATAACTGGCTTAGTGATCGGACCCAAAGAGTGGTTGTAAATGGCTGCACATCCAGTTGGAAGAATGTCTCAAGTGGGGTACCACAAGGCTCTGTTTTGGGCCCTGTATTGTTCAACATCTTTATCAATGATTTAGATGAAGGAATTGAGGGTAAACTGATCAAATTTGCTGATGACACAAAGCTAGGAGGGGTAGCTAATACTAGAGAAGAGAGAGAGAGGATTCAAAAAGATATACATAAACTGGAGCAGTGGGCAGCAACTAACAGAATGGATTTTAACAGGGAAAAATGCAAAGTACTACATCTGGGCAATAAAAATGAAAAAAGCATATACAAAATGGGAGGAATAGGGCTAAGTAACAGCACATGTGAAAAAGACTTGGGTAAACTAATTGATCACAGACTTAACATGAGTCAACAGTGTGATGCAGCAGCAAAAAAGGCAAATGCAATTCTAGGATGTATCAACAGAAGCATACAGTCTAGATCACGTGAGGTCATTATTGCCCTCTACTCCTCTTTGGTCAGACCTCATCTGGAATACTGTGTCCAGTTTTGGGCACCACATTTTAAAAAAGACATCAACAAACTGGAGCAAGTTCAGAGAAGAGCCACCAGAATGGTGACCGGTCTGCAAACCATGTCCTATGAGGAACGGTTGCAGGATTTGGGAATGTTTAGCTTGCAAAAAAGAAGACTGAGAGGAGACTTAATAGCTGTCTACAAATATCTCAAGGGCTGTCACATTGTAGAAGGATCATCTTTATTCTCATTTGCACAAGGAAAGACTAGAAGCAATGGGATGAAACTGAATGGGAGGAGACACAGATTAGATATTAGAAAAAACTTTTTGACAGTTAGGGTGATCAATGAGTGGAACTGGCTGCCACAAGAGGTGGTGAGTTCTCCTTCAATGGAAGTCTTCAAACAGAGGCTGGATAGACATCTGTCTGGGATGATTTAGAGAATCCTGCTTTGAGCAGGGGTTGGACCAGAAGGCCCAGGAGGTCCCTTCCAACTCTACCATTCTATGATTCTATGATTCTATGAAAGTAGGGCAGTTTGGGGGGTGAGTGTTAGTTCTTTATTGAGGAGAATATTTAAATTGTGAGAGACCTGATTCCACAGAGGTCTGATCTTTGGGCAATACCAGAAGATATGGATTAAATTGCCCGGATACCCACAACCCCTCCAGCATAAAGGTGAATTATCTTTGTTGATGTGTGACAACCTTGAGGGGGTGTAGTACCACCTAGCTGACAGTTTGTAGTAAGATTCGTGGAGAAGCATAGAGATGTTGGATTTATAAGTGTTCTTTTTTGCCTCTACCCATTGATCTATGCTTAATGGCGTCTTCAGATCTCTCTCCCATCGGGACATGTAGGCATTTTTATGGAGTCGGCTGTCCTTATTGATATAGTCGTATAGGTATTTTGTACTCCAAAAAAATTTATGTTCTGTATTATTTAGGAGTAAGGGTATTATTTCAGCTTTGGGAGATTTCTTGTGGGTAAATTTTTGGGTGTGGTCCTTTAAAATAGTGAAAAATATGAAGTCTGAGGAGGGAATATTAAATTTATTTCTTAATTCCGCAAACCTTATGAAGGTGTTGTTATCATATATATCTTTGATTGTTTTAATCCCTGCCATGGTCCAACTCTCTGGGATCTGGAATTTATACCTGGAAGCAATTAGGGACAATGGAAAATTGTTCAATAAACGTGATCTGTCGTCTCCCCTGAGGGGTTTTGCGAGTTTTACCCACGCGGAAGTTAAAGCATGAAAATGGGGTGTCGTTTATGTACCTTAGTTTCGAAAATTTGATTGAATAAAAAATCTTTTAATGGGCAGCTATTGCTTTGTGCCTTTTCTAGGTCTAGCCAGGCTGGAGATAGTTTCTCGTTAACCCAAAATATACTTTGTTTAATTAGATTAGTTTGGAAATACGCTGTGATGTTTGGTGCTCCAAGTCCCCCGTTAGCTTTCTTCTTATACAGAATATTTTTGGCTACTCTGGCCCTTTTCCCATTCCAGATGAAAGAGTTCAGAGTAGCTTGTAATTTATCTAGAAATGGTGTCGGGAAGCTTAGAGGTAGGGATCTAAAGAAATATAAGATTTTTGGGAGGATGCATGACTTAATCGCGAGGATTTTCCCTATCCACGACAGGCCCAGGCTCTTCCATCCTCGGAGATCATTGGATACTGTTTCGGTAATTTTATTGCAGTTGGCTTTAACAGTTAAATTAATTTTTTTTGTAAAGAGTATTCCCAGATATGTAATCATGTCTTCCTTCCACACAAAATCTGTTATTCTTTGCAAAGTAGTGATAATCTGTTCGCTTAAATTGAAGTATAGTGCCTTGGATTTTTGACCGTTTATTTTGAAGTACGAAATTTTGGTGAAAAGGTCTAATATCTTTTGTAAATAGACTATAGAATTTATGGGGTTTGTTAAAGTTAATAATAAGTCGTCTGCAAACAGACTAACTTTATAATGACGTGTGGCGGTATTGAACCCTGAAATGGAGTCCTCACTTCTGATCCTCTCCGCCAGGGGTTCTATGGCCAAGGCGAATAGCAGTGGTGATAGGGGGCACCCCTTTCTCGTACCATTGCTAATGGCGAAGGTTCTGGATAGGTGATTATTTACATATATCCTTGCACTCGGATGAGAGTAAAGGGCGAAAATAGAGTTCATTAGTTTGTTATCAAAACCAAATTTTAACAAGACCTCTCTGAGGTAGACCCAGCTGACTCTATCAAACGCTTTTTCAGCGTCTAGTGTTAGGACCACAGAGGGAATACATGAGGTGTTAATTGCATCAATAGTGTTGATTAGTCTTCTTGTTCCATCCGAAGCCTGACGACCTTCAATAAAGCCGATCTGATCGTTATTAATGAGCTTGGAAAGAGTGCTTTTCATTCTGTCGGCTAGAATTTTCGCGTAGATTTTAATATCTCCATTAATGAGTGATATGGGCCTATAGTTCTGAACTTTCTCTACTTCAGTTTTAGATTTTGGTATCATAATGACAGTTGCTTCTAACATCTCCTTTGGAAAGGATCCGCATTGGGAAGCACGGTTATAGATTTGTTCCAGATGGGGGGATAAAAGTTCTGCATAAGTCTTATAATATTCGTTCACAAATCCGTCCGGACCAGGTGACTTTTGAATTTTTAGTTTCTGGATTGTATCAGAAATTTCTTTTGAATTAAAGGGGGTGTCATGGGTGCATCGCCACGAAGATTGTCGCGATTGCACATTCTGACTTCTCGCAGCTGAGTTGCTGTTTCTTTGTGTTTGGTAATGAGGGAGTTAATTTTACCTAGCTCTTTGCTAAGACTAGGTCCAGCCTCGCCCGGCTGCTTTTGATTATGTTCTAATTAGCTTCCTTTATATAGCTGCCAGTCTGCTGGTTAGATGCCGGTGAAAGCATTCATACAGACTGCAGATAGGATCGGTTCTGAGAAGACTTAAGCTAAGAGCTCCTTTGTTGTTTCTCCTCACCTTGCTTATAGTTTATCTCCTAGACCTTTGGTGTTCCCTCTGTGTTTTAATGTTGTATGCAAGACAGTATTTACTTTATCCCCTGTCTGTCTCGTTTGTCTATACTGTTTGTTAACCTTTACCTGTCCATTCCCTATGGTGGTAATCAGGGTCCTTCTAAGGACTAGATTACAGTGGTCAGGGATTTATAGGAGACAGGGTTTACGCTGGTGGCCTGGACCTCTGTACCATTAACAGTACCTCCAGGTAGAGGGACTAGTCAGGACCCCAGTTTAGGGTCAGCATAGACCCCGGTCCACCTCTAGCCAGAGACAGCATGAAAAGGATTCAGTATTGACCCACAGGATATTATGTCAGGTAATACTATGCTATATATACATGTTATTGTTACCTATTTAGATGTTATATAGAATGTTGTCCCACTTGATAGATTACTGACATTATATATTTATACATCTGCTAGACAGCGTGACATTTTCACCGGCCAAACTATAGATTCTCCCCAGCTACCATGGATCCAGTAGCCCAGCTTGCCCTGCAGTTGCAGAAATTGTCCATGGAGTTTACGGACATTAAGTCCAAGGTTTTGTCACCCCCGGAGCAAACCAGATCTGAACCTAAGGTTGCTCTCCCGGACAGGTTCACTGGTGGGCGGGACAAATTTTTTACCTTCCTGGAGGCATGTAAATTGTACTTTCGGCTACGGCCTCGGTCATCGGGGAGTGAGGAGCAGAGGGTGGGAATTGTCATCTCGCTCTTACAAGGGGACCCTCAATCCTGGGCGTTCTCTCTTCCTCCGGGCTCCCCGGCCCTCCAGTCAGTAGATCGATTTTTTGCTGCCCTGGGGCTGGTGTATGATGACCCGGATCGGGTCTCCCTTGCTGAAACGAAGTTACGTAGGATACAGCAGGGAGATCGTCCGGCGGAGGAATTTTCTTCTGAGTTCCGTAGATGGGCCACAGATACTCAGTGGAATGACCCAGCTCTTAGGAGCCAGTTTTGTCAAGGGTTATCTGACAAATTAAAAGATGTTTTGGCTCAGTATGATTCTCCTCCGTCACTGGAGGCTGCTATGGCCCTTGCTATTCATATTGATAGACGGCTTCGGGGGAGGTGCGAGGTAACTCCGCCCCTGTTATTACTCCACCCACTACTAAAGTCCCTTATATGGAGGTTCCCCTGGTCTGTTCTGAGGAACCTATGCAGTTGGGTGGGACATCATTTTGTAGGAGGGAATCGGCGGTGCGCCTCAAGACAAGAAGGTGTTTCTTCTGCGGGAGAGAGGGACATTTTGTTGGGGGGTGTCCCTCCCGTGCCTCATTGAGCAAAAAAGTCACCGAAAAACTGTTAATCCCAGGTTGTGTGGTGGACGACAACCTGGGAGTAGGTATTTCGTCCCCAGGTCCGTCTCAATTTCTCGTGCCTGCGGAGGTGGTGGTTGGTGCGAGAGTTGAGAGGATTTCTGTTCTTCTTGATAGTGGGTCTGGGGCTAATATGGTGGACGCTCGGTTTGCCCAGGTGCAAGGTATGCAACTGAGTGTATTGGCCAAACCGATCCCTATACTTTCTATTGACGCCAGACCTCTCGGTCAAGGTAGCTTTGTACAAGCTGTTCATAACATAGACCTTCGAGTAGGGGCAATACATAAAGAACAGTTGTCTTGTTATGTGTTGGAGGGTCTTCCTACTCCTATTGTGTTGGGACTTCCCTGGTTGGCTAAACATAACCCAGTGATTGATTGGCAATCCAGAAAGATAAGCCAGTGGGGTGAATTTTGCAAGAATAACTGCATGAACACGGTCATCGGTGCGGTCGTGCCTAGGACTTTGCCTCCTTTTCTGGAGGACTTTGGGGAGATGTTCTCAGAGGAGGGGTGTCAAAAGTTACCTCCTCATCGCACGTATGACTGCTCAATAAAATTGCTTCCTGATGCCTTATCTCGTAGTTTCCCAGGGGCCGGAAAGACGGATGACCCGGTTCCTATCCTTCAGGAAGGAGTGGTGGTGTCGGCTGTGTGCTCTGAGCTTGAGGAGGAGGTGTTGGAGGCTCAGGGGGACGCCCCTGTAGGACCTCCAGGGAAACTGTTTGTTCCTAATCAGTTAAGACAAAAAGTTATCGAGGCACATCATAGTTCTGCTTTAGCAGGACATCCAGGGAGTAAAGCAACTGTGGATCTCCTTTCTCGCCGGTTTTGGTGGCCTAACTTAAATAAAGAGGTAATAACTTTTGTCGCGTCCTGTGGAGTTTGTGCTCGCTCTAAGACCCCACATACCCGTCCATCTGGGGT
Organism: Oophaga sylvatica; assembly: GCA_033576555.1. Taxonomy (NCBI): domain Eukaryota; kingdom Metazoa; phylum Chordata; class Amphibia; order Anura; family Dendrobatidae; genus Oophaga; species Oophaga sylvatica. The sequence goes on from JARQOD010000009.1 coordinate 7,308,810, forward strand.
TCCTGAGGAGGAACGATTCTCGTCGTCACTTGCTTCAGTTTGGAGAGGAGTGCTGAATGGTCTGAGTGCTATGGGGAACTGTTTCAAGCGGAGGTCTGATAGGAGGAGAGTGTCTGGTCCGGACCTAGGTGTGAACGATCTGGTGTGGTTGTCTATCAAGAATATAAAATGCAAAGTTCCCTCCTGGAAACTGGGTCCCAGGTTCATCGGTCCATACAGGATCAGTTCTATAATTAATCCTGTGGCATTTCGTCTGGACCTCCCTCCTACGTTTAAAATCCATAATGTATTCCACAAATCGTTGCTTAAGAGGTACGTGGCGCCAGTTATACCGTCACTTCTACCTCCTCCTCCAGTGGTGGTCAATGGTAACTTAGAATTTCAAGTGTTGAAGATCATTGACTCACGTCTGAATCGCCGGTCCCTTCAGTATTTGGTTCATTGGAAGGGATATGGTCCTGAGGAGAGGACGTGGGTTCCTGCGTCTGATATTAATGCAGATCGATTGGTTTGGACCTTCCACACAACTTACCCGGGCAGACCTGGCCCTGAGGGTCCGGAGGCCCCTCGTAGAAGGGGGGGTACTGTCATGGGTGCATCGCCACGAAGATTGTCGCGATTGCACATTCTGACTTCTCGCAGCTGAGTTGCTGTTTCTTTGTGTTTGGTAATGAGGGAGTTAATTTTACCTAGCTCTTTGCTAAGACTAGGTCCAGCCTCGCCCGGCTGCTTTTGATTATGTTCTAATTAGCTTCCTTTATATAGCTGCCAGTCTGCTGGTTAGATGCCGGTGAAAGCATTCATACAGACTGCAGATAGGATCGGTTCTGAGAAGACTTAAGCTAAGAGCTCCTTTGTTGTTTCTCCTCACCTTGCTTATAGTTTATCTCCTAGACCTTTGGTGTTCCCTCTGTGTTTTAATGTTGTATGCAAGAGAGTATTTACTTTATCCCCTGTCTGTCTCGTTTGTCTATACTGTTTGTTAACCTTTACCTGTCCATTCCCTATGGTGGTAATCAGGGTCCTTCTAAGGACTAGATTACAGTGGTCAGGGATTTATAGGAGACAGGGTTTACGCTGGTGGCCTGGACCTCTGTACCATTAACAGTACCTCCAGGTAGAGGGACTAGTCAGGACCCCAGTTTAGGGTCAGCATAGACCCCGGTCCACCTCTAGCCAGAGACAGCGTGAAAAGGATTCAGTATTGACCCACAGGATATTATGTCAGGTAATACTATGCTATATATACATGTTATTGTTACCTATTTAGATGTTATATAGAATGTTGTCCCACTTGATAGATTACTGACATTATATATTTATACATCTGCTAGACAGCGTGACAGGGGGCTGACAATGAGATCAATTCAAGCAGGTCTAATTTAGGTAGGTTTAGATAATTTAAAAAGGTCTTAATGTCACTGGGATTTGGGGGAGTAATTTTCGGGTCTGAATTAAGGTTATAGAGATTAAAGTAATAGTCGGCGAATGTGTCAGCGATATCCTTTGGATGTTGTTTGATGTCACCTAAATGGTTTCTTATTTTATTGACCCTTTTCTTGATCCTATCTTGTTTCAACCTCCCCAACATGAATTTTGTTGGTTTATTAAGCGAAGAGTAAGCCTTAAACTTTGAAGTTTTAATTGCTGAATTGTCACGCGGTCTTATGATATGTGTACGATGTCAGTAAACTATTCTTAAAAGAACAACACTCTATACAACATATAGATTAGCAACATCAGCATGTAAATATAGAATAGATTTACCTGACACGATATCCGTTGAACTCAGGGTTAATCTTGAGGACTTGATACGCTGTCACAGGAAAGAGGAGGACCGGGGTCTAACCTGATCCTAAAACTGGGGTCCTAACTAATCCCTCACCTTGGAGGTACTGATAATGGTTCAGAGGTCCAAGTCTCCAACCTAACCTAGTCTCCTATCAGTCCCTGAACCCTGTAATCAGTCCTAAGAAGGATTCTGATTACCACCAAAGGGATATGGGCTGATCTCTGCTAAATACACAGATTAGACATATAAGACAGACTGGAGAAAACACAGACTTGCATACACACTCAAACACAGAAGGAACATAAATGATCTGGGATATTAAACTCTAAGCAAGGTGAGCTTAAAACAACTAAGGAGCTCTTTAACTTAAGTCTATACAGATACAATCTTATCTGTGGTCTGCATGAAGAATTTCACTGGCAACTCCCAACACAGACAACCAGAGATTTAAAGGAAACCAATCAACAAATAATTAATTGCAGCCGGAAGAAACTGCACCCAGTCCCAGAACTGAGCACAGACAGAATTAACTCCCTAACTGCCAAACACAAAGAAACAGCAACTCAGCTGTGAGAAGTCAGAATGTGCAACCGCGACGATCTTCGTGGCGATGCACACATGACAGTACCCCCCCTTCTACGAGGGGCCTCCGGACCCTCAGGGCCAGGTTTGCCCGGGTGAGTTCTGTGGAAGGTCCGCACCAAACGATCTGCGTTAATGTCAGACGCAGGAACCCACGTCCTCTCCTCTGGACCATACCCCTTCCAATGCACCAAGTACTGAAGGGACCGGCGATTCAGACGTGAGTCAATGATCTTTGACACTTGAAACTCCAAGTTACCATTGACCACCACTGGAGGAGGAGGTAGAGGTGATGGTATGACTGGTGCCACGTACCTCTTAAGTAATGACTTGTGGAACACATTATGAATTTTAAACATAGGAGGGAGGTCCAGACGAAATGCCACAGGATTAATTATGGAACTGATCCTGTACGGCCCGATGAATCTGGGGCCCAGCTTCCAGGAGGGAACTTTAAGTTTTATATTCCTGGTAGACAACCATACCAGATCGTTCACATTAAGATCTGGACCAGAAACTGTCCTCCTATCAGCCATACGTTTATAACGGTTCCCCATAGCACTCAGATTATTCAATACACCTCTCCACACTGAAGCAAGTGACGACGAGAAACGCTCCTCCTCAGGAACCCCAGAAGGGCCCCCCCCATTGAATGTACAAAACTGGGGATGAAAACCATATGCCCCAAAAAACGGGGACTTACCAGTGGACTCGCTCCGCCTGTTGTTAAGAGCGAACTCTGCCAGAGGCAAGAAAGAAGACCAGTCCTCCTGGTTCTCTGAGACAAAACACCGAAGATAAGTCTCTAGGCTTTGATTCAGACGCTCTGTCTGACCATTGGTCTGCGGATGAAAAGCCGAGGAAAATGACAATTGCATCCCCCGACGTAAACAAAATGCCCTCCAAAACTTGGACACAAACTGAGACCCCCTATCTGACACCACATCAGAAGGCAACCCATGAAGTCTCACAATCTCCCCAATGAACACCTGCGCCAGAGTTTTAGCATTAGGGAGGGCAGGAAGAGCAATGAAATGTGCCATCTTACTGAACCTGTCAACAACCACCAGTATGACAGTCTTCCCTGACGACTGAGGAAGGTCCGTGATGAAGTCCATAGACAAATGAGTCCATGGACGCTCCGGAAGTTTCAAGGGTAAGAGGGTCCCAGACGGACGGGTATGAGGGGTCTTAGAGCGAGCACAAACCCCACAGGACGCGACAAAAGTTAAAACATCTTTATTAACGTTAGGCCACCAAAACCGGCGAGAAAGGAGATCTAAAGTAGCCTTACTCCCTGGATGTCCTGCTAAAGCAGAATTATGATGTGCCTCAATAACCTTTTGTCTCAACTGATTTGGGACAAACAGTCTCCCTGGAGGTCCTGCAGGGGCGTCCCCCTGAGCCTCTAACACCTCCTCCTCAAGCTCAGAACATACAGCCGACACTACCACCCCCTCCTGAAGGATAGGAATCGGGTCATCCATTTTCCCGGCCCCTGGGAAACTGCGAGACAAGGCATCCGCCTTAACATTCTTAGATCCAGGGCGATAAGTGACAACAAAATTAAACCTGGTAAAAAACAACGACCATCGAGCTTGTCTGGAATTCAGACGCTTAGCAGATTCCAAATACAGCAGGTTCTTGTGATCAGTAATGACGGTGACCGGGTGGACTGCCCCCTCCAAAAAGTGACGCCATTCTTCAAAAGCCAACTTAATGGCCAAAAGTTCCCTATTGCCGATATCATAATTCCTTTCGGCGGACGACAATTTTTTAGAAAAGAAAGCGCACGGATGCCATTTACCAGGGGACGGACCCTGGGACAATATTGCACCCACCCCTACGTCAGACGCGTCCACCTCCACAACGAACGGCTGTGATGCATCTGGTTGGATGAGAACGGGTGCCGAAGCAAAACATTTTTTCAAAGAGGAAAAAGCTTGGCAAGCTTTGTCCGACCATTTAGAAAAATCCGTCCCTTTTCTTGTCATGTCAGTGAGAGGTTTGACAACAGATGAGAAATTACAAATAAATTTCCGGTAGTAGTTAGCAAACCCCAGAAAACGCTGCAGAGCCTTAAGATCCTCTGGCTGATCCCATTCAAGCACTGCTCTCACCTTTTCAGGGTCCATACGGAAACCGGAGGCTGACACCAAGAAACCCAAAAACTGAAGTTCCTGTACGGCGAATACACACTTTTCCAGTTTGGCGTATAGTTTATTGTCTCGCAAGATCTGCAACACCTGTCTCACATGCTCCTGGTGAGACACAAGATCTGGTGAGTAAATTAAAATGTCATCCAAATGTACGACCACAAACAGCCCCACCAGATGACGAAAAATGTCATTAACAAAATGTTGGAATACTGCTGGTGCAGTAGTCAGACCAAAAGGCATGACAAGGTTCTCATAATGTCCCTCCGGCGTGTTAAACGCCGTTTTCCACTCATCCCCCTCTTTTATCCTAATCAGATTATACGCCCCCCTGAGATCCAATTTAGAGAACCATTTGGCGCCAACAATTTGATTGAAGAGATCAGGAATCAGAGGAAGTGGATACGGATCTCGAACAGTAATCCGATTAAGTTCGCGGAAATCCAAGCAAGGGCGTAGGCCTCCATCTTTTTTCTTCACAAAGAAGAACCCCGCGGCCACTGGGGAAGATGAAGGTCTAATATGCCCTTTGGCCAGACTTTCCGAAATATAATCTTTCATAGCCTGCCTCTCAGGACCAGAAAGGTTATATAACCTAGCTTTAGGTAACTTAGCATCAGGAAGTAAATTAATAGAGCAGTCATACACGCGATGAGGAGGCAACTCCTGACACCCCTCCTCAGAGAACACATCCCCAAAGTCCTCCAAAAAAGGAGGCAAAGTACTAGGCACGACCGCACTGATGACTGTGTTCATGCAGTTACTTTTGCAAAACTCCCCCCATTGGCTTATATCTCTGGACTGCCAATTAATCACAGGGTTATGTTTAACCAACCAAGGAAGTCCCAACACAATAGGAGTAGGTAGACCCTCCAACACATAACAAGATAATAGTTCCCTATGTATTGCCCCTACCCGAAGGTCAATGTTATGAACCTCATGAACAAAGCTACCTTGGCCGAGAGGCCTGGCGTCAATGGAGAATATAGGGATCGGTTTGACCAATACACTCAGATGCATACCTTGAGCCTGAGCAAACTGAGCGTCAACCAGATTAGCCCCGGACCCACTATCAAGAAGAACAGAAAATCTCTCCACTCTCGTACCAACCACCACCTCCACTGGTACAAGGAACTGAGAAGAACTAGCGGACGAAATAAATACTCCCAGGTTGTCGTCCACCACACAACCTGGGATTAACAGTTTTCCGGTGACTTTTTGCTCAACAAGGCACGGGATGGATATCCCCCAACAAAATGTCCCTCTTTCCCTCAGAAGAAACACCTTCTAGTCCTGCGGCGTACTGCCAATCCCCTCCTACGAAATGATGTCCCTCCCAACTGCATAGGCTCCTCCGAACAGACAAGGGGAACCTCAACATAAGGGACTTTAGTAGTAGGTGGAGTAACAACAGGGGGCGGAGTTACCTCGCACCTCTCCCGGAGCCGTCTATCAGTACGGATAGCTAGGGCCATAGCAGCCTCCAGTGATGGAGGAGAATCATACTGAGCCAAAACGTCCTTTAATTTGTCAGAAAGCCCATGACAAAACTGGCTCCTAAGAGCTGGGTCATTCCACTGAGTATCTGTGGCCCATCTACGGAACTCAGAAGCAAATTCCTCCGCCGGACGATCTCCCTGCTGTATCTTACGTAATTTTGTCTCAGCAAGAGAGACCCGATCTGGGTCATCATATACCAAACCCAGGGCAGTAAAAAATCGATCTACTGACTGTAGAGCCGGGGATCCCGGAGGAAGGGAGAAGGCCCAGGATTGAGGGTCCCCTTGTAGGAGTGAGATAACAATTCCCACTCTCTGCTCTTCACTCCCTGATGATCGAGGCCGAAGCCGAAAATACAATTTACATGCTTCCCTGAAGGTAAAAAATTTGTCTCGCCCACCAGTGAACCTGTCCGGGAGAGCTACTTTAGGTTCAAATCTGGTTTGCTCCGAGGGAGACAAAACTTTGGACTTAATGTCCGTCAGCTCCATGGATAATCCCTGCAACTGCAGAGCCAGCTGGGCTACTGGATCCATGGCAACTGGGAATAATTTTATAGGCCAGTGAAAATGTCACGCGGTCTATGATATGTGTACGATGTCAGTAAACTATTCTTAAAAGAACAACACTCTATACAACATATAGATTAGCAACATCAGCATGTAAATATAGAATAGATTTACCTGACACGATATCCGTTGAACTCAGGGTTAATCTTGAGGACTTGATACGCTGTCACAGGAAAGAGGAGGACCGGGGTCTAACCTGATCCTAAAACTGGGGTCCTAACTAATCCCTCACCTTGGAGGTACTGATAATGGTTCAGAGGTCCAAGTCTCCAACCTAACCTAGTCTCCTATCAGTCCCTGAACCCTGTAATCAGTCCTAAGAAGGATTCTGATTACCACCAAAGGGATATGGGCTGATCTCTGCTAAATACACAGATTAGACATATAAGACAGACTGGAGAAAACACAGACTTGCATACACACTCAAACACAGAAGGAACATAAATGATCTGGGATATTAAACTCTAAGCAAGGTGAGCTTAAAACAACTAAGGAGCTCTTTAACTTAAGTCTATACAGATACAATCCTATCTGTGGTCTGCATGAAGAATTTCACTGGCAACTCCCAACACAGACAACCAGAGATTTAAAGGAAACCAATCAACAAATAATTAATTGCAGCCGGAAGAAACTGCACCCAGTCCCAGAACTGAGCACAGACAGAATTAACTCCCTAACTTCCAAACACAAAGAAACAGCAACTCAGCTGTGAGAAGTCAGAATGTGCAACCGCGACGATCTTCGTGGCGATGCACACATGACATGAATCATATTCAGCAAGTATGGCTGTTTTGAGTTTTTGTCTGAGCTCAAGAATTTCTAAATGGATAGTTGGGGAAGGTGAAGGGAGATTAGCCAAGAGGTCCTCTTTGGATTTGATATGTAGCTGGATGTTTTTTATTTTTTCTCTTTTTTCCCGGTTGTATCTTGAGGAAATTTGTATTAGTTTTCCTCTAATGACTGCCTTGTGGGTGTTCCAAATTGTGAAGGGGTCTATTTCATCTGATTTATTTTCAGTGAAGTATTGTTTAATGGCCTCTTCTAGTTCCGTTTTGTATTCTGGTATTTTTATGAGAATAGAGTTGCATTTCCACAGAAATACATCCCTATTGGGGGGTCCCAGTGCGATTTCTATCAGGACCGGTGAGTGGTCTGAGATGGACCTATCAAGAATAGAAACAGATTTAACTCTGGAGAGGGAGAAAACGTCAGTCAAAAATAAATCAATTTGCGAGAAAGTTTTGTGTACACACGAATAATGGGTGTATTCCCTGGAAGAGGAATTTAGACATCGGAATGCGTCATAAAGCTCATTTTTAATGAGCCAGTCATTTAGCGATGTGGCTAAATGGCGGGTGGATGATGTTGAATCCATACGTCCGTCTGGGACAATGTTGAAATCCCCCACCAGAAACAACTCTCCTTTCCTGTGAGTTTGAATTGTTTTCAGTAGCTTTCCTAGGAAGATCAAGTGTCTCTGGTTAGGGGTATATAGATTTGCAATAGTACAAATTTTATTATTAAGGAGGCAGATTAGAATATGGAATCTGCCTTCGGGGTCATCAATCTCCTCTATCAATTGAAACGAGACATTGTCTCTAATAGCGGTAATAACCCCGGCTTTCTTCCTCGAATTTAGAGACATAAAAACATGGGGGAAATTTCTGTGAGAGAATCCGGGGTGATTACCACTAGGGAATTTGACTTCTTGGAGGCATATAATGTCGGCATGGCTTTGTCTAACCTCTTTCCAAATGGTATACCTCTTCCAAGGACTATTAAGACCTCTGACGTTATAAGACAAGATTTTTAGGTTATCACATTTCTAATTGTAATTAAAACAGTAAGATAAGATTTGGACATCTTAAAATAACACCTACACGTTAATTTTAGGATTTTCTGACAAATTATATTAATTGGGATTTTGTGGTGCTCCTGATGAAGTCTTGTACTTTGAAACGCGTTGAGAATAAATCCACATTTTAATGGCTACATGGTCTAGATCCTGAATTATTCAGCAGCGCAGATTAAATCCACATTTACCCTTTTTTTCTTTTTATTAAATGGGATTTGTCATCAGACTGTGCTGCCCTAAAAGCAGCATAGTAGGGAAAGGGTCCTTTCATCTATTAGCCAAAATAGTATAATAAAGTATTGGTTAAGTTGCACTCTGAACTGCTAAGAATGATAACTTTAGAAAATTAGAACTGCATTACTGCCATAGAAAATAGGAAAACTCTACATTATGTACATATGGAATATTGTAAAAATGAAACTGCAATATTGCTATGAAAAATTACAGTAAAAAAGAACGTACTTAGTGCATAGTTTGACCAATATATGTGAGCCCAACAGCCAACGTCAAGGTGTCCTTCATTGTTGGGTCACTGTCTTGATAAGACACCTCTCCTGGGCAAGAAGCCTACAATTAATGGAGCAGGAAGGAACCAGCTACTTAAAACAACCTAAGGCTGATGAGTATAATTCGATATGTCAATAAGGTTTGCTACAGATAGAAAAAAAATGACCAACACATCCAAACCTGTGTGTACAGGTGCCAACTAAAAAAATATAACTATAAGAAAATATTTGCAATATTGCTTTCTATGACAGTAATGCAGTGTAAAGGGACGACCGCGGGGCCGATTCACTGGAAGCTGCTATGTATTTTACCTCTGTAGTCTCCATCCACCTGGGGTGTTCTCCTCCCGTGAGCGAGCGTACAGAGCAATCAGAGTCAGAGTCCCAAATCACGTCAAACAGTTCTGCTTTATTTTCCTCAGGACACAGCACATCCAAGACACCATAAGAACGTCTTTATCAATACCAGCAATACATTCTTCACAATTCTGCCTCTTCTTCTTTGCTACACCAGAATGGACCACTAAGTATTGACGGGACGAGGGACCCGGTGAAAACGGCACTTCAATCTCTTCCCCTGGAGACACTTCAATCCAGCATAAGAAAGACACATCTACTAGGTCGTCCACCCCTCTCTGGTTATCCTGCCCGGATACTTCTGATGGCCCACTTGCTTCTACTCTCATGCACAACCTCTTCTGCTGAGCGTTCCCACAGTGGTTCTTCCACTGGACTACTGCTATGTAAACCCACTTTCTTTGGGCTCACATTTCCCACAGTGAATCCTTCGCCAGCTCCTTCAGGGGCTACTGGTCCCCACTTCTTCCTACCCTATGCTCAGGGCCCAGGAACGTGGACATCCTCAGACTAGCAAGGTTCACCCCCGACTGACTTCCGCTAAGAGGAAATCTTCCTGACAGATTCCCGCTTGGAGGCAATCTTTCCCTAGCAACATGTCCCTAACTATTGTCCCTATTGGACTGGATGTGCTCAATGCCCCCCTCTAGTGACCAAACCCAGATACTGATTTGACACATTTTTACAGCATTCTATCTGGATCTCTAACATGCCCCCATTAGTGATCCCTCGCAAACTACACATAACCCCTAAATGTATACACTACCCTTCTAGTGCCCTCCTCTGGTGATCCCTAGGATGCACTATCTACCTATCACACAACCCCCACATATTATACATAACACTAATACATAACATCATACAAGGCATACATTTACACATGTTAACACAATTGAAGATGAAACATTTAAAGTGTTAATACCCTTCACCTCCTTACAGCAGTTCCAATTTTATAAAGTTATCATTCTTAGCAATTCCATGTGAAAACATGGCGCTGTGCTCAGGGTGGAATGCAAAGTGATGTCACGCGGTCCGCAGTGAGGTGCACCACTAAGAGAGAACAGGTACCAGGTCAAAGGTATCAAATGAAAGTAATGAACATATAAGAAAAGGGAGGGAAACAAAAATAAATGTATTTTAAATAGGAATGCAATTGTTCACAATGGAACGCACCAAAAAATTCCCACCACCCCCAGACGTTGGATCTGGGTGCTCCATTAAAAAATACTTAAGTGAATAAGAATGTGTCATGTGAACACATTATTACACAAACACAACAACAACTTGCATAATAAAACGTGAATAAAAATAGGTGAAAAGTGAGCACACGTGCGAACTAGTGGAAATGTGAAAAACACATAATAATATGATTCCTATAACCAAAGAGAAGAAATAAGAGACACAAGTATGAAAATTCACTGTAAACCTGGATGAGATGACACAAGATGATCTAAAAAGAGAAACAAAAAAGAGGATGCATCTAAAAACAAAATAGATGCAATAAAATAATATTCGCCACTTAAAGAAAAGTTAGCTGTTCATTGAGGCCATTAGGTGCCAAAGTATTTAGTCTAAAAATCCATTTGGCCTCTATTTGTGTAATACTTTTTTTTAACATAGCTGCCTCTGAAACTCAAAAGAACATGATCAATTTGTTTTGCTTTCAGCACTGATGCACTACAATGATGAACTAACTTAAGTCCTTAAAAACTACCGAAACATTTTAATATCTGTAATGGATTGGGCTGCTCCAAAATCCAAAATATGTTTTCTAACTCTACGCCTAAGATCTCTAGATGTGAGTCCAATATATTTCAGATTGCACGGGCATGTTCTCCTCATTGATTACACTGCTCAAAAAAATAAATGGAGCACTAAAATACCACATCCTAGATATCACTGAATGTGTTGAGAACAATAGAACATAAAAATAATCAATGTAAATCAAAATTAAATATCCCATGGAGGTCTGGATTTGGAATGATACTCGAAATTAAAGTGGAAAATCAAATTACAGGCTGATCCAACTTCAGTGGAATTGCCTCAAGGCAATGAAATGATGCTCAGTAGTGTGTGTGGCCTCCATGTGCCTGTATAACCTCCCTACAATGCCTGGACATGCTCCTGATGAGGTGGCAGATGTTCTCCTGAGGGATCTCCTCCCAGACCTGAACTAAAGCATCCATCAACTCCTGGACAGTCTGTGGTGCAACGTATCATTGGTGGATGGAATACGACATGATGTCCCACATGTGCTTGATTGGATTCAGATCTGGGGAATGGGCAAGCTAGTCCATAGCATCAATGCCTTCATCGTGCAGGAACTGCTGACACACTTCAGTCACATGAGGCCTAGCTTTGTCATGCATCAGAAGGATCCCAGGGCCCACTACACCTGCATATTGTCTCACAATAGGTCTGAGGATCTCATCCCAGTACCCTAATGGCAGTCAGGGTACCTCTGGCGAGCACATGGTGGGCTGTGTGGCCCTCCAAAGAAATGCCTCCCCCACACCTATCATTTCTACCTGTTGTCTTGTCCATTTGCACAACAGCAGGATAAATTGATGATTCGTAACTGGACAGGTTGATTTCATAGAAGTGTGAGTGACTTGGAGTTACATTGTGTTATTTAAGTGTTTCCTTTATTTTTTTGTGCAGTGTATATTATGTTTTTCACTCTTTCGCACGTGTGTTCACTTATCACCTATTTTAATTCATATTTTATTATGTAAGTTGCAGTTGTGTTTGTGTAATAACTAATAATGTGTTCATATGACACATTCGTATTCACTTATGTATTTTTTTAATGGAGTGCCCTGATCCAACCTCCTGTGAGTGGGATTTTGTTAGTGCGTTCCATTGTGAACAATTGCACGTTCCTATTTAGAATACATTTATTTTTGTTTCCCTCCTCTTTCTTATGTGTTGATCACTTTCATTAGGTCCAGTTGACCTTGTACCTGTTCTTTTTTATTAGCGGTGCGCCTCACTGTGGACTGCATGACATCACCGTGCGTTCTGCCCTGGAGTGCAACGCCGTTTTCACACGTCACTACCAGTGCCAATGATGGTTCTAGTGGAGCGTCCCCTGTGGATCAACGCCCATTGAGATTAATTTCCGCTTCTGGTTTTGGTTTGCTTTTGGTGTGTATTCCACACTGAAACGCATTGCTCCTCTTATTGGATATAACACACATACCTTGGGTCACGTGCCCACTGTGTGTCCTTTCTGCTTCTGATTTGGCACCCTTCATTCATGCGTTCCACATTTGAACGCATTGTTCCTCTTATTGATTAGAACACTCCACACATGCTTTTATCTTTCCCCTCCACCAATGAAGATGTTTTTTATTGGCACATGTTTGTGTCAACCTATGAGACACGCTTCCTAACCTCGGGCTCTTTTTGGCAATTCATTTTATTATTGGGTGGGATGACAAATATAATACCTACATCTCCCCTTTTCCTTATACTCCTTGAGAATGCCACCTGGCAAAACTTACGTTGAAGTCCCAGGGTGTTCATATACTGTATGGTAACTTCTTTTACATGAAATGTTGATATTTATTGTAGTATATTTTCTGTGGTGTCTGTATATGATTATCTATTCACTATTCCACTTGGGCTTAATTTTCTAGCATAACATATATTTATGTATTGACCTTGCTGTTATATTTATATTTCAAATCTTAAAGCTTTATTCAGGAAAATCACCATTTGTTTATAATACCCACTTAGTGTATGTTTCCCCATGATTTTTCCTGTGTAGGATTAGATCCCCTCTACATATCTTTTTATCCTCTTTGTCAAATATATTTTTATATTTATGTATTAATAAAATTGTTTTTGCGTTTTTTATTGAATTTTTCAGTGTCTATTCATTATTTGGTAGGATTTATATCAGAAATTTAATTAAACTGTACATACTGCTGTTCCTTCTTTTTTCCATTAAAAATGAGGAAAAGCCCAATACCTGGGTTTTTAGCTGCTTTTTGCACTTGCTCATTGCTTTCTATGGGTGAAAAAAATGCAGCAAAAACGCTGAAAGAAGGGATGTGCTGCAGTTTTATAAAATGCTGCAGTTTTCCAATTCTTTCAGGAAAAAAAAAACAATGTGTGTGCATGAGATTTTTGAAATCTCATATCTTTTACTGGTACTGTAAAACGGAGCATAAAACTTGCATTAAAAAAGCAGCAAAAACGCAACTTGTAAACATAGCTTAATGGCTACAACTTCTGTCCGTGAAAAATGCAGAGCAGATTTGTCACAAAACCTGAAGGGCTTCCTGTTGTCAGCAAAGTGTATAAGAAACCTGAGTCTATTGGTTTCCAGTTCTCTTCATGCACAGCATAATACTGTGTACAATTAGTGCAATGACTGAATAAAGTAACGTACATTGATATTAGTCAAGTGGTGATAGATTTTTCTAATTCTTTTGTAGGTTTACTTAAGCAGCTGTTGATGTTTGATCAGTTTGTGTTAGTGATAATGAATATACCTATATGGAATAATGATTCTGAAAATACCCCATCTTTGCATGCACAAATGTCTTTGCCTCTGATATTGAAAAAGGTATGTGTTCAAGATAACCTACTTACATCAAAACAGTATGCAAAAAAGATGCAACTAATGTGTCTTATATTGCAGATTTTGTTATCCAGAGAAGAGTTTTTACAGATTGCAAGCACACAATGCATTGCAGCAGTTCTTGTGCAGTTCCCAGCTAAATATGCTCCCTCCTTTATCCTTTCTGATATCCCAGGTAATTAATAGATATATTACAAGCTACATATGCAATGTCAAATTGGAATTATTTAACTATTATTAAAAAAATTAAAAAAATTAGAAGTAATACAGTGCTCCTTAAAGAGGACTTTTCACCAGTCTGAGCATGTGAAACTGCCCACACCATGGAATAGTGGCTGCTGAGCTGAATAAAACTTATTTTTTTATTTTTAAATTTCTGATCTCCATTGCAGAGATATTGGCTTGTAAAGTTTAGATTCTAATTTGTTAAGCCAAAGAGGGCCTCTACAGAAATTCATCTCTTTTGACATGTACAGAGGTGAAAATAAGTACAGTATATACTCGAGTATAAACCGACCCAAGTATAAGCCGACCCCCTAATTTTGCTACAAAAAACTGGGAAAACTTATTGACTCGAGTATAAGCCTAGGGTGGAAAATGAGGCAGCTACTGGTAAATTTCAAAATTAAAAATAGATACCAATAAAAGTAAAATTAAAGTAGTTTAAATGTTTTTGAATAGCCATATTGAATCAGGAGCCCCATATGCTGCCCCATATATTATGCCCCATATGCTGCCCCATGTATTATGCCCCATATGCTGCCCCATATATTATGCCCCTTATGCTGCCCCATGTATTATGCCCCATATGCTGCCCCATGTATTTTGCCCCATATTCTGCCCCATGTATTATGACCCATATTCTGCCCCATGTATTAGGCCCCATATGCTGCCCATGTATTGTGCCCCATATGCTGCCCCATGTATTATGCCCCCATATGATGCTCCATAGATTATGCCCCATATTCTGCCCCATGTATTGTGCCCCAAATGCTCCACAGATTATGCCCCATATGCTCCACAGATTATGCCCCATATGCTCCACAGATTATGCTCCAAATGTTCCACAGATTAGGCCCCATATGCTCCATAGATTATGCCCCACATGTTCCTCAGATTATGCCCCATATGCTCCATAGATTATGCCCCATATGTTCCACAGATTATGCCCCATATGTTCCACAGATTATGCCCCATATGTTCCACAGATTATGCCCCATATGCTCCATAGATTATGCCCCATATGCTCCACAGATTATGCCCCATATGTTCCACAGATTATGCCCCATATGCTCCACAGATTATGCCCCATATGTTTCACAGATTATGCCCCATATGCTCAATAGATTATGCCCCATATGTTCCACAGATTATGCCCCATATGTTCCACAGATTATGCCCCATATGCTTCACTGATTATGCCCCATATGTTCCAAAGATTATGCCCCATATGTTCCACAGATTATGCCCCATATGCTCCATAGATTATGCCCCATATGTTCCACAGATTATGCTTCATAGATTATGCCCCATATGTTCCATAGATTATGCCCGATAGTATAGGTCCCTTAAGCTGCCTCTGCTGCTGCAACCAAAAAAAAAAAAAAAATGACATACTCACCTCTCGTCGCTGGGGGCCAGGTGTCGGTGTCCTGAGCAGGCGGGGACACCGGTGCGCTATGAGGAACAGGTGCCGGTGTCACTGCTGGCTCAGGGCCTGGCACCTGTGATATTTACCTGTCCCCGGACCACCGCTGAGCGCCACTGTCTTCCGGGTCCTCCGGCAGTGAATGCTCAGGTAGAGGGCGCGGCGCGCACTAAACACGTCATCGCGCCCTCTGACCTGAACATTCACAGCTAGAGGACGTGAGGACACAGCGGCGAGCAGCGGTGGAGTGGGACATGTGAATATGGAATATACTCACCCTCTCCTGGAGCGTCTCTGCAGCCCCTGCTCTTCTCCCACGGTCTCCGGCGCTATGCCTAGCTTCAGCAGTCACGTGGTACCGCTCATTAAAGTCATGAATATGTGCATATTCATGACTTTAATGAGCGGTACCACTGATGGCTGAACACAGGCGCCGGAGACCGTGGGAGAAGAGCAGGGGCTGCAGAGACGCTCCAGGAGAGGGTGAGTATATAGTACAGCTGCGCTCCCCCGCCGACACCCCGATTATGTGACTTGAGTATAAGCCGAGAGGGGGACTTTCAGCCCTAAAAAATTGACTGAAAATCTCGGCTTATACTCGAGCATATACGGTATTTGATATTCTGCCGATTTTGCAAGTCTTCCTACCTACAAAGAATGAAGAGGTCTGTAATTTTTATCATAACCACACTTTAACTGTGAGAGTCAGAATCTAAAAATAAAAACCAGAAAATAACATTGTATGATTTTTAAATAATTAAATTGCACTTTAAGTGGGTTGAGAACCTGGTCCATGCGTGTTTCGGGCCAGTGGACAAGAGCACCCAATGACCCCCTGTGTCTACACAGGTACGTGTTAAGTTTATGAAAGAGACCGATACAACATGTACATGCAACACAGACAATTGAAAGAGGCCTTAGAGACATTTTTTTTAACCCCGCTGATACGCCTTTTAACGGCGTTAGTTAAGGTATGCCTCAGCGCCACTTTTTAATGGCGCTGAGAAATAAGTGTATAGCTCCACCAGAGTCGGAATTTCTCTGGGGCCTCGGCTATCGGGAGTAGCTGAGACCCCAGAGAACATGATTTTGGTCAGTTTTTACCGACCCCAGTGTTGCGATCACCGTTAGTCACGGAATAAAAGTGACTGCAAAAAAAAGGCCAATTTCCAATTTAATTTCTCTCTCCTCTGATGAGATTGAGTCGCACTTAGTACCAGGGCAATGGGGTACTCGGCACCGAGCCCATGAAAGTCTATGGGAGTTGTCACTGGCAGCGGGACTCGGTCCGTGGCCCTGGGCGCTCATACAATGGGGGGAATATTTACAGGGGATTATTAGGATAGGTAGTTCGTGACGCCACCTGTGGTATCTGGTTAATTGAACCAGCGCTGCTATAAGGACTTTCACAGGGGATGTTATGGGGGCAGCTGGGTGGTAGTCTCCCACAGGTGAGACGGGTCCCTGGAAGTCTATGGTGAAGATGATGCAGGGTGTAATAAGAATTCAGTCGCACACAGTGCAGCTTCTTTTCATACCTTTTACTGGTAGATGGTTCATCAGATCCCGGGGAGCTGGTTGGGGTGGAGAGTGCACATTCGGGTAACAGCTGAGCAGGTTAGAGGCCTCCTTAACTTCAATATACATGAGAGTCCAACCTGCCTGAAGCGAAGTTAACTCTGAATCTTCAGCTTTCTCAATAGCTGTACTGCCCGGCCAACATTATGGTGGAGCCTTCTAAGTGATGAAACTAAGTCCTTACTTTTGCATGGCCTTGCTCAAAGTCCCTGTTCCACCTGACTCCGGTTACGTATTGACACTTAGGGCTGCTCTCTGCGACCTGTAGTCCAGATGCCTCCGGTTTTCTTGTTACTAAGCTTGAAACTGTAGCAACGCTTCGGACCCCGGTGTCCGGCAATTTAGTGCAGGTAATCCAATACCTGTTGCACTTCTCTATCTTCTCCACTGTGCCCTTCGCCCTGCTTCACGCTTTTAACATAAGCACTTGTAGATTTCAATGGCGAGGTCAGCTTTCTCTAGGGCTCGCTGAGCAGCCCTCAGTATACTCTAAGTCCCGACTGGACTGACACTGAGCTGATCCGTCCGAAGACAGGAAAACAGATTCCACTACTTTCCCTCCTAGGTTGGCTGACTGACTAACCACTTAAGCTACGTGTCACTCCCTCCTATATATCAGATGGGTGTGTCTGAAAAAGTGAGCGACAGTGAATGAATATCAAGCGTTGCTGTTACCTTCCTGTGCACTCTCCTGGACTTTATGTGTGCCTGCGTAGCTGGGCTACACATCCCCCCTTGGTAAAACACAGCACTCCCGGGCTGTAAAAGACAAAAAGAACATTTTGTTTTGCATTAACAATAACATTTCAACTCTTCCCATCCGGGAGGTACGACTTCTTGAACGTTACAATTTGTACAATAGGAAAATACAAAAGTATCAAAACATTTTTCTCATAAATATTCACAATATCAGACAATATTCTTGTGGAGGACCCGCACCAAAAACCTCCCACGTGGGTCCTGGGTGGGCTGCAGGACTTCTGACTGCAGACCTCACTCTAGGCCCACCATACGGGTTTTTCTTCAGAGGTAGATATTGTAGTAGTTTTGTGTAAAACCAAGATAATGCACCGAAGCGCAACTATTTACAAATGAAAGTTTTTTGGGCCGGCAAAGTCCACAGCCTCTCAGTCCAATGGCATGGTTATAGACACATATATTAACTTCAATTTTCAAGTATACTCAATATAATTCAACTGGATTTACCCAACCGGGGTATTCTATGCAACTTATGCAATCAACACATTTATTCTTTTTAACTCTTCAAATTCTCTTGTACCCAGCCGGGTATTCTACTCAATATGTAAACACTATACATACACAGTAATAAAGTGCAAAGATGGCAAATATTTCTTCAAACTTTTTACAATTTCTAGAATGCGGTAAACCCCTGTCTGGGTCCTACCGGTCTTCACTTTTACAACTTTCAATGACGTCTTCCACTGCTGGGGCTGGAACGACGCGATGCTCCTTGGAACGCATTACGAATAAGTCATGGCCCGCTATCAGCGTTTGCGTGGCCACAGTCCTCATTCTAACTAAGGTCCCATCGGGTGCCTCCGTCATATATGACGCAAGTGGCGTTGCTGAGGGTGCCACATAGTGAGATTTGGCTTGCGATGCTGGTTGAGATGCTGAAATTGTCGCAGGGGGCGATGCCAAGTAGGTCGCCGGTTGCGATGCAGGGGGCGATGCCGGGTAGGTCGCCAGTTGCGATGTCGAGCAGGTCGCTGTTTGCGAAGCAGGGGGCGATGCCGAAGTAGCCACAGGTTGCGATGTCGAGCAGGTCGCTGATTGCGATGCAGGGGGCGATGCCGGGGCACGGCCTGGTGCGGTGGGAACTCTGAACTGGGACGCTCCGGTTCCAGCGTCGGGGACAGGGTCGCTGACGATGGAGACGTTCAGGGCATACCCCCCTTCAGACCCCAGTGGCGGGTGTAGCTCACAATGTCCCCATTAATCAGGTCCCTCCCAGGATGACCGATGGGCAGGTGGGATTCTACGTCTCTGCGACTTACAAAGACCCCTGGATAAAGGCCCGGCTCACGGATAAAGCCCCAGCCCTTGCGGAGCTGAAACTCGGCGACGCACCCCTGCCGCCGCGGTTCCGTCGGGTACCTTTATCCTGGCAGATGGCCTCCTTCTCAGCGAAGAACCTTTCATGCCACTCCTGTCGGTCTCGCTGCTTTTTCCTATCTTCTTCCTGCTGTTGGCATCGCTGCTCCTCTTCACGACGGCGCCACTCACTTTCCCACTGAACAGCATAGGTGACGTCATCTAATCGCTCCATCTCGTCCCAGTCGACTTCCGGCAACGATGGCTGGGACCCCTCCGGTGACCTTACCGGGGAGCGGTGCTCTGCTGTGGCCTCCTGGCCTGACTGGCACTCCGGTCTGGGCAATACCTCCTCAGCCTCCTTCTCTTCCACCTCCGCATCGGTGGGATCAGGTACAGCACTCTCGGTGGTAACCTCCGGTCGTCCCTCAGCCTTCTTCAGCAGCGATTTCAGGAATTCAGGAGACGGCCCTTGGCTTGTAGGAGAGAACACTGCGTCCCACAGCAGCCGCTGTGTTTGGGCGCGCCAGTGCCTCTCCGTCTCCTGTAGATCAGCACGACTCTGGAGCTTCCTTCTTAGCTCCTCATTCTCCTTCCACAGCTCCATCATGGCGGGGTCGGTGTCCCTATCTGGGGACAGCTCCGGCACAGGTAGGAAATCTTCCGGTCCTCGGCACAGATTCTCCTGTCCTTCCGCCATCTCGTCCCAGGCCAGACTGTAGTGTCCATCTGGAACAATCTGGTCTCTTCCGTGGAGGCGGGATTTGCGTCTCCTCCTCTTCGGATAGAGGATGAAGAGGAGGCGGATTTCTTTAGCAGTGGGGCAGGACCGCACATTATAGTAGCATTTGGAGAGGGCGGCCATATTTTTCGCGCCTCAGGGGGGGTACACGCCCACGAATGCACGCCCACCTTCTTCACCAGCGCCTCAGGGCGCCAACTTGGCGGTAAAATGGCGGAATTTGGCGCCAAATGCAGCAAACAGTCTTTTTCACGAAATAAACAGTTCAATAGGCACACAGGACTCACAATTGCAAGCTTTCGTATCCTGTTCGTGACGCCAGAGATTGAGTCGCACTTAGTACCAGGGCAATGGGGTACTCGGCACCGAGCCCATGAAAGTCTATGGAGTTGTCACTGGCAGCGGGACTCGGTCCGTGGCCTGGGCGCTCATACAATGGGGGGAATATTTACAGGGGATTATTAGGATAGGTAGTTCGTGACGCCACCTGTGGTATCTGGTTAATTGAACCAGCGCTGCTATAAGGACTTTCACAGGGGATGTTATGGGGGCAGCTGGGTGGTAGTCTCCCACAGGTGAGACGGGTCCCTGGAAGTCTATGGTGAAGATGATGCAGGGTGTAATAAGAATTCAGTCGCACACAGTGCAGCTTCTTTTCATACCTTTTACTGGTAGATGGTTCATCAGATCCCGGGGAGCTGGTTGGGGTGGAGAGTGCACATTCGGGTAACAGCTGAGCAGGTTAGAGGCCTCCTTAACTTCAATATACATGAGAGTCCAACCTGCCTGAAGCGAAGTTAACTCTGAATCTTTAGCTTTCTCAATAGCTGTACTGCCCGGCCAACATTGTGGTGGAGCCTTCTAAGTGATGAAACTAAGTCCTTACTTTTGCATGGCCTTGCTCAAAGTCCCTGTTCCACCTGACTCCGGTTACGTATTGACACTTAGGGCTGCTCTCTGCGACCTGTAGTCCAGATGCCTCCGGTTTTCTTGTTACTAAGCTTGAAACTGTAGCAACGCTTCGGACCCCGGTGTCCGGCAATTTAGTGCAGGTAATCCAATACCTGTTGCACTTCTCTATCTTCTCCACTGTGCCCTTCGCCCTGCTTCACGCTTTTAACATAAGCACTTGTAGATTTCAATGGCGAGGTCAGCTTTCTCTAGGGCTCGCTGAGCAGCCCTCAGTATACTCTAAGTCCCGACTGGACTGACACTGAGCTGATCGTCCGAAGACAGGAAAACAGATTCCATACTCTCCCTCCTAGGTTGGCTGACTGACTAACCACTTAAGCTACGTGTCACTCCCTCCTATATATCAGATGGGTGTGTCTGAAAAAGTGAGCGACAGTGAATGAATATCAAGCGTTGCTGTTACCTTCCTGTGCACTCTCCTGGACTTTATGTGTGCCTGCGTAGCTGGGCTACACATGATCGCACATAAGAGGAGAGAGAAATGGGGTCCTGTTATGTTTCGTTAGCTGAGGAGGTCAGGAACAACAGCAGGGCAGCCGAACACCTGAGATGTTGGTAACTAATGGGTTGCAGATTCCTAAACTAACGACACAACTAGACGTAGCCGTGGAGCGTTCCTACGTTGATCCTAGACGCCTCGTCACAGCCTGAGAGATAACTACACCTAAAGGCAGAAAGATGAAAGCTATCTGCCCCGGAGCAGATCCCCAAAGAAAAAAGGAAGCCCCAAACATATAATGGCGGTTAGACAAGATGAAAATACAAACATAGGCAGAAAATAGACTGAGCAAACGCTGGGGCCACAAGCTGACTAAATAGGATAGGACAGGAGAGATTACTTTCTGCAACCCAGAAAACCCTACAAAAATCCAACAATTCTGATTACAAAAATACTGAGATCACACGATCTCGCCACCCACTAAATCAGATATCAGTGTAAACAAAAACCAAGCCGCAGCCCTGAAAAAACAGGAAAAAGCAAATGAGCAAATAACAGTGGCTGCAGATAAACTGTGAGGAGCTCAGGCCCCAGGAGGGGACCTGGCTGACCTCCACAAAAGTGCAGAAAACAATGCAAAAAGCAAGCACAAAAAGAAAAGCAAAAAATATCTTATCTGAAAGCAGGAGATGCAGGCAAGACTCCAGCAAACTTCCGAATGAACCAGGAACCACAATTGAGACAAGAACAATTGATCACCGGCAACCATCATGGGAGGGAACCTCCCTTATATCAGACCAGTCAGTGAACCCAGATTGCCACTCCTCGCTGAAAGGTTCAGAACTGTCTGTAACCACCAGAGGGAGCCTCTGCTCAGAAATCATCTCTAACATATTCATAACAGGGTCCCCTGATTCCCCACGGTACCTCCTGGTGTCCCTGGACCCTCCTCCATCCCCTGGCAGCTGGCGTCTTCTTCTGGGAAGAAATGGCGGGCACATTCGCAAGTGCGCCCGTCGAGATCTGCCGGCCAGCACCCAGCATTTTCCCTATTGGATAATTTTGGTCTCTGTGATAGATCCTATCACAGTGATCAAAATAAAAAAAATAGTAAATCAACCCCCCCCCCTTTATCACCCCCTTAGATTAAAATAATAAAATAAAAAATGTATTTATTTCCTTTTTTCCATTAGGATTAGGGTTATGGTTGGGCTTATAGTTGGAGTTAGGTTAAAGTTAGTGTTGGGCTAAAGTTAGTGTTGGGCTAGGGTTAGGGTTGGGGCTAAAGTTAGGGTTGGGCTAGGATTAGGGTTGTGGTTATGTTGAGATTATGGTTGGGGTTAGGGTCAGGGGTATGTTAGTGTTAGGTTTGTGGTTAGGTTTATAGTTAGGTTTGGGAATAGGGTTAGGGGTGTGTTAGGGTTAGGTTTGTGGTTAGAGTTGTGTTTAGGGTTGGGATTAGGGTTAGGGTGTGTGTGGTGGTTAGGGTTAGAGTTAGAATTTGGGAGTTTCAACTGTTTAGGTACATCAGGGGTTCTCCAAACATGACATGGCGTCATCATTGATTCCAGCCAATTTTGCCTTCATAAAGTCAAATGGTGCTCCCTCCCTTCCGAGCCCTGCCATGTGCCCAAACAGTGGCTTTCCCCCCACATACGGGGTTATGGTTAGGGTTGGGATTAGAGTTAGGGGTAGGTTGGGGTTAGGTTTGTGGTTAGGGTTATGGTTGGGATTAGGGTTAGGGGTGTGTTGGGGTTAGGTTTGTGGTTAGGGTTGTGGTTAGGGTTGGGATTAGGGTTAAGGGTGTGTTGGGGTTAGGGGTTAGAATTGGGGGTTTCCACTGTTTAGGTACATCAGGGGGGTCTCCAAACAGGACATGGCGCCACCATTGATTCCAGCTAATTTTGCATTCAAAAAGTCAAATGGTGCTCCCACCCTTCTGAGCCCTGCCATGTGCCAAAATAGTGGCTTTGCCCGACATACGGGGTATTGCTGTACTCAGGAGAAACTGCACAAGAAATTTTGTGGTCCATTTTCTCCTGATACCCTTGTTAAAATAAAAAAAATTGGTTCCAAAGTAAATTTTTTGTGGAAAAAGTAAAATGTTAATTTTTTCCTTCCACATTGCTTTAGTTCTCGTGAAGCACCTGAAGGGTTAATAAACTTCTTGACTTAATTTTGTGCACCTTGAGGGTGCAGTTTTTAGCATGGTGTCACTTTTGGGTATTTTCTGTCATATTGACCCCCAAACTCACATCAATATGGGATGGTCCCTAAAAAAAAGTTTTTGTAAATTTTGTTGTAAAAATGAGAAATCACTTGTCAACTTTTAACCCTTTATAACGTCCTAACAAACAAAAATATGTTTATAAAATCGTGCTGATGTAAAGTTGACATGTGGGAAATGACACTTATTAACTATTTTGTGTGATATGTCTCTCTGATTTAAGGGTACAAAGATTAATATTTTGAAAATTGAGAAAATTTTCAAATTTTTGCCAAATTTCTGTTTTTTCATAATAAGCGAAAGTTATATCGAAGAACTTTTACCACTAACATGAAGTACAATATGTCACAAAAAATATTTTTAGAATCAGTGGGATATGTTGAAGCATTCCAGAGCTATAACCTCATAAAGTGACAGTGGTCAGAATTGTAAAAATTGGCTTGTCATTACCCCTTTCTGACATTGGACGTACTATCCCGTCCATGGTACCTGGGCCCGTATGCCAATGGACGGAATAATACGTCACATGCGATCGGACGTGCTCCCTGGGAGCGCGTCCGATCGCGACCGGGTGTCAGCTGATTATCACAGCTGACACCTGGCACTATGTGCCAGGAGCAGTCACGGACCGCTCCCAGCACATTAACCCTGGCACACTGCGATCAAACATGATTGCAGTGTTCTGGCAGCATAGGGAAGCATCGCACAGGGAGGGGGCTCCCTGCGTGATTCCCTGAGACCCTCAGAACAGCGCGATGTGATTGCGCTGTTCCGAGGGCCTCCTCCCTGCAGGCCCCCGGATCCAAGATGGCCACGGGATCCTTCCGGTCCTGCAGGGAGGTGGCTTCTCAGTGCCTGCTGAGATTAGGCACTGAGAAGCCTTCTGCACAGCCTGTCAGATCGCTGGTCTGACAGAGTGCGATCTGACACTTCATAGTGACGTGACGTCCCACCCTTGGACAAAGTAAAAAAGTGAAAAAAATAAAAATTACCATGTGTAAAAAAAATTCCTAAATAAAGAAAAAAAAATATTCCCCAATAAATTCATTTCTTTATGTAAATAAAAAAAAGAAAAAACAATAAAAGTACACATATTTAGTATCGCCGCGTCCGTAACGACCCGCCCTATAAAACTAGTTGACCCCTTTAGTGAACCCCTCAAAAAAAAAAGCAAAAACAATGCCCACTATCATACCGCCGAATAAAAAGTGGAATAACACGCGATCAAAAAGACGGATATGAATAAACATGGTATCGCTGAAAACGTCATCTTGTCCTTCAAAAACGAGCCGCCATACAGCATCATCAGCAAAAAATTAAAAAGTTATAGCTCGCAGAAAAAGCGATGGAAAAATAATTATTTTTTATATAAAATTGTTTTTATTGTATAAAAGCGCCAACATAAAAAAAGATATAAATGAGGTATCGCTGTAATTGTACTGACCCGAACAATAAAACTGCCTTATCAATTTTACCACATGCAGAATGGTATAAGCGCCCCCCAAAAGAAATTCATGAATTGCTGATTTTTGTTCATTCTAACCTCCCAAAAATTGTAATAAAAAGCGATCAAAAAATGTCATGTGCCCAAAAATGGTACCAATAAAAACGTAAACTCATCCCGCAAAAAATAAGACCTCACATGACTCTGTGGGACAAAATATGCAAAAATTATAGCTCTGAAAATGTGGTGACGCAAAAACTATTTTTTGCAATAAAATGCGTCTTTTAGCGTGTCAGCTGCCAAACATAAAAACCCGCTATAAATAGTAAATCAAGCCCCCCTTTATCACCCCCTTAGGGAAAAATAAAATGAAAAAAAAATGATTTATTTCCATTTTCCCATTAGGGTTAGGATTAAGGTTAGGGTTGGGGCTAAAGTTAGGGTTAGGGTTGGGGCTAAAGTTAGGGTTTAGGATAGGGTTGGGATTAGGGTAATGGGTGTGTTAGGGTTAGGCTTGAGGTTAGGGTTATGGTTAGGGTTGGGACTAGGGCTAGGGGTGTGTTGGGGTTAAGATTGGAGTTAGAATTGGGGGGTTTCAACTGTTTAGGCACATCAGGGGCTCTCCAAATGTGACATGGCATCTGATCTCAATTCCAGCCAATTCTGCGTGGAAAAAGTCAAACGGTGCTCCTTCACTTCTGAGCTCTGCCATGCACCCAATCAGTAGTTTACCCCCATGTATTGGGTATCTGGCACCCAGGACAAATTGGACAACAACTTTTGGGGTCCAATTTTCTTGGGAAAAATCAAAAATTGGGGACTAAAAAATCATTTTTGTGGAAATTTTTTTTTCACACCCAGGTATTATAAACTTTAGTGAAATGCTTGGGGGTTCAAAGTGCTCACAACAGATCTAGATAAGTTCCTTAGGGGGTCTAGTTTCCAAAATGGTGTCACTTGTGGGGGATTTCCACTGTTTAGGCACATCAGGGGCTCTCCAAACACGACATGGCGTCCTATCTCAATTCCAGCCAATTTTGGTTTGAAAAAGTCAAACAGCGCTCCTTCCCTTACGAGCCTGACATGCGCCCAAACAGTGGTTTTCCCCCACATATGGGGTATCGGCATACTCAGGAGAAATTGCACAACAACTTTATCTGTCCATTTTCTCCTTTTACCCTTGTGAAAATAAAAAAAAGTTTGTAAAAGATAATTTTTGTGACTAAAAAGTTAAATGTTCATTTTTTTCCTTCCACGTTGCTTCAGCTCCTGTAAAGCACCTGGAGGGTTTAATAAACTTCTTGAATGTGGCTTTGAGTACCTTGAGGGGTGCAGTTTTAACCCCTTCCTGACCCATGACACCTCGTTGGCGTCATGAAAACCTGTGCCATCCCGACCCATGACGCCAACGTAGGCGTCATGCTATAAATCATGTTCCTGCGGGCCGGGTGACCGGGGTCACTGAAAGGTCACCCGACCCGCAGGCACAGGACCCTTAGTGCATCACCACAGGGGGGTTGGCTTAACCCCCACGTGGCTACGATCGCTCTGATTGGCTGTTAAAAGTGAAACAGCCAATCAGAGCGATTTGTAATATTTCACCAATGAAACTGGTGAAATATTACAATCCAGCCATGGCCGATGCTGCAATAGCATCTGCCATGGCTGGTGACCGCGATCTAACCCCTCACATCGAGTCACGGCGATGATCGGCCGCCGCCAGCAAAAGATGGCGGTGATCGGTCACCGCCGTCACTATCTGCTCCCCTGCTCCTGCGATCCGCTGCCCCCACCTTCCGATCCCCCCCTCACCATCCGACCCCCCTACTCACCTCTCCCGATCCACCGACGTCCCTGGATCCGTCCCGGCGGCTGCCCGGGATTCTTCATGGGCGCCGCCATCTTGGAAAATGCCAGCGGCACATGCGCAGTGCGCCCTCCAGTGTACAAAAATTTATTTTGATCACTGTGCTAAACTGTCACAGTGATCAAAATAAAAAAAAAGTAAATGAACCCCCCCGTCATAGGTGGGGACAAATAATAAAATAAAGATTTTTTTTTTTTCCTAGCCGATTTTGCTGCTGATCCGCAGCTGATATTGCTGCGGATCCGCGGCGGATATTGCTGTGGATCCGCGGCTGATTTTGCTGCTGATCCGCGGCGGATTTTGCCGCTGATCCGCGGCGGATTTTGCCACTGATCCGCGGCTGATTTTGCCGAAGATCCGCAGCGGATATTGCTGCTGATCCGAGG
>JARQOD010000009.1:7336175-7369234 GCA_033576555.1 Oophaga sylvatica
GTTTTTTGGGGCATATGGTTTTCATCCCCAGTTTTGTACATTCAATGGGGGGGGCCCTTCTGGGGTTCCTGAGGAGGAGCGTTTCTCGTCGTCACTTGCTTCAGTGTGGAGAGGTGTATTGAATAATCTGAGTGCTATGGGGAACCGTTATAAACGTATGGCTGATAGGAGGAGAGTTTCTGGTCCAGATCTTAATGTGAACGATCTGGTATGGTTGTCTACCAGGAATATAAAACTTAAAGTTCCCTCCTGGAAGCTGGGCCCCAGATTCATCGGGCCGTACAGGATCAGTTCCATAATTAATCCTGTGGCATTTCGTCTGGACCTCCCTCCTACGTTTAAAATTCATAATGTGTTCCACAAGTCATTACTTAAGAGGTACGTGGCACCAGTCATACCATCACCTCTACCTCCTCCTCCAGTGGTGGTCAATGGTAACTTGGAGTTTCAAGTGTCAAAGATCATTGACTCACGTCTGAATCGCCGGTCCCTTCAGTACTTGGTGCATTGGAAGGGGTATGGTCCAGAGGAGAGGACGTGGGTTCCTGCGTCTGACATTAACGCAGATCGTTTGGTGCGGACCTTCCACAGAACTCACCCGGGCAAACCTGGCCCTGAGGGTCCGGAGGCCCCTCGTAGAAGGGGGGGTACTGTCATGTGTGCATCGCCACGAAGATCGTCGCGGTTGCACATTCTGACTTCTCACAGCTGAGTTGCTGTTTCTTTGTGTTTGGCAGTTAGGGAGTTAATTCTGTCTGTGCTCAGTTCTGGGACTGGGTGCAGTTTCTCCCGGCTGCAATTAATTATTTGTTGATTGGTTTCCTTTAAATCTCTGGTTGTCTGTGTTGGGAGTTGCCAGTGAAATTCTTCATGCAGACCACAGATAGGATTGTATCTGTATAGACTTAAGTTAAAGAGCTCCTTAGTTGTTTTAAGCTCACCTTGCTTAGAGTTTAATATCCCAGATCATTTATGTTCCTTCTGTGTTTGAGTGTGTATGCAAGTCTGTGTTTTCTCCAGTCTGTCTTATATGTCTAATCTGTGTATTTAGCAGAGATCAGCCCATATCCCTTTGGTGGTAATCAGAATCCTTCTTAGGACTGATTACAGGGTTCAGGGACTGATAGGAGACAGGGTTAGGCTGGAGACTTGGACCTCTGAACCATTATCAGTACCTCCAAGGTGAGGGATTAGTTAGGACCCCAGTTTAGGGTCAGGTTAGACCCCCGGTCCTCCTCTTTCCTGTGACAGTGTATCAAGTCCTCAAGATTAACCCTGAGTTCAACGGATATCGTGTCAGGTAAATCTATTCTATATTTACATGCTGATGTTGCTAATCTATATGTTGTATAGAGTGTTGTTCTTTTAAGAATAGTTTACTGACATCGTACACATATCATAAGACCGCGTGACATCACCACAGTAGAAACATAACCCATTGCGCTTTCGAAACTCATGACGCTGTGCCCCAGAAGCCACTCTATACCACTGCATGGGTTCAGAAGCTGGTTCACAAGGCAACACCATTCCACGCATACTTCTCCGCTCACGCAAACGTCTGTCAATTTGAATCGCTAATGACATAGAATCATTGAGACCAGAGGGGACAGGGAATCCCACCATAACATCCTTTACATTATCTGACAGACCCTTCCGGAAAAGGGCCGCCAAAGCGTCGTCATTCCATTTGGTCAGGACTGCCCACCTACGGAATCTCTGACAGTATAACTCAGCGTCATCAAGCCCCTGATTTAATGCCAACAAGGCTTTTTCAGCTTGATCAGTGACATTAGGCTCATCGTACAATAACCCCAAAGCCTGAAAAAACGCATCAACATCACTCAAAACAGGATCCCCAGGTATCAGGGAAAAAGCCCAATCCTGAGGATCGCCGCGCAGGAGAGAGATGATAATTTGAACCTGCTGCGCTGCGTTCCTGAGGACTTAGATTTTAAGGCAAAAAACAATTTACAATTATTTTTGAAATTCTGAAACTTAGCTCGATCCCCTAAAAACAAATCTGGCATGGGGATCCTAGGCTCCACAACAGGCAACCTAGCAAGATATGCAGCAATACTCTGAACCTCAGTGGCAAGCTGATCCACACGGCCAGACAACTGTGCAAACTCCATTGGGAGAAAAGATCCTCCCCAGCACCCAGAGATACAGAGGGAAAAAAAAAAAAAAAAAATGCAACAAACAGAAAAATATCTCTGACAACTCTGACAACCTTTTTTCTTTCACAATATTTTTTCCCTTCTGTGAGTACCATACAATTTTCAATTTTTGGGCCGGTGATACTGTTATGTTTCGGTAGCTGAGGAGTGCAGGTAAAAAAGGCAATACACCAGAGCAGTTGGAATCTATGAGATTGCAGTACCCTGACTAACCACCACAACTAGAGGCAGCCGTGGAGCGTTCCTACGTTGGTCCTAGACGCCTCGTCACAGCCTGAGAAACTAACTACACCTAAAGATAGAAATAGGAAAGCTATCTGCCCCGGAGCAGAACCCCAAAGATAATAGAAAGCCCCCAAACATGTAATGGCGGTTAGACAAGAGGAAATACTGACACAGAAAGAAAATAGTATGAGCAAACGCTGGGGCCCAAACTATCTAAATAGAAAAGGATAGGAAGGGTACTTACTGCAATCCCAGAAAACCCTGAAAAGCACCAACTCTACTAATTTCAAAATAACCTGAGATCACACGACCTCTACCACCTAAATTAGTTCTCTGGTGTAACAAAATCAAAACAGCAGCCACTGAAAAAACTGGAAAAAGCAAAAGCACAAAACTCAGTGGCTGAACTAAACTGAGAGGGCAAAAGCCCCCGGAGGGGACCCTGAAGGCCCCCACAGAAGTGCAGGACAAAATGCAAAAATATAGCACAAACACAAAAGAAGAAAAAGTCTTATCTGATAGCAGGAGATGCAGACACGACACAGCAGGCTACCAGGGAAACTGGAATGAAGGATTCAGACCAGAACAATTGATCACCGGCAACCCTGATGGGAAAATGACTCCCTTATATAAGACCAGTCAGTAACACCTGATTCCCAGTCCTCACAATCTTCACTAGCACCGCTTGTAACCACCAGAGGGAGCCTCTGCTCAGAACTCATCTCAAACCCATTCACAACACTGAACCTGTTGTGGAGAGTGATTGCTGCGCTTAAGTTACTCTGGCCTGCTGTGTCTCCTGCTTCTGTATCTGCAAACTGTGTGACTATTTTTGCCACTTGTATGAAGTAATACAAGACCTTCTATATCAAACCTGTGTCTCATGTATTTTCATCGCACCCAAGCACAAGACGCTATATGAACTGTACTACATACATTACAAGATTCTGAAGCCAAAACGTTAGTGTCTGCTGGGTCTGGGAAGGCTGTGTCTGCTGTAACTGTGGATATCAGACGTCCAGTTGTACTTTCTGTGATGACAGTGGCTGTGACTTCTCACAACCATTCCAGGTGAGCAATTCCCTTAAGTTTTTTTTTCTGCAGTGTGACCACAGGTAAACACTATTGTTTTTTTTTTCTCTTCCCTCTTTTGTGTCTGCTGTAACTGTGGATATCAGATGTCCGGTTGAACTTTCTGTGATGATAGTGGTTGTGACTTCTCACAACCATTCCAGGTGAGCAGTTCCCTTAATTTTTTTTTCTCTCTGCAGTGTTACCACAGGTAAACACTATTGTTTTTTTTTTTCTTTCTCCTCTCCTTCCAGTACTCCTGTCTTAAAAGATCTGGAAAATGGAGGCCCGCATAAAGGAACTTTGCGGAGTGACTGATAATATCCTTGCAGATTTACAGACTATAAAAACCCGTTTTACAAACCTACAGGACCTCACTAATCACAATTTGCAAGTGTTTGGACAGACTGCCCAGGATTTGCGAGCCAGGATTGAGGTTCTAGAGGAGCGAGTCCAGGCTCCTGCCGTAGCCCCAAGTTCTGGGATTCCCAAGTTGCCCCCTTTTCGTTTTGGCGGTGAACGTGAAAAATTCAGGGGATTTATTAACCAATGCAATCTGTTTTTTTCTGCACATGCTTCACAATTTCCCACTGAACGATCTAAAGTGCTTACTATAATTATGTTACTTACCAACAAGGCTTTGATGTGGGCAAACCCTCTGATTGAGACTGAGGATGAATGTTTGGATCATCTTGATGCTTTCATTTCAGCCATGGGGCAGGTGTTTGATGACCCCAATCGAGATGCAACAGCTGAAGCAGCCATGTTAACTTTGCGCCAAGGTAAGCACTCGGTAGCCGAATATGCCTTGGATTTCAGGAGATGGGCCCTTGATACCACCTGGGACAGTTCCGCCAAAAAATCTATTTTTCGAAAGGGGTTGTCTCCACTAATTAAGGATGAACTTGCTCGTGCCGACCCTCCCACTGCGTTAGGTGACTTTATTAACTACTGCATCCGTATTGATGCTCGTCTGACTGAACGCAGGCAAGAGAGATGGTTCGAAAGCAATCGCACTAACCTTTTCCTACCTTCCTCCCCAGCTAAGGAACCTTTGAGTAGGATCACACGGGAACCTGAACCTGAACCCATGCAGGTAGACTCTTTACAAAGACGGGTTAGTGATGCACGCAAGGAACATCGTTTTAAGGAAAATCTATGTTTCTATTGTGGTAAGTCAGGGCACTTCATTATAAACTGCCCCAGCCGTTCTCGTAAGACGACTGCAGCACTCATTCACTGTGAGTGTTGCGAGAGGAGATCTGTCAGGTCCGAGCCTCAGGCTCCAGAGAGATCTGCAGCAACAGATCTTGATTTCTCGGACTTAAACTCCGTTACTTCTGAGGACGATGACTGTGTAAACGCTGCAATTTTTCAAGTTTCCTCAGCGGTGTCCCAGCTGAGTTGTAGGAAAAACAATTCTCATTGCTTCCTTTCCATCAAACTCTGGGTTAACTCAGTCTGGGTGTCTAGCTCTGCTATGATCGACTCAGGGGCAAGTGGAATTTTATGGATGTCTCCTTTGCTCTGAAACAGGGGATACGTTCAGTGAAGAAGGCTACTCCAGTACAGATGGAAACTGTGGATGGCTCCCTGCTGACCTCTGGACCAGTGGATCAGGAAACGGAGCCTTTGAGGGTCCTTATGGGTAAAGATCATCAAGAGAAACTGTCCTTTATGCTTATCTCTTGTCCCCACTTTCCCATTATTCTATGGCTACCATGGCTGCAGGCTCAGAACCCTACCATTAACTGGGAGACCAAGGAATTACACTTTCCAGAGAAACAGATGAGTCCAGAAGTTTCAGCTTGCTCTGTTCCTAAAGGAACCATGTCAGTCCCTGAACTACCAGCTGTATACCAGGACTATGTGGATTTATGTGACAAGAAGAACGCTGACCAGCTTCCCCTCACCGTCCATATGATTGTCCAATTGAATTATTGCCTGGAGCAGAGATACCTTTTGGTAAGATCTACCCCCTGGCGGGGCCTGAGCTAAAGGCTTTAAAGGATTACATAGACGAAAATCTAGCCAAGGGCTTCATACGCCCCTCTTCATCTCCTGCAGGTGCACCCATCTTCTTTGTGAAGAAGAAAGATGGATCTCTGAGACCCTGCGTAGACTATAGGGAACTCAATAAGGTTACTATTAGAAACCGTTATCCATTGCCTTTAATCCCTGAGTTATTGGAGAGAGTGCGGCATGCCAAAATTTTCTCTAAATTGGATCTCCGTGGGGCCTATAACTTGGTCCGTATTAGACCTGGGATGAATGGAAGACTGCATTCAGGTCACGCTATGGACACTTTGAATATCTAGTTATGCCTTTTGGTCTGAGTACCGCCCCAGCCACTTTCCAACACTTGGTGAATGACATCTTCAGGGATCTCCTAGATACATTCGTGGTGATTTATTTGGATGATATTCTAATTTTTTCTAACTCCACAGAGGAACATCATGGACATGTGAGAATGGTCTTGGAACGTCTAAGACAAAACCATCTTTACATCAAACTTGAAAAGTGTGAATTCCATAGGACCGAAATTCAATTTCTGGGGTATGTACTGTCTACACAAGGAATTAGTATGGATGGAAGTAAGACCCAAGCCATCAAGGATTGGCCAAGTCCTAGAAATGTGAAGGAGGTGCAGCGCTTCATCGGGTTTGCCAATTTCTATAGACGTTTCATTAGGAATTTCTCTGAGGTAGTGTCACCTATCACCCAACTTACCCGGAAAGAGTCTAGGTTCTCCTGGACTCCCCAAGCCCAGGAAGCATTTTCTCGTCTAAAAGATAAATTTACCACCGCACCTATCTTGGTACATCCCAACCCCGAACTTGCCTTCATAATAGAGGTGGATGCTTCAGATTGTGCCGTTGGAGCTATACTCTCTCAGAGAACAGGTGAGAAGAATGTCTTGCATCCCTGTGCCTTCTTTTCCCAGCAGTTGTCTTCGGCTGAGAGGAACTACGATGTGGGCAATAGAGAGTTGTTGGCCATTATTGCCGCCTTCAAAGAATGGAGACACCTTCTCAGGGAGCTGCACAGCAAATAGTCATCCTGACAGACCATCGTAACCTTGAATTTATCAGGTCGGCTAAGTGCCTGACTCCTCGCCAGGCTCGCTGGAATCTTTTCTTAAACCAATTTAATTTTGTCATTTCTTATAGACCAGGATCGCGCAATGGAAAGGCTGATACACTCTCTAGGATTCATTCAGCAGAGACCCGTCCACTTGCTCCTCCTAAGACTATTCTTCCTGACTCTAGATTCCTGGGAGTGATTCATAATCAAGACCTACTTAAGGACATCAAGGAAGCATACCATGCGGATTCCTTGTTGGCACAACCCCCAAGGGACGTAAGTCTTGTCTTTAAGAATGGTGTGTGGATTCTGGGACAACGTCTGTATATTCCTGAAACAGTCAGATTGAGAGCATTGCAACTCATTCACGATTCCAAGATAGCTGGGCATAGAGGAATTCTAAAGACACAGGAATTTCTTTCTCGTTTCTTTTGGTGGCCCACTTGCAGGAAGGATGTTTTAAACTATGTCACTTCATGTGAAGTCTGTGCAAGATGCAAAACACCTCGCTCCTCACCAACTGGTCTGTTACAACCTCTTCCCACCCCGTCCCGCCCGTGGGGATCCATTTCTATGGACTTCATTGTGGAGTTACCAACCTCTCAAGGGAAAAACACCATTCTAGTGGTGGTTGATCGTTTAACAAAGGCAGCTCATTTTATTCCTTGTGTCGGCTTACCCACTGCAAAACAGACATCAGATTTGATGATTAAAGATGTGTTTCGCTTACATGGAGTAACGGATGAGGTTATTTCGGATCGAGGGGTGCAATTCACTTCAAGGTTTTGGCAAAATTTCTGTGCAGCATTGGACATTAAAGTAAACCTTTCTTCTGCTTTTCATCCCCAGACTAATGGACAGACCGAACGAACCAATCAAACTCTGGAGCAGTATCTCCGCTGCTTTATCTGCCACCTACAGGATGATTGGGTGGATCTACTTCCATTGGCTGAGTTCTCTTATAACAACTCTCAGAGCGCCTCCACTAAGCAGTCTCCTTTTTACTCCAATCTAGGTTATCATCCTAACATTCTACCACGATTTCCCATAGAAACGCCTTTACCAGCAGTGGCCGAAAGAATCACGTCTTTACAGAAGAATATGGATCTTCTAAAGGAGAATCTGGAATTGGCTCAGGAAAGGTACAAGAAAGCAGCAGATAAATTTCGTAAACCTGCACCAGCTTTCAAGGTAGGAGACCTGGTCTGGCTGTCAACCAGAAATCTTAAGTTAAGGATTCCATCGTCTAAGTTGGGACATAAGTACACTGGACCCTATAAAATCAGTAAAATTATAAGTGCCGTTGCTTGTCGTCTTCAACTGCCTAGAACTATGAGAATCCACCCTGTCTTTCATGTATCCCTACTAAAGGCTGCAACACCCAATACGTTTCCTGGACGTTCTTCTCCTTGCCCTGACCCAGTGCTAGTCGATGGTCAGGAAGAATTTGTGGTGGAAAGAATTCTAGATTCCAGGTTATACAGGAATCAGTTACAATATTTGATTAAATGGCAGGGCTACCCAGTGAAGGACAACTCATGGGAACCAGTCAATAATGTAAATGCTCCTCGCCTGCTCCGCCAGTTTCATCAGAGGTACCCTGACAAGCCTGGTCTGAGGTCATCCGGAGGTTGTCCCTAAGGGGGGAGTAATGTAAGGTTCTTTGTACATGTTCTTGAAACTCAGTTTTCCGTCAGCCATTTTGCTTTCTGTCTTGCTGCAGCTATCTTGCCCTCAGTCAATATGGAGTTTTCAGCTTTCATGTTCCCGCCCTGATTCTCTCCCTCTTGCTTCTTAAGCAGCCACAGCTGAGCAATCAGTGCTTCAGAATCTAGCCTGCAGTGAACCTGTGACCTGACTCCTGGAAGCCTTGGACTATGTACTCCAGCTATTCCTACTGAGGAACTCTGAACACTTGTGGACTCTGGAACCCTGCTCTTTGAAAGATCCACGTTTGCATGGACTTACGGTAACAGAGAAGAAGATCCTGAACCTGTTGTGGAGAGTGATTGCTGAGCTTAAGTTACTCTGGCCTGCTGTGTCTCCTGCTTCTGTATCTGCAAACTGTGTGACTATTTTTGCCACTTGTATGAAGTAATACAAGACCTTCTATATCAAACCTGTGTCTCATGTATTTTCATCGCACCCAAGCACAAGACGCTATATGAACTGTACTACATACATTACAGCTCCTTGTATTCTTACCCAAACAGTTTCCACAGAACTCCCAGTCTCTGAAGCTTCAATCTCTGTGCAGATATACGCTTTTCTAACATACAATGCAACACCTCCTCCTCGTTTATCAAGTCTGTTTCTTGCAAACAAGTTGTACCCTTCTAGCCTTGTAGTCCAATCATGTGTATCGTCCCACCAAGTTTCAGTGATTCCAATGACATCATATTTCTTTTCCTGCATTAGTAGTTCCAATTCTCCTTGTTTTTTGCCCATGCTTGTGCATTTGTATAGAAACATTTTAGTTTGTGATTGGTTTCTCTTCCTCCAATATTTTTATTATTTAGATTTTTTTGTCTTCGTTCTTCCTTTCCACTTCTAATAGCAGAGTTCTCAATAGCATTTGTCAGGTATATGGATTTTTCTGGCCTTTTGCTTCCCTTCCCACATTGTTCTAGTTTAAAGCTCTCCTGATGAGGTGACTTCCAAATACATGTTTTCCAGTCTTCATAAGGTGCACCCCATCTCTAGCAAGTAGTCCATTGTATAGGTAATTCACTCCGTGATCCAGAAATCCAAATCCTTGCTGACGGCACTATCGACGTAGCCAGTTGTTCACCTGCAGAATCTTATTCCACCGCCTTGTACCATGGCCATCCACTGTGAGGATGGAAGAGAAGACCACCTGCGCTCCCAGTTCTTTCACTTTCTTGCCTAAGTTTTCAAAGTCACTGCAGATGGTTTCCAGGTCACTTCTTGTGGTGTCATTTGTCCCCACATGTATTAGCAGGAATGAGTAGTCATCTTTAGGTCTGAAGAGTCCTGATATCCTGTCAGACACATCTTTAATTTTTGCACCAGGAAGGCAGCACATTTCTCTTGAGGTTATATCCTCTCAACAGGGAATCCCCCATGATGACCACAACTCTCCGTTTCTTCTTCACAACATTTTTCTTTCTCCATCCAGGAGGACTTTGAGGGCGTACAAGGTTGTTCTTTGTGGGCAAAGTCTTATCCTGATGTATTTCTTCATCGTTCTCCTGTGTGAGAGCCTGGTACTGGTTCCTGAGCAGTATGGGTGCTGACTGCCTCCCGATCTTCCTGCTTCTCTGGGTCACATGCTTCCATTCCTCTGTTTCTTCAGGTGCAGGTCGAATTTCTTCTCTTTCTGTACCATGAAGAGATAATTCTGCTCTGTCTAAGAACTCTTCATCTTCCTTAATGATCTTCAATGTAGCTAACCTCTCTTCTAGATTTCGCAACTTTTCCTCCTACAGGGACACAAGCTTGCATTTCTGGCATGTGAAGTTTGGCTTTTCCACTGGTAAATCTGTGAACATGTAACAAGAAATGCAGCTCACCAAATGGCTCCTGGCCTCTTCCATACAGTTATTGTTAAAGAGATATCAAAGCGGTGAAAAAGTACCAAAATTTTCGCGCCGCTAGTTTACCAATGTTCTTTCAGCTGCAACGGCCAAAATCCAGTGTTCTTGGAGCTCGCGGAGACTCTTCACTTATCCCAGAATGAACTGGGAATATGCAAATGATCTCCTCAGGACTCCTCCCCTGGTTTACCGATGTCCTCCTTTCAGCTGCAACAGCCAAAACCCAGTGTTCTTGGAGCTCGCGGAGACTCTTCACTTTTCCTAGAATGAACTGGGCATATGCAAATGATCTCTCAGGACTCCTCCACTGGTTTACCGATGTCCTCCTTTCAGCTGCAACGTCCAACACCCAGTGTTCTTTGAGCTCGTGGAGACTCTTTACTTATCCCAGAATGAACTGGGAATATGCAAATGATCTCCTCAGGACTCCTCCCCTCTCTGCTCTGCTCTCCTCCTCTGTTCTGTCTGCTAGCCTTGTTCTACACCTTTTCTGTTGTTTTCAAACAGTAACAAAAATTATAACCCCAACAATTAATACAGTCTGTGATTTCAGGCTAAGGCCTGGTGTATCAGTGGTGTAAAAATCTTTGTTTCGCAGGCATACGTTGCATAGTTCTGTCTGCTATCCTGGTTCAACTCATTTTTTATTGTTTTCAAACAGTAACAAAAATCATAACCCAAAAAATTAATACAGTCTGTGATCCCAGGCTAAGGCCTGTTGTATCTGTGGTGGAAAAATCTTTACTTGGCAGGCATACATTGCATAGTTCTGTCTGCTAGCCTTCTTATACGCCTTTTTTATTGTTTTCAAACAGTAACAAGAAACATAACCCCAAAAATTAATACAGTCTGTGATTTCAGGGTAGGGCCTGGTGTATTAGTGGTGTAAAAATCTTTGATTCGCAGGCATACGTTGCATAGTTCTGTCTGCTAGCCCTCGTGTACGCCTTTTTTATTGTTTTCAAACAGTAAGAAAAAACATAACCCAAAAAATTAATACAGTCTGTTATCTCATGCTGAGGCCTGGTGTATCTGTGGTGTAAAAATCTTCGCTTTGCAGGTATACTTGTAAGGAGGTGGAAGGGTATTAACCCTTTAAGGTTTCATCCCCTTTAATTGTGTCAATGTGTATATATATATATATATATATATATATATATATATATATACATATACAGTATATATATGTATGCTTTGTATATTGCTATGTAGGTATGTATGCGGGGGACTAGTGACAGGTAGTCAGTGCATCCTTGGGGTCATTAGAGGAGGGCACTTGGAGAATAGTGTACATAGTTTGGGTTACTGTTATCTGCGAGGGATCACTAATGGGGGCACGTTAGAGATCTAGTTAGAACGTTATAAAAGGATGTCAGTACAGTATTCAGGGTTGGCTACTAGATGGGGCAGTTAGCACATCCATTCTGTTAGGGACCATAGTTAGGGACTTGTTTCTAGGGAAGGATTGCCTCCAAGCGGGAATCTGACAGAAAGCCTCCTCGTAGCGGAGGATAGTCGGGGGTGGACCTTGCTAGTGTGAGGATGTCCACGTTCCTGGGCCCTAAGCATAGGGTAGAGAGAATAGGGGACCAGCAACCCCTGAAGAAGCTGGTGTAGAATAGACTGCATTGGTGTGGACCCAGAGAGAGTGGGTTTACACAGCAGGAGCCCAGTGGAGGAGCCACTGTGAGAACGCTCGACAGAAGTGGTTGTGCTGAAGCGTGGAAGCGAGTGGGCCATCAGAAGTATCCAGGCAAGTTAACTAGTAAGGGGTGGACGACCTAGTAAATGTGTCTTTCTTATGCTGAATTGAAGTGTCTCCAGGGGAAGCAATTGATGTGCCATTTTCACCGGGCTCCTTGTCCTGTCAATACTTATTGGTCCATTCTGGTGTGGCAGCGGAGAAGACACAGCCTTGTGAAGGATGTATTGCTGGTATCGTGTAAGAGATGCTTTTGGTGTCTTGGATGTGCTGTGCCCGGAGGAAAATAAAGCAGAACTGTTTGATGTGATTTTGGACTCTGACTCTAATTGCTCTGTACGCTCCCTCACGGGAGTAGAACACCTTCACGCCATAGACATGACAGAGGTAAAACATCATATAGCTTCCAGTACGTTGGCCCCGCGGCCGTCCCTTTACATACTGATCACATATAATTTTTCTCCAAATAAATCCATTTGTATTGAGCTTTTCAAATATTTCAGTAGTCCATTTAAAATGGGCAAGGCAAGGGGCAAGGGACGGGAAGTGGATGTGATGCTGATGGTGCATGCAGAGGCCGAGGCCGTGGCCAAGCTGAAAGTGGGCCACAGCAAAGACCCACATCTTAGCGCTCGACCTTCCTGTGCCAGTTTCTAGGGGACCGTAGCACACTACTATTGAAGCCAGAGCAGTGTGAAACGGTTGTTGGTTGGATAGCAGATAATGCTTCCAGTCACTTAGCTACCACCACCATCATGTCTTCCACACGGTCAAGTCTGAGTAGCCGTGAGTGTGGACCGGCTATTACTCACCCTGATCCTCCTTCCTCCCACCATGCCAAGTTCCCTAAGACAACTGAACCCACACTCGGACACTCCGGAGAGCTGTTCAGTTTTCCATTTGGAGATTCGTGCCTCTCTCTCACTCCACTTGAAGTGGGGAAAGATGATATTCCATGTACCGATGCACAAATCTTTGAGCAGCCACGGTCAACAGAGGTGGACGATGAGACACAATTGCCAGAAAGTCAGGAGGAGGAGCAGGGTGCGGATGTGGAAGACGAGGTGGTGGATGACATAGTGACTGACCCAACCTGGCAGGAGGACATGCAGAGCGAGAACAGCAGCACACATGGGGAAGGAGGCATATAACCCCAACAGGCAGGAAGAAGCAGTGTGTTGGCTGCAGACAGAAGGTGTGCATCCATTCCACGTAACACCAACAGGATGGAAGTTGCCATTCCAACTGTTAGATTTTCCCCGAGTCTGGTTATTTTTTAAAGACTTTGCCGAGAACCCCAAACAGGCCATTTGCAGCACTTGCCATGCCCGTATCAGCAGGGGTAGCAAAACTACCAGCCTGACCACCACCAGCATGATTAGGCACATGGCAGCAAAGCACCAGACTTAGTGGGCTGTACCCCAGGCTCCAGGAACACTGTCTGCAGATGACAACACTGCTTCTTACACTGTTTTGTGTACAAGCCAATCACCAGTTCACCGTGCCTGTGAAGATGCCTCGGGCCCTGCACCTGTTGTTGCCCACAGTCAACCAGCACCATCATCAAGCCCATCCACGTCCTTGTCCCATCCAAGCCTTCAGTTGTCTATACCCCAGTCATTGGAACGCAAGCGGAAATACCCAGACAATGGCCCACAGGCCACAGTACTTAATCCGCACAGTTCTCGTCTGCTTGCGCTCAAAATCATGTAATGTAGCATAATCTGTTGATTATCTGCAGATATATTGGGCATGAGCATGTGTTTGAAGTGATTATATCACTTGGATCTTGCTCTTGTGCGCTCTGGGTGTGATGTCTGTGAACGGTCACATGATGCTGATGGTCTATTGCGCTGAGACATAGCAGGCAGAGGAAAGAATGACATCCCTGTAACACACAGTGAAGTTTTGTGAGACGATTGGATTTGCTTCAGACATGAGTGAGAGATGAAGGATGATTGGGTTAAAATATAAACATGCTGTGGCGCAAGATGTGATTGGATAGCGGTTGTCATATCAACAGATTATGCTACATTATATGATTGGATGCCTGGTTATTAGTATTCTTTATGTTTTGTTGTTTTTGAATATTTGATATATTGTATATGTGATTAATATGTTTGTAAACTCTGGTCTTGTCAATGAGAAGTATTGTCTCTTAACCCCTCTCTGACATTAGACGTACTATCCCGTCCATAAAACCCGTGCCATTCTGACCATGGACGGGATAGTACGTCATAGGCGATTAGCTGCGCTCCCGGAGGGAGCGCAGCTAATCGCCGCCGGGTGTCAGCTGATTATCACAGCTGACACCCGTGACTGTGTGTCAGGAGCGGTCACGGACCGCTCCCGGCACATTAACCCCTTGCACACCGCGATCAAACATGATCGCGGTGTACTGGGGGCACAGGGGAGGATCGCGCAGGGTGGGGGCTCCCTGCGCGCCCCCCTGAGACCCTCAGAGCAGCACGATGTGATCGCGCTGCTCTGAGGGCTTCCTCCCTCCCAGGACCCGGATCCAAGATGGCGCTGGGGTCCTGGAGGGAGGCGGCTTCCTCAGTGCCTGCCGAGAGCAGGCATGAGGAAGCGTCCTGCACTGCCTGTCACATCGCTGGTGTGACAGAGTGCTGTGCACACTGTCACACCAGCGATCTGATGAAATACAGTGATGTCCCACCCTGGGACAAAGTAAAAAAGTAAAAAAAAGTAAAAATAAACATGTGTAAAAAAAAATCCAAAAAAAAAAAAAAAAAAAAAAAATATTCCCCAATAAATTCATTACTTATTGTAAATAAAAAAAATAAAACAATAAAAGTACACATATATGGTATCGCCGCGTCCGTAACGACGCCCCCTATAAAACTGTCCCACTAGTTAACCCCTTTTGTGAACCCCTTAAAAAATAAAAATAAAAACGAAGCAAAAAATCAGTGCTTTATCATCATACCGCTGAACAAAAAGTGGAATAACACGCGATCAAAAAGACGGATATAAATAAACATGGTACCGCTGAAAACGTCATCTTGTCCCGCAAAAAACAAGCCATGACACAGCATCATCAGCAAAAAAATAAAAAAGTTATAGCTCGCAGAATAAAGCGATGCAAAAATAATTATTTTTTATATAAAATTGTTTTTATTCTATAAAAGCGCCAAAACATAAAAAAATTATATAAATGAGGTATCGCCATAATCGTACTGACCCGAAGAATAAAACTGCTTTATCGATTTTACCACACGCGGAACAATAAAAACGCCTCACCCAAAAGAAATTCATGAATTGCTGATTTTTGTTCATTCTAACCTCCCAAAAATCGAAATAAAAAGCGATCAAAAAATGTCACGTGCTCAAAAATGGTACCAATAAAAGCGTAACCTCGTCCCGCAAAAATTAAGACCTCACATGACATTGTGGGCCAAAATATGCAAAAATTATAGCTCTCAAAATGTGGCGATGCAAAAAACTACTTTTTGCAATAAAAAGCGTCTTTTAGCGTGACAGCTGCCAATCATAAAAACCGCTATAAATAGTAAATCAAACCCCCCTTTATCACCCCCTTAGTAAGGGAAAAATAATAAAATTAAAAAAATGTATTTATTTCCATTTTCCCATTAGGGTTAGGGTTAGGGTTTCGGCTAAAGTTAGGGTTAGGGTTGGCGCTAAAGTTAGGATTAGGGTTAGAGTTAGGATTAGGGTTAGGGTTGGGATTAGGGTTGGGACTAGGGTTATGGGTGTGTTGGGGTTAGGGTTGGAGTTAGAATTGGGGGTTTCCGCTGTTTAGGCACATCAGGGGCTCTCCAAATGTGACATGGCGTCTGATCTCCATTCCAGCCAATTCTGCGTTGAAAAAGTCAAACGGTGTTCCTTCAATTCTGAGCTCTGCCATGCGTCCAAACAGTAGTTTATCCCCACATATGGGGTATCAGCGTACTCTGGACCCCAAGAGTTATTGTGAAATTTGTCCTATTTCTTCTGTTACCCTTGGGAAAATAAAAAACTGGGGGCGAAAATATTATTTTTGTAAAAAAAATAAGATTTTTTTGTTTTACGGCTGTACATTATAAACTTCTGTGAAGCACTTGGGGCTTCATAGCGCTCACCACACATCTAAATAAGTTCCTTGTGGGGTCTATTTTCCAAAATGGGGTCACTTGTTGGGGATTTCCACTGTTTAGGCGCATCAGGGGCTCTCCAAATGCGACATGACGCCCCCAGACCATTCCATCAAAGTCTGCAATCCAAAACGTCACTACTTCCCTTTCCGAGCCCTGACATGCGCCCATACAGTAGTTTTCTCCCACATATTGGGTATCAGCGTACTCAGGACAAATTGGACAACAACTTTTGGGGTCCAATTTCTCCTGTTACCCTTGTGAAAATAAAATATTGGGGGCGAAAAAATCATTTTTGTAAAAAAAAAAAGGATTTTTTATTTTTACGGCTGTGCGTTATAAACTTCTGTGAAGCACTTCGGGGTTCAAAGTGCTCACCACACATCTAGGTAAGTTCCTTGTGGGGTCTATTTTCCAAAATGGGGTCACTTGTGGGGGTTTCCACTGTTTAGGCGCATCAGGGGCTCTCCAAATGCGACATGACGCCCCCAGACCATTCCATCAAAGTCTGCAATCCAAAACGTCACTACTTCCCTTTCCGAGCCCTGACATGCGCCCATACAGTAGTTTTCTCCCACATATTGGGTATCAGCGTACTCAGGACAAATTGGACAACAACTTTTGGGGTCCAATTTCTCCTGTTACCCTTGTGAAAATAAAATATTGGGGGCGAAAAAATCATTTTTGTAAAAAAAAAAAGGATTTTTTATTTTTACGGCTGTGCGTTATAAACTTCTGTGAAGCACTTCGGGTTCAAAGTGCTCACCACACATCTAGATAAGTTCCTTGTGGGGTCTATTTTCCAAAATGGGGTCACTTGTGGGGGGTTTCCACTGTTTAGGCGTATCAGGGGCTCTCCAAATGCGACATGACGCCCCCAGACCATTCCATCAAAGTCTGCAATCCAAAACGTCACTACTTCCCTTCCGAGCCCTGACGTGCACCCATACAGTAGTTTTCTCCTACATATGGGTATCAGCGTACTCAGGACAAATTGGACAACAACTTTTGGGTTCCAATTTCTTCTGTTACCCTTGTGAAAATAAAATATTGGGGGCGAAAAAATCATTTTTGTAAAAAAAAAAAAGGATTTTTTATTTTAAGGCTGTACGTTATAAATTTTAGTGAAACACCTGGGGGTTCAAAGTTCTCACCACACATCTAGATAAGTTCCTTGAGGGGTCTAGTTTCCAAAATGGTGTCATTTGTGGGGGGTTTCCACTGTTTAGGCAGATCAGGAGCTCTCCAAACACGACATGGCGTCCAGCCAATTCTGCGTTGAAAAAGTGAGACGGCGCTCCTTCCCTTCCAAACTCTGCCATGCACCCAAACAGTGGTTTACCCCCACATATGGGGTATCAGTGTACTCAGGACAAATTGCACAAGAACTTTTGGAGTCTTGTTACCCTTGGAAAAATAAAAATTCGGGTGAAAAGATCATTTTTGTGGAAAAAATATGATTTTTAAATTTTACGGCTCTACGTTATAAACTTGTGTGAAGCACTTGAGGGTTCAAATTGCTCACCAAAGATCTAGATAAGTTCCTTAGGGGGTCTAGTTTCCCAAA
Source organism: Oophaga sylvatica (assembly GCA_033576555.1). NCBI lineage: Eukaryota > Metazoa > Chordata > Amphibia > Anura > Dendrobatidae > Oophaga > Oophaga sylvatica. Next base: position 7,353,671 of record JARQOD010000009.1, read on the forward strand.
TGGGGTCATTTGTGGGGGGTTTCCACTGTTTAGGCACATCAGGGGCTCTCCAAATGCAACATGGCATCCAATCTCAATTCCAGCCAATTTTGGTTGGAAAAGTCAAATGGTGCTCCTTCCCTTCCGAGCTCTGCCGTGCGCCCTAACAGTGGTTCCCCCCCACATATGGGGCATCAGCGTACTCAGGACAAATTGGACAACAACTTATGTGGTCCAATTTCTCCTGATACCCTTGGGAAAATAAAAAATTAGTGACTAAAAGATAATTTTTGTGGGAAAAAAATAGGATTTTTTATTTTCATGCCCGGGCATTATAAACTTGTGTGAAGCACTTTGGGGTTCAAAGTGCTCACCAAAGATCTAGATAAGTTCCTTAGGGGGTCTAGTTTCCAAAATGGGGTCACTTGTGGGGGATTTCCACTGTTTAGGCTCATCTGGGGCACTGCAAACGGAACATGACCCCCATCAACGTCTGCATTCCAAAACGTTACTACTTCCTTTCCAAGCCCTGCCGTGCGCCCAAACAGTTTTCCACCCCCACATATGGGGTATCAGCGTACTCAGGACAAATTGGACAACAACTTTTGGGGTCCAATTTCCTTGGGAAAATTCAAAAATTTAGGACTAAAAAATCATTTTTGTGGAATTTTTTTTTTTTTTCACACCCAGGCATTATAAACTTTTGTGAAACACTTGGGGGTTCAAAGTGCTCACAACAGATCTAGATAAGTACCTTAGGGGGTCTAGTTTCCAAAATGGTGTCACTTGTGGGGGGTTTCCACTGTTTAGGCGCATCAGAGGTTCTCCAAGCGCGACATGGCGTCCAATCTCAACTCCAGCCAATTTTAGTTTGAAAAAGTCAAACGGCGCTCCTTCCCTTACGAGCTCTGCCGTGTGCCCAAACAGTGGTTTTCCCCCACATATGGGGTATTGGCGTACTCAGGAGAAATTGCATAACAACCTTATCTGTCCATTTTCTCCTTTTACCCTTGTGAAAATAAAAAAAAAGTTTGTGAAAGATCATTTTTGTGGCTAAAAAGTTAAATATTCATTTTTTCCTTCCACGTTGCTTTAGTTCCTGTGAAGCACCTGAAGGGTTAATAAACTTCTTGAATGTGGTTTTGAGAACCTTGAGGGGTGCAGTTTTTAGAATGGTGTCACTTTTGGGTATTTTCTGTCATGTAGACCCCTCAAAGTGACTTCAAATGTGAGGTGGTCCCTAAAAAAAATGGCTTTGTAAATTTTGTTGTAAAAATGAGAAATCGCTGGTCAACTTTTAACCCTTATAACTTCCTAACAAAAAAAAATTTTGATTCCAAAATTGTGCTGATGTAAAGTAGACATGTGGGAAATGTTATTTCATAACTATTTTGTGTTACATATTTCTCTGTTTTAAGGGAATAAAAATTCAAAGTTTGAAAATTGCTAAATTTTCAAAATTTTCGCCATATTTGCGTTTTTTTCAAAAATAAACGCAAGTTTATATGGAAGAAATTTTACCACTAACATGAAGTACAATATGTCATGAGAAAACAATCTCAGAATCGCGAAGATCCGTTGAAGCGTTCCGGAGTTATAACCTCATAAAGAGACAGTGGTCAGAATTGTAAAAATTGTCCCGGTCATTAACGTGCAAACCACCCTTGGGGTGAAGGGGTTAATATGTATAATTTTTATATTTGATAAAAGTGGGTGGCGTCTTGTGTGGGGGTGGTGTGCATGAGCCACCATACTATATAAGGTCGCCATTTTATGAATTTTGTATGCTTGACAAAGACCTGCAAAGATCGAAACATTGTATCTTGGCAGAATAAAGTTTTTTGGAATTTTCTAATCACCTGAAAGGGATGCTGTCCTTTTTTTCTATGTCTTGGTATGGAACACATCCTCCCCACACCGGCTCCTACGTCAATCAGGGTTGCCCCCACAGTCTACAGCTCCTGCACCTCTTCCTCCTCTTCTTCATCCTCTATCTCAGAAATGAATACATCAGTCAGAAGCTGGAAGCACTGCAGCTGTTATAATTTGGTAGCTGAGGAGAGCAGGCAAAAAAGGAAATACACCAGAGAGGTTGGAAGCTATGGGATTGCAGTACCCTGACTAACCACCACAACTAAAGGCAGCCGTGGAGCGTACCTACGTTGGTCCTAGACGCCTCGTCACAGCCTGAGAAGCTAACTACACCTAAAGACAGAAAGAGGAAAACTATCTGCCCCGGAGCAGATCCCCAAAGAACATAGAAAGCCCCCAAACATGTAATGGCGGTTAGACAAGAGGAAATACAGACACAGACAGAAAATAGTATGAGCAAACGTTGGGGCCCAAACTTCCTAAATAGAAAAGGATAGGAAGGACACTTACTGCAATCCCAAAAAACCCTGAAAAGTACCAACTCTACTAATTACAAAAACACCTGAGATCACACGACCTCTACCACCTAAATTAGTTCTCTGGTGTAACAAAAACTAAACAGCAGCCATTGAAAAATCTGGAAAAGGCAAATGAACAAACAACAGGTTTTTTTGCCTTCCTCTGGATCAACATGTTAGGGCAGGTTAGGATAGGATATGGGTTGAACTAGATGGACTTAAAGTCTTCCTTCAACCTTAATAACTATGTTACTATGTTACTATGTAACAGTGGCCGAACTAAACTGAGAGGAGCACAAGCCCCCGGAGGGGACCCGGCAGACCCCCACAGAAGTGCAGGACAAAATGCAAAAAGCAAGCACAAAAAACTAAAAGAAGAAAATGTCTTATCTGTTAGCAGAAGATGCAGGCACGAAACAGCAAGCTACAAAGTGAACAGGAATCAAAGATTAGACCAGAATAATTGATCACCGGCAACCATGATGGTAGGGAACATCCCTTATATAAGACCAGTCAGTAACACCTGATCGCCAATCTTCACAATCTTCATTGGATAGTTCAGTACTGTTTGTAACCACCAGAGGGAGCTTCTGCTCAGAATTCATTTCTAGCACATTCACAACAGTACCCCCCCCTTGAGGAGGGGTCACCGAACCCTCATTTGAGCAACCAGGTCGGTCAGGATGAGCTCTGTGATACGCACGGATGAGTCTCCTAGCATGGATGTCCGAAGCAAACACCCAAGAATTGTCCTCCTGACCATAACCTCTCCACTTAACCAAATACTGGAGTTTCCGTCTAGAAAAACGAGAATTCAATATTTTCTCAACCACATACTCCAGATTGCCCTCAACCAAAACAGGGTCAGGAGGCACAGCCATAGGAACCACTGGCTCGACAAACCTCTTCAATAAGGACTTGTGGAACACGTTATGGATCTTAAATGTCCCTGGAAGAAGTAAACTAAAGGAAACAGGATTAAGAATCTCCATGATCTTATAAGGTCCAATGAACCTAGGCTTAAACTTAGGAGATGCAACTCTCATAGGGATATTTCTTGAGGACAACCAGACCAAGTCCCCCACTTCAAACCGAGGACCATCAGTCCTATGCCGGTTGGCAAACCGCTGGGCCCTCTCCTGAGAGAGGGACAACCTCTCCACTACCTGGTCCCAAATCTGCTGCATACGCTCCACAACAGAGTCAACACCTGGACAGACAGAAGCCTCCGTCTGTCCTGAAGAAAATCGAGGGTGAAACCCAAAATTGCAGAAAAATGGAGACATCAAAGTGGCAGAGCTAGCCCTGTTATTAAGAGCAAACTCAGCCAAAGGCAAAAAAGAGACCCAGTCATCCTGATCAGCAGACACAAAGCATCTTAGATAAGTCTCCAATGTCTGGTTTGTTCTCTCAGTTTGTCCATTGGTCTGAGGATGAAAAGCCGAGGAGAAAGACAATTGAACACCAAGTTTAGAACAAAAAGTCCTCCAAAATCTGGAAACAAACTGGACTCCTCTGTCAGACATAATGTTCTCAGGAATGCCGTGTAACCGAACCACATGCTGAAGGAACAAAGGCACCAATTCAGAGGAGGAAGGCAACTTAGGTAATGGCACAAGATGTATCATTTTGGAAAACCTATCAAAAATCACCCAGATAACGGTCATTCTCTGAGAAACAGGGAGGTCGGAAATGAAATTCATAGAGATATGGGTCTATGGTCTCTTGGGCACAGGCAATGGCATCAACAAACCACTAGAGCGAGAGCAAGGCTTGGAGCGAGAGCAAGTCCCGCAGGACTGCACAAATTCCCTGACGTCACGAGACAAAGTAGGCCATCAAAAGGACCGACTAACCAAGTCTCTGGTACCAAAAATTCCGGGATGACCGGGCAACGCGGAACAATGAATCTCAGACATCACACTCTTTTTCCACCGGTCTGGGACAAACAATTTCCCAATAGGGCAGCGCTCGGGTTTATCCTCCTGACACCCTTCCAGAGCCAGTCTCAAATTGGGCGAGATGGCGGAAAGAACTACACCCTCTTTCAAAATAACAGCAGGATCAGACAACTCAGGAGAGTCCGCAAGGAAACTCCTCAAGAGGGCATCCGCCTTAACATTCTTAGTGCCAGGAAGAAAGGAAACCACAAAATTAAAACGTGTGAAAAACAAGGCCCACCTGGCCTGTCTAGGATTAAGTCGCTTGGCTGATTCCAGATGAACCAGATTCTTATGGTCCGTGAGGACCACCACCTGATGTTTGGCTCCCTCCAGCCAATGTCTCCACTCTTCAAAAGCCCACTTCATGGCCAATAACTCCCGATTACCCACGTCATAATTACGTTCAGTTGGAGAAAATTTTCGAGAGAAAAAGGCACAAGGGTTACTTTTAGAGGTCTCTGGATCTCTTTGGGACAAAACGGCACCTGCCCCAATTTCAGAGGCATCAACCTCCACCTGAAATGGCAGAGAAACATCAGGCTGCCGTAGAACAGGAGCAGAAGTGAATCTCTGCTTAAGTTCCTGAAACGCAGAGACTGCCTCAGGAGGCCAATTCACTACATCAGAACCCTTTTTGGTCAAATCAGTCAATGGTTTAACAATAACAGAGAAATTACCAATAAATTTACAATAAAAATTGGCAAAACCCAAGAATCTTTGAAGAGCCTTTAATGAAGTAGGTTGGACCCAATTACAGATGGCCTGAACCTTGACCGCGTCCATTTCAATAACAGATGGGGACAAAATGAATCCCAGAAATGAGATCCTCTGTACGCCAAAAATACACTTTGATCCCTTCACATACAGAGCATTCTCTCTCAAAATCTGGAACACAGTCCGAACATGTTTCACATGAGAGTCCCAGTCATTGGAAAAAATCAAGATATCATCCAAATAAACAATCAGAAATTTATCCACAAAATCCCTGAAAATGTCATTCATGAAGGACTGGAAGACAGAAGGAGCATTAGTGAGCCCAAAGGGCATCACTAGGTACTCAAAATGCCCCTCTGGGGTATTAAATGCCGTCTTCCATTCATCCCCATGCTTAATGCGAATAAGGTTATATGCCCCCCTGAGGTCAAGCTTGGTAAACCAAGTAGCGTTTTTCACCCTGGAAAACAGGTCAGAAATCAAGGGTAACGGGTATTGATATTTCACAGTAATATTGTTCAAAAGACGATAATCAATACACGGCCTTAATGAACCATCCTTTTTGGCCACAAAGAAAAAACCGGCACCCAAGGGTGAAGAGGATGGCCTGATATGACCCTTCTCCAATGACTCCTTGATATAAGACCGCATAGCGTCATGTTCAGGTACAGACAAGTTAAAAAGGCGACCTTTAGGGAATTTACTACCAGGCACTAATTCAATAGCGCAGTCATAGCTCCTATGGGGGGGCAAGGATGCAGATTTACTTTCGCTAAACACATCAGAAAAATCAGTCAAAAGGTCAGGATCATCCTGAGCCTGGGGGGAGGCAGAAAAAACAGGAGTGTTGGTATTAACACATTGGCAGCCCCAACTGGTTACAGACACAGATTTCCAATCCAAAACAGGATTATGAGACTGTAACCAAGGGAAACCCAGTACGATAATGTCATGCAGATTATACAGCACCAAAAATTTGCAACTATCCTGATGATCAGGTTCAAACCTCATTATCACCTGAGTAGAGAACTGGGGTTTATTCTCAGCCAAAGGGGTAGAATCGATCCCCAGTAGGGGAATAGACTTCCGTAGGGGTATCAAGGGAAACCCACAACGTTTAGCAAAATCAAAATCCATCAGGTTAATAGCTGCTCCCGAATCAACGAAAGCCTGAGCAGAAAATGTGGACAGGGAGCAAATCAGGGTAATAGTCAACAAAAATTTAGACTGAACACTACCCAAGACAACTGAGCGTGCAAAACGTCTTCCCCGCTTAGGGCAGACTGAAATAGCATGAGAGGCATCACCACAGTAGAAACATAACCCATTGCATTTTCGAAACTCATGACGCTGTGCCCCAGAAGCCACTCTATCACACTGCATGGGTTCAGAAGCTGGTTCACAAGGCAACACTATTCCACACATACCTCTACACTCACGCAAGCGTCTGTCAATTTGAATCGCTAATGACATAGAATCATTGAGACCAGAGGGGACAGGGAATCCCACCATAACATCCTTTACATTCTCTGACAGACCCTTCCGAAAAAGGGCTGCCAAAGCATCGTCATTCTATTTGGTCAGGACTGCCCACCTACGGAATCTCTGACAGTACAACTCAGCGTCCTCAAGCCCCTGATTTAATGCCAACAAGGCTTTTTCAGCTTCATCAGTGACATTAGGCTCATCGTACAATAACCCCAGAGCCTGAAAAAATGCATCAACATTACTCAAAACAGGATCCCCAGGTGTCAGGGAAAAAGCCCAATCCTGAGGATCGCCGCGCAGGAGAGAGATGACAATTTGAACCTGCTGTGCTGCGTTCCCTGAGGACTTAGATTTCAAGGCAAAAAACAACTTATAGTTATTTTTGAAATTCAGAAATTTAGCTCGATCCCCTAAAAACAAATCTGGCATGGGAATCCTAGGTTCCACAACAGGCAACCTCGCAAGATAGGTAGCAATACTCCGAACCTCAATGGCAAGCTGATCCACACGGCCAAACAACTGTGCAAACTCCATTGAGAGAAAGTAAAAATCCTCCTCAGCACCCAGAGATACAGAGGGAAAAAAATGCAACAAACAGAAAAAAAAAAAAATCTCTAACAACTCTGACAACTTTTTTCTTTCCACAATATTTTTCCCTTCTGTGAGTACCATATAATTTTCAGTTTGGGCCGGTGATACTGTTATGATTTGGTAGCTGAGGAGAGCAGGCAAAAAAGGAAATACACCAGAGAGGTTGGAATCTATGGGATTGCAGTACCCTGACTAACCACCACAACTAAAGGCAGCCGTGGAGCATACCTACGTTGGTCCTAGATGCCTCGTCACAGCCTGAGAAGCTAACTACACCTAAAGACAGAAAGAGGAAAACTATCTGCCCCGGAGCAGATCCCCAAAGAACATAGAAAGCCCCCAAACATGTAATGGCGGTTAGACAAGAGGAAATACAGACACAGACAGAAAATAGTATGAGCAAACACTGGGGCCCAAACTTCCTAAATAGAAAAGGATAGGAAGGACACTTACTGCAATCCCAAAAAACCCTGAAAAGTACCAACTCTACTAATTACAAAAACACCTGAGATCACACGACCTCTACCACCTAAATTAGTTCTCTGGTGTAACAAAAAATAAACAGCAGCCACTGAAAAAACTGGAAAAGGCAAATGAACAAACAACAGTAGCCGAACTAAACTGAGAGGAGCACAAGCCCCTGAAGGGGACCCAGCAGACCCCCACAGAAGTGCAGGACAAAATGCAAAAAGCAAGCACAAAAAACTAAAAGAAGAAAATGTCTTATTTGTTAGCAGAAGATGCAGGCATGAAACAGCAAGCTACAAAGTGAACAGGAATCAAAGATGAGACCAGAACAATTGATCACCGGCAACCCTGATGGGAAGGAACCTCCCTTATATAAGACCAGTCAGTAACACCTGATCGCCAATCTTCACAATCTTCATTGGATAGTTCAGTACTGTTTGTAACCACCAGAGGGAGCTTCTGCTCAGAATTCATTTCTAGCACATTCACAACATGCAGCACTGCCTCAGATAAGTGGCAACAGGCTGTGCTGAAGCTAATCTGCATAGGTGACAAACCACATAATACAGAAGAGATGTGGACAGCGCTGAAAGAGCAGTCAGATATTTGGTTGACATCGCTGAACCTACAGCCAGGCATGGTCATGTGTGACAATGGCCGGAACCTGGTGGCGGCTCTGAGGCAAGGTGAGCTGACACACGTACCTTGCTGGCCCATGTACTTAACCTCGTGGTTCAACGTTTTCTAAAAAGCTACCCGGAGCTGCCGGATCTGCTAGTGAAAGTACGTCGTATGTCTGCCCATTTTAGAAAGTCAGCTACAGCTTCAGCCTCCCTTGCCATGCTTCAGCAGTGTTTGCAGTTTCCAGCTCACCGACTGGTGTGTGATGTCCCCATGCATTGGAACTCTACACTGCATATGTTGGAAAAGATTTGTGAGCAGAAGAGGGCAGTTGTTGACTACCAGCATCAACAAGGCTCTCGATATACAGTTCAGACTCCACACATAAGACCTCAGGAGTGGACATGGATGTCAGACATATGTACCTTCCTCCAGAACTTTGAGGAATGCACCAAGATGGTGAGCGGCAATGACGCCATAATTAGCGTGACAATCCCGCTTCTCAGCATTCTTAAAACCTCTCTGCTCACAATTAAAGATGATGCATTGCAGGCAGAGCACGAGGACACAGAGCAAGGAACCATACAGGGTGATTACACTCAGCCCAGCCTCATGTCGTCGCAACATGGATTGGTAGACAATGAGGAGGAGGTGGAGGAAGAACAGGAGCTACTTTCATAGGCTATAGATGGTACTACAAGCACAGCTGTCATACCGTCTGTTCAGCGAGGATGGCCTGAGGACAGGGGAGAGGAGGAAGATGAGGATGAGGAGGACAGCATGGTCAGTCATCCTGTTGGTGAGGACACGGAAGTCTTGCCTGTTAGTAGTCTGGCACGCATAGCTGACTTTATGTTGCGCTGCGTTTCCAATGACCCTCGCATTCAAAAAATTTTTGGTGACACTCATTACTGGTTGGTGACACTTCTAGACCCACGCTACAAGGACAGCTTTCAGTCTCTTCTTCCAGAGGCAGACAGGTGTACAAAAATGTTGCTGTACCACAGGGCCCTTGTAGCGGAATTACTGAAAAAATTCCCATGTGAGAACGCTGGCAGCAAACGTCAGTTTGTTGTACAGCCATGGTGTCCCAGCGAGAGAAACAGAAGTAAAATCCAGCTTAGGCAGGGGAACAATGGCAAAATTCTGGGATAGTTTTCTCAACCTCCCATCGGTCCGCCACAGAGGCAAGGGGTGGTGGCACAAGAAGTGCAATGTTTGGGAAGATGGTGACGGAGTACCTTGCAGATCGTACAAACGTCCTCTGGGATTCCTCTGTGCCTTTTAATTATTGGGTATCCAAGCAGGACACGTGGCATGAACTGGCTCTCTACGCCCTGGAGGTCCTGGCCTGCCCTGCTGCTAGCATTCTGTCAGAGCGGGTTTTTAGTGCTGCTGGTGGAATTATAACAGATAAGCGCATCCGCCTGTCAACTGACAATGTTGACAGGCTGATTCTTATAAAAATGAACAAGGGATGGATTGGGCAAGACTTCTGTACACCACCGAATGAAAACAGCGAAACATATCCTGAAATACATTGTCTTTATTATAGAGGTGTATTCTCATGCACCTCTTCACAACCACACATGGGTATCCGCTTCCTGATTTGGTCTGTTTGGTGTTATCCTCCTCCTTATCCTCATCCTCATCATCCACAACCAGTACAACACCAGCGTAAACTTATTCTGTGCTGCTACAGCCAGTCCAATTTTTGGCAAGGGTGTTTTTTATGATGCACGTTAATAATTTGAAAACAAAACAAATGTTACTCCCCGGGGTGAAATCTTATAAAAATGACATGTACGTATATTCTTCCCATTTAATTTTATATTTTCCATTTTTCCTATTTGTGGAACATCCTCTTGTGACCTACTGTATTACACTACAATATTGAAATAGTGACATCCTATGATATTATATTTTTATTTATATCCCTGTCTCTGAGCTGTTGCTAGTGACAAACATATCTCGTTGGACACATTCTGGCTTCATATCTATGAACCTGTGTTCGCCCCTACCTTTTGATATTTTTTTTCATAGGTGGATTCACATTTTTGATTTATTTCAGTATCATTTATCTTCAATGTCTCCTCATTGTCCGCCACTAGATGACCAGGGTTAATGTGTTCTGTGCTGCTACAGGCAGTCAAATGTTTGCCAAGGGTGTTTATGATGCCCATAAAATATTTTTGACAATTTTACTCCCCCAGGGGGAAATGTTTTCCAACCCATACACTAAGTGTATGGGCATTCCAAGTGTAGGAGACCCGCTCCATTAAATCGGGCCTAGTTTTGAATTGGGCCTTCCTCCACGTCTCATCAGTCGCTGCCAGTAGATCACCAGGGTTAACGTGTTCCGTGCTGCTACAGACAGTGTCGAATTCCTACCAAGGGTGGGTGTTTTTGCTGGGCGAAAAATAGTTGTTATGGAAAAGGTGGACGTGTACCCCACAGGGGAAAATGTTTGCCAGGCCAAGGAACTTTGTGTACGGGCATTCCGAGTCTCGGAGACACTCTCCTTTATCTTATTGGTAATATGTATGGGTGAAGGTGAAGAAGCTTGGGCCACGGGTGTGTTTATAGTTACGGACTGTGCACTCGTCTTTAAACTTAGTTTTTCACAAGCATCCATCAGTTTGGTTGTTTTCCCTCCGACACTCATCTGCTTTCTGTAATTCAGCATCTCCCGAACATGTAACACTTTGCCCTTTATATATACACATGCGTGTTTGGCAACATGTTTTGGACGGGCATGTCTTAGGCCGAGTCTCATACGCGCATCTGTTACACCAATCTTCTGGCTGGCATGAAACCGATTCTGGTACTTGATGGTGGCAGAACGACGAATCATTGTAGGCTGTATCCTGCCTCTCCTACCTCCCATAGCCACTGCTGTTTTTAATTATGTACTTGCCCATTCCTGTCATCACCATACCCCTTTTCCTGATTACTTCATCCAACGATTCGTCCGCCATAATTTGCCTAAAAACCTGCACCTTCCCAGCAGCAACTGTGTAGGAAAACATGTTACAGATTTGCCAGATATTTATGATGCCCCAAAATTAATAATTTACACACTATGTTCATACCTACCCCAGGGTGGATGTGGGTTCAAAGGCTTATTGGGGTGCATATGACTTGGTAGCAGGGCAGGCCTTGCAATCAATACATAAGAAAAGGGAATGGGAGAACAAAATGAATAATGTGAAGTGGATTTTCCTGGGCCCATCCAGTACCTGGGTTCAAAGGCTTATTGGGGTGCATATGACTTGGTAGCAGGGCAGGCCTTGCAGTCAATGCAAAAAAAACAGAATGGGAGGACAACATGAACAATGTGAAGTGGATATTCCTGGGCCCATCCAGAATGTGGGTTCAAAGGCTTATAGGGGTGCATATGACTTGGTAGCAGGGCAGGCCTTACATTCAATGCAACATTTTTTCTGGAAGCCCTCCTGTACCTCTCGTGAAAGCGGTATTGTGGTGCGTCGTAATTCTTGGCAGCCCATCCACTCACTGCATAGGCAATAACAGTTTAGGAGACCCACTCTTTAATAATAGCCCTTTAATCAGATTAATGGTGCCCGATGCCCCTGTAAAAATAGGCTCTGTGACTTTGAGTCGCTCATTCATAAATGAAACAAGATGTGTCTGCTTATGTGTCACACACCACATGGCCAGCTAGGGTTGTTAAATGTTACAATGATATTTCCAAGTAAATGCATTTGTATTGGTTGAAAGCCATGTTAAAGTTGAAACAGGAACATTTTGGTCTGGGGTTAATTATTTTGCCTTGTATACAAGTCATTAACCGGGAAAGGATGTACCTTTACATTTTTCCCTGCAAAATCCATTTTGGTTTCATTTTGGTATGTTTTTTGGTGCACTGGTAAAAATGGCATGAAACTGTGACAACATTCTTTAAAGCTGTGAACTACGAGTCAGAGATGCTTCCAGGGTCGATCCCCATTATGTCCCCATGTCATTTGAGCAGTGTTTTCATCATTTTCAGATGTTTTTAGACCTTAAAGGACCCCCGGGGGGATCGCGGTAAAAATGCTCATGTCTCCCATAGACTTACATTGGGCTCGTTGTTCTTTCCGAGTACCCGAGTATTCCAATTTGTTCGACCCGAGCAACGAGCACCCAAGCATTTTAGTGCTCCCCCATCACTAGTAATGACTCTCTTGGTACAGCTAATGTAATTGATGTTTCTTGATGTCCTATGTAACTTTACACATAAAAGTGATATTTCTCTGGGTGATGATAGTATAATAGATGTTACCTGCAGTCCTATATGACACCATTTTCTCTGATGGTAGTTTTAACTTTCCCCTTTCTAGTACATCCAGCCCACACCAACATGTTCACTTTTTCTAACCACGTGTTATATTTTCAGAATGTAACACACAGACCACATACTAATACATCCATCCAAAGTACAATTGCAGGAATGATCATGGGCGGACATAACGCCGGTTCAAACGATGCGGCTGCACCGGGGCCCAGAGGCTCCAGGGGGCCCCTGCAGGGCGGCTAATAATGAGGGCAATCTAGCCTGTGTATCCGGCCCTGATGCTCCGGGGGCCCCTGGCCAGATTGCTCTCATGTGCGGCGGGCAGGAAGTGATCCCTTCAGCTCCGCTGCCTACAAGAGAAAATAGCAGGAGCGGAGCTGCAGGGATCCTTCCTGCCCGGCGCCCGCGCTTCCTCTCACACAGACAGCAGCGCCGCTGGATGACGTCATCATTCAGCGGCCGGCTGTGGCAGAGAGAGAAAGTGCGGACGCCGGTGATGCTGCAGGAGCGCCTGCGGTGCGGACAGGTGAGAGGTGCTGAGGTGATGGGGAGAAGGCAATGATGGAGGTGATGAGGAGAAGGTCATGATGGGGAGAAGGCAATAATGGGGGTGATGGGGAGAAGGAAATGATGGAGGTGATGGGGAGAAGGCCATATTGGAGGCGATGGAGAGAAGGCCATGATGGAGGCGATGGGGAAAAGGCAATGATGGGGGTGATGGGGAGAAGGCAATGATGGGGTGATATGGAGAAGGCCATGATGGGGAGAAGGCAATGATGGGGGTGATGGGGAGAAGGCAATGACGGAGGTGATGGGGAGAAGGCAATGATGGAGGTGATGGGGAGAAGGCCAAGATGGAGGTGATGGGGAGAAGGCAATGATGGAGGTGATGGGGAGAAGTCAATGATGGGAGTGATGGGGATAGGGCAATGATGGGGTGATGGGGAGAGGGTAATGATGGGGGTGATGGGGAGAAGGCAATGATGGGGTAATGCAGAAGGCAATGATGGGGGTGATTGGGAGAAGGCAATGATGGGGGTAGTGGAAAAGACAATGATGGGAGTGATGAGGAAGGAGGCAATGATGGGGGTGGTACAGTAGAAGGCAATGATGGAGGTGGTGGAAAGGGCAATGATGGGGTGGTGGGGGAAAAGCAATGATGATGGAGGTGGTGGGGGAGAATGCAATGATGGAGGTGGTGGAATGGGCAATGATGGGAATTGTGGGGGTAGAGACAATGATAGGGTTGTGGGGAGGAGGAAATGATGGAGGTGGTGGAATGGGCAATGATGGGGTGGTAGGGGAGAAAGCAATGTTAGTGGTGGGGAGAAGGCAATGATGGAGGTGATAAAAGGGCAATGATGGGGTGGGGAAGAGGACAATAAAGGGATGTGGGGGGAGGAGGACAATGAGGGGTGTGGGGGATTGGGATGGGAGGAAGGGGGACTTATAATGGACTTAGGAACAGGGGGAGGTGGAGGAAGACATTATCATCGCTTATTATGTCTAACACAGTTCCTTAGTATACAGTGTACTCACTAATTCTGTATAAGACCATCCTTAGTTACATAGTTTCATCTTTTATTATGTATAACACCATCCCTTATTACGTACCATCTTCTCTAGTTATATATGGTGCCGTCCCTTATTATATAGCTTGGGGCTAGGGTTAGGGTAAGGGCTAGGGTTAGAGCTAGGGTTATGGTTGTGATAGGGTTAGGGTTGGGGCTAAATTTAGAGCTGGGTTAGAGTTGGGCTAGGGTTAGGGCTTAGTTAGGGTTGGAGTTAGGGTTGTGGCTAGGGTTATGGTTAGGGTTGGGATTAGGGTTAGGTGTGTGTTGGGGTTAGGGTTGGGGTTAGGGCTGTGTTAGGGTTGGAGTTAGAATTGGGGGTTCCACTGTTTTGATTCATCAGGGGGTCTCTAAACGAGACATCGTGCCCGCATTGATTCCAGCCAATTTTGCGTTTAAAAAGTCAAATGGTGCTCCCTCCATTATGAGCCCTGCCATGGGCCCAAATAGTGGCTTTCCCCCACATACGGGGTATCGGCGTACTCCGGAGAAATCGCACAACAAATTATGTGGTCCATTTTGTCCTGATCCCGAGAAAATAAAAAGGTTTGGTTCCAAAGTAATTTTTTGTGAAAAAAGTAAAATGTTTTTCCTTCCACATTGCTTTAGTTCTTGTGAAGCACCGGAAGAGTTAATAAACTTCTTGAATGTGGTTTTGTGCACCTTGAGTGGTGCAGTATTTAGAATGGTGTTACTTTTTGGTATTTTCTGTCATATTGACCCCCAAACTCACTTCAAATGTGAGGTGGTCCCTAAAAAAATGGTTTCATAAATTTTTTTGGAAAAATGAGAAATCATTGGTCAACTTTTAACCCTTAATCATATATCGACCCTAACCAAAAATTCTTTATTAATAAAATACCTCAATGGGTAGCACTAAAAAATGTGACAAACAAAAATGTATAAGTAAGTAGTGTTCCAAATTAAAACATTGGGCACACCTGGATGTCCCTAGTAGGTAACTAAGCTTACACCTGCCTGGCTTCGGAGGTTGGCACCCTAGGGGGGAGCGTTGTGGCGCCCCCGCTCCACGATGACTATCCCTAGTAGCCCTGATGCACCCTGCAGCCCTAGGTAATCCCTCTACCCAGATGTTAAGGGGACCCCTAAGTCTAGACAGAGACCTACTATGCTAGTACAACCCTATGCCCCAATGGAGTAAAAACAATTGAACACAAATGCTAGAGAGTGGTACTGTAGCTCTAGGTGGTTGTTATCGACATACACTAGATAGATGGATGTCAGTATATTAGCTGATTTATTTTGGAAAGATGAACAATGAAATATAGAGAGCTCTATGCTCAGTAGAGCCTAGTTGTTAACAACATTGGTCTTCATCAGATATTTGATAGATACTTAAATGAAGAACCATTAGTTATACAATATCATACGTCGATTGCAACAAAATAGATAAATCAATTCGTTGTGGCAAAACTGAAATAGGCAAAAGATATTGTCACCTATATTATCGTGGTGCAAAAATATAGAGCAAACGTTTCTCC
>JARQOD010000009.1:7369334-7500949 GCA_033576555.1 Oophaga sylvatica
TCCACCCCAGCGAAAAGCAGACCTGGGGCAAGGGAAAGAGGTCTCGAAGGACTTGCCCCGACTTCGTGTAAAACGACGATCTCCGTCCCACCCACAGAAGTAAAGACACAAAGATTTGTATCTTCTGCGAGCATCAGTAAAAGCAATCGCAGCATACATACTCAAAACCATAGATGTCAATGAACAGAGTCACATGGGTTTGTGATGAGCGGACTAAACGGGCACCCTCTGCGAACACACTTTTCCCCAGATGGAACTCTGCACTGCGCCCCGCAGTTGATTTGGGCAGTTATCTCGGTGTGATGAATCTGGAGAACAAAAAGCAAAGTTCACATAAAGCAAGGTGGTACGGGGATACATCTGCAAAAAAACGGATGCTTTTTTCACGTCGCAACCGGATATGAGGATAAGAAGTCTCCTCCCCGTCAGGGCATTGTACCTGTCCCCTAAATCCGCGGACCTTGCACTAGATCCTTTGCTTCAGTCTCTTAAGGGAACTACTGGTTCCAGGCCCGCTTCCTTGTCCGTTCGTGCCCCACATAGACAACCGAAATGTTCAAACTAGGGGATCCGATCCCCACGAAAGCTTCGTCCTCGTGTGTTTGCTTACATACAAGATTTCAATTTTTACCGGAATCTCTGGGTTTCAGAGTTCTCAACCGGAAGTCCTTGTTCGAGCCGTTGCTTGTCTACTTATTGGCCAGTCAGCATTACCTGCAAGCCAAGATTTGTAAAAGGGTTTGGATACTGCAAGCAGCTTTTTCCGCCCTCAACTTTGGAAAGGCCAAGGTTTCAATACTTTGGTTGTGCAAAGGAAACCCACCCCCAAGAAAAAAACAACCCCCCTAGGCAACCCATTTCTAGAGATATGTCTTGAAAAGCTTGATCCAACCTTCTCACTCCCCCCCGGCTACTCATCAGAAAACCAACCTCCCAGCGCTCCACTGGAGAATTTCCCCAAAAGGGGCCCCAGATGTCAATAGCAAGTTCAAAAAACTCTCCAATACTTTTTGGGACAGATGGGAGAAAAAATACTTTATCACAGCCTGGAAGACGTGGGAGATACAAGCCGAACTCAAACCGGTGTATTGTGTCATGAAGGACAGCCCGTCAACCAAATGAGTGGGCCACTTGGGCCCCTCACCAAGGTATTTCCAAGCAAGGTGAGAAGGTGGCCAGGGAGGGCAAAGTGTGGAAGGCGGGGGAGTAAAAAATTCCCCAGACCAGTTGCGGAATGTTTTACTGCTTTCGCCAAAAAAACCTGTATGTGGGATAGTGATGCCAAGCGGGGGGGGGTTTCGCCCCTCTGGTAAGGGCAGTTTTTTTTTTACTGTGTGCTAGTTTTTTTTGTTATAGCACCATCCCGTGGTGGCTGAATTTATAGCTTGCCCTTTAAAAGCAGATAGAGTATTGCATTGTGGGATGAAGAAAGGGTTTCTGGGAAGAAGAAACTCCATTTTTTTTCCATGTACTTCAGGGAATACACGTGTTTTTCTCCTTAACCTCTCCAACTTGAGTTTGCTATCCTGGTAAAGCATATCTGTTTCCCACGCATGTTTTATACTGTTCACCAATAAACATTTTAGACTACAGAGGACAGTCTGCTTTTTTGGGAAGATAGAATCGTGGTTTAGGCTGTATGCTAGATTGCACACCGTGTCAACGTGTATGAATGCAGAACAGCTTCAGAACAACTATGTGACCATTCTTGACTGGCCCATCCAGAGCCCTGACCTAAACCCAATTGAGCATCTCTGGAGAGACCTGAAAATGGCTATCCACCAGTGTTCACCATCCAATCTGAGGGAACTGGAGAGCATCTGCAAGGAAGAAAGGCAGAGGATCCCCAAATCCACGTGTGAAAAACTTGTTGCATCATTCCCAAGAAGACTTATGGGTGTACTAGCTCAATACTGAGCAAAGGATCTGAATACTTATGACCATATGATATTTGAGTTTTTCTTTTTTAATAAATTTGCAAAAATTTCTACATTTTTTATTTTTTCAGACAAGATGGGGTGCAGAGTGTACATTAATGAGAAAAAACTGAATGTTTTTGAATTTACCAAATGGCTGCAATGAAACAGAGTGAAAAGTTTAACCCCTTAACCCCCAAGGGTGGTTTGCACGTTAATGACCGAGCCAATTTTTACAATTCTGACCACTGTCTTTTTATGAGGTTATAACTCTGGATCGCTTCAACGGATCTTCGCGATTCTGAGACTGTTTTCTCGTGACATATTGTACTTCACGTTAGTGGTAAAATTTCTTCCATATAACTTGCGTTTATTTTTGAAAAAAACGCAAATATGGCGAAAATTTTGAAAATTTAGCAATTTTCAAATTTTGAATTTTTATTCCCTTAAAACAGAGAAATATGTCACACAAAATAGTTAAGAAATAACATTTCCCACATGTCTACTTTACATCAGCACAATTTTGGAACCAAATTTTTTTTTTCTTAGGAAATTATAAGGGTTAAAAGTTGACCAGCGATTTCTCATTTTACAACAAAATTTACAAAGCCATTTTTTTTAGGGACCACCTCATATTTGAAGTCAATTTGAGGGGTCTATATAGCAGAAAATACCCAAAAGTGACACCATTCTAAAAACTGCACCCCTCAAGGTACTCAAAACCACATTCAAGAAGTTTATTAACCCTTCAGGTGCTTCACAGGAGCTGAAGCAACGTGGAAGGAAAAAATGAATATTTAACTTTATAGCCACAAAAATGATCTATTACAAACTTTTTTTTTATTTTCACAAGGGTAAAAGAAGCAAATAGACAGATAAAGTTGTTGTGCAATTTCTCCTGAGTACGCCAATAGCCAATATGTGGAGGAAAACCACTGTTTGGGCACACGGCAAAGCTCGTAAGGGAAGGAGCGCTGTTATGTTTCGGTAGCTGAGGAGTGCAGGTAAAAAAGGCAATACACCAGAGCAGTTGGAATCTATGAGATTGCAGTACCCTGACTAACCACCACAACTAGAGGCAGCCGTGGAGCGTTCCTACGTTGGTCCTAGACGCCTCGTCACAGCCTGAGAAACTAACTACACCTAAAGATAGAAATAGGAAAGCTATCTGCCCCGGAGCAGAACCCCAAAGATAATAGAAAGCCCCCAAACATGTAATGGCGGTTAGACAAGATGAAATACTGACACAGAAAGAAAATAGTATGAGCAAACGCTGGGGCCCAAACTAACTAAATAGAAAAGGATAGGAAGGGTACTTACTGCAATCCCAGAAAACCCTGAAAGGCACCAACTCTACTAATTACAAAAACACCTGAGATCACACGACCTCTACCACCTAAATTAGTTCTCTGGTGTAACAAAAAATAAACAGCAGCCACTGAAAAAACTGGAAAAAGCAAAAGTACAAACATCAGTGGCTGAACAAAACTGAGAGGGCAGAAGCCCCCGGAGGGGACCCTGAAGGCCCCACAGAAGTGCAGGACAAAATGCAAAAATATAGCACAAACACAAAAGAAGAAAATGTCTTATCTGTTAGCAGGAGATGCAGACACGACACAGCAGGCTACAAGGGAAACAGGAATGAAGGATTCAGACCAGAACAATTGATCACCGGCAACCCTGATGGGAAGGTGACTCCCTTATATAAGACCAATCAGTAACACCTGATTCCCAGTCCTCACAATCTTCACTGGACAGACTAGCACCGCTTGTAACCACCAGAGGGAGCCTCTGCTCAGAACTCATCTCAAACCCATTCACAACAGTACCCCCCCCTTGAGGAGGGGTCACCGAACCCTCATTTGAGCAACCAGGTCGGTCAGGATGAGTTCTATGATACGCACGGATAAGTCTCCTAGCATGGATGTCCGAAGCAAACACCCAAGAAATGTCTTCCTGACCATAACCTCTCCATTTAACCAAATACTGGAGTTTCCGTCTAGAAAAACGAGAATCTAATATTTTCTCAACCACATACTCCAGATTGCCCTCAACCAAAACAGGGTCAGGAGGCACAGCAGCAGGAACCACTGGCTCAACAAACCTCTTCAACAAGGACTTGTGGAACACGTTATGGATCTTAAATGTCCCTGGAAGAAGCAAACGAAAAGAAACAGGATTAATAATCTCCATGATCTTATAAGGTCCAATGAACCTAGGCTTAAATTTAGGAGATGCTACTCTCATAGGAATATTCTTTGAGGACAACCAGACCAAGTCCCCCACTTTAAACCGAGGACCATCAGTCCTATGCCGGTTAGCAAACCGCTGGGCCCTCTCCTGAGAGAGGGACAACCTCTCCACTACCTGGTCCCAAATCTGTTGCATACGCTCCACAACAGAGTCAACACCTGGACAGACAGAAGCCTCCGTCTGTCCTGAAGAAAATCGAGGGTGAAACCCAGAATTAAAAAAAAATGGAGACATCAAAGTGGCAGAGCTAGCCCTATTATTAAGAGCAAACTCAGCCAAAGGCAAAAAAGAGACCCAGTCATCCTGATCAGCAGACACAAAGCATCTTAGATAAGTCTCCAATGTCTGGTTTGTTCTCTCAGTTTGACCATTGGTCTGAGGATGAAATGCCGAGGAGAAAGACAATTGAACACCCAGTTTAGAACAAAAAGTCCTCCAAAATCTGGAAACAAACTGGACTCCTCTGTCAGACACAATGTTCTCAGGAATGCCGTGTAAACGAACCACGTGCTGAAGGAACAACGGCACCAGTTCAGAGGAGGAAGGCAACTTAGGTAATGGCACAAGATGTATCATTTTGGAAAACCTATCACAAATTACCCAGATGGTGGTCATTCTCTGAGAAACAGGAAGGTCGGAAATGAAATCCATAGAGATATGGGTCCATGGTCTCTTGGGCACAGGCAATGGCATCAACAAACCACTAGAGCGAGAGCAAGGCTTGGAGCGAGAGCAAGTCCCGCAGGACTGCACAAATTCCCTGACATCACGAGACAAGGTAGGCCACAAAAGGACCGACTAACCAAGTCTCTGGTACCAAAAATTCCGGGATGCCCAGCCAATGCGGAACAATGAATCTCAGACATCACACTCTTTTTCCACTGGTCCGGGACAAACAATTTTCCAACAGGGCAGCGCTCGGGCCTATCCTCCTGACACCCCTCCAGAGCAAGTCTCAAATTGGGCGAGATGGCAGAAAGAACTACACCCTCTTTCAAAATAACAGAAGGATCAGATAACTCTTGAGAGTCCGCAAGGAAACTCCTCGAGAGGGCATCCGCCTTAACATTCTTAGTGCCAGGAAGAAAGGAAACCAAAAAATTAAAACGTGTGAAAAACAAGGCCCACCTGGCCTGTCTAGGATTGAGTCGCTTGGCAGATTCCAGATAGACCAGATTCTTATGGTCCGTAAGGACCACCACCTGATGTTTGGCTCCCTCCAGCCAATGTCTCCACTCTTCAAAAGCCCACTTCATGGCCAATAACTCCCGATTACCCACGTCATAATTACGTTCAGTAGGAGAAAATTTTCGAGAGAAAAAGGCACAAGGGTTACTTTTAGAGGTCTCTGGATCTTTTTGGGACAAAACGGCACCTGCCCCAATTTCAGAGGCATCAACCTCCACCTGAAATGGCAGAGAAACATCAGGCTGCCGTAGAACAGGAGCAGAAGTGAATCTCTGCTTAAGTTCCTGAAATGCAGAGACTGCCTCAGGAGGCCAATTCACCACATCAGAACCCTTTCTGGTCAAATCAGTTAATGGTTTAACAATAACCGAGAAATTACCAATAAATTTACGATAAAAATTGGCAAAACCCAAAAATCTCTGAAGAGCCTTTAATGAAGTAGGTTGGACCCAATCACAGATGGCCTGAACCTTGACCGGGTCCATTTCAATAACAGATGGGGACAAAATGAATCCCAGAAATGAGATCCTCTGTACGCCAAAAAGACACTTTGATCCCTTCACATACAGAGCATTCTCTCTCAAAATCTGGAATACAGTTCGAACATGTTTCACATGAGAGTCCCAGTCATTAGAAAAAATCAAGATATCATCCAAATAAACAATCAGAAATTTGTCCACAAAATCCCTGAAAATGTCATTCATGAAGGACTGGAAGACGGAAGGAGCATTAGTGAGCCCAAAGGGCATCACCAGGTACTCAAAATGCCCTTCAGGGGTATTGAATGCCGTCTTCCATTCATCCCCGTGCTTAATGCGAATAAGGTTATACGCCCCCCTGAGGTCAAGCTTGGTAAACCAAGTAGCGTTTTTCACCCTGGAAAACAGGTCAGAAATCAAGGTTAACGGGTATTGATATTTCACAGTAATATTGTTCAAGAGACGATAATCAATACACGGCCTTAATGAACCATCCTTTTTGGCCACAAAGAAAAAACCGGCACCTAAGGGTGAAGAGGATGGTCTGATATGACCCTTCTCCAATGATTCCTTGATATAAGACCGCATAGCGTCATGTTCAGGTACAGACAAGTTAAAAAGGCGACCTTTAGGGAATTTACTACCCGGCACTAATTCAATAGCGCAGTCATAGCTCCTATGGGGAGGCAAGGATGCAGATTTACTTTCGCTAAACACATCAGAAAAATCAATCAAAAAGTCAGGAACATCCTGAGCCTGGGGGGAGGCAGAAAAAACAAGAGTGTTGGTATTAACACATTGGCAGCCCCAACTGGTTACAGACACAGATTTCCATTCCAAAACAGGATTATGAGACTGTAACCAAGGAAAACCCAGCACGATAATGTCATGCAGATTATACAGAACCAAAAATTTGCAGCACTCCTGGTGATCAGGTTCAACCCTCATTATCACCTGAGTAGAAAACTGGGGTTTATTCTCAGCCAAAGGGGTAGAATCGATCCCCAGTAGGGGAATAGACTTCTGTAGGGGTATCAAGGGAAATCCACAATGTTTAGCAAAATCATAATCCATCAGGTTAATAGCTGCTCCAGAATCAACGAAAGCCTGAGCAGAAAATGAGGACAGAGAGCATATCAGAGTGACAGTTAATAAAAACTTAGTCTGAACACTACCCAAGACAACTGAGCGTGCAAAACGTCTTCCCCGCTTAGGCAGACTGAAATAGCATGAGAGGCATCACCACAGTAGAAACATAACCCATTGCGCTTTCGAAACTCATGACGCTGTGCCCCAGACACCACTCCATCACACTGCATGGGCTCAGAAGCTGGCTCACAAGGCAACACCATTCCACGCATACCTCTCCGCTCACGCAAACGTCTGTCAACTTGAATCGCTAATGACATAGAATCATTGAGACCAGAGGGGACAGGGAATCCCACCATAACATCCTTTACATTATCAGACAGACTCTTCCGGAAAAGGGCTGCCAAAGCGTCGTCATTTCATTTGGTCAGGACTGCCCACCTACGGAATCTCTGACAGTATAACTCAGCGTCATCAAGCCCCTGATTTAATGCCAACAAGGCTTTTTCAGCTTGATCAGTGACATTAGGCTCATCGTACAATAACCCCAAGGCCTGAAAAAACGCATCAACATCACTCAAAACAGGATCCCCAGGTATCAGGGAAAAAGCCCAATCCTGAGGATCGCCGCGCAGGAGAGAGATGATAATTTGAACCTGCTGCGCTGCGTTCCCTGAGGACTTAGGTTTTAAGGCAAAAAACAATTTACAATTATTTTTGAAATTCTGAAACTTAGCTCGATCCGCTAAAAACAAATCTGGCATGGGAATCCTAGGTTCCACAGCAGGCAACCCAGCAAGATAGATAGCAATACTCCGAACCTCAGTGGCAAGCTGATCCACACGGCCAGACAACTGTGCAAACTCCATTGAGAGAAAAGATCCTCCCCAGCACCCAGAGATACAGGGGGGAAAAAAAAAAAAAATGCAACAGACAGAAAAATATCTCTGACAACTCTGACAACCTTTTTTCTTTCAAAATATTTTTTCCCTTCTGTGAGTACCATACAATTTTCAATTTTTAGGCCGGTGATACTGTTATGTTTCGGTAGCTGAGGAGTGCAGGTAAAAAAGGCAATACACCAGAGCAGTTGGAATCTATGAGATTGCAGTACCCTGACTAACCACCACAACTAGAGGCAGCCGTGGAGCGTTCCTACGTTGGTCCTAGACGCCTCGTCACAGCCTGAGAAACTAACTACACCTAAAGATAGAAATAGGAAAGCTATCTGCCCCGGAGCAGAACCCCAAAGATAATAGAAAGCCCCCAAACATGTAATGGCGGTTAGACAAGATGAAATACTGACACAGAAAGAAAATAGTATGAGCAAACGCTGGGGCCCAAACTAACTAAATAGAAAAGGATAGGAAGGGTACTTACTGCAATCCCAGAAAACCCTGAAAGGCACCAACTCTACTAATTTCAAAAACACCTGAGATCACACGACCTCTTCCACCTAAATTAGTTCTCTGGTGTAACAAAATCAAAACAGCAGCCACTGAAAAAACTGGAAAAAGCAAAAGTACAAACATCAGTGGCTGAACAAAACTGAGAGGGCAGAAGCCCCCGGAGGGGACCCTGAAGGCCCCCACAGAAGTGCAGGACAAAATGCAAAAATATAGCACAAACACAAAGAAGAAAATGTCTTATCTTTTAGCAGGAGATGCAGACACGACACAGCAGGCTACAAGGGAAACAGGAATGAAGGATTCAGACCAGAACAATTGATCACCGGCAACCCTGATGGGAAGGTGACTCCCTTATATAAGACCAATCAGTAACACCTGATTCCCAGTCCTCACAATCTTCACTGGACAGACTAGCACCACTTGTAACCACCAGAGGGAGCCTCTGCTCAGAACTCATCTCAAACCCATTCACAACAGAGCGCCGTTTGACTTTTTCAAACTAAAATTGGCTGGAATTGAGATTGGACACAATATCGTGTTTGGAGAGCTCCTGATGTGCTTAACCCCTTAATGTCCACTGACGTGCAGAGTCCGTCATGGCAAGGTGCCAGTTCCGGCACCAGGACGGACTCTGCACGTCATGCCTTTGATCTACCACTGCGTGTAAATACGCAGTGGTAGATCAGTGCTGACAGCTGTCACAGACAGCTGACAGGCACGGCAAGCGGTGCGGGGACCTTTGCCGTCGGTCCCCGCACTCACAGCGCTGTGATTGGTCAGTCAATCTGACTGACCAAACACAGCAGCGATCGCGCAGGAGAAGCTGAAATTTCAGCTTCCCCAGCGCGATCAGTGCAGGAGCCGGCACTGCAGTGGCCAGGCTTCCTGCACTGACAGCCAGGAGTGGAGCCCCCACCGCCCCTGGCTGTTAACCCCCTGACTGCTGCGATCGAGCGCGATCGCAGAGCTCAGGGGGGAGGCAGAGGGTCGGGAGCTCCCTCTGCCTCAGATCGGCACCCTGCACTGTATTTGCAGGGGCCGAAGTCTGCCTTGATGACCCGGGGTTGTCATGACAACCTCCGGGTCATTTAGCTACGGGAAGCTGCTGTGATCATGTCACAGCAGCTTCCACTATAGTTGCAATGCATTGCAATGCCAGAGCATTGCAATGCATTGTAACTGCAATCAAAAGTAAAAAAAGTGAAAGTCCCATAAAGGGACAAGTTGAAAAAAATCATTTTTTAAAAAAAATTGTAAAAAAAATATTAAAAAATAATTTTAAAAAAATCCCCTAAAAATACACATTTTTATGTAATAAAAAAAATAAAAAACAAAAAAAATACACATGTTAGGTATCGCCATGTCCGTAAAAATCCCATCTATAAAAGCATAACCCTAGTTAACCCCTTCAGTGAAAGCCGTAAAAAAAAAACACTGATTCCCAGTCCTCACAATCTTCACTGGACAGACTAGCACCGCTTGTAACCACCAGAGGGAGCCTCTGCTCAGAACTCATCTCAAACCCATTCACAACAGAGCGCCGTTTGACTTTTTCAAACTAAAATTGGCTGGAATTGAGATTGGACGCCATATCGTGTTTGGAGAGCTCCTGATGTGCTTAACCCCTTAATGTCCACTGACGTGCAGAGTCCATCATGGCAAGGTGCCAGTTCCGGCACCAGGACGGACTCTGCACGTCATGCCTTTGATCTACCACTGCGTGTAAACACGCAGTGGTAGATCAGTGCCGACAGCTGTCACAGACAGCTGACAGGCACGGCAAGCGGTGCGGGGACCTTTGCCGTCGGTCCCCGCACTCACAGCGCTGTGATTGGTCAGTCAATCTGACTGACCAAACACAGCAGCGATCGCGCAGGAGAAGCTGAAATTTCAGCTTCCCCAGCGCGATCAGTGCAGGAGCCGGCGCTGCAGTGGCCAGGCTTCCTGCACTGACATCCAGGAGCGGAGCCCCCACCGCCCCTGGCTGTTAACCCCCTGACTGCTGCGATCGAGCGCGATCGCAGAGCTCAGGGGGGGAGGCAGAGGGTCGGGAGCTCCCTCTGCCTCAGATCGGCACCCTGCACTGTATTTGCAGGGACCGAAGTCTGCCTTGATGACCCGGGGGTTGTCATGACAACCTCCGGGTCATTTAGCTACGGGAAGCTGCTGTGATCATGCCAGAGCATTGCAATGCATTGTAACTGCAATCAAAAGTAAAAAAAGTGAAAGTCCCATAAAGGGACAAGTTGAAAAAAATCATTTTTTAAAAAAAATTGTAAAAAAAATATTAAAAAATAATTTAAAAAAAATCCCCTAAAAAATACACATTTTTATGTAATAAAAAAAATAAAAAACAAAAAAAATACACATGTTAGGTATCGCCATGTCCGTAAAAATCCCATCTATAAAAGCATATCCCTAGTTAACCCCTTCAGTGAAAGCCGTAAAAAAAAACCACAAAAAAGTAGTAAATTATACTTTTTCCAAGCGGTATCATTATACCGCTTGGAAAAAGTGCAATAACACGCGATCAAAAAGTCAGATATAAATAATCATGGTACCGCTGAAAACGTCATCTTGTCCCGCAAAAAACAAGCCGCTATATAGCATCATTAGCGAAAAAATAAAAAAGTTATAGCTCGCGGAATAAACTGATGCAAAAATAATTATTTTTTCTATAAAATTCTTTATTGTGTAAAAAACGCCAAAACATAAAAAAAATATATAAATGAGGTATCGCTGTAATCGTAGTGACCCGAAGAATAAAGCTGCTTTATCAATTTTACCACCCGCGGAACGGGGGAAAAAAAATAAAAAAAAACCAATTCCTGAATTGCTGGTTTTTGTTCATTCTGCTTCCACAAAAATCGGAATAGGAAGCGATCAAAAAACGTTATGTGCCCGAATATGGTACCAATAAATACGTCAGCTCGTCCCGCAAAAAATAAGCCCACAGATAACTCTGTCGGCCGAAATATGGAAAAATTATAGCTCTCAAAATACTGCGATGCAAAAAATTCTTACAAAAAATTATTCCAAAAAAAAGCATCTTTTAGTGTGTGACAGAAGCTAAACATGAAAAAAGGGTGTAAATCTGGTATCGCTGTAATCGCACCGATCCGAGGAATAAAGTCGCCTAATCACTAATACCGCACGAGGAACGGCGTAAAAAAGAAAACCAATTCTTCACCTTTGGTAGATTTGTTCATTGTGCCTCCCAAAGATCGCAGTAAGGCGATCACAGTGGTTCCCCCCCGCATATGGGGTATCAGCGTACTCAGGACAAAATGCACAATAGCTTTTGGGGTCCTATTTCTCCTGTTACCCTTATAAAAATAAAAATTTGGGGCAAAAAGGTCATTTTTGTGGAAAAAAATATGATTTTTTTTATTTTCACGGCTCTACGTTATAAACTTCTGTGAAGCCCTTGGGGGTTCAAAGTGCTGACCACACATCTAGATAAGTTTCTTGGGGGGTCTAGTTTGCAAAATGGGGTCATTTGTGGGGGTTTCTACTGTTTAGGCACATCAGGGCTCTCCAAGCGCGACATGACACCCGCAGACCATTCCATCAAAGTCTGCATTTAAAAACGGTGCTCCTTCCCTTCCGATCTCTGCCATGCGTCAAAATAGTGGTTCCCCCCCACATATGGGATATCAGCGTACTCAGGACAAATTGCACAATAGCTTTTGGGGTCCTATTTCTCCTGTTAACATTATAAAAATAAAAATTTGGGGCAAAAAGATTATTTTTGTGGAAAAAAATATGATTTTTTTATTTTCACGGCTCTACGTTATAAACTTCTGTGAAGCACTTGGGGTTCAAAGTGCTCACCACACATCTAGAAAAGTTCCTTGGGGGGTCTAGTTTCCAAAATGGAGTCACTTGTGAGGGGGTTTCTACTGTTTAGGCACATCAGGGGCTATCCAAATGTGACATGACACCCACAGACCATTCCATCAAAGTCTGCATTTGAAAAAGGCGCTACTTCCCTTTCGAGCTCTGCCATGCGTCAAAATAGTGGTTTCCCCCCACATATGGGGTATCAGCGTACTCAGGACAAATTGCACAATAACTTTTGGGGTCCTGTTACCCTTTGGAAAATAACAATTGGGGGTGGAAAGATCATTTTTGTGGAAAAGATATGATTTTTTAATTTTACTGCTCTACGTTATAACCTTCTGTGAAGCCCTTGGGGTTCAAAGCTCTCACCACACATCTAGATAAGTTCCTTGGGGGGTCTAGTTTCCAAAATGGGGTCACTTGTGGGGGGTTTCCACTGTTTAGGCACACAGGGACTCTCCAAATACGACATGGCATCCAATCTCAATTCCAGCCAAAAAAGTCAAATGGCGCTGCTTCCCTTCCGAGCTCTGCCATGCGCCCAAATAGTGGTTTACCCCCACATATGGGGTATCAGCGTACTCAGGACTAATTGCCCAATAACTTTTGGGGTCCTTTTATCCTTTGGAAAATAATAATTGGGATGAAAAGATCATTTTTGTGGAAAAAATATGATTTTTTAATTTTACGGCTCTACGTTATAACCTTCTGTGAAGCCCTTGGGGGTTAAAAGCTCTCACAACACATTTAGATGAGTTCCTTGAGGGTCCAGTTTCCAAAATGGGGTCACTTGTGGGGGGTTTCCACTGTTTAGGCACACAGGGACTCTCCAAATGCGACACGGCGTCCAATCTCAATTCCAGCCAAAAAGTCAAATGGCGCTGCTTCCATTCCGAGCTCTGCCATGCGCCCAAATAGTGGTTTACCCCCACACATGGTATATCGGTGTACTCTGGAGAAATTGTACAACAAATATTGTGGTTCATTTTCTCCTGATACCCTTGACAAAATTTAAAAAAATTGTGTCGAAAGAAAAATTTTGGGAAAAAAAGTTAAATGTTCATTTTTTCCTTCCACATTGCTTCAATTCTTGTGAAGTACCTAAAGGGTTAATAAACTTATTGAATGTGGCTTTGAACACGTTGAGGGGTGCAGTTTTTAGAATGGTGTCACTTTTGGGTATTTTCTGTCATATTGACCCTCAAATTCACTTCAAATGTGAGGTGGTCCCTAAAAAAATGGTTTTGTAAATTTTGTTGGAAAAATGAGAAATTGCTGGTCAACTTTTAACACTTATAACTTCGTAACAAAAAAAAATTTTGGTTCCAAAATTGTGCTGATGTAAAGTAGACATGTGGGAAATGTTATTTATTAACTAATTTTTGTGACATATCTCTCTGATTTAATGGCATAAAAATTAAAAGTTTGAAAATTGCAAAATTTTCAAAATTTTTGCCATATTTCCATTTTTTTCATAAAAAAACGCAAGTTATATTGAAGAAATTTTACCACTATCATGAAGTACAATATGTCACGACAAAACAATCTCAGAATCGCCAAGATCCGTAGAAGCGTTCCAGAGTTATAACCTCATAAAGAGACAGTGGTCAGAATTGTAAAAATTGGCCTGGTCTTTAACCTACAAAATGGCTTGGTCATTAAGGGGTTAAACAGTGGAAATCCCCCACAAGTAACACCATTTTGGAAACTAGACCCACTAAGGAACTTATCTAGATCTGTTGTGAGCAGATTGAACCCCCAAGTGTTTCACAAAAGTTTATAATGCCTGGGTCTGAAAAATAAAAAAAACAATTTTCCACAAAAATGATTTTTTAGTCCCAAATTTTTGATTTTTCCCAAGGAAATTGGACCCCAAAAGTTGTTGTCCAATTTGTCCTGAGTACGCTGATACCCCATATGTGGGGGGGGAAACTGTTTGGGCGCACGACAGGGCTTGGAAAGGAAGTAGTAACGTTTTGGAATGCAGACGTTGATGGGGGTCATGTTCCGTTTGCAGTGCCCCAGATGTGCCTAAACAATGGAAACCCCCCACAAGTGACCCCATTTTGGAAACTAGACCCCCTAAAGAGCTTATCTAGATCTTTGGTGAGCACTTTGAACCCCCAAGTGCTTCACACAAGTTTATAATGCCCGAGCATGAAAATAAAAAATCCTATTTTTTTCCCACAAAAATTATCTTTTAGTCACTAATTTTTTATTTTCCCAAGAGTAACAGGAGAAATTGGACCACAAAAGTTGATGTCCAATTTGTCTTGAGTATGCTGATACCCCATATGTGGGGGGGGGAACCACTGTTTGGGCGCACAGCAGAGCTCGGAATGGAAGGAGCACCATTTGACTTTTTCCAAACAAAATTGGCTGGAATTGAGATTGGACGCCATGTTGAATTTGGAGAGCCCCTGATGTGCCTAAACAGTGGAAACCCCCCACAAGTGACCCCATTTGGGAAACTAGACCCCCTAAGGAACTTATCTAGATCTTTGGTGAGCAATTTGAACCCCAAAGTGCTTCACACAAGTTTATAACGTAGAGCCGTAAAATTAAAAAATCATATTTTTTTCACAAAAATGATCTTTTCACCCCAATTTTTATTTTCCCAAGGATAACAAGACTCCAAAAGTTATTGTGCAATTTGTCCTGAGGACGCTGATACCCCATATGTGGGGGTAAACCACTGTTTAGGTGCATGGCAGAGTTTGGAAGGGAAGGAGCTCCGTTCGACTTTTTCAACACAGAATTGGCTGGATGCCATGTCGTGTTTGGAGAGCTCCTGATCTGCCTAAACAGTGGAAACCCCCAACAAATGACACTATTTTGGAAACTAGACCCCTCAAGGAACTTATCTAGATGTGTGGTGAGCACTTTGAACCCCGAAGTGCTTCACAGAAGTTTATAACGTACAGCTGTAAAATAAAAATCTTTTTTTTTTACAAAAATGATTTTTTCGTCCCCAATATTTTATTTTCACAAGGGTAACAGGAGAAATTCACGTCGGGGATCGGAAGAGAAGTAGTGACGTTTTGGATTGCAGACTTTGATGGAATGGTATGGGGCGTCATGTCGCATTTGGAGAGCCCCTGATGCGCCTAAACAGTGGAAACCCCCACAAGTGACCCCATTTTGGAAAATAGACCCCACAAGGAACTTATCTAGATGTGTGGTGAGCACTTTGAACCCGAAGTGCTTCACAGAAGTTTATAACGTACAGCCGTAAAAATAAAAAATCCTTTTTTTTTTTACAAAAATGATTTTTTCGCCCCCAATATTTTATTTTCACAAGGGTAACAGGAGCAATTGGACCCCAAAAGTTGTTGTCCAATTTGTCCTGAGTACGCTGATACCCAATATGTGGGAGAAAACTACTGTATGGGAACACGTCGGGGCTCGGAAGGGAAGTAGTGACGTTTTGGATTGCAGACTTTGATGGAATGGTCTGGGGGTGTCATGTCGCATTTGGAGAGCTCCTGGTGCACCTAAACAGTGGAAACCCCCCACAAGTGACCCCATTTTGGAAAATAGACCACACATGGAACTTATCTAGATGTGTGGTGAGCACTTTGAACCCCGAAGTGCTTCACAGAAGTTTATAACGTACAGCCGTAAAATAAAAAATCTCTTTTTTTTTTTACAAAAATGATTTTTTCGCCCCCAATATTTTTATTTCACAAGGGTAACAGGAGAAATTGGACCCCAAAAGTTGTTGTCCAATTTGTCATGAGTACGCTGATACCCAATATGTGGGAGAAAACTACTGTATGGGTACACGTTGGGGCTCGGAAGGGAAGTAATGACGTTTTGGATTGCAGACTTTGATGGAATGGTCTGGGGGCGTCATGTCGCATTTGGAGAGCCCCTGATGTGCCTAAACAGTGGAAACCCCCCACAAGTGACCCCATTTTGGAAAATAGACCCCACAAGGAACTTATCTAGATGTGTGGTGAGCGCTATGAAGCCCCAAGTGCTTCACAGAAGTTTTTAACGTACAGTCGTAAAAACAAAAAATAATTTTTTTTTAAAAAAAAATGATATTTTTACCCCCAGTTTTTTATTTTCCCAAGGGTAACAGAAGAAATAGGACAAATTACACAATAACTCTTGGGGTCCAGAGTACACTGATACCCCATATGTGGGGGTAAACTACTCTTTGGGCGCATGGCAGAGCTCAGAAGTGAAGGAGCACCGTTTGACTTTTTCAATGCAGAATTGGCTGGAATTGAGATCAGACGCCATGTCACATTTGGAGAGCCCCTGATGTGCCTAAACAGCGGAAACCCCCCAATTCTAACTCCAACCCTAACCCCAACACACCCCTAACCCTAGTCCCAACCCTAACCACAAACCTAACCCTAACACACCCATAACCCTAATCCCAACCCTAACCCTAATCCTAACTTTAGCGCCAACCCTAACCCTAACTTTAGCCGCAACCCTAACCCTAATGGGAAAATGGAAATAAATACTTTTTTTTAATTTTATTATTTTTCCCTAACTAAGGGGGTGATAAAGGGGGGTTTGATTT
This sequence comes from Oophaga sylvatica, assembly GCA_033576555.1. NCBI lineage: Eukaryota > Metazoa > Chordata > Amphibia > Anura > Dendrobatidae > Oophaga > Oophaga sylvatica. Next base: position 7,386,052 of record JARQOD010000009.1, read on the forward strand.
ACTATTTATAGCGGGTTTTTATGATTGGCAGCTGTCACACTAAAAGACGCTTTTTATTGCAAAAATAGTTTCAGCAGCAGATGAAGGGAGGGAGACACACTAGTCATTACTAGTGGGTAGGCGGAACCCACATAGGATAGAAACACCTCAGATTAAAAAAGTGTTGACCGGCCCCTCCAGCTAGGGCTCCTCCTACTCCAGCTCTCCAGTCTAAAATTTGAGGTCACAGAGGATAGTCGCTGCTGAAGCAGCTCCTCAGAAGATTTTTTATTTTTATCGGACAGAGACTTGGACCCCCGTGGTCTTGAGGTCTCAGGGGTCTCAGCGCTGCTGGACCCCCACCTCTCCCTTGGCAGATCTGTATTAACCTTTAAGGAGGTCCCTGCAGAACCCTGCCGGCCCCGGGGGATGAGGGTTGCTTCCCTGGCGGGGACGCAAACCGCGCTTCTGGGGTCACTGCGTTCCCCGCCCTGGGGGGAAGCTATGGGCACAGCGCCACAAATTCCTGGGGGTCCCTGTGGCGCTCAGCTGGGTGAGTACTCAACATTTTAATGTTTTGAGTGCTTCAGCGACTGCTGCGGCAGTCGCTGTTACATGTGACATGTTGGTGACTAGTGTCTTTTGTCCGCAGGTGGATGCCTGCAGGACATGGAGAGCGGAGGAATCGCGCGCCCTTTTTTTGAATTTTCGCGGCGCTCTGAGCGCGCGCTTTACTACTGTCTTCTTCCGGCTTCTCTCTCAGAAGCTCAGCGCGGCGGCCATTACTGGATCAGGGAGCTGAAGGCTTCCTTCCTCACTCTCCTCCCCTCCCGACAATCGAAGACGCTACACCGCGGCCAGCTGGGTGAGTCGCTTCTGCCTGTCTCACCCCCACAGCGCAGGACACTGAACGCTACCGCTAACGATCATTATAAAGACGCATACTAATGCGATCGTTTTTTGTGATCGTTTTAATGTCGCTAGTAGCTGCCACAGTGGGCGATCTCATTGACGACGCATAAGTGGTTAGCGATCCCGTTAGCGACTTTGGCGGTCATTGCGATGTACAAATCAGCGCAATATTTTAGCGTTCTTGTTTAGTGTACAAAGGCAAAAGAAGCATACCTTTGAGAGCACTGTCTTGCAGCTGTTACCTCATAAGAGGCACCTGGGGCTCGCACACCCTTTTCATTAAACAAGGGTTGTGGGGAGTCTGCAACATTAACCCCTTCTTTGGCGGTTAACCCTTTATTGGGGGACAGCTGGGGTAGCTCTCTCTTTAAGAGCTTTAACCCTTCAGCATTCGTTTCTTCTTTAAGAAACCACACTGTCCTAGTTACTGACAGGTTTAACCTGCCATATACTGTGTGAGGACATGTCAGATCAGGGTCCAGGAGGTGCGGACCATCTCCCAGATCCGCTACAGGATCAGTCTCGCGTATCTGACACGCAGACCTCGACGGCGTCAGGCGCAGCGGTCAGAGGTTTCAGTGATGTCAAAATGGAGGCCCTCACTCGTTTTATTGATGGCCTGTCTGACCTTCTAGGTTATTGGGTGTCAGCTAGATCCTCTCAGAGGAAGCGACACAGGCCGGTGCCTTCATTCCCGCGCAGCGACTCGGAGATCTCGGGCATGGAGGGTTTCCCTTTCAAGCTCAGATGGGGAGGTGTCCGATTCGGATAAGGAGGATCGGCAGGGACTCTCTGCTTCTCTTTTGGGTCGTACAGAGGCTTTTATTGAAAGCCATGAGGGAGGCGTTACAGTTACCGGAGGAGGTAACTAGACGTCCTAGTAAGTCGGCCCGGATGTTTTCAGGAGTCGCATAGGTCGCGATCAGCATTACCACCCTGAACACGCCCGATCTCATCTGATCTCGGAAGCTAAGCAGGGTTGGGCCTGGTTAGTACTTGGATGGGAGACCGCCTGGGAATTCCAGGTGCTGTAGACTTAAAGGAACGCAGTGTGTCCAGATAAGTGTTTTCAGCTGTATCCGTGTACGACGGAATTGATTGATAATTGGATTCCTTCTCCTGAAGTGGATGTCCCTTTATCCCAGCTTAGCAAGTCCTCATTACTTCCTGTTAAAAGGGAAGGCGAGTTTGCAGAATCCGCTGGACAGAAAATCGGAGATGGCGGCGAAATCCATCTACGAGGCCGTGGGTCATGGATTCAGAGCATGTGTGCTTGTAAAGCTTCTCTAAGCTGGTTAGACCATCTACGGACGGCGTGGCAAGATGGACCCCCTCTATCCGAGGTAGATGGGCTTTTTAAGTTGGAGGATGCAGCCCGATATGACAGTGATGCAGGTTTGGATACTGCGTCACTGCTGTCCAGGGCGCAATCCTAGGCAATCACAGTCAGGAGAGCACTGTGGCTTAGACAGTGGACCGGAGACGCGGTTTCCAAGCAAGGTTTGCTATCCTTAGCTTACAAGGGTGGTCAGCTATTTGGATCTGACCTCACGGAGCTGATTGCCAAGGCAAAGGCAAAAGAAACGGCTTTACCACAGCGAAGAGCTGTGACTTCTGCGTTTGGCAGGCATAGTGCCGGTAGTAGTCGGCGGTCCTTTCGGTCCAGGGGACGGTTCGGTCAGCCCTCTTGGGGATCGGGTCGTCCCTCTTTTTTTGGGAAAAAAGAACGCTCAGAAATCCCGCACTCCCTGGAAACAGAGCTTCCGCCAAGACAAGTTGGAAGCTGACAAAAAGCTCGCTAAGGTGGACTGACGCCAGGGTCTCACTCGAGGGCTCTCGAGTGGGAGGTCACCTGCTCCAATTCAAACCGGCTTGGGCTTCCCGCGTGTCGGACGCCTGGGTGACGCGGGTTGTGTCGGCAGGCTACTTCATAGAGTTTCTTTCTCGACTCCCAGACAGTTTTTGCCACTCTCGCATTCCGTCAGAGCCCGAGCTATTTGCCGCTCTACTGCGGGAGGTCGATTCCCTTCTGCAGAAGGGTGTGGTGGTACCGGTTCCGCCGGAGGACCGGGGAAGAGGGTTTTTATTCCAACCTCTTTGTGGTCCCCAAAAAGGAGGACAAATTTCGCCCCATTCTGGATCTCAAAAGATTGAATTGGCATGTCCGTACCCGGAAATTCCGCATGGAGTCACTTTGCTCCGTTGTGGCGGCCCTGTCGCATAACGAATCGACATTCGGGACGCTTTTTTGCATATTCCCGTCGGAAGGGCCCACCAACGCTTCCTTCGTTTTGACATAGGCCAGGACCATTACCAGTTTGTGGCCCTGCCATTCGGGTTCGCCTCAGCACCCAGAGTTTTTACGAAAATTCTGGCACCTCTCATGGCGATTCTGCGAAGACAGGGGGTTACGATTCTTCCCTATCTGGACGACCTTTTGATTGTGGCGTCCTCAAAGGAGGAGGCGGTGACGGCTCGCATTCTATCCCTTCAGCTCCTGGAGGACTTCGGGTGGCTGGTCAATTGGGAGAAGTCGTCTCTGGAACCGTCACAGTCAATCCTGTTTTTGGGAATGCATTCGACACGGTACGAGCAGTGGTGTCTCTGCCTCCAGACAAGCAAGCGAGTCTTCTTTGACATGTAATGAAGTCTTCGACAGCAATGTCCCTTCGAAGGTGTATGCGCCTTCTGGGATTGATGGTGGCGTCGATGGAGGCAATTCCGTTTGCCCAATTTCATTCCAGGGCTCTTCAAATGCTCATTTTGAACCGTTGGGATCGATCGCAGTTTTCACTGGATTGCAGTGTCATCATCTCCCACAGGGTGCGAGAGTCTCTAGGATGGTGGTTACGTCCGGAAGTGTTATCCCTGGGGAAGTCCTTCCTCCTCCGAGGTGGTCGATCATAACCACCGATGCCAGCCTGACGGGCTGGGGGGGTGTCTGGAACGATCCCTGGATTCAGGGAGTATGGTCGTCGGAAGAGTCTGTCCTGCCGATCAACATCCTGGAATTGAGGGCAATTTTCCTTTGCCTCCAACACTGGACGGTCCTTTTAAGCGGTCTACCAGTCCGAGTGCAGACAGACAACGCGACGGCGGTCGCGTATATCAACCATCAAGGTGGGACGAGGAGCTTCAGGCTCATGATGGTGGTGTCTCGGATCCTGGTATGGGCCGAGGCCAGGGTGCCAGCCATCTCTGCGATTCACATTCCAGGAGTTCAGAATATCACAGTGGACTCCCTCAGTCGCGAAAAGATGGATCCCGGAGAATGGAGTCTTCATCCGGAGATTTTTGCACTGCTGTGCTCCCGTTGGGGGACTCCTCAAGTGGATTTGATGGCATCCAGGTTCAATGCCAAGTTACCGACGTTCATGTCCAGGTACAAGGACCCGAAGGCTGTGGCTGTGGATGCTCTGGTGGCTCCTTGGGTCCAATTCGAGCTAATCTATGTGTTCCCGCCGATATCCTTACTTCCTCTGGTGTTGCGTCGGATCAGACTGGAGAGAGTACCGGCTATGTTGATAGCCCCAGATTGGCCAAGGAGGACGTGGTTCTCAACGCTGGTGTCGCTCCTGGCAGCGCCTCCACTTCCACTCCCTCTTACCCAAGGGCCCGTTCGTCACCCGGACCTGAAGTCTCTGCGTTTGACGGCGTGGTTCTTGAGACCGAAATATTGACCCGTCAAGGCTTTTCAGCTGAGGTCATTACCACTCTGCGAGCTGCCAGAGGTACGGCTACTACTAGGATTTATCACAAGACTTGGGAAGTCTTCTTTTCGTGGTGTTCGGGTTCTTCAAGGAACCCGAGGATTTTTTTCCATTCCCAATTTGTTGGCCTTTCTGCAGTACGGGCTGGACAAGGGTTTGGCAGTTAGCACTCTGAAGGGTCAGATTTCTGCTCTGTCCTTGCTGTTTCGGAAGGCGATCGCCTCGCGTAGGGACGTACGTTCTTTTTCGTGGGGTAATCCGTCAGTTTCCGCCGCGGAAGGCGCCTGTGTCTCCTTGGCGGCTCAATCTTGTTTTGGAGGCTCTTCAACATAGGCCTTTTGAGCCTATGGACTCTGTTAACCTTTCTTTGCTTTCTTGGAAGGTTGCCTTCCTAGTGGCGGTCACCTCTTTGAGAAGGGTTTCTGAGTTGGCGGCTTTTTCTTGCTCGCCTCTTTTCCTGGAGTTTCACCCGGATCGCGTAGTGCTTCGCACACGGGGCGACCTTCTACCTAAGGTGGTGTCACAATTTCATGTTAACCAGGATATTGTGTTGCCCTCGCTCTGCCCGGAGCCGAGGAATGTGAAGGAACGGGCCTTGCACACATTGGATTTGGTGCGGGCTTTGAAGTTCTATTTGTCTATTACTCAATATTTTCGGAAGTCGGACTCTCTGTTTGTGATTCCAGCAGGTCGTCGGCGTGGTCAACGAGCTTCCAAGGACTCTATAGCTCGTTGGATTCGGTCGGCCATTTTAGAGGCTTACCGACTTAAGGGCGAACCTTGCCCGGTTAAGATTCGAGCTCACTCCACGAGGGCTGTGGGTTCATCGTGGGCCTTTCATCAAGGGGCCTCGGCAGCTCAGCTCTGCCGGGCGGCGACCTGGCGCTCCGTCCACACGTTTACAAAATTTTATAAGGTGGACGTTAGTGCTTCCGCTGATGCGGCCTTAGGACGAAGGGTCCTGCAGGCGACTGTAGTTTAAAGTTCTCGTTAACTTGTGTTTAGCGCTAGTCGCGCATTTACCTAGGTTGTTGGGATCTGCCTTTTTTGTTTTTTTTTCCCACCCTTATTTTTGGACTGCTTTGGGACGTCCCACTAGTAATGACTAGTGTGTCTCCTTTCCTTCATCTGCTGCTGAAAGACGAATTTTGGTAAGAATTTACCTGTAAAATCCTTTTCAGCGAAGAAGGAAGGGAGACACACATCCCTCCATGGCAGAAGTGTGTTGTTGTGTTTTCAGATGCGGCGTGACCCTTCTCTGATAGCGATTATCTGGGCTGAGGTCGGCGCGCTAAGGCTCTGTTCCAGCATTGCCAGCTCATCGCAGTGGTCAGGTTCAGTGAGTAGTACCTGGGACTGTGTGGTTTTTTCTGTTATATGCATAACCTGTCTCCTTGTTTTTTCTCTGAAGTCCTTCAGAAGGGGTTATGTTGCTCCGCTGGTGATATTTGCTCTTCCTTAGCTTGTGTACGACTGGAGAGCTGGAGTAGGAGGAGCCCTAGCTGGAGGGGCCGGTCAACACTTTTTTAATCTGAGGTGTTTCTATCCTATGTGGGCTCCGCCTACCCACTAGTAATGACTAGTGTGTCTCCCTTCCTTCTTCGCTGAAAAGGATCTTACAGGTAAGTTCTTACCAAAATCCGTCTTTTTGCATCATCACATTTTGAGAGCTATAATTTTTGCATATTTTGGCCCACAGAGTCATGTGAGGTCTTATTTTTTGCGGGACGAGGTGTCGTTTTTATTGGTACCATTTTTGAGCATGTGACGTTTTTTGATCGCTTTTTATTTCGATTTTTGGGAGGTTAGAATGAACAAAAATCAGCAATTCATGAATTTCTTTTGGGGGAGAAGTTTATACCGTTCCGCATGTGGTAAAATTGATAAAGCAGTTTTATTCCTCGGGTCAGTACGATTATGGCGATACCTCATTTATATCATTTTTTTATGTTTTGGCGCTTTTATAGAATAAAACCAATTTTATATAAAAAATTATTATTTTTGCATCGCTTTATTCTGCGAGCTATAACTTTTTTATTTTTTTGTTGATGATGATGTATGGTGGCTCGTTTTTTGCGGGACAAGATGACGTTTTCAGCGGTACTATGTTTATTTATATCGGTCTTTTTGATCGCGTGTTATTCCACTTTTTGTTCGGCGGTATGATGATAAAGCATTGATTTTTTGCTTTGTTTTTTTTTTATTTTTTTTAAGAGGTTCACTAAAGGGGTTAACTAGTGGAACAGTTTTATACGGGGGGTCGTTACGGACGCGGCGATACCAAATATGTGTTCTTTTATTGTTTTTGTTTTTTTATTTACAGGAAAAAATTAATTTATTGGGGAATATTTTTTTTTTTTTATGATTTTTTTAAACAATTTTTATTTTTATTTTTTTTAACTTTTTTACTTTGTCCCAGGGTGGGACATCACTGTATTTTAGCAGATCGCTGGTGTGACAGTGTGCACAGCACTCTGTCACACCAGCGATCGCTCTGGCATCGCTGCAGGCTTCTCAGTGCCTGCTATAAGCAGGCACTGAGGAAGCCGCCTCCCTGCAGGACCCCGGCGCCATCTTGGATCTGGGGACCTGGAGGCAGGACGGACCCTCGGAACAGCGCGACATATCGCGCTGCTCTGAGGGTCTCAGGGGAGCGCGCAGGGAGCCCCCACCCTGCGCGATCCTCCCCTGTGCCCCCAGTACACCGCAATCATGTTTGATCGCGGAGTGCCAGGGGTTAATGTGCCGGAAGCGGTCCGTGACCGCTCCTGACACATAGTGCCGGGTGTCAGCTGTGATAATCAGCTGACACCAGGCCGCGATCGGCTGCGCTCCCCCCGATCGCTGGGACGTGCTATCCCGTCCATGGTCATACGAGCCCAGGTACCATGGACGGGATAGTACGTCTGATGGCAGTAAGGGGTTAAAGGGGTCTGAATACTTTCCGTACCCACTGTACCATCAGAATACCCTGCAGCTCATTAAATATGTATTTATTTGCATACATGTTTTCTCTTGCAGAGTTTTTATTTGAAAATTTAATGTGTACAAGTGAAGTTCTCATCTGGTCAATTTACTGCTGTCTTATACTAATGACTGAAGAGAGGATTTTTTTCACCAAATGTCACACAGTGTATGGTATGATAAAATAATTTTAATATATAATAAAAAAATTTGCATTTAAAGAAATGGTTGAATCAACAAGCACAACTTCTTAAAGAAGACATTTCCATAAACAGTGTTGTTGAGTTGATCCAGAGATGTTATTGTTTATTCAAGTTGTTTTGCTATAACCTGTTGTTTCTCTGGCCCTTTAATTAGAACACCGTGGGCTCTAGCTTTTTACGTCTCTAGGATCTTGCATAATCTCTGGCTGTATTAGCATGATATTCAGACTGTTTATTTTGCCAAAAAGTATTGTAAATACGTACTACTATCTATAGTAGCAAAGCACTGCATGAAAATGTTAAAAATCATATATTTTTTAAAATTAAATATGATTATTATACGAAATAATTACAGTTCTTTCCAAACGTTAAGTACCAGCCGGACGTAGGAGCGCAGGGTAACGGGAGGCTGACATGACGCTGGGAGGCAGTGACGACAGGGACATGTAAGGGGGGGTGGTGTAAGGTGAGCCAGGAGGGGACCGGACGATTGGACGGGGGGAAAAGAGGACATGACATAGGTAGAGGTGGGGTCAAAGGGGACAAAAGGTACTGATCAAGGGAGAAAAACCTCTATTTTCGGGACCACCAGGACGGACAGCAAGACCCACCCACTCGGGAGAAGGAGAGAACTTCGGGTCACAGCGGCCATTACCGAGACACTGTCATGTTGAAATGTTGTCAATTATGTTTGCTTTTTATTATATATATATATATATAAAAAAATACACATACAGTTCAGACCAAAAGTTTGGACACACCTTCTCATTCAAAGATTCTTCTGTATTTTCATGACTATGAAAATTGTAGACTCAAACTGAAGGCATCAAAACTATGAATTAACACATGTGGAATCATACATTACACTTTACAAAAAAGTGTGAAACAACTGAAAATATGTCTTATATTCTAGGTTCTTAAAAGTAGCCACCCTTTGCTTTGATGACTGCTTTGCACGCAGAAAAGGTGAACGGATGGACTCTACATGCCTAGTTCCCACCGTGAAGCATGGAGGAGGTGGTGTGATGGTGTGGGGGTGCTTTGCTGGTGACACTGTTGGGGATTATTCAAAATTGAAGCGGTGAGCGGTCCAGCTCACCCCAAACCATCTCGATTGGGTTCAGGTCTGGTGACTGTGGAGGCCAGTTCATCTGGCATAGCACCCCAACATCTCTCCTTCTTGATCAAATAGCCCTTACACAGCATGGAGGTGTGTTTTGGGTCATTGCCCTGTTGAAAAATAAGTGATGGTCCAACTAAACGCAAACCGGATGGAATAGCATGCTGCTGCAAAATGCTGTGGTAGCCATGCTGGTTCAGTATGCCTTCAATTTTGAATAAATCCCCAACAGTGTCACCAGCAAAGCACCCCCACATCATCACACCACCTGTTATGTTTCGGTAGCTGAGGAGTGCAGGTAAAAAAGGCAATACACCAGAGCAGTTGGAATCTATGAGATTGCAGTACCCTGACTAACCACCACAACTAGAGGCAGCCGTGGAGCGTTCCTACGTTGGTCCTAGACGCCTCGTCACAGCCTGAGAAACTAACTACACCTAAAGATAGAAAGAGGAAAGCTATCTGCCCCGGAGCAGATCCCCAAAGAACATAGAAAGCCCCCAAACATGTAATGGCGGTTAGACAAGAAGAAATACTGACACAGACAGAAAATAGTATGAGCAAACGTTGGGGCCCAAACTATCTAAATAGAAAAGGATAGGAAGGGCACTTACTGCAATCCCAAAAAACCCTGAAAAGCACCAACTCTACTAATTTCAAAAACACCTGAGATCACACGACCTCTACCACCTAATTTAGTTCTCTGGTGTAACAAAATCAAAACAGCAGCCACTGAAAAAACTGGAAAAAGCAAATGTACAAACATCAGTGGCTGAACTAAACTGAGAGGGCAAAAGCCCCCGGAGGGGACCCTGAAGGCCCCCACAGAAGTGCAGTCCAAAATGCAAAAATCAAGCACAAAAACAAAAAGAAGAAAATGACTTATCTGTTAGCAGGAGATGCAGACACGACACAGCAGGCTACAAAGGAAACAGGAATCAAGGATTGAGACCAGAACAATTGATCACCGGCAACCCTGATGGGAAGGCGACTCCCTTATATAAGACCAGTCAGTAACACCTGATTCCCAATCCTCACAATCTTCACTGGACAGTCCAGTACCGCTTGTAACCACCAGAGGGAGCCTCTGCTCAGAACTCATTTCAAGTCCATTCACAACAGTACCCCCCCCTTGAGGAGGGGTCACCGAACCCTCACTTGAGCAACCAGGTCGGTCAGGATGAGTTCTATGATACGCACGGATGAGTCTCCTAGCATGGATGTCCGAACCAAACACCCAAGAATTGTCTTCCTGACCATAACCTCTCCACTTAACCAAATACTGGAGTTTCCGTCTAGAAAAACGAGAATTCAATATTTTCTCAACCACAAACTCCATATTGCCCTCAACCAGAACAGGGTCAGGAGGCAAAGCAGTAGGAACCACTGGCTCAACAAACCTCTTCAACAAGGACTTGTGGAACACGTTATGGATCTTAAATGTCCCTGGAAGAAGCAAACGAAAAGAAACAGGATTAAGAATCTCCATGATCTTATAAGGTCCAATGAACCTAGGCTTAAATTTAGGAGATGCCACTCTCATAGGAATATTTTTTGAGGACAACCAGACCAAGTCCCCCACTTTAAACCGAGGACCATCAGTCCTATGCCGGTTAGCAAACCGCTGGGCCCTCTCCAGAGAGAGAGACAACCTCTCCACTACCTGGTCCCAAATCTGTTGCATACGCTCCACAACAGAGTCAACACCTGGTGTAGGTTCTTTGTCTCTGTTGACATGTTCCTTGAAACTCAGTTTTCCGTCGGCCATTTTGCTTTCTGTCTTTCTGCAGCTCTTGCCCTCAGTTAATATGGAGTTTCCAGTTTTCATGTTCCCGCCCTGATTCTTCCCTCTTGCTTCTTAAGCAGCCTCAGCTAAACAATCAGTGCTCCTGAATCAAGCCTCAGTCAGTCTGTGACCTGACTCCTGGAAGCTTTGGACTTGTACTCCAGCTATTCCCTACTGAGGAACCTTGGAACACTTTTGGACTCTGGAAACCTGCTGTTTGGTGAATCCATGTTTGCAGAGGAATTACGGTACAGAGAAGAGATCCTGAACCTGCTTTGGAGAGTTATTGTAGAGCTTGAAGTTACTCTGGCCTGCTGTGTCTCCTGTCACTGTTCCTGCAAACTGTGTGAACTTTTCAGCATGCTTGTATGAAGTAATACAAGTCATTTCATTTCAACCTATGTCTCCTGTGTTTTCCTCGCACCCAAGCACAAGACGCTATAGGAACTGTACACTATACATGACAAGATTCAGGAGCCAATGTTTAGTGTCTGCTGGGTCTGGGAAAGCCGTGTCTGCTGTGACTGTGGATATCAGATGTCCGTTTAATACCTTATGTGATGACAGTGGTTGTGACTTCTCACAACCATTCCAGGTGAGAGCATTCCCTTAAAATTTTACTCTGGAGTGTTACCACAGGTAAACACTATTGTTTTTTTTTTTTTCCTTTCCGCTTCTCCTTCCAGCACCTCTGCCTTAAAAGATCTGGAAGATGGAGGCCCGCATAAAGGAACTTTGCGGAGTGACTGATACAATCCTTTCAGATGTACAGACTTTAAAAACCCGTTTTGCAAGCCTACAGGACCTCACTAATCATAATTTGCAAGTGTTTGGACAGACTACCCAGGAATTGCGAGCCAGGATTGAGGCTCTAGAGGAACGAGCCCAGGCTCCTGCCATAACCCCAAGTTCTGGGATCCCCAAATTACCTCCTTTTCGTTTTGGCGGTGAACGTGAGAAATTCAGGGGATTTATTAATCAATGCAATTTATTTTTCTCTGCACATGCTTCACAATTTCCCACTGAACGATCCAAAGTGCTTACTATAATCATGTTGCTTACCAATAAGGCTTTGATGTGGGCAAACCCTCTGATTGAGACTGAGGATGATTGTTTGAATCACCTTGATGCTTTTATTTCAGCCATGGGGCAGGTGTTTGATGACCCCAATCGAGGTGCAACAGCTGAAGCAGCCATGTTAACTTTGCGCCAAGGTAAGCGTTCAGTAGCCGAATATGCCCTGGATTTCAGGAGATGGGCTCTTGATACCACTTGGGACACTTCCGCTAAAAAATCTATTTTTCGGAAAGGGTTGTCTCCACTGATTAAGGATGAACTTGCTCATGCCGATCCTCCCACTGCGTTAGGTGACTTTATTAACTATTGTATCCGTATTGATGCTCGTCTGACTGAACGCAGACAAGAGAGATGGTTCGAAAATAATCGCACTAACCTTTTACTACCTTCCTCCTCAGCTAAGGAACCTTTGAGTAGGATCACAAGGGAACCAGAACCTGAACCCATGCAGGTGGACTCTTTACAAAGACGGGTTAGTGATGCACGCAAAGAACATCGTATAAAGGAAAATCTATGTTTCTACTGTGGTAAGTCAGGGCACTTCATTATAAACTTCCCCAGCCGTTCTCGTAAGACTACTGCAGCAGTCATTCACTGTGAGTGTTGCGAGAGGAGCTCTGTCATGTCCGAGCCTCAGGCTCCAGAGAGATCTGCTGCAAGAGATCTTGATTTCTCGGACTTAAACTCTGTTAGTTCTGGGGACGATGACGGTATAAACGCTGCAATTTTTCAAGTTTCCTCAGCGGTGTCCCAGCTGAGTTGTAAAAGAAACAATTCTCATTGCTTCCTTTCCATCAAACTCTGGGTTGACTCAGTCTGGGTGCCTAGCTCTGCTATGATCGACTCAGGAGCAAGTGGAAATTTTATGGATATCTCCTTTGCTCTGAAACAGGGGATACGTTCAGTGAAGAAGGCTACTCCAGCACAGATGGAGACTGTGGATGGCTCTCTACTGACTTCTGGACCAGTGGATCAAGAACAGAGCCTTTGAGGGTCCTTATGGGTAAAGATCATCAGGAGAAAATGTCTTTTATGCTTATCTCTTCTCCCCACTTTCCCATTATTCTAGGGCTACCATGGCTGCAGGCGCAGAATCCTACGATTAACTGGGAGACCAAGGAATTACACTTTCCGGAGAAACAGATGAGTCAAGGAGTTTCAGCTTGCTCTGTTCCTAAAGGAACCATGTCAGTCCCTGAACTACCAGCTGTATACCAGGACTATGTGGATTTATGTGACAAGAAGAACGCTGATCAGCTTCCTCCTCACCGTCCATATGATTGTCCAATTGAATTATTACCCGGAGCCAAGATACCTTTTGGTAAGATCTACCCCCTAGCGGGGCCCGAGCTAAAAGCTTTGAAGGATTATATAGACAAAAATTTAGCCAAGGGCTTCATACGCCTCTCTTCATCTCCCGCAGGTGCACCCATCTTCTTTGTGAAGAAGAAAGATGGATCTCTGAGACCCTGCATGGACTATAGGGAACTCAATAAGGTTACTATTAGAAACCGTTATCCATTGCCTTTAATCCCTGAGTTGTTGGAGAGAGTGCGGCATGCCAAAATTTTCTCTAAACTGGATCTCCGTGGGGCCTATAACTTGGTCCGTATCAGACCTGTGGATGAATGGAAGACTGCTTTCAGGTCACGCTATGGACACTTTGAATATCTAGTTATGCCTTTTGGTCTGAGTACCGCCCCAGCCACTTTCCAACACTTCGTGAATGATATCTTCAGGGATCTCCTAGATACATTTGTGGTGATTTATCTGGATGATATTCTAATTTTTTCTAACTCCACAGAGGAACATCATGGACATGTGAGAATGGTCTTAGAACGCCTAAGACAAAACCATCTCTACATCAAACTTGAAAAATGTGAATTCCATAGGACCGAAATTCAATTTCTGGGGTATGTACTATCTACGCAAGGGATTAGTATGGATGGAAGCAAGACCCAAGCCATCAAGGATTGGCCAATTCCTAGAAATGTGAAGGAGGTGCAGCGTTTCATCGGGTTTGCCAACTTCTATAGACGTTTCATTAAGAATTTTTCTGAGGTAGTGTCACCTATCACCCAACTTAACCGGAAACAGTCTAGGTTCTCCTGGACCCCGCAAGCTCAGGAAGCATTTTCCTGTTTAAAGGATAAATTTACCACCGCACCTATCTTAGTACATCCCAACCCCGAGCTTGCCTTCATAATAGAGGTGGATGCTTCAGACTGTGCCGTTGGAGCTATACTCTCTCAGAGAACAGGTGAGAAGAATGTCTTGCATCCCTGTGCCTTCTTTTCCCATCAGTTGTCTTCGGCTGAGAGGAACTACGATGTGGGCAATAGAGAATTGTTGGCCATTATTGCCGCCTTCAAGGAATGGAGACACCTTCTTCAGGGAGCTGCACAGCAAATAGTCGTCCTGACAGACCATCGTAACCTTGAATTTATCAGGTCGGCTAAGTGCCTGACTCCTCGCCAGGCTCGCTGGAATGTTTTCCTAAACCAATTTAATTTTGTCATTTCTTATAGACCAGGATCGCGCAATGGAAAGGCTGATGCACTCTCTAGGATTCATTCAGCAGAGACACGTCCACTTACTCCTCCTAAGACTATTCTTCCTGACTCTAGATTCCTGGGAGTGATTCATAATCAAGACCTACTTAAGGACATCAAGGAAGCATACCATGCGGATTCCTTGTTGGCTCAACCCCCAAGGGACGTAAGTCTTGTCTTTAAGAATGGTGTGTGGATTCAGGGACAACGTCTGTATATACCTGAAACAGTCAGATTGAGAGTATTGCAACTCATCCACGATTCCAAGATAGCCGGGCATAGGGGAATTCTAAAGACACAAGAATTTCTTTCTCGTTTCTTTTGGTGGCCCACTTACAGGAAAGATGTCTTAAACTATGTCACTTCATGTGAAGTCTGTGCAAGATGCAAAACACCTCGCTCCTCACCAACTGGTCTGTTGCAACCTCTTCCCACCCCGTCCCACCCGTGGGGATCCATTTCTATGGACTTCATTGTGGAGTTACCAACCTCTCAAGGGAAGAACACCATTCTAGTGGTGGTTGACCGTCTAACAAAGGCAGCTCATTTTATCCCTTGTGTCGGCTTACCCACTGCAAAACAGACATCAGACTTGATGATTAAGAATGTGTTTCGCTTACATGGAGTACCGGATGAGGTCATTTCGGATCGAGGGGTGCAATTCACTTCAAGGTTTTGGCAAAATTTCTGTGCAGCACTGGACATTAAAGTAAACCTTTCTTCTGCTTTTCATCCCCAGACTAATGGACAGACAGAACGAACCAATCAGACCCTGGAGCAGTATCTCCGCTGTTTTATCTGCCACCTACAGGATGATTGGGTTGATCTACTTCCACTGGCTGAGTTCTCTTATAACAACTCTCAGAGCGCCTCCACTAAGCAGTCTCCTTTTTACTCCAATCTAGGTTATCATCCTAACATTCTTCCTCGATTTCCCATAGATACGCCCTTGCCGGCAGTGGCTGAAAGAATCACTTCTTTACAAAAGAATATGGATCTTCTAAAGGAAAATCTAGAATTGGCTCAGGAAAGGTACAAGAAAGCAGCAGATAAATTTCGTAAACCTGCACCAGCTTTCAAGGTAGGAGATTTGGTCTGGCTGTCAACCAGAAATCTTAAATTAAAGATTCCATCGTCTAAATTGGGACATAAGTACATTGGACCTTATAAGATCAATAAGATTATAAGTGCTGTTGCTTGTCGTCTTCAACTGCCCAGAACTATGAGAATCCACCCTGTCTTTCATGTATCCCTACTAAAGGCTGCAACACCCAATACGTTTCCTGGACGTTCTTCTCCTTGCCCTGACCCAGTGCTGGTCGATGGTCAGGAAGAATTTATGGTGGAAAGGATTCTAGATTCCAGGTTGTACAGAAATCAGTTGCAATATTTGATTAAATGGCAGGGCTACCCAGTGGAGGACAACTCATGGGAACCAGTCAATAATGTAAATGCTCCTCGCCTGCTCCGCCAGTTTCATCAGAGGTACCCTGACAAGCCTGGTCTGAGGTCATCCGGAGGTTGTCCTAAGGGGGGAGTAATGTAAGGTTCTTTGTCTCTGTTGACATGTTCCTTGAAACTCAGTTTTCCGTCGGCCATTTTGCTTTCTGTCTTTCTGCAGCTCTTGCCCTCAGTTAATATGGAGTTTCCAGTTTTCATGTTCCCGCCCTGATTCTTCCCTCTTGCTTCTTAAGCAGCCTCAGCTGAACAATCAGTGCTCCTGAATCAAGCCTCAGTCAGTCTGTGACCTGACTCCTGGAAGCCTTGGACTTGTACTCCAGCTATTCCCTACTGAGGAACCTTGGAACACTTTTGGACTCTGGAAACCTGCTGTTTGGTGAATCCATGTTTGCAGAGGAATTACGGTACAGAGAAGAGATCCTGAACCTGCTTTGGAGAGTTATTGTAGAGCTTGAAGTTACTCTGGCCTGCTGTGTCTCCTGTCGCTGTTCCTGCAAACTGTGTGAACTTTTCAGCATGCTTGTATGAATTAATACAGGTCATTTCATTTCATCCTATGTCTCCTGTGTTTTCCTCGCACCCAAGCACAAGACGCTATAGGAACTGTACACTATACATGACACCTGGACAGACAGAAGCCTCCGTCTGTCCTGAAGAAAATCGAGGGTGAAACCCAGAATTACAGAAAAATGGAGACATCAAAGTGGCAGAGCTAGCCCTATTATTAAGAGCAAACTCAGCCAAAGGCAAAAAAGAGACCCAGTCATCCTGATCAGCAGACACAAAGCATCTTAGATAAGTCTCCAATGTCTGGTTTGTTCTCTCAGTTTGACCATTGGTCTGAGGATGAAACGCCGAGGAGAAAGACAATTGAACACCAAGTTTAGAACAAAAGGTCCTCCAAAATCTGGAAACAAACTGGACTCCTCTGTCAGACACAATGTTCTCAGGAATGCTGTGTAAATGAACCACGTGCTGAAGGAACAAAGGCACCAATTCAGAGGAGGAAGGCAACTTAGGTAATGGCACAAGATGTATCAACTTGGAAAACCTATCACAAATCACCCAGATGACGGTCATTCTCTGAGAAACAGGGAGGTCGGAAATGAAATCCATAGAGATATGGGTCCATGGTCTCTTGGGCACAGGCAATGGCATCAACAAACCACTAGAGCGAGAGCAAGGCTTGGAGCGAGAGCAAGTCCCGCAGGACTGCACAAATTCCCTGACATCACGAGACAAGGTAGGCCACCAAAAGGACCGACTAACCAAGTCTCTGGTACCAAAAATTCCGGGATGACCGGCCAACGCGGAACAATGAATCTCAGACATCACACTCTTTTTCCACTGGTCCGGGACAAACAATTTCCCAACAGGGCAGCGCTCGGGTCTATCCTCCTGACACCCCTCCAGAGCCAGTCTCAAATTGGGCGAGATGGCGGAAAGAACTACACCTTCTTTCAAAATAACAGAAGGATCAGATACCTCAGGAGAGTCCGCAAGGAAACTCCTCGAGAGGTTATCCGCCTTAACATTCTTAGTGCCAGGAAGAAAGGAAACCACAAAATTAAAACGTGTGAAAAACAAGGCCCACCTGGCCTGTCTAGGATTAAGTCGCTTGGCAGATTCCAGATAAACCAGATTCTTATGGTCCGTAAGGACCACCACCTGATGTTTGGCTCCCTCCAGCCAATGTCTCCACTCTTCAAAATCCCACTTCATGGCCAATAACTCCCGATTACCCACGTCATAATTACGTTCAGTAGGAGAAAATTTTCGAGAGAAAAAGGCACAAGGCTTACTTTTAGAGGTCTCTGGATCTCTTTGGGACAAAACGGCACCTGCCCCAATTTCAGAGGCATCAACCTCCACCTGAAATGGCAGAGAAACATCAGGCTGCCGTAGAACAGGAGCAGAAGTGAATCTCTGCTTAAGTTCCTGAAATGCAGAGACTGCCTCAGGAGGCCAATTCACCACATCAGAACCCTTTTTGGTCAAATCAGTTAATGGTTTAACAATAACCGAGAAATTACCAATAAATTTACGATAAAAATTGGCAAAACCCAAAAATATCTGAAGAGCCTTTAATGAAGTAGGTTGGACCCAATCACAGATGGCCTGAACCTTGACCGGGTCCATTTCAATAACAGATGGGGACAAAATGAATCCCAAAAATGAGATCCTCTGTACGCCAAAAAGACACTTTGATCCCTTCACATACAGAGCATTCTCTCTCAAAATCTGGAATACAGTTCGAACATGTTTCACATGAGAGTCCCAGTCATTGGAAAAAATCAAGATATCATCCAAATAAACAATCAGAAATTTATCCACAAAATCCCTGAAAATGTCATTCATGAAGGACTGGAAGACAGAAGGAGCATTAGTGAGCCCAAAGGGCATCACAAGGTACTCAAAATGCCCCTCAGGGGTATTAAATGCCGTCTTCCATTCATCCCCGTGCTTAATGCGAATAAGGTTATATGCCCCCTGAGGTCAAGCTTGGTAAACCAAGTAGCGTTTTTCACCCTGGAAAACAGGTCAGAAATCAAGGGTAACGGATATTGATATTTCACAGTAATATTGTTCAAAAGACGATAATCAATACACGGCCTTAATGAACCATCCTTTTTGGCCACAAAGAAAAAACCGGCACCTAAGGGTGAAGAGGATGGTCTGATATGACCCTTCTCCAATGACTCCTTGATATAAGACCGCATAGCGTCATGTTCAGGTACAGACAAGTTAAAAAGGCGACCTTTAGGGAATTTACTACCAGGCACTAATTCAATAGCGCAGTCATAGCTCCTATGGGGAGGCAAGGATGCAGATTTACTTTCGCTAAACACATCAGAAAAATCAATCAAAAAGTCAGGAACATCCTGAGCCTGGGGGGAGGCAGAAAAAACAGGAGTGTTGGTATTAACACATTGGCAGCCCCAACTGGTTACAGACACAGATTTCCAATCCAAAACAGGATTATGAGACTGTAACCAAGGGAAACCCAGTACGATAATGTCATGCAGATTATACAGAACCAAAAATTTGCAGCTCTCCTGATGATCAGGTTCAACCCTCATTATCACCTGAGTAGAGAACTGAGGTTTATTCTCAGCTAAAGGGGTAGAATCGATCCCCAGTAGGGGTATAGACTTCCGTAGGGGTATCAAGGGAAACCCACAACGTTTAGCAAAATCAAAATCCATCAGGTTAATAGCTGCTCCCGAATCAACGAAAGCCTGAGCAGAAAATGAGGACAGAGAGCATATCAGAGTAACAGTTAATAAAAACTTAGTCTGAACACTACCCAAGACAACTGAGCGTGCAAAACGTCTTCCCCGCTTAGGGCAGACTGAAATAGCATGAGAGGCATCACCACAGTAGAAACATAACCCATTGCGCTTTCGAAACTCATGACGCTGTGCCCGAGAAACCACTCTATCACACTGCATGGATTCAGAAGCAGGTTCACAAGGCAACACAATTCCACGCATACTTCTCCGCTCACGCAAACGTCTGTCAATTTGAATCGCTAATGACATAGAATCATTGAGACCAGAGGGGACAGGGAATCCCACCATAACATCCTTTACATTATCTGACAGACCCTTCCGAAAAAGGGCTGCCAAAGCGTCGTCATTCCATTTGGTCAGGACTGCCCACCTACGGAATCTCTGACAGTATAACTCAGCGTCATCAAGCCTCTGATTTAATGCCAACAAGGCTTTTTCAGCTTGATCAGTGACATTAGGCTCATCGTACAATAACCCCAAGGCCTGAAAAAATGCATCAACATCACTCAAAACAGGATTCCCAGGTGTCAGGGAAAAAGCCCAATCCTGAGGATCGCTGCGCAGGAGAGAGATGACAATTTGAACCTGCTGCGCTGCGTTCCCTGAGGACTCAGATTTTAAGGCAAAAAACAATTTACAATTATTTTTGAAATTCAGAAACTTGGCTCGATCCCCAAAAACAAATCTGGCATGGGAATCCTAGGTTCCACAACAAGCAACCTAGCAAGATAGGTAGCAATACTCCGAACCTCAGTGGCAAGCTGATCCACACGGCCAGACAGCTGTGCAAACTCCATTGAGAGAAAAAATCCTCCCCAGCACCCAGAGATACAGAGGGAAAAAAAATGCAACAAACAGAAAAATATCTCTGACAACTCTGACAACCTTTTTTCTTTCACAATATTTTTCCCTTCTGTGAGTACCATACAATTTTCAATTTTTTGGCCGGTGATACTGTTATGTTTCGGTAGCTGAGGAGTGCAGGTAAAAAAGGCAATACACCAGAGCAGTTGGAATCTATGAGATTGCAGTACCCTGACTAACCACCACAACTAGAGGCAGCCGTGGAGCGTTCCTACGTTGGTCCTAGACGCCTCGTCACAGCCTGAGAAACTAACTACACCTAAAGATAGAAAGAGGAAAGCTATCTGCCCCGGAGCAGATCCCCAAAGAACATAGAAAGCCCCCAAACATGTAATGGCGGTTAGACAAGAAGAAATACTGACACAGACAGAAAATAGTATGAGCAAACGTTGGGGCCCAAACTATCTAAATAGAAAAGGATAGGAAGGGCACTTACTGCAATCCCAAAAAACCCTGAAAAGCACCAACTCTACTAATTTCAAAAACACCTGAGATCACACGACCTCTACCACCTAAATTAGTTCTCTGGTGTAACAAAATCAAAACAGCAGCCACTGAAAAAACTGGAAAAAGCAAATGTACAAACATCAGTGGCTGAACTAAACTGAGAGGGCAAAAGCCCCCGGAGGGGACCCTGAAGGCCCCCACAGAAGTGCAGGACAAAATGCAAAAATCAAGCACAAAAACAAAAAGAAGAAAATGACTTATCTGTTAGCAGGAGATGCAGACACGACACAGCAGGCTACAAAGGAAACAGGAATCAAGGATTGAGACCAGAACAATTGATCACCGGCAACCCTGATGGGAAGGCGACTCCCTTATATAAGACCAGTCAGTAACACCTGATTCCCAATCCTCACAATCTTCACTGGACAGTCCAGTACTGCTTGTAACCACCAGAGGGAGCCTCTGCTCAGAACTCATTTCAAGTCCATTCACAACAACCACCTCCTCCATGCTTCACGGTGGGAACCAGGCATGTAGAGTCCATCCATTCACGTTTTCCGCGTGCAAAGAAATAATCAAGGCAAAAGGTGGCTACTTTGAAGAACCTACAATATAAGACATATTTTCAGTTGTTTCACACTTTTTTGTAAAGTGTAATGTATAATTCCACATGTATTTGTTAGGGATCGAGTTCCCACTGCTGCACAAGGGGAATCTCGAGCCAGTCCCGCTTCGGTCCCCCATCCATCTCCAGCCGCAGTGGAGCCTGCTCAGCAGAGACGTCTGTCCCAGCGTCTCGCCTGGTTTAACACTGTGCATTGGCTTGTTGCGGTCTTTCCTGGTTCCTCTATTATAACCAGTGCTGGAGCAGGCAGTTCGGGAACTAAGTCCCTGCTTTCTCCATCTGAGCATGCCCAGGGCAAGATCTCCCATTGGAGATCAGGGCTCACATGCCCAGTTACAGCAGCGACTCCCATTGGCCGCCAGGAAGGTCCTGAAACTACATGTGTTCTGGAATGGTTTCGCATTGGTCCTTTTCTGGTAGGTCCTGCAGTTGCTACTATAAAAGGGTGGCATGGCCGGGCCGCCATGCGCTAGTATCAAATCTGTTACGTGCTTGCGCCAGTGTGGTCATGTATGCATGTGGTTAGGTCTGGCTGAAATAAGCCCCTAGAATACCGACACCTATTAGGTGCGTTCTGCAGACCCTAACAGTATTAATTCATAGTTTTGATGCCTTCAGTGTGATTCTACAATTTTCACAGTCATGAAAATACAGAAAAATCGTTGAATGAGAAGGTGTGTCCAAACTTTTGATCTGTACTGTATATATATTACTAAGAGAGAGAATGTAATTGCATTGGCCTCGTAAGCCCTGGGGAAGGGCAATCTAACAGTCGCGGTTCCCTGGAGGTTTCCACCACGAATATATATATATAAAAAAAAAAAAAAGTAGGGTTTTCCTCTCCCCAGTACTGTCGGATGACTCCTAGTGAGAAAAGGTCTCTGCTACAATGGGTATTAATGTTGTTGGGGCGTTGGTGGGTCCTCGAAGTTGGTAAAAGTAGGAGGATTGGGGACCCGTTAGATACGTGGATCCCCTTCATTTGGATGTTGAGGTGGTGGCGGTCTGGTGAGTTTGGGGGTGATACCCAGCGATGGAACGCCGGGGTCACAGTAACTGGACATTTGGGTGATACCCGGTGATGGAACGTCGGATTCACATTAACTTGATGGGTGATACCCGGCGATGGAATGTCGGGTTCACAGCTGTATTAGATTGGGCGATTCCGGCGATGGAACGCCGGGATCGCATGGGGGCTAGAAGGCCACCCCTTACCCCGGTTCATGGTGCTCCTGAGTCGGAGATAACCGCGGCTAGGAGTAAGGCTGGTGGTGTAAAGGGGCAAGGCACGGTAAAAAGACCACCAGACCTTCTATAACTTCGAGGACCTCACCAAGTGCTTCATTAACAATTTAAATAAATAGGCTGCTTTGGCCGTTATTACCCAAAATATGGCTGTCGCGTGTTTTTGCTAATAGGAATTAAGGAGAAACGGGAGGGGAGGGAAAAGGGGGGGGGTAAGTTGGTCATAGGAATCAGCCTATCCAGTGTCATGCATATCTACAAAAGGGATTGATGAAAGAAACACCAACATCCCTGCTATAATATACTGCAATTGGTGCAATATACTGCATATGGTAAGGTTCTCAGTGTAGATGTGTTACAAAGCTTATAGATAACAAAAAATTATAGGTGGAAAAATAAATTTAAGTAAAATCCAAAGAAATTCAGTCTTGTCAATATCAAACCTACACTATATTAAAATTCATTTGCATTGCAAAAAATGTGACACATCTAATTTACACAACGTAGAAGAAACATTCAGTAAGACAAAACGTAATATAGAAGAAATCATTGCGCAAATCACCCTGGTACCATTATCCTTTTGATCTGTTACTGGGCATTGAGGTTTATGTGTGTGTGCAGAACAGTGGCATATCTAGGGTAGCAGGGGTAGCATTTGCCCTGGGTGCAGCTATCAGGCGGACATCGTTATTCCACCTATTGCAGCAGTTTGAGGTGTCTCCCAGGCAGCATAGTGCTACCCACAGGGAGTGGGATTCACCCATTCTTTCAGCAGGTTGTCAAACTGACAGCCAGTTGAGAGAACATGAAAAATGCCCCAGCACTTAATTGTGCCAATATCTTTTAGGCACAAGTTCAATCAGAGCCCTGATTGCCGGCACTTCTGGGGTTGGGGCAACAGCAGCAGTGTGATCTGGAGAAGTGATTACCAGATCAAGCCGATGAACTCATTCTTGCACCGCAAATTAGGATGTGGTGTGGTCTGGGGGTTATAGCTAAAAAAGAGCAGAAAAGTGAAAGTTATAGTTCATAATGGTGGACAGTGTGGAGGCAATATTTTTTAGGAGAAGGCTTTGTGGCAGTCATGCACCATAAGAGGAACAGTGTGGGGGTCTTATTTTGTGCAGTGAACACAGTGAAGTGCAATTATTTATTCAGGGTCACAGCATAGGTGCAGATATTTTTATTCAGGAGAATTATAGTTACATTGCAGTTTTTAAGCGCATTGTGTCAGGGTATTGTGCAAAAAACTTGAGAAAAGAGAAGTTTACATAGAAGATCTATGGATGGGAAAAGTCATCATGGCGCCTGAACAAGAAGGAAAAGAAAGGAAAGAGAATTATTCTAATCAGAGATGTCACTTACTGTATATTGAACATGGATGTAAATGTTTATTTGTGATACTGACTTTGTTTCATCAGTGTTGTGGTTCCTGTATGGTCTGCAGTCTGATGTTGACTGTTAACAACAACAACCCCCAGTATCTCCTTACCATTGTTGAGGACATATTAGGAGTTGTAAGTTCATGCGATACAATTGTGTAAGTGGCTGACCTGACACTGCAGTTGATCACTTGTTGGTGTATTCATGTACTATTTATTGTTCTGTTGATGTATTTCTGTGCAGCTTGGTATTTTGGTGATGTATTCCTGTTCTGAAAGTAGTTGTGATACTGTATTTCTTGGTATATGGTTGTTCTGGAGATTTTTCATGTACTGATGATGGTTCTGCTGCAGTATTCATGAACTGATGGATGTTTTGGTGAAGTATTCATGTAATAATGGTAGTTCTGGTGATCTCTTTCTGTATTGATGATGGTTCTGGTGATATATTTCTTACTAAGGGTGAATCCCATGATGTATATACATACTGATTGTGGTTCTGGTGATGTATTCATATACTGATGGTGGTCCTGGTAATGTATTTTTGTATTGATGGTTGTTTTGGTGATGAATTTCTATATTGTTGGTGTTTCTGGTGATGTAGTCATGTATTGATGATGTCTCTGGTGATGTACTCATGAATTGTTATTGGTTCTGATTCTGTACCCACGCAGCAATCCATAACTTCTTAGATAAAGTGATACATGTCTATGGTCATAAAATATTTTTCTGCCTGACGAGTTAATGATTGCTTAATCTGTGTTTATGTTAGGAGCATTAATTTTAAAGTTAAGCACTGTAGCATGCCAAATCCTAATATGTGATTTACTCACTGCCAGGATTTGGTTCTGCTTGACAATCACGTGACCACTTATATGCAATTTTCATACTTGTAGTCACATGCCAACTAGTGTCTTTTTCGTCTTCTCTCATTGAAGCAGGAGCTGTAGTTTTTCACTGATCATTGAGAGAATTAGCAAGAGCACCTAGTCAGCATGTGACTGTAAGGCCGGCGTCACACTGGCAACAAAATCGGACGACTGCAATACGATGAAATATCGCATTGCAGTCGGACCTATGTTAATCTATGGAGCAGCTCCCAGTATCAGATTTTTTGTGGTCCGTTTTAAACGTCCGAGTGCAATCGCAGCATGCTGCGATTGTCACCGATTGTGGGTCGACTATCGCCAATGCAAGTCTATGGGAGCGATGAAAAATCGGATTACAAACGGACCGCACGTGTGACTTGCGATTAAATCGCATCGGTGTCCTTTAGAAAAGCCGGCAATTCATCCCCGGCTATACTGTAAAATCACACTGACAGCTTTAATAAAGAATAGAAAGAATAGATATACACACATAGAATACATATATATATATATATATGTCATTGTGACATATATATATACATATATTTATAGTTATTACACTTCTACATACTGTAATAGCCGCTAATTCAATTGCCGGCTTTTGTGAAATCACAGAAGCCGACATGAAATGATACATTGTTTAGACACAGTTAACCATGTCATTTCCTGTATTTTGATATATGGTTTTAACTTACAATTACATAAGTGTATGTGTGCAAAATTTCAGACATGTAGGGGTTAATTAAAGGTGTAAATTCGTTGAAAAAAAATGCGTGGGCTCCCGCTGTATTTTCTCCACCAGACAGACAAAGCAACCGAGTGTGGGCAGATAATAATAGCCTAGGGAGGGTACATTTTTTTTGTGCCCCCTGGCTACTAACATCTGCCCCCAGACACCCCAGAAAGGGCGAATCTAATTAGAGATTTGCCCTTTCTGGGGTGTCTGGGGGCAGATGTTAGTAGCCAGGGGGGGCACAAAAAAATGTACCCTCCCTAGGCTATTATTATCTGCCCACACTCGCTTGCTTTGTCTGTCTGGTGGAGAAAATACAGCGGGAGCCCACGCATTTTTTTTCAACGAATTTACACCTTTAATTAACCCCTACATGTCTGAAATTTTGCACACATACACTTATGTAATTGTAAGTTCAAACCATATATC
Organism: Oophaga sylvatica; assembly: GCA_033576555.1. Lineage (NCBI taxonomy): Eukaryota > Metazoa > Chordata > Amphibia > Anura > Dendrobatidae > Oophaga > Oophaga sylvatica. The sequence goes on from JARQOD010000009.1 coordinate 7,411,703, forward strand.
AAAATACAGGAAATGACATGGTTAACTGTGTGGAAACAATGTATCATTTCATGTCGGCTTCTGTGATTTCACAAAAGCCGGCAATTGAATTAGCGGCTATTATAGTATGTAGAAGTCTAGGAACTATAAATAAATATATATATATATATATATATATACATGTCACAATGACATGTATATATATATATGTGTTCTATGTGTATATATCTATTCTTTCTTTTGTGATTTAAATACTATTCTTTTGGATCCATTATATGTCAGTTTTGCAAGCCTGCGAGAAATTCTCGCAAGTCGGATGAAAATCGGATGTTACAAGGTACACACACATGCGACTAAATCGCATCTTTGAAGGAAAATCGGATGCCAGGCGGATGTGTGATGTTTACATTTTGCTCCGATAATCGACCGACTAAAACGGTCCGTTTTTTTGTAGTTGTGTGTGACTCCGGCCTATGTATGCAAATCGCATATGAAATCTGAAAATGATTCTTCATAATATGATTTTTTTCCCATGACAAAAACCTGACAATTTAATAGGGGTATGTAGACTTTTTATATTCGCTGTATACTTTGGAAGCGCTGTGTGTATATAGCATAGTCCTGTCTGCTGATATATCCAATAGGACTGTACACTGCAGAGCTTTTATAGATATGTATCCTATATATTTGCACAGAAGGTTCTGAAAAATATCTGTGGCTGGTGCTAATGTATAGGACAAATGTATTACAATTAACAATCAATTTAACGCTGAACTTCTCCATTATGAGTGCACTGATGTGATCAAACAATACTGAAAATTGTCTAGTGTGAATGAGCCCTTAAAATAATTTTCTGATTTTTTTATAGCCTTTCAGGACAGACCATCAAATCAGATTGGTGATCAGTTGTATGAATGGTTTGTGTAATGTGTTAGAAGAGTTTGAAGAGTCAGCACTACAGTCATGGCCAAAAGTTTTGAGAATGACACAAATATTATATTTTCACATGATCTGCTGCCCTCTGGTTTTTATGTGTGTTTGAAAGATGTTTTTATCACAAACAGAAATATAATATTTGCAAACATATGAGTAACAAAAGCTTATATTGACAGAATGAGTTAATGCAGCAAGTCAATATTTGCAGTGTTGACCCTTCTTCTTCAGGACCTCTGCAATTCTCCCTGGCATGCTCTCAATCAACTTCTGGACCAAATCCTGACTGATAGCAGTCCATTCTTGCACAATCAATGCTTTCATTTTGTCAGAATTGTTAGGTTTTTGTTTGTCCACCCGTCTCTTGATGATTGACCACAAGTTCTCAATGGGATTAAGATCTGGGGAGTTTCCAGGCCATGGACCCAAAATCTCTGTTTTGTTCCCTGAGCCATTTAGTTATCACCTTTGCTTTATGACAAGGTGCTCCATCATGCAGGAAAAGGCATTGTTGATCGCCAAACTGCTCTTGGAGGGTTGGGAGAAGATGCTCTTGGAGGACATTCTGGTACCATTCTTTATTCATGGCTGTGTTTTTAGGCAAGACTGTGAGAGAACTGATTCCCTTGGCTGAGAAGCAACCCCGCACATGAATGGTTTCAGGATGCTTAACAGTTGGCATGAGACAAGACTGGTGGTAGCGCTCACCTTGTCTTCTCCGAATGAGGCGTTTTCCTGATGTCCCAAACAATCGAAAAGGGGATTCATCAGAGAAAATAACTTTACCCCAGTCCTCAGCAGTCCACTGCCTGTACCTTTTGCAAAATATCAGTCTGTCGATGATGTTTTTACTGGAGAGAAGTGGCTTCTTTTCTGCCCTCCTTGAGACCAGGCCTTGCTCCAAGAGTCTCCGCCTCACAGTGCGTGCAGATGCACTCACACCTGCCTGCTGCCATTCCTGAGCAAGCTCTGCACTGCTGGTAGCCCGATCCCGCAGCTGAAGCACTTTTAAGAGACGGTCCTGGCGCTTGCTGGTCTTTCTTGGGCGCCCTGGAGCCTTTTTGGCAACAATGGAACCTCTCTCCTTGAAGTTCTTGATGATGCGATAGATTGTTGACTGAGGTGCAATCTTTCTAGCTGCGATACTCTTCCCTGTTAGGCCATTTTTGTGCATTGCAATGATGACTGCACGTGTTTCTTTAGAGATAACCATGGTTAACAGAAGAGAAACAATGATGCCAAGCACCAGCCTCCTTTTAAAGTGTCCAGTGGTGTCATTCTTACTTAATCATGACAGATTGATCTCCAGCCATGTCCTCATCAACACCCACACCTGTGTTAATGGAGCAATCACTGAAAAGAGGTTAGCTGGTCCTTTTAAGGCAGGGCTGCAATGATGTTGAAATGTGTTTTGGGGGATAAAGTTCATTTTCTAGCCAAATATTGACTTTGCAAGTAATTGCTGTTAAGCTGATCACTCTTTATAACATTCTGGAGTATATGCAAATTGCCATTAGAAAAAGTGAAGCAGTAGACTTTGTAAAAATTAATATTTGTGTCATTCTCAAAACTTTTGTCCATGACTGTAGAGCCGTTTTAATATTTACATTGTGCCATCTATCTGTACACAGTTTATTTGGTAGCAGTATGGCAGACTGCATTATACAATTCACTTCAATGGGATAACACTGCAATATCCTGGCCTGCTGTTACTGAGTAGACAATGTACAGGTTGAAGGCAAATAAATATAAATGTAAATAGTGAAGAAGTTGCAGAACTTCCATAAAATTCATGAACCTTTAAATAGTTAAAACACAACTTGCCAACAATTTGTTCATCCAAGATCTAATATTAATGAGCTATACTGAGGATAGGCAATCAGAATTCTAAGGCCGGGGTCAGACTAGTGTATGGCATCCGATGCGAGAGCATAGGATGCGATATGCTAATGACCCTCGGCTCCTGCTCTGCTGCGAGCGGGAGCCGAGTGTCATGTGACTGTGCTCCGAGCCTCTCACACAGAGCGGATCGGTGCACAGCTGTAGAGGAGGCGGAGAAATGAATTTCTCCATCTCCTCTATTGCCAGGTCAGTGTATATAGCACAGCACTCGGATGATATTCGAGTGATGTGCTTTGTCTCACTCGAACCCATAGGATTATATGGGTGCGAGTGAGCTGAGACTCGGCCGAGTGTCAGTGAGAATCGCAGCATGCTGCGATTTAACTCGCACGTTGAAAAGGACTAAGAAAAAAAACACTGATGGGAGCTGCCCCATAGATGAATACTGGTCCGAGTGCTATGCGATATTTTATTGCATAGCACATGTCCGTATTTATCGCTAGTGTGACCCCGGCCTAATCCTGGAAAACCTTTTTAACTTGAGGGGGTGGATGTGGATTAATTTTAGTGCCTAGGGCAGCGTAACCTGTGAATATAACCAGAACTATTAGCTAGCACTACAGTACTGTATTTGTATTCCTTAGTTACAGCCTACTACTTGCTGCTTAAACACTTCAATAGCAATACACACCAACATTTGAACCACAGGTTTGTGATTTTTTTTAATTCTTTTATGATACCTCTAAATAAGTTTGGCCATCTCTTTAATTGTTTAGGTATTGAAGCTGTGCTAAAAAGTTTAAAGCATGTACTACAGCTGAACAACGTGGAACTACAGAAACAGGGTTTGTTACTACTCACAGAAATTCTAGAAAGGTTTGTAGTTAACAAGAAATATATGTGTGTATACATGGGTATGTATATTGTATCAATGCTACTCGCTTGGGAGAGAACTATAGTATCATAAGAACCGTTTCTATTTAAAGTCCGGCTGTTTTTTTTTCAGTCCTTATAAAACACATCACAGGAAAACTTAAATACAGCCTTTGTCCAGCGCAAAGTGAAACATGATGTAACAAGTTCATACAATAGTGCTGACTGGCACATCCAAACTAGTCTGAATAGGTGGATACAAGGAGCAGCTACCTTCATATACAATATACAAAAAAGGTTACACTCTATTGTGCTAAAGCATGTTAATGTGAAATATATGAAATATGAATAGCAATACGGCTTCTGAATATTAGGAAAAAATGAGATGCTTTGCACACAATTTGGCCAAATCATGCCTGCCCATCAACCAGCGTCAAGGTGGTCTCGAAAACTGATGGCTCCCTATCCAATGTGAATACCTCTCTTAGGGCTCATACCCATATGCGAGAAATACGGACGAGTGCAATCCGATAATAAATTGCATTGCACTCGGACCAATGTTATTCAATGGGTGACATCTCATCTGCGATTTTTTCTCAGCTGAAATCGGACTGAGAAAGAAAATCGCAAGATGTTGCATATTGCTGCGTATCTCGGACGAGACTCGCCAATGCAAGTCAATGGGTGTGAGAAAAACAAATCACACAGCACTCGCACCATGCACCGGGGCCTTTGAAAAGCCGACAATTCATATGCGGCTACAGTAAAATCACACTGACAGGTTAGAATAGAAAAGATAGAATACATATATACAGATAGAATAGATGTGTGTGTATATATATATATACACAGTACAGACCAAAAGTTTGGACACCTTCTCATTTAAAGATTTTTCTGTATTTTCATGACTATGAAAATTGTACATTCACACTGAAGGCATCAAAACTATGAATTAACACATGTGGAATTATATACTTAACAAAAAAGTGTGTAACAACTGAAATTATGTCTTATATTCTAGGTTCTTCAAAGAAGCTACCTTTTGCTTTGATGACTGAAGAGTGTGCAACTCTTGGCATTCTCTTGATGAGCTTCAAGAGGTAGTCACCGAAATTGGTCTTCCAACAATCTTGAAGGAGTTCCCAGAGATGCTTAGCACTTGTTGGCCCTTTTGCCTTCACTCTACGGTCCAGCTCACCCCAAACCATCTCGATTGGGTTCAGGTCTGGTGACTGTGGAGGCCAGGTCATCTGGCGTATCACCCCTTCACTCTCCTTCTTGGTCAAATAGCCCTTACACAGCCTGGAATGCATTTGGGGTCATTGTCCTGTTGAAAAATAAATGATGGTCCAACTAAACGCAAACCGGATGAAATAGCATGCCGCTGCAAGATGCTGTGGTAGCCATGCTGCTTCAGTATGCCTTCAATTTTGAATAAATCCCCAACAGTTTCACCAGCAAAGCACCCCCACACGATCACACCTCCTCCTCCATGCTTCACGGTGAGAACCAGGCATCTAGAGTCCATCTGTTCACCTTTTCTGCGTCACACAAAGACACAGTGGTTGGAACCAAAGATCTCAAATTTGGACTTATCAGACCAAAGCACAGATTTCCACTGGTCTAATGTCCATTCCTTGTGTTATTTAGCCCAAACAATTCTCTTTTGCTTGTTGCCTGCCTGTCCTTAGTAGTGGTTTCCTAGCAGCTATTTTACCATGAAGGCCTGCTGCACTAAGTCTCCTCTTAACAGTTGTTGTAGAGATGTGTCTGCTGCTAGAACTCTGTGTGGATTTGACCTGGTCTCTAATCTGAGGCTGGTGACTCGGATAAACTTATCCTCAGAAGCAGAGGTGACTCTTGGTCTTCCTTTCCTGGGGCGGTCCCCATGTGAGCCAGTTTCTTTGTAGCGCTTGATGGGTTTTGCAACTGCACTTGGGGACACTTTCATAGTTTTCCCAGTTTTTCGGACTGACTGACCTTAATTTCTTACAGTAATGATGGCCACTCGTTTTTCTTTACTTAGCTGCTTTTTCTTGCCATAATACAAATTCTAACAGTCTATTCAGTAGGACTATCAGCTGTGTATCCACCAGACTTCTGCACAACACAACTGATGGTCCCAACCCCATTTATAAGGTCAGAAATCCCACTTATTAAACCTGACAGGGCCCACCAGTGAAGTGAAAACCATTTCCGGTGACTACGTCTTGAAGCTCATCAAGGGAATGCCAAGAGTGTGCAAAGCAGTCATCAAAGCAAAAGGTGGCTACTTTGAAGAACCTAGAATATAAGACATAATTTCAGTTGTTACACACTTTTTTGTTAAGTATATAATTCCACATGTGTTAATTCATAGTTTTGATGCCTTCAGTGTGAATTTACAATTTTCATAGTCATGAAAATACAGAAAAATCTTTAAATGAGAAGGTGTGTCCAAACTTTGGGTCTGTACTGTATATATATTGTGAGACAGTGAGAGTATGTGTGTTGAATGGGGTGTACATTTCACCTAGATACTTTGCTGACTGGTATAAGGGAAATGTATGGCTTTGTAAACCTAGTGGTAGAGAAAGGTCACTACACCTTACATTCAGTACACACTTGCAGCTCAGGCCTGAAACCACTCAGCTGTTAATTAGGAGACCAGAAGTAGGTGTCTGCGAACACAGACAGAGAGCTCGCTTAGTCTGGACAAGGAGTCCAGGCACAAGAAGGAGTCTCCAGGAGTATGAGCTGTCTCAGTCTGGGTGCTCGATGTACCCCGGACACAGGAGTAGTCTCTGTGAGAATCCATGCGGATAGCTGCTGAATAGGAGGGGAGCTCTCTCAAGTCTGGACGCTGGATATGCCTTCAGACACAAGGAGGAGACTCTGTGAAACTCCATGCTGGTAACTACTGAACATATGTGTTGTTTTGGGGACAGGCTGTTAGAGTCTGGACCCGGATAGAGAGGGAAATCTATCTAAGTGTAGTAAGTGGCTGGACAAGCCCAGGGCTTATGTTTATGATTTGGTTTTGCTTATGTTCTGTTTGCTGTGGACTTTAATAAAACTGTTTGCGGCCAGTTTTTACCAGAACTGCTGTCTATGAATGAACTGTTTCCGTGCCACTCCGTCTACCCGGACGGCGATCCCAGAGCTATATCCCCTGAAAAGCTTACAATTGGTGCTGGAATGTGCGTGCAGCACAGTGGCGAGAGACAGCAATAAAGGTGAAGTCTGTTGAAGCAGCAGCAGAGAAAAAAAAAAAAGTGTGGCAGCAAAAACGTCTGATTGGAGCAGTCTTAAAGAGACAGTAGCCCTAATAGAGTTAGCAGAGAAAAAAAAAAAAGTGTGTCAATAAAGGAGAAACGTCTGTTGGAGCAGTCTTAAAGAGACAGTGGCCCTAATAGAGTTAGCAGAGAAAAAAAAAAAAAGTGTCTGCACAGCAAAGCTGAATTTTCTGTGGAAAAGACTGTGGAGTGTGTATGTCTTGAGTGAAGACTGCCGTTGTTGAGACAGAGAAGTCTGACAGCATGGATGACAGCATGGAGGCGCTGTTTGAACAAATGGCGCAAGTTAATGTGCAACATAAGACTGCCGTGGTTGAGACAGATAAGTCCGGCAGTATGGAGGAGCTCGTTGAGTACCTGGTCCAGGCCCAGCGGAGCATGCAGCAGAGCATGGAGCGGCAGCGCCTGCAGCACCAGCAGCGCATGCAGCAGGCCCAGCAGCAATTCCTGCAGCAGCAGCAGGAGAATAACCGGTTGTTTTTTGAGCAGGTTGCAGCACTACAAAAGACTTGCAGCGCATCGTCCCAAAGTAATGTTGCAAAGTCACCTGCATTGTCCGCTGTAAAGAAGGCGGTAAGACGGTCCCTGAAAAAGATGACACCTCGTGATGATGTGGAGGTATATCTCACTAGGTTTGAGGGACTGGCAGAGAAGGAGAATCTTCCCCTATCTGAATTGGCCATGATGGTCGCACCCTATCTGATTGGAGAACCCCAAAGGGCCTATGCTGACCTGAGCGAGCAGGACAGCCAAGACTATGCCAAGCTGAAAGCGGAGATTCTTACCCGGCTGGGTGTTACGGTGACAGCCCGTGCCAGGGGAGTTCATGACTGGAGATGCAGTTGGGAGTCTGCAGTCAGCAAACCTGATTATGGAGTTGAAAAGGTGATAGTGGACCGCTACACCCAAGCACGTCCTCCTGAGGTACAGCCAGAGGTCGGACAAAGAGACCACCAGGACGCCAATCGTCTGGTCAGCCTGATGGAGAGGGCCTTCGCCACCAAGGACTGCCTCCGTGACCAGCCGTCTGAGAGGTCGTCACTTCGGAGTTCCTGGACGCCGAACTCTCCCGGTAAGAGCGTTCCAGCTGTTGGGGTCGTGTGGGTGGGAGAGTGTGATGGACAGTGTTGGAGATGTCGTGAAATTGCAGCCAACTGTCCAATAGAGGGGGAGCCTATGTGTTGTGATGTTGGCGGATCCCTCTCTCCCTGCGCAGAGCCTGTGTGTGTTTCCACCTCAGCCGAAGAGACTGGACCACAGGGGTCCCCGGTGGTTGTAAATGACTGCCCAGCACAGGCCCTCTTGGACTCAGAGAGTCCAGTGACTTCCGTATGGGACAGTCTGATTGATAGGGACTTCATCCCTGATAAACACCTGAGTGTGGTGTGTGTCCATGGAGACACCAAAGTCTACCCAGAGACTGTCGTGGACTTGATCCCCAAACGCGGGGAGGTTTCATGTGAAGTGGGGGTAGTGAAGAACCGGGTGCACCCCGTCATATTGGGTAATGACTTTCCCCGATCTAAGGGTCTCTGGGGGAAAAATGTTTCTGATGGACAGTGTGATGAAGCTCCTATTGAGGGTGCCCAGTCCCGAGGGGCGGAACACAATGCTAGTGGGCCGTTAAACTTATGTGATAATGATGATGATGATGATGATAATGATAATGATGATGATGATCATGATAATGATGATGACCATGATAATGATGCTGATGCTGATAATGATAATGATGATGATCATGATAGTGATGATGATACTGATCATAATCATGATAATGATATTGATAATAATGATGACTGTGATAGTGATGAAATTCCTTTGCAGGTGATGTTGGGAGACGAGGATGGTGGTTCTCGGGAACCGAGTGTCCCTGACTTACCTGTGTCCTGTGACAATTTTGAGAGTGAGCAGTGGCGAGACCCCTCTCTTAAAACGGCCCAGGAAAATATAAATGTTCTAAATGAGGTTTCCCAAGAGCCTGGCTCTGAGGAGAGGTTTCCTCATGTTGCCATAAACACTCACCTGTTGTATAGGGACACTGAAGTCCAGGGAGAGGTCGTGAGCCAGCTCCTAGTACCTGAGCTATATGGAAGTATAGTGCTGGGGTTGTCACATAGTCACATACTTGAGGGACCGCCTGAGGGAAACCAGGGACCAGATGGTGAAGTTAATGTTGTGGATGACATGTTAACTAAGGTTCCAGATCAAGATGTGAATGAGAATAAATTGTATAACCCTGACAGTGAGCAGGATGTGAATGAAAATGAAGTGTATAACCCTGAAAGTGAGCAGGATGTGAATGAGAATGAATTGTATAACCCTGACAGTGAGCAGGATGTGAATGAAAATGAAGTGTATAACTCTGAAAGTGAGCCAGATGTGGCTGAGAAAAAGGGGTCAGACAGGGATAGTGGTAGTGATAGTGAATCATCTGATGACAATCAAGCAACCAGTGCAAACGAGGAAGGCATGGTAGCAGAGGAGGTTGAGAGTCCTGAGAGGAAGGCTGATGCTGACCTTGCAGTCGAACAGAAGATGGCATCTGAAGATGTTTTACAGTTGGCCGGTTCCCTGGTGAAGACTAAGGTGAAAGGAGGAGAGCTGAGCTTTAAAGGCAGGACTCTGAAACTGAACACAGCCCAAGTAGATGCTGTTGGAAATGTGAAGTTACCAAGGTATGGTGTGGATCTGTATCGTGCCAAGGACTCTGAGGGAGATGCTGCAGAGGTGGAAAAAGCCATAGAAGTGGTAGTCACCAAGCCAGATGCCTCATCAGAAGCTGAGGTCTCAAGTGAAGCTGTGAGGAACAAGACTGAAGATATGGGGACTGACTCTGTCCAGGAATCTGTTTCTGCCGAAGACAGCGGCGTGGACGGGTTGCGGTTCGGATCAGTAGCTGCAACTCGTGAAGCTCAGGCTGGAAGTTCGGCGCCCGGAGCCCCAGCGGTGTTCCCGAGTGACACCAAGGATCTGGATAAGTCACAAGATGAGATTTTGAGACATCAGGCTGGCGTTGGTGAGCTCAAGCGCACTTTCATGGAGTCTACATCGGAGCCACGTCCCAACAAATGGGAAAAGCGATGTGTCACTCCGTTGCCGCTGCAGACACACGGGAGCTCAGATGGGATGCAGAACGTGGTGGAAGAGAAGAATCCGGCGGGTTCTGAGTATACAGATGCAGCTATCAAGGAGAACTTGAAAGCCGGAATAAATGGAAATATTGGAGACCATAATGATGTGACTGAAGAGGTAGAATGTAAGACTGACGGTAGGGCTTCTGAGCATGTTCTACCAGAAGAGCCTGAAGAAGGGGCCGAAGACATAAAAGACGTCCAACAGGTACCAGAGGAATTGATGACTTCTCAGAAAAAACTCCAAACTGTGATGAAGGAGTGTGATGAAAGCCATGAGCATCTTCGTGAGAAGGTCAATGAAGTAAAAGGAAGGATACAGAGAATCTTCGTTGCAAGAGCAAATGCTGCTCAATAAGTCTAAGGCTCTATATAAGAATGCTGTTGTTACGGTAGAACATTACAATTCAGCTGGAGACTTAGCGGATGAATTATGTGTACTGCAAAAGAAAAACGATCAGCTCCTTCTACAGTCCCAATCATTTGAACAGTGTAGCTTAAAATGGTCAGAGACCATGGCAGAGGAGCTTAAGGTCTGTGAAATAGACTTTATGAGTCAACCGATATTCAAGAAAATAGATGTGCTAAAGAGGGTTCAAGGGGAACTAGAGAAAAGTGAAAAACCCCCTATACCTTCTGTGATAGTTGGTGACACATGGTCAGTGCACCAGGGACAGGAGGTACGTGAGTTTCTGAGGAAGAGTCAGCAGAAGTGTTCTGATGTGCCGGGTCGTACTTCTCTGGCCAGGCACTATATCGAAACTGAGCCCGGCCCTAAGGTCAAGATGAAACCGTGCAGGGTACCCGAGGCCCGCAGAGAGCATAGGCCTGGGAGGGTACAGGGTAGTGCGTATGCTTCAGATGAAGAGAAAGCTGATGTTGGCTATGGCTCAGGTGAAGATACAGATGACAGTAGTGAAGATGAAGCTGATGAGGGCCATGACTGGTCCAGAGTTCACTGTCTCTTTTGGATTGTTGACCAACCCTCCGGTCTGGATGACCAGCCCTCCGGTCTGGAGAAGAGGGGGGGATATGTGAGACAGTGAGAGTATGTGTGTTGAATGGGGTGTACATTTCACCTAGATACTTTGCTGACTGGTATAAGGGAAATGTATGGCTTTGTAAACCTAGTGGTAGAGAAAGGTCACTACACCTTACATTCAGTACACACTTGCAGCTCAGGCCTGAAACCACTCAGCTGTTAATTAGGAGACCAGAAGTAGGTGTCTGCGAACACAGACAGAGAGCTCGCTTAGTCTGGACAAGGAGTCCAGGCACAAGAAGGAGTCTCCAGGAGTATGAGCTGTCTCAGTCTGGGTGCTCGATGTACCCCGGACACAGGAGTAGTCTCTGTGAGAATCCATGCGGATAGCTGCTGAATAGGAGGGGAGCTCTCTCAAGTCTGGACGCTGGATATGCCTTCAGACACAAGGAGGAGACTCTGTGAAACTCCATGCTGGTAACTACTGAACATATGTGTTGTTTTGGGGACAGGCTGTTAGAGTCTGGACCCGGATAGAGAGGGAAATCTATCTAAGTGTAGTAAGTGGCTGGACAAGCCCAGGGCTTATATTTATGATTTGGTTTTGCTTATGTTCTGTTTGCTGTGGACTTTAATAAAACTGTTTGCGGCCAGTTTTTACCAGAACTGCTGTCTGTGAATGAACTGTTTCCGTGCCACTCCGTCTACCCGGACGGCGATCCCAGAGCTATATCACCTGAAAAGCTTACAATATATATATATATCTTTATATTGCATAGAGATATAGATGGAAGATTAGCCGTTAATTCATTTGTCTGCTTCTGTAAAATCAATGCAGGAGCCGACAGGATAGGAGACATGGTTTACATACATTAAATCCATGCAGAATAGTTTGATATATAGATGTCAGTGACCCAAATAGTTAGTAGTGTGTGTGTGCAAATTAGGGGACATGTATGTATTTAATAAAAGAATCTTTTCGGGGAAAAAAATGGCGTGGGCTTGTAGAAATTGCAGGAACGCGGGATGTCGCCACAGACAGGAGGCAGATCAAGATTTAAGGATTTTAGTAAACAGTAAATGCACTCCATGCAGGAAGTGAGGGTTTGCAGAGGGATAGTAGGAATGGGGCAGAGCTGGGAAGGAGAAAAGATGGGTAAAGGGCGAACGATAGTTCAATATGAAAAGAGGTGACAGTTATCAGACTGATGCCTTCTGTTATGCAGAGTCTCAGGGTTCCAACGGTGGAACCGACAGCAGAGGCACAGGTTGTCTCAATGATGGCTGTGACAGGTGAGGATCCAACGGTGGCACCCACAACAGCGGCACTTGACCTCTTGACGCAGTCTCTGAGGAGCCGGTAGATTTCCCATATCTGACGGTGTCTGGCACGGTACAGAGTCCAACATGAGGAACCGCCGGTACGAGCCTTCGCTCCGTGGTGTGTGCAAGTCCTTGTTCAATAGGTCCAGGCCTAACCGGGCGTCTCTCATGGCGTTCTATTAACAGCACGGTCTGTGGCGTCGGCCTTGAGTCACCTCCTGGCAAGAAGGGTAGCGGGGAACTGTCAACTGGTCACCTACCAGCAATGATCCTCTCTGTCGGGGGTCTGTCGGGATGGCCTGCACCAACGAGAATCTCTGCCTTAACAGCGGTCACCGAGCCCCACCCGCCACTCAGCTTTCCCGCGTGAGCTCTGCCACTTTTCCCACACGCAGCACTATATAGTCCGGCCTCGCCTTCACATGACCCGATTTGTCCTGCACTTTCGATCTTCCCCCCTGCATCCTGGGTGACAGCCCCGGCAGTTCCGGAACCGGCGTGTATAAGGTACCCCTGCTCTGGTACTCCTCCTTACATTCCTCCTCTCTTTTAGCTCGCTATTCCATGGGCGAGAGTTTCTCTATCTCACGCCGGCATTCTTCCAAGCCTTGGACTATCTGTTGCCAGACAAACTGATCTTAATTGTAGCAAATAGAGGGTACGCCTGTTGTGGAACATTCGGAGTGCCATAAAGCAGAAGGAGTGGTAGATTCCATTGGCCCGACTGCATCAGGTTGTCCTCAGGGACTGGTAGACACATTTCCCCTGGCCGGACTGTCGATGTCAGATTCCTCCTCTTCATCTGTTACAGGAACCACTGGAACTTCACTTGTGGTGTCCAACAACTCTTGCTCTGGGTTGGAATCTCTTGACAAACAGGGTCGTAACATATTCCGGTGAACAATGCAAGTGGGAACACCTTCTGTCCCTTCAGGCTGGATCTCATAAACTGGTCCCCTAGCATCAACTCTTCGTTTCACCCAATATGGGTTCTTCTCCCACGGAGACTCCAATTTGTCTCGAGGGCGCTTGTCTCTTACCAGAACATGGTCTCCGGCATGCAGCTTCTGCAGCTGTCACTAGCAGAGGAGTAGTTTTGGGATGTTCCAGCTCCTGAAACTTGGTCTGTACCAGACGATGTAAGGTCTGTAACCGATGTCTATGCTCATGAACCCAGGAAGACACCACCGTCTGTGAGTAATCCTTCTCGGGCTCCAGCTTGAGTTCAGTAATCCCTTTTCCTGTACGACCAAACAGAAGAGAATAGGGAGTGTAACCTATGGTATTGTGTCTTCTGTTGTTATAGACCCACACCAGCTCGTTTATATATTCTGGCCATCAGACCTTCCTATCCTCTTCCAGAGTTCTCAGCATCTGTATGAGGGTGCGATTAAATCACTCACAATGTAATACTATTGTAGGAACTCGAGGATTCTGATAGCGTGGGGCAATGAACAATCAGAGACGGGTTTCTTTGAATGCAAATAATGTATTTGTGAAACAGCAAAACCCCCAAACAGCAAAACCCTCAAAAACAATATTCAAACAACCCGCAGTGACATGCAATGAGTCCATATATATATACACAAGTCCAGTCATATGAATCCGGATATATAAGTCCTTGAACCTCTATAGCGAGGGTGGCAAAGTTCCTACGACGGAGTCCTCACACAAATGTGACCACAAGGTAAGTCTGATGCATAGGTTATGTGGCTGGATTTACACACTGCTGGTGTGTGAAGAGTCAGATCCAGGTATGCAGAAAACACAGGGAGGTCCAGGAACAAGTTAATCTCAGTTGTGGCTTAATTCAGTGAAGTCCAACAACAAGTTCATAAGTCAGTAAGGTTCCAGTAATAGTTCCAACAGCTCTCACCAGAGGTAATGCACAAAGGGTTAAACAGCAACAGTTCAGAAACACAGTTCTTATCAGATGGAATGAACCAAGGGTTAAATTCCCAAGTCAACAGTTTAGTGACAACACAGTATGTGCAACTTACATATGCAGAGAATGTCCAGAGCCATGGGTAGAAACTGCTGTGGCAGAGAAACACCTGAAGATAACCTGGTTATGCACTTCCCTGGTAAATACACAACGATCTGTGAGGAACAAGCAGCTGGGTTGCAGGGAAACGGAAGCAGAATATTCCAGCAGTGAAGCCAGCACCTGAGCCGGGTTTTAAACAAACGAACAGGAAGTAGGGCACAGAAAACAGCAAACTCCATTTTAACAAAGGGCAAAATCATTGACAAAGTTACCTAGAAAACCCGGAATACTGACATTACTCCCCCCCCTAAAGACGGCCTCCGGACGGTCCTGGACCAGGCCTGTCCGGGTATCTCCGATGAAACTGAGCAATCTTCAGAGGCGCATTGATGTTACTTACTGGTTCCCAAGAATCATTTTCAGGAGAGTAACCTTGCCATCTAACTAGATACTGAAGCCGGTTTCTATGAAGTCTCGAATTAACAATATCCTGTACCACGAATTGTTCTTCGCCATCAACCAACACTGGTGGAGGGGGAGGTACGATACGTCCCTGAAATGTGTTAGGAGAGACTGGTTTTAATAAGGAAACATGAAATACTGGGTGTACCTTTAAAGTCCGTGGTAGCTTCAACCGACAGGCAACAGAGCTCACAATCCCCGTGATCTTGAATGGACCGATGAATTTCTGTCCCAGTTTCTGCGAAGGAACACCCAATTTTAGATTCTTGGTGGACAACCAAACTGAGTCTCCTACCTTATACATAGGTGCTGGTTTCCGGAATCTATCGGCCGACTTTTTGTAACGCTCCTGTGCTGTGGTCAGGGAGTCCTTCAAAACTTCAAGATTACGTTGCAACGCCGTCACTCTGTCTTCAACCGCTGGTACCGAAATCGTAACCGGAGACCTAGGCAAAATATTTGGATGATAACCCAGGTTGGCAAAAAAAGGCGTTACCTTCGTGGAACTGCTTTGGGAGTTGTTGTACGAAAATTCCGCTAGAGGAAGTAGCTTCAGCCAATCGTCCTGCAAATGACTGACGTAACAGCGTAGATATTGCTCCAAGGTTTGATTTGTCCGTTCGGTCTGCCCGTTGGTCTGAGGATGGTATGCAGAAGACAAGCAAACATTAATGTGGAGCGCAGAACAAAATCCTTTCCAAAATCTAGAGGTAAATTGTATTCCCCGGTCAGAAATGATGTCATCTGGTACCCCATGCAGCCGGAAAATGTTCTGGATAACTAGATCTACTGTCTCTGTAGCTGAGGGAAGACCAGCACACGGAATGAAATGAGCAGCTTTCGTTAAACGATCTACTACCACCAAAATAGTATTTTTACCACCAGAGGTGGGTAACTCCACAATAAAGTCCATCGAAATAGACCCCCAAGGGCGAGACGGTACAGGTAGCGGTTTAAGAAGACCAGTAGGTGAGACACGAGGAACCTTGTACCGGGCACAAACTTCACAAGAGCGGACATAGTCATTCACATCCTTCAAGCAGGTAGGCCACCAAAAAAACGAGTTAACAATTCCTGCGTCTTCTGTACCCCCCTATGACCAGCCAATTTAGAGTCGTGGACCAATCTGAGAACTCGAAGTCTTACAGCCTCTGGGACATAAATACATCGATCTCTAAGCCACACACCATTCCGAAGGACAAGATTCACATTGTCAGGTGGAGCTGCAAGAAATACGTCACCGTCATAGGCCAGCTTGATCTCCTGCCACAAGTCCCGGTTCCGGAGCACTCCAACGAAATTGGCCTCCGACAAGATGGTCTTCGACGGGGTCCCAGGCACGGAATCCACGGTATGGATTCGGGATAATGCGTCAGCTTTCCCATTACGTGAACCTGGGCGGTACGAAATAATAAAATTAAACTGGTTCAAGAACAAACTCCACCTAGCTTGTCGAGGAGAAAGACACCTGGCAGACTTAAGGAATTCCAAATTGCGATGATCCGTGAGTACTACTACCTGCTGAGTTGCCCCCTGCAAATGGTGTCTCCATTCCTTAAAGGCAGAAATAATTGCCAAAAGTTCCTTATCTGCCACATCATAGTTCAGTTCTGCAGAAGATAACCTACGAGAGAAGAAGGCACACGGGTGCAGCAAACCTTTGTCTCCGGTACGTTGTGAGAGGATAGCTCCCAATGCACAGTCAGACGCGTCCACCTCCACGATAAAAGGCTGTGCAGGATCCGGATGCATCAATATTGGAGCTGTGGTAAAACAACCCTTCAGGCGATCAAAGGCTTCCTGAGCTTGCGAAGACCATTCAAACTTTTTCCCCTTCTTGGTGAGGAGAGTGATGGGACGGACAATTTCTGAAAAATTTCGGATAAACCGTCTATAAAAGTTAGCAAAGCCAATGAATCGTTGTACCTCCTTAATGTTTCCTGGTACCGGCCAGTCCAAGATTGCCTGGATCTTGCTGGACTCCATATTCAATCCCTGAGGCGAGATAACATAGCCCAAAAATTGAATTTCAGAACAATGGAACTCACACTTTTCGAGTTTGATGTACAAATGATTATCTCTCAAACGTCTAAGTACGGTCTTGACATGTTCCTGATGTTCCTGTAAGGAGTCAGAAAAGATTAAGATGTCATCAAGGTAAATTACCACATATTGGTCCAATAAATCCCTGAAAATGTCGTTGGCTAAATGTTGAAAAGCAGCAGGAGCGTTACAGAGTCCGAATGGCATCACCAAATATTCAAAATGTCCATACCGGCATCTAAAAGCTGTCTTCCATTCGTCTCCGGGCCGTATACGGAGTAGATTATATGCCCCACGAAGATCTAATTTGGTAAATACTTTGGCCTGGCGAACTCTTTCCAACAATTCTGGAATTAGGGGCAACGGGTACCTGTTACGAATGGTTACCTTATTTAACTCCCGGTAGTCAATGCAGGGTCTTAGAGTACCATCCTTCTTCTTTACAAAGAATATTGGAGCTCCCGCTGGTGAAGAAGATGGTCGGATAAACCCCTTGGCTAAATTCTCATCTATATACTCTCGTAAAGATTTTAATTCCGGAGCCGCCAACGGGTAAACATGGCCGAAAGGAATCGCTGCTCCAGGAAGCAATTCTATGGGGCAGTCATACGGTCTATGTGGGGGAAGTTGATCTGCCTTCCTTTTATCACAAATGTCTGAGAATTCCTGATAAATCAGAGGGAGAGTAGGTACCTGTATCACCTCTTCCAAGTTCTGGGTAACTGGAGCCGCTACAGTTGGACTGATGGTAGAACTGCACTTCGGGAGAAAGGTTATCTCCTTGGTTTCCCAATTGATGATTGGATTTTGTGACCGTAACCAGGGAATTCCTAAAATTACAGGAAAATGAGGAGAAGATATTAACATGAATGAAAGTGTTTCTTGATGATCTGGTTCCATCTTACACTCCAGAGGCACTGTCTCCCGATCTACTGGTCCAGAAACTAATGGGGAACCATCCACCGTTTCCATAGTGATTGGTGAAGCTCTTAGTTGTGTCTTTATACCATGTTCCTCTGCAAAAGAAGAATCCATGAAATTCCCACCTGCTCCAGAGTCTATCATGGCAGAACTTGATATCCACTGTTCCTCCCACTGAATCTGTATAGGAAGAGAACAATGTGAATATTTCTCCCCTTGATCTTTAGGGGAAGTCGGCATCAGTATTGGGGGAAAAACCGCATCTAGATGTAGACTGGTTTCCGAAACTTCAGACTCAGCGTCTGTGTTATCATAATCCCCTACTACCGCCAACACCTTGTTGGGTCGCCTAGGACATTTAGGACAATTGATGAGGAAATGATCCGATTGACCACAATAGAAACATAAGCGCTCACGGAAACGGTGTTCGCGGCGTTCATTATTCTCACGTCTCTGCAGTGAGTCCACCTGCATAGGCACCTCCTCAGCCTCTCGCGGGTTTTTGCCTGTGGTTTCCCTGGACGGAAGAGAGTAATTAGTAATGCGATTTACAGCGGCCCATTTTTCTTGTCTGCGTTCAGTTAAACGGATATCAATACGTACACAGTGCTGTATAAACAATTCAAACTCCTGTGGAGACTCTGAACGAGCTAGCTCATCCTTGATTACATTTGACAAACCTTTTCTAAAGATTGGTAATAAAGCATTGTTTTCCCACTGAGTGTCCACCACTAACCTTTTAAATTCAGTAACATATTCTATGACTGACCGTTTCCCCTGGCGTAAGGAAAGCAAGGCAGATTCAGCGGTAGCACGGCGGTTGGGATCGTCGAACATTTGCGCCATGGCTGCCAGAAAATTGTCCAAATTATTTAGACGGGTATCATGACTTTCAACCATAGGATTTGCCCAAGCCAGTGCACGTGATGTCAACAACATAATAATACATAGAACCTTAGATCTATCAGACCGGTAGTAAGAGGCATGTACATCAAAAAATAATATACATTGATTAACAAACCCACGAAATTGACTTCGGTCACCATTAAAACGGAATGGAGGCAATTTGGGCATACTGGTGGATGAGGTAGGCTCAGTAGGTAAGGCCTCCAGGACTCCTAACCTAGAACGTAGATCTTGGAGAGCCTGACCAAACCCCTGTGCATTATGATTAACCCGAGACTCCAAGTCTCTAAACTGATTGAGTGCAGCCGCCACCTCCTGCTGCAAGGAGTTAACTATGGTGAACAGTTTGTCTGCCCGTGTCTCCGTCATTGCCCCAGCAGAATCCTCTTTTTTAGGCTGGAATATCCTGTAATACTATTGTAGGAACTCGAGGATTCTGATAGCGTGGGGCAATGAACAATCAGAGACGGGTTTCTTTGAATGCAAATAATGTATTTGTGAAACAGCAAAACCCCCAAACAGCAAAACCCTCAAAAACAATATTCAAACAACCCGCAGTGACATGCAATGAGTCCATATATATATACACAAGTCCAGTCATATGAATCCGGATATATAAGTCCTTGAACCTCTATAGCGAGGGTGGCAAAGTTCCTACGACGGAGTCCTCACACAAATGTGACCACAAGGTAAGTCTGATGCATAGGTTATGTGGCTGGATTTACACACTGCTGGTGTGTGAAGAGTCAGATCCAGGTATGCAGAAAACACAGGGAGGTCCAGGAACAAGTTAATCTCAGTTGTGGCTTAATTCAGTGAAGTCCAACAACAAGTTCATAAGTCAGTAAGGTTCCAGTAATAGTTCCAACAGCTCTCACCAGAGGTAATGCACAAAGGGTTAAACAGCAACAGTTCAGAAACACAGTTCTTATCAGATGGAATGAACCAAGGGTTAAATTCCCAAGTCAACAGTTTAGTGACAACACAGTATGTGCAACTTACATATGCAGAGAATGTCCAGAGCCATGGGTAGAAACTGCTGTGGCAGAGAAACACCTGAAGATAACCTGGTTATGCACTTCCCTGGTAAATACACAACGATCTGTGAGGAACAAGCAGCTGGGTTGCAGGGAAACGGAAGCAGAATATTCCAGCAGTGAAGCCAGCACCTGAGCCGGGTTTTAAACAAACGAACAGGAAGTAGGGCACAGAAAACAGCAAACTCCATTTTAACAAAGGGCAAAATCATTGACAAAGTTACCTAGAAAACCCGGAATACTGACACACAAGCTCCATTCTCTTGGGGATGGTAGGCTGTCGTCCGAGACTTCCTGATCTGGTATAAACTGTAAGAGAACACCCAGAATATATTTTTGCCACATGTATCTATATCCATGATTGAAATCCTCTGCAGGTGGTTATTGGATTTTTTGTATACGGCTATATTAACATACATGTAGGTGCTCATATTTTGTAGTAGCCTTGTCATTATATATTGTTTTGATTTGCCTCTTTTCATACATTACATTTTATCATATATACATTTCATTGTTGTTTGTATTGTGCCATTTGATCAATAAAGGCTTAATTTCTTTTTTATTACATATATTGTGTAGCATTGGTATTCTTTTTCCTTGTCCCTGTCACTTGGTTATTCCTCCATATTCTGGGTGTTCTTTTAATTTTCCGGATGGTCTGCATCCAAATTTCTGGTGGTATTGTCACATTTAGCATAATTTTTTTTTTAATTATTGATATTATTTTATTATTATTATTATTATTATTATTATTATTATTATTATTATCCTTTTGTGTGATACATACATTTCCTTATTCTGGTATAAACTGTGAAGTTCTTCCATAACTTTTCCAAGAAAACAGGCTCCCTGATCTGAATGTATGCGCTTTGGACACCTGTACACCTGAATGAAGTTCTTACAGATGGCATAGGCAGAAGATTCTGTGGTTTGATCTCGAGTTGGAGTTACAACAGCAAACTTTGTGAAGTGATCTATCATCACCAAGCAGTGCTTATACCCTGATGTGCTGGGCCAATGGTCATATAGTCAATCATTAGCAGTTCGAGTGGGGCGGATGTCACAATGGCCTGCGTGGGGGCCCTCTGTTCAGGTGGCTTAGCCAATTCACAGCTCCGACAACGGTGGCAGGTCTCTTCCACTGCTGATTTTAAATGAGAGTGATAGAACAATTGTTGTAGCCACTGGTGGGTTTTCTCCCACCCGAAATGAGCCCCTCGCACTTGAGATAAGAGCGTCTCGGGAATCACCATTTGCCAGGTATTACCCAGTTGCTGTGGAAGTATGACTTTTCGGTACAGAATTCCATCACTCAACTGTAAATTTTCCCAGTGGCGCAGCATCCGAAGAACACCAGGGGATAGAGCTTCCCTCTCTTGCCGACTGGGCAATTGCTTAGAAGACAGTGACACCCATTGCCTAAGTAGAGCCAGTTCTTCATCCTTTTGCTGTATTAGGACACATTCATCCCGGGACTGCCCCAATAGATAGGCTCGAGTAGTCGCCTGCATTTGTTTCAACGTGGCTGCCACCATCCTGGCAGGGTCTCAGAAAACGGGAACCTCCTCAGCTTCCAAATCTTCATCATGATTGTGCTCAGGCTTCCCATAGTTAACTCGAGACAGGGCATCAGCATGGGTATTCTCTGCTCCTCGTTTATAGGTTATCTTGTAGCGGAACTTTGCCATCCGGGCAACCCAACGCTGCTCCAGTGCCCTCAGCTTTGCTCTCTCCAAATGGGCTAGGGGATTGTTATCTGTACACACATGGACTTCAGACCCAGACAGGTACTCAGCAAACTTATCTGTCATGGTCTACACCAATGCCAACAGCTCCTGTTTAAAAGAACTATAGTTGTCTTGGTTCCTTTCAGAATTATGCAGAGACCGGCTGCCATAGACGATTATTCGCTCTTCTCCCTTCTGTATCTGGGACTACACTGCTCCGTGCCCGTGTAAACTCCCATCTGTTTGCAGAATAAACGGCTGTGTGAAATCGGTATAGGCCAGCACAGGTGCCTCCGTCAAGGCTAGTTTCAGGGCTTGAAATGCTTCCTCCTGTCTTTCTCCCCATTGCACGACTCTGTTCTTTGCACTCGTCGGCACCCCCTTTAACAGCTCCAGCAGTGGATTCACGATGCAGGTGAAATTATTGACGAAACGCCTGAAATATCCCATAAGTCCCAGAAAAGCCCACATGTTGTGAATACCTTGGAGGTGACTTCTGAGCTGGGGCTCCCTCCGGTGTTTGCTGAGGGTAATGAACTAATTACTGAATGGCCTTCAGCTGGCTCTGAATGGTATGATATAAGTGACCTGAGTTCCCAGCAGACTTGCCGGTAATCAATTGTTCCTCCTGCTCTTGCTTGGAGCACAGCTTGTTTTCCTGCTCTCATTCAGATAAAGATACCCAAAAAAATATATGAAGACAGAGCCGATTTTTAGAAAAATGCAAAATGCAACTTTTATTAATTAATACCAAAAAGTTTTTAAAAGAAGTTCACAAATATAATACAAAATGTCAATGACAAAGGAGAAGGCAAAACCCTAAATACCGCTATTCAGTTACATGAATGCCTCAAAACATATATCACAAAAATGCTTGGTATAATGTCAGGACTAATAGATATCAGGGTGCTGTGACATAATCATTCAAAGCCGTCCAACAGATAGTAAAGTGCATAGTGCACATAATGAAAACACTATATAAACATCCTGTCAGTATAAAAATTTACACCAGTGTATACTGCAAAAAATAGGAAATTAATAATGCCCAAATGGACAGTCTATATTTTGAACAGCAAAACAACACTAAATATTGAAAATACAAATATATGAGTGGACAGTGTTGATGGATCATCACAGCATCCTAGAATAGTACATACATCATAAACATACATATAGAAGGATGAAAAGCCTCTAATAGCATGATATACATATATGTGTGCATAGAAATGTATGTTGAGACCAGGCAAAAGAAACCAGTAGGTCAATATTGTCGTCCAGTATGTCCATATATATACACACAATGATGCTGCTAATATTGCAGTGATGTGCTGATATTGCTATAATATGCTATAAGATATAGGTATATACAAGCATTAATTAATGAGCCTAGTGGGCATAGCAATCAACAGAGAATGTGCAAATACTGCTATCATGGACAAAAAGGGTGGCTACAGCCTCAAATATATTGCAGACAATTTCTTCCATGTGGCTATATATATCATAATGGTGTATCAAATCAATAGAGGTAACACATAAACGCTGCTAATATTGCTATAATATGCTATAAGATGTAGGTATATACAAGCATTAATTAGTGAGCCTAATAGGCATAGCAATCAACAAAGAATATGCAGATACTGCTATCATAGGAAAAAAGGGTGGCTACAGCCTCAAATATATTGCGGACGAGGAAGCACATAGCGAAACGCGCGTCGGGGCTCTCCAGTCCGCTGTTCAGTAAGTTTGGATGCCTTATTATACATGTCTCTGACTACTGTCTATATTGGCTATTGAACTAATGCACTACTATGGCATATATGGCCACATGGGAAGAATTGTCTGCAATATATTTGAGGCTGTAGCCACCCTTTTTTCCTATGATAGCAGTATCTGCATATTCTTTGTTGATTGCTATGCCTATTAGGCTCACTAATTAATGCTTGTATATACCTACATCTTATAGCATATTGTAGCAATATTAGCAGCGTTTATGTGTTACCTCTATTGATTTGATACACCATTATGATATATATAGCCACATGGAAGAAATCGTCCGCAATATGTTTGAGGCTGTAGCCACCCTTTTTGTCCATGATAGCAGTATTTGCACATTCTCTGTTGATTGCTATGCCCACTAGGCTCATTAATTAATGCTTTTATATACCTATATCTTATAGCATATTATAGCAATATCAGCACATCACTGCAATATTAGCAGCATCATTGTGTGTATATATATGGACATACTGGACGACAATATTGACCTACTGGTTTCTTTTGCCTGGTCTCAACATACATTTCTATGCACACATATATGTATATCATGCTATTAGAGGCTTTTCATCCTTCTATATGTATGTTTATGATGTATGTACTATTCTAGGATGCTGTGATGATCCATCAACACTGTCCACTCATATATTTGTATTTTCAATATTTAGTGTTGTTTTGCTGTTCAAAATATAGACTGTCCATTTGGGCATTATTAATTTCCTATTTTTTGCAGTATACACTGGTGTAAATTTTTATACTGACAGGATGTTTATATATGTGTTTTCATTATGTGCACTATGCACTTTACTATCTGTTGGACGGCTTTGAATGATTATGTCACAGCACCCTGATATCTATTAGTCCTGACATTATACCAAGCATTTTTGTGATATATGTTTTGAGGCATTCATGTAACTGAATAGCGGTATTTAGGGTTTTGCCTTCTCCTTTGTCATTGACATTTTGTATTATATTTGTGAACTTCCTTTAAAAACTTTTTGGTATTAATTAATAAAAGTTGCATTTTGCTAAAAATCGGCTGTCTTCATATATTTTTTTGGGTATCTGTATATTCATATATGGATGAGCGTTTATAAATTAGCCTCTTTTTGGTTAAGTATTCTCATTCAGATAAGTGTTTTGATTTTTTTTTCCTCTGTTTGATTTTCACTGCTGGTTTGCTGCTTGCAGTGGACTGCAGCCTGGTCCCCTTTTGGGGTCTTGCGCTGCTATTGTGCTCATTTTGTGTTTGCAGTTTTGCTGTGTTTCTTTGTCACTTTTTATTTGCTGTGTTGCTGTGTGTTACACCAGAGATCTGATATTGGTGGTAGAGATCATATCATCTCAGGTTTTTTGTTAATCAGAAGTGTTGGTATTTTTGTCAGGGTTTTTTTTGGGTTGCAGTCAGAATTCTTTCCTATACTTTTCTTTCTAGACAGATTGGGCCCCAGCGTTTGCTCATTTTATTTTCTGTCTGTGTCTGTGTTTTCTTCTTGTCTAACCGCCATTACATGTTCGGGGGCTTCCTATTTCTTTGGGGATTCTTCTCCGGGGCAGATAGCTTTCACCTTTCTGCCTTTAGGTGTAGTTATCTCTCCGGCTGTGACGAGGCATCTAGGATCACCGTAGGTACGCTCCACGGCTACTTCAAGTGTGGCGGTTAGTTTAGGTTACTGCAATCCAATAGTTTCCAGCCTCTCTGGTGTTTTGCTACTTTGGCTATTTTTTGCAGTTTCTCCCCAGCTACCGAAACATAACACCCACATGTCTTTCACGGTCTTTGGGGTTGGCCAATCTTGCACCGCAGCACTCTTTTCTCAAGATGGCCTCACTCCTTCTGCATAGACGACATACCCCAGGTTGTTATGTTACGGTAGCTGAGGAGTGCAGGTAAAAAAGGAAATACACCAGAGCAGTTGGAATCTATGAGACTGCAGTACCCTGACTAACCACCACAACTAGAGGCAGCCGTGGAGCGTTCCTACGATGGTCCTAGACGCCTCGTCACAGCCTGAGAAACTAACTACACCTAAAGATAGAAATAGGAAAGCTATCTGCCCCGGAGCAGAACCCCAAAGATAATAGAAAGCCCCCAAACATGTAATGGCGGTTAGACAAGAGGAAATACTGACACAGAAAGAAAATAGTATGAGCAAACGCTGGGGCCCAAACTATCTAAATAGAAAAGGACAGGAAGGGTACTTACTGCAATCCCAGAAAACCCTGAAAAACACCAACTCTACTAATTTCAAAATCACCTGAGATCACACGACCTCTACCACCTAAATTAGTTCTCTGGTGTAACAAAAACAGCAGCCACTGAAAAAACTGCAAAAAGCAAAAGTACAAAACACAGTGGCTGGACTAAACTGAGAGAGCAAAAGCCCCCGGAGGGGACCCAGAAGGCCCCCACAGAAGTGCAGGACAAAATGCAAAAATATAGCAAAAACACAAAATAAGAAATTGTCTTATCTGATAGCAGGAGATGCAGACACGACACAGCAGGCTACAAGGGAAACTGGAAAGAAGGATTCAGACCAGAACAATTGATCACCGGCAACCCTGATGGGAAAATGATTCCCTTAAATAAGACCAATCAGTAACACCTGATTCCCAATCCTCACTAGTACCGCTTGTAACCACCAGAGGGAGCCTCTGCTCAGAACTCATCTCAAACCCATTCACAACAGTACCCCCCCCTTGAGGAGGGGTCACCGAACCCTCATTTGAGCAACCAGGTCGGTCAGGATGAGTTCTATGATACGCACGGATAAGTCTCCTAGCATGGATGTCCGAAGCAAACACCCAAGAATTATCTTCCTGACCATAACCTCTCCATTTAACCAAATACTGGAGTCTTCGTCTAGAAAAACGAGAATCCAATATTTTCTCAACCACATACTCCAGATTGCCCTCAACCAAAACAGGGTCAGGAGGCACAGCAGCAGGAACCACTGGCTCAACAAACCTCTTCAACAAGGACTTGTGGAACACGTTATGGATCTTAAATGTCCCTGGAAGAAGCAAACGAAAAGAAACAGGATTAATAATCTCCATGATCTTATAAGGTCCAATGAACCTAGGCTTAAATTTAGGAGATGCTACTCTCATAGGAATATTCTTTGAGGACAACCAGACCAAGTCCCCCACTTTAAACCGAGGACCATCAGTCCTATGCCGGTTAGCAAACCGCTGGGCCTTCTCCTGAGAGAGGGACAACCTCTCCACTACCTGGTCCCAAATCTGCTGCATACGCTCAACAACAGAGTCAACACCTGGACAGACAGAAGCCTCCGTCTGTCCTGAAGAAAATCGAGGGTGAAACCCAGAATTACAGAAAAACGGAGACATCAAAGTGGCAGAGCTAGCCCTATTATTAAGAGCAAACTCAGCCAAAGGCAAAAAAGAGACCCAGTCATCCTGATCAGCAGACACAAAGCATCTTAGATAAGTCTCCAATGTCTGGTTTGTTCTCTCAGTTTGACCATTGGTCTGAGGATGAAATGCCGAGGAGAAAGACAATTGAACACCCAGTTTAGAACAAAAAGTCCTCCAAAATCTGGAAACAAACTGGACTCCTCTGTCAGACACAATGTTCTCAGGAATGCCGTGTAAACGAACCACGTGCTGAAGGAACAACGGCACCAATTCAGAGGAGGAAGGCAACTTAGGTAATGGCACAAGATGTATCATTTTGGAAAACCTATCACAAATTACCCAGATGGTGGTCATTCTCTGAGAAACAGGAAGATCGGAAATGAAATCCATAGAGATATGGGTCCATGGTCTCTTGGGCACAGGCAATGGCATCAACAAACCACTAGAGCGAGAGCAAGGCTTGGAGCGAGAGCAAGTCCCGCAGGACTGCACAAATTCCCTGACATCGCGAGACAAGGTAGGCCACCAAAAGGACCGACTAACCAAGTCTCTGGTACCAAAAATTCCGGGATGCCCAGCCAATGCGGAACAATGAATCTCAGACATCACACTCTTTTTCCATTGGTCCGGGACAAACAATTTTCCAACAGGGCAGCGCTCGGGCCTATCCTCCTGACACCCCTCCAGAGCAAGTCTCAAATTAGGCGAGATGGCGGAAAGAACTACACCCTCCTTCAAAATAACAGAGGGATCAGATAGCTCAGGAGAGTCCGCAAGAAAACTCCTCGAGAGGGCATCCGCCTTAACATTCTTAGTGCCAGGAAGAAAGGAAACCACAAAATTAAAACGTGTGAAAAACAAGGCCCACCTGGCCTGTCTAGGATTGAGTCGCTTGGCAGATTCCAGATAGACCAGATTCTTATGGTCCGTAAGGACCACCACCTGATGTTTGGCTCCCTCCAGCCAATGTCTCCACTCTTCAAAAGCCCACTTCATGGCCAATAACTCCCGATTACCCACGTCATAATTACGTTCAGTAGGAGAAAATTTTCGAGAGAAAAAGGCACAAGGGTTACTTTTAGAGGTCTCTGGATCTTTTTGGGACAAAACGGCACCTGCCCCAATTTCAGAGGCATCAACCTCCACCTGAAATGGCAGAGAAACATCAGGCTGCCGTAGAACAGGAGCAGAAGTGAATCTCTGCTTAAGTTCCTGAAACGCAGAGACTGCCTCAGGAGGCCAATTCACCACATCAGAACCCTTTCTGGTCAAATCAGTTAATGGTTTAACAATAACAGAGAAATTACCAATAAATTTACGATAAAAATTGGCAAAACCCAAAAATCTCTGAAGAGCCTTTAATGAAGTAGGTTGGACCCAATCACAGATGGCCTGAACCTTGACCGGGTCCATTTCAATAACAGATGGGGACAAAATGAATCCCAGAAATGAGATCTTCTGTACGCCAAAAAGACACTTTGATCCCTTCACATACAGAGCATTCTCTCTCAAAATCTGGAATACAGTTCGAACATGTTTCACATGAGAGTCCCAGTCATTAGAAAAAATCAAGATATCATCCAAATAAACAATCAGAAACTTGTCCACAAAATCCCTGAAAATGTCATTCATGAAGGACTGGAAGACGGAAGGAGCATTAGTGAGCCCAAAGGGCATCACAAGGTACTCAAAATGCCCTTCAGGGGTGTTAAATGCCGTCTTCCATTCATCCCCGTGCTTAATGCGAATAAGGTTATACGCCCCCCTGAGGTCAAGCTTGGTAAACCAAGTAGCGTTTTTCACCCTGGAAAACAGGTCAGAAATCAAGGGTAACGGGTATTGATATTTCACAGTAATATTGTTCAAGAGACGATAATCAATACACGGCCTTAATGAACCATCTTTTTTGGCCACAAAGAAAAAACCGGCACCTAAGGGTGAAGAGGATGGTCTGATATGACCCTTCTCCAATGATTCCTTGATATAAGACCGCATAGCGTCATGTTCAGGTACAGACAAGTTAAAAAGGCGACCCTTAGGGAATTTACTACCTGGCACTAATTCAATAGCGCAGTCATAGCTCCTATGGGGAGGTAAGGATGCAGATTTACTTTCGCTAAACACATCAGAAAAATCAAACAAAAAGTCAGGAACATCCTCAGCCTGGGGGGAGGCAGAAAAAACAGGAGTGTTGGTATTAACACATTGGCAGCCCCAACTGGTTACAGACACAGATTTCCAATCCAAAACAGGATTATGAGACTGTAACCAAGGGAAACCCAGCACGATAATGTCATGCAGATTATATATAGAACCAAAAATTTGCAGCACTCCTGGTGATCAGGTTCAACCCTCATTATCACCTGAGTAGAAAACTGGGGTTTATTCTCAGCCAAAGGGGTAGAATCGATCCCCAGTAGGGGAATAGACTTCTGTAGGGGTATCAAGGGAAATCCACAACGTTTAGCAAAATCATAATCCATCAGGTTAATAGCTGCTCCAGAATCAACGAAAGCCTGAGCAGAAAATGAGGACAGAGGCATATCAGAGTGACAGTTAATAAAAACTTAGTCTGAACACTACCCAAGACAACTGAGCGTGCAAAACGTCTTCCCCGCTTAGGGCAGACTGAAATAGCATGAGAGGCATCACCACAGTAGAAACATAACCCATTGCGCTTTCGAAACTCATGACGCTGTGCCCCAGACACCACTCCATCACACTGCATGGGCTCAGCAGCTGGCTCACAAGGCAACACCACTCCACGCATACTTCTCCGCTCACGCAAACGTCTGTCAATTTGAATCGCTAATGACATAGAATCATTGAGACCAGAGGGGACAGGGAATCCCACCATAACATCCTTTACATTATCCGACAGACCCTTCCGGAAAAGGGCCGCCAAAGCGTCGTCATTCCATTTGGTCAGGACTGCCCACCTACGGAATCTCTGACAGTATAACTCAGCGTCATCAAGCCCCTGATTTAATGCCAACAAGGCTTTTTCAGCTTGATCAGTGATATTAGGCTCATCGTACAATAACCCCAAAGCCTGAAAAAATACATCAACATCACTCAAAACAGGATCCCCAGGTGTCAGGGAAAAAGCCCAATCCTGAGGATCGCCGCGCAGGAGAGAGATGACAATTTGAACCTGCTGCGCTGCGTTTCCTGAGGACTTAGATTTTAAGGCAAAAAACAATTTACAATTATTTTTGAAATTCTGAAACTTAGCTCGATCCCCTGAAAACAAATCTGGCATGGGGATCCTAGGTTCCACAACAGGCAACCTAGCAAGATATGCAGCAATACTCCGAACCTCAGTGGCAAGCTGATCCACACGGCCAGACAACTGTGCAAACTCCATTGGGAGAAAAGATCCTCCCCAGCACCCAGAGATACAGAGGGAAAAAAAAAAAAAAAAAAAAAATGCAACAAACAGAAAAATATCTCTGACAACTTTTCTTCCTTCAAAATATTTTTTCCCTTCTGTGAGTACCATACAATCTTTATGTCCGGTGATACTGTTATGTTACGGTAGCTGAGGAGTGCAGGTAAAAAAGGAAATACACCAGAGCAGTTGGAATCTATGAGACTGCAGTACCCTGACTAACCACCACAACTAGAGGCAGCCGTGGAGCGTTCCTACGATGGTCCTAGACGCCTCGTCACAGCCTGAGAAACTAACTACACCTAAAGATAGAAATAGGAAAGCTATCTGCCCCGGAGCAGAACCCCAAAGATAATAGAAAGCCCCCAAACATGTAATGGCGGTTAGACAAGAGGAAATACTGACACAGAAAGAAAATAGTATGAGCAAACGCTGGGGCCCAAACTATCTAAATAGAAAAGGACAGGAAGGGTACTTACTGCAATCCCAGAAAACCCTGAAAAACACCAACTCTACTAATTTCAAAATCACCTGAGATCACACGACCTCTACCACCTAAATTAGTTCTCTGGTGTAACAAAAACAGCAGCCACTGAAAAAACTGCAAAAAGCAAAAGTACAAAACACAGTGGCTGGACTAAACTGAGAGGGCAAAAGCCCCCAGAGGGGACCCAGAAGGCCCCCACAGAAGTGCAGGACAAAATGCAAAAATATAGCAAAAACACAAAATAAGAAATTGTCTTATCTGATAGCAGGAGATGCAGACACGACACAGCAGGCTACAAGGGAAACTGGAAAGAAGGATTCAGACCAGAACAATTGATCACCGGCAACCCTGATGGGAAAATGATTCCCTTAAATAAGACCAATCAGTAACACCTGATTCCCAATCCTCACTAGTACCGCTTGTAACCACCAGAGGGAGCCTCTGCTCAGAACTCATCTCAAACCCATTCACAACACCAGGTACTTGATTTGAGTGCGGAACAGATGACACTGCTGAGGCTTCACTTTTAACCCATGTTGTTATAAGCGGCTCAGGACTTGTTCCAGCCTCAGGAGATGCCCTTAGAACGAGGGAGCAAAAACGATGTCGTCCAGATAAAGCATGGTGGCCTCGAAGTTCAGAGCCCCTAAACATCTTTCCATGAGCCACTGAAACGTGCCTGGAGCATTGGCTAGACCAAATGGCATCTGGTCAAACTCGAACAATCCCATGGGGAGTATAAAGGCTGTCTTAGCTCAGTCTTGTTCGGACATAGGCATTTGCCAATAGCCACTCGCGAGGTCCAAAGTAGAGAAATATTTAGCGTTCCCCAAAGCGAAAGGGACTCCTCAATCCTTGGCAGCGTGTACCAGTCTTGTACCGCACAGGCGTTGAGCTTGTGATAGTCCACACAGAAACGTAATGTTCTAGGTAAAGCCACAAATAAAACTTTATATGAGCTATGGAACTGCGAGAAACCTAACCTGAAGGACCTCAGGATATTTGGAAGCAAAATGTTTATATGTTCCCAAAGAAAAACGTTCCAAGTGGGAATCACACGCACAGCATGGAGTCCTGGTGGGCTATAGTGAAATTCAAAAGGGATACAGAATCCTGCACCCAGAGACCAACACAGTAACAATCAGCAGAGATGTAGTAATTGATGAAAACTCTGTATCGCTCAAATTCCATGCAGTTACACCAGTTATTCAACCTAATAAACAAGGACAAGAATCTCAATCACCAAGCCCAGACACCGAAAAGGAAAACACTGAAGTGTGGATAAGCTCTGAAGCAACCAATGAAGACACAGAAGAACCAAGTCAACCTCCAGTCAGGAGATTGGAAAGGTCAAACAAAGGTATCCCAGCTAGACGCCTTTCTTATATGGTCAGAACACCTCCTGTACCAAAGCCATAGTCATGGCAAGAGATGCAAAAACTGCCTGTCCACGAGAAACAGAAGTGGATAAATGCTGCTAATGAAGAGATGGAGTCCCTTCACCAACTCCAGACATGGGAGCTTACTGAGCTACCACAAGGAAAAAGAACTATCGGATGTAAGTGTGTCTTCAAAAACAAATATGACTCAGAAGGTAAAGTTCAACGGTTTAAGGCAAGTTTTGTCGTAAAAGGGTACTCGAAAAAGTATGGTGAAGATTATGATACTGCATTTTCTCCAGTTGCGAAGCAAACCACATTGAGAACTTTAATGTCTGTACCTGCAGTTCAACAGATGACAGTGAGACATTTTGACATCAAAACAGCCTTCCTACATGGTGACATTGAAGAAGAGTTGTGTTAGAGGTCGAGTTCCCGCTTCTGCACAAGGGGAATCTCAAGCCATTCCTGCTGCGGTCTCCCATCCGTCTCCGGCCGCAGTGGACTCTGCTCAGCTTAGACGTCGATCCCAGCGTCTCGCCCAGTCTAACAGTGTGCAGAGGGTTGCTGCTGCCTCTCCAGGCTCTGCTATTGTGGCCAGTACTGGTTAGCGGCGAGCAGATGTCTTTAGGACAAAGTCCTTGTTTTCCCCTTCTGAGCATGCCCAGGGTGAGATCTCTCATTGGAAATCAGGGGTCACATGCTCAGGTACTGCAACAGCTCCTATTGGTCCGCCAGGAAGGTCCTGTGACTACTGGTGTTCTGGAACAGTTTCATTGGTCCTTGTTTCTGGCAGGTCCTGTAGCTGTTACTATAAAAGGGTGGCAATGCTGAGCCGCCATGCGCTAGTATCAACCGTTATATGCTTTGCGCCAGTGTGGTCATGCGTGTGTGTGGTTAGGGCCGGCTGAAATAAGCCCCTAAAATACCGACTTAATCGGTGAGGAGTTTGGTATGCTAGCTGGTCAGGGTCGGTGTCCTAGACGCCCTAGATTACCAGCATAACCGGTGAGGAGTTTGATTGCCGTATTCAGAGTCTGGCGTTCAGATGCCATAGATTGCGGGTGACTCCCGCGAGGACATTAGCGCATGATCACGTTCTATGTTCGCTTAGCAGTCAACTGTGTTCCTGGGTGCCTGACAGGACACAGAAGTTTGTCTCAGCGGCTCTGTGACGTAACAGGGTTTGCTCTCAACGCTAGACAGCGCCCTAGCATGTTTATTTTGCGACTCAGTGGTGTTAAGTGAGTTCGCACACATCGCCATACAGCGCTGCAGCACTCCTTTTAGCGGCTCTGTGGAATAACAGAGTTCGCACATATTGCCTCAGCGCGTTACGGCGTTTATTTTTGCGACTCTGTGGGATAACAGAGTTCGCTTCTTGCGCCATTTTACTAGCAGCAGGCTCCACCTGAACGGTGGTCCCCGGGCTGCGAACGCACCTCTCTACATCATATATTTGGTGCGTTCCGCAGACCCTAACAAGTTGTACATGAGCCAAGCCGAGGGATATATTAAAAAGGGTGAAGAGCACCTTGTTTGTAACATGCAAAAATCTCTCTATGGACTTAAGCAGTCAGCAAGAGCTTGGAACTCGAAAGTGAACAAAGTTTTGATGGATGAAGGATTTAAAAGATCTCAAGCTGATCAATGTTTGTATACGAAAAATGTAGCGAAGGAGTGAATGTATGTTCTCCTATATGTAGATGATGTAATCATGTCTCATCAAGATGAAAAAGAAATTGCAAAGCTATAGTGAAATTCTCAACCAGCACTTTGAGACTAAGGACTTTGGAAATGTGACATATTATTTGGGAATCTAAATCCAGAGAGAGTAAGATGGGAGTTTTCTTCTGAACCAAAGTTCTAAAATTTCTGCAATTCTAAACCAGTTTGGAATGTCAGAAGCCAAAGGTGCGTCAACACCAATGGATCCATCCTATTTAAAGTTGGAAGGAGGAAAAGATCTGTTACCCAGCAATGAGAGTTACAGACAAGCAGTGGGGGCGCTTCTGTACATAGCAACCACAATTTGTCTGGATATTACAGCCACAGTCGGAATTCTCCGCCGACGTGTAAGCAAGCCACACCAAAGAGAATGGAATGCAATTAAGAGAATTCTTCAATATCTTAAAGAAACTCAAAGGCTAAATCTTAAGATATCCTCATCAGAAGATCTCACTCTCAGAGGTTATGTGGATGCAGATTGAGCTGGAGATTCAAGTGATCGGAAATCAACAAGTGGTTACTTGTTCAAGATAGGAGAAAATTCAATGTCTTTGTCCAGCAGAAAACAAGTGTCAGTCACATTATCTTCTACAGAAGCAGAATGTATGTCTGCAGCTTATGCAAGTCAGGAAGTAATTTGGTTGAAACAATTTTTGGAAGATTTCGACAAGCCATTAGTTCAACCAACAGTTTATCTATGAGGACAACCAACGATGCATTAAACTTGCCAGCAGTGAGAAGATTAGTGCAAAGACTAAGAACATTCATGTAAAACATCACCACTTGTGTGACTTAGTGGAACGTGGTGTACTCGAGTTTGTTTATTGCGAGTCTGACAAGTTGATAGCTGATGGTATGACAAAGCCATTATCAAGAGGCAAGTTTGTGGACTTCAGAACCGCAATGGGACTGACAGGAAAAGTAGTTGTTGAGTGGGGGTGTTGGAATATGTTTGGTGCAACAACTCCATTACTGTCTATGAGTGTTTAGTTGCTAGATTTGTATGCTCTTTATAAAGTAAAAAAAACCTCCCAGAGGCTCACACAGGGAGAGCATGTGACTGTATTTCCTGTTTTCCTGTGTTTGTGTATGAGAGAAGCAGCCTGCTGTAGATGCTGCATAGATAGAGACACACAAATGATTTATTCCTAATCTATTAAAGGGAACCTGTCAATTCATTTTTTGTATATAAACTGCGGCCACAGCCATTAGGGGCTTATCTACAGAATTCTGCAATGCTGTAGATAAGACCCCGTGTCATGTATAGTGTACAGTTCCTATAGCGTCTTGTGCTTGGGTGCGAGGAAAACACAGGAGACACAGGTTGATATGAAATGACTTGTATTGCTTCATACAAGCATGCTGAAAAGTTCACACAGTTTGCAGGAACAGCGACAGGAGACACAGCAGGCCAGAGTAACTTCAAGCACTACAATAACTCTCCAAAGCAGGCTCAGGATCTCTTCTCTGTACCGTACTTCCTCTGCAAACATGGATTCACCAAACAGCAGGTTTCCAGAGTCCAAAAGTGTTCCAAGGTTCCTCAGTAGGGAATAGCTGGAGTACAAGTCCAAGGTTTCCAGAAGTCAGGTCACAGACTGACTGAGGCTTGATTCAGGAGCACTGATTGTTCAGCTGAGGCTGCTTAAGAAGCAAGAGGGAGGAATCAGGGCGGGAACATGAAAACTGGAAACTCCATATTAACTGAGGGCAAGAGCTGCAGAAAGACAGAAAGCAAAATGGCCGACGGAAAACTGAGTTTCAAGGAACATGTCAACAGAGACAAAGAACCTTACATTACTCCCCCCTTAGGGACAACCTCCGGATGACCTCAGACCAGGCTTGTCAGGGTACCTCTGATGAAACTGGTGGAGCAGGCGAGGAGCATTTACATTATTGACTGGTTCCCATGAGTTGTCCTCCACTGGGTAGCCCTGCCATTTAATCAAATATTGCAACTGATTTCTGTACAACCTGGAATCTAGAATCCTTTCCACCATAAATTCTTCCTGACCATCGACAAGCACTGGGTCAGGGCAAGGAGAAGAACGTCCAGGAAACGTATTGGGTGTTGCAGCCTTTAGTAGGGATACATGAAAGACAGGGTGGATTCTCATAGTTCTGGGCAGTTGAAGACGACAAGCAACAGCACTTATAATCTTATTGATCTTATAAGGTCCAATGTACTTATGTCCCAATTTAGACGATGGAATCTTTAATTTAAGATTTCTGGTTGACAGCCAGACCAAATCTCCTACCTTGAAAGCTGGTGCAGGTTTACGAAATTTATCTGCTGCTTTCTTGTACCTTTCCTGAGCCAATTCTAGATTTTCCTTTAGAAGATCCATATTCTTTTGTAAAGAAGTGATTCTTTCAGCCACTGCCGGCAAGGGCGTATCTATGGGAAATCGAGGAAGAATGTTAGGATGATAACCT
Organism: Oophaga sylvatica; assembly: GCA_033576555.1. Lineage (NCBI taxonomy): Eukaryota > Metazoa > Chordata > Amphibia > Anura > Dendrobatidae > Oophaga > Oophaga sylvatica. The sequence goes on from JARQOD010000009.1 coordinate 7,447,699, forward strand.
AGATTGGAGTAAAAAGGAGACTGCTTAGTGGAGGCGCTCTGAGAGTTGTTATAAGAGAACTCAGCCAGTGGAAGTAGATCCACCCAATCATCCTGTAGGTGGCAGATAAAACAGCGGAGATACTGCTCCAGGGTCTGATTGGTTCGTTCTGTCTGTCCATTAGTCTGGGGATGAAAAGCAGCAGAAAGGTTTACTTTAATGTCCAATGCTGCACAGAAATTTTGCCAAAACCTTGAAGTGAATTGCACCCCTCGATCCGAAATGACCTCATCCGGGACTCCATGTAAGCGAAACACATTCTTAATCATCAAGTCTGATGTCTGTTTTGCAGTGGGTAAGCCGACACAAGGGATAAAATGAGCTGCCTTTGTTAGACGGTCAACCACCACTAGAATGGTGTTCTTCCCTTGAGAGGTTGGTAACTCCACAATGAAGTCCATAGAAATGGATCCCCACGGGCGGGACGGGGTGGGAAGAGGTTGCAACAGACCAGTTGGTGAGGAGCGAGGTGTTTTGCATCTTGCACAGACTTCACATGAAGTGACATAGTTTAAGACATCTTTCCTGTAAGTGGGCCACCAAAAGAAACGAGAAAGAAATTCTTGTGTCTTTAGAATTCCCCTATGCCCGGCTATCTTGGAATCGTGGATGAGTTGCAATACTCTCAATCTGACTGTTTCAGGTATATACAGACGTTGTCCCTGAATCCACACACCATTCTTAAAGACAAGACTTACGTCCCTTGGGGGTTGAGCCAACAAAGAATCCACATGGTATGCTTCCTTGATGTCCTTAAGTAGGTCTTGATTATAAATCACTCCCAGGAATCTAGAGTCAGGAAGAATAGTCTTAGGAGGAGTAAGTGGACGTGTCTCTGCTGAATGAATCCTAGAGAGTGCATCAGCCTTTCCATTGCGCGATCCTGGTCTATAAGAAATGACAAAATTAAATTGGTTTAGGAAAAGATTCCAGCGAGCCTGGCGAGGAGTCAGGCACTTAGCCGACCTGATAAATTCAAGGTTACGATGGTCTGTCAGGACGACTATTTGCTGTGCAGCTCCCTGAAGAAGGTGTCTCCATTCCTTGAAGGCGGCAATAATGGCCAACAATTCTCTATTGCCCACATCGTAGTTCCTCTCAGCCGAAGACAACTGCTGGGAAAAGAAGGCACAGGGATGCAAGACATTCTTCTCACCTGTTCTCTGAGAGAGTATAGCTCCAATGGCACAGTCTGAAGCATCCACCTCTATTATGAAGGCAAGCTCGGGGTTGGGATGTACTAAGATAGGTGCGGTGGTAAATTTATCCTTTAAACAGGAAAATGCTTCCTGAGCTTGCGGGGTCCAGGAGAACCTAGACTGTTTCCGGGTAAGTTGGGTGATAGGTGACACTACCTCAGAAAAATTCTTAATGAAACGTCTATAGAAGTTGGCAAACCCGATGAAACGCTGCACCTCCTTCACATTTCTAGGAATTGGCCAATCCTTGATGGCTTGGGTCTTGCTTCCATCCATACTAATCCCTTGCGTAGATAGTACATACCCCAGAAATTGAATTTCGGTCCTATGGAATTCACATTTTTCAAGTTTGATGTAGAGATGGTTTTGTCTTAGGCGTTCTAAGACCATTCTCACATGTCCATGATGTTCCTCTGTGGAGTTAGAAAAAATTAGAATATCATCCAGATAAATCACCACAAATGTATCTAGGAGATCCCTGAAGATATCATTCACGAAGTGTTGGAAAGTGGCTGGGGCGGTACTCAGACCAAAAGGCATAACTAGATATTCAAAGTGTCCATAGCGTGACCTGAAAGCAGTCTTCCATTCATCCCCAGGTCTAATACGGACCAAGTTATAGGCCCCACGGAGATCCAGTTTAGAGAAAATTTTGGCATGCCGCACTCTCTCCAACAACTCAGGGATTAAAGGCAATGGATAACGGTTTCTAATAGTAACCTTATTGAGTTCCCTATAGTCTATGCAGGGTCTCAGAGATCCATCTTTCTTCTTCACAAAGAAGATGGGTGCACCTGCGGGAGATGAAGAGGGGCGTATGAAGCCCTTGGCTAAATTTTCGTCTATATAATCCTTCAAAGCTTTTAGCTCGGGCCCCGCTAGGGGGTAGATCTTACCAAAAGGTATCTCGGCTCCAGGCAATAATTCAATTGGACAATCATATGGACGGTGAGGAGGAAGCTGATCAGCGTTCTTCTTGTCACATAAATCCACATAGTCCTGGTATACAGCTGGTAGTTCAGGGACTGACATGGTTCCTTTAGGAACAGAGCAAGCTGAAACTCCTTGACTCATCTGTTTCTCCGGAAAGTGTAATTCCTTGGTCTCCCAGTTAATCGTAGGATTCTGCGCCTGCAGCCATGGTAGCCCTAGAATAATGGGAAAGTGGGGAGAAGAGATAAGCAAAAAAGACATTTTCTCCTGATGATCTTTACCCATAAGGACCCTCAAAGGCTCTGTTTCTTGATCCACTGGTCCAGAAGTCAGTAGAGAGCCATCCACAGTCTCCATCTGTACTGGAGTAGCCTTCTTCACTGAACGTATCCCCTGTTTCAGAGCAAAGGAGATATCCATAAAATTTCCACTTGCTCCTGAGTCGATCATAGCAGAGCTAGACACCCAGACTGAGTCAACCCAGAGTTTGATGGAAAGGAAGCAATGAGAACTGTTTCTTTTACAACTCAGCTGGGATACCGCTGAGGAAACTTGAAAAATTGCAGCGTTTATACCGTCATCGTCCCCAGAACTAACAGAGTTTAAGTCAGAGAAATCAAGATCTCTTGCAGCAGATCTCTCTGGAGCCTGAGGCTCAGACATGACAGAGCTCCTCTCGCAACACTCACAGTGAATGACTGCTGCAGTAGTCTTACGAGAACGGCTGGGGCAGTTTATAATGAAGTGCCCTGACTTACCACAGTAGAAACATAGATTTTCCTTTATACGATGTTCTTTGCGTGCATCACTAACCCGTCTTTGTAAAGAGTCCACCTGCATGGGTTCAGGTTCTGGTTCCCTTGTGATCCTACTCAAAGGTTCCTTAGCTGAGGAGGGAGGTAGTAAAAGGTTAGTGCGATTATTTTCGAACCATCTCTCTTGTCTGCGTTCAGTCAGACGAGCATCAATACGGATACAATAGTTAATAAAGTCACCTAACGCAGTGGGAGGGTCGGCACGAGCAAGTTCATCCTTAATCAGTGGAGACAACCCTTTCCGAAAAATTGATTTTTTAGCGGAAGTGTCCCAAGTGGTATCAAGAGCCCATCTCCTGAAATCCAGGGCATATTCGGCTACTGAACGCTTACCTTGGCGCAAAGTTAACATGGCTGCTTCAGCTGTTGCACCTCGATTGGGGTCATCAAACACCTGCCCCATGGCTGAAATAAAAGCATCAAAGTGATTCAAACAATCATCCTCAGTCTCAATCAGAGGGTTTGCCCACATCAAAGCCTTATTGGTAAGCAACATGATTATAGTAAGCACTTTGGATCGTTCAGTGGGAAATTGTGAAGCATGTGCAGAGAAAAATAAATTGCATTGATTAATAAATCCCCTGAATTTCTCACGTTCACCGCCAAAACGAAAAGGAGGTAATTTGGGGATCCCAGAACTCGGGGTTATGGCAGGAGCCTGGGCTCGTTCCTCTAGAGCCTCAATCCTGGCTCGCAATTCTTGGGTAGTCTGTCCAAACACTTGCAAATTATGATTAGTGAGGTCCTGTAGACTTGCAAAACGGGTTTTTAAAGTCTGTACATCTGAAAGGATTGTATCAGTCACTCCGCAAAGTTCCTTTATGCGGGCCTCCATCTTCCAGATCTTTTAAGGCAGAAGTGCTGGAATGGTTGTGAGAAGTCACAACCACTGTCATCACATAAGGTATTAAACGGACATCTGATATCCACAGTCACAGCAGACATGGCTTTCCCAGACCCAGCAGACACTAAACATTGGCTCCTGAATCTTGTCATGTATAGTGTACAGTTCCTATAGCGTCTTGTGCTTGGGTGCGAGGAAAACACAGGAGACACAGGTTGATATGAAATGACTTGTATTGCTTCATACAAGCATGCTGAAAAGTTCACACAGTTTGCAGGAACAGCGACAGGAGACACAGCAGGCCAGAGTAACTTCAAGCACTACAATAACTCTCCAAAGCAGGTTCAGGATCTCTTCTCTGTACCGTACTTCCTCTGCAAACATGGATTCACCAAACAGCAGGTTTCCAGAGTCCAAAAGTGTTCCAAGGTTCCTCAGTAGGGAATAGCTGGAGTACAAGTCCAAGGTTTCCAGAAGTCAGGTCACAGACTGACTGAGGCTTGATTCAGGAGCACTGATTGTTCAGCTGAGGCTGCTTAAGAAGCAAGAGGGAGGAATCAGGGCGGGAACATGAAAACTGGAAACTCCATATTAACTGAGGGCAAGAGCTGCAGAAAGACAGAAAGCAAAATGGCCGACGGAAAACTGAGTTTCAAGGAACATGTCAACAGATACAAAGAACCTTACACCCCGATGTAACCTGAAAGATAAGAAAAACAAGTTAGATTTTACTCACCCAGGGGCGGTCTGGTGTGGTCCGGGTCTGATGGGTGTTGCAGGTCCTGGTCCAGCGCCTCCCATCTTCATGCGATGATGTCCTCGTCCTTGCTTCTGTCGCGGCTCCTGCACAAGCGTAATTCTCTGCCCTGTTGAGGGCAGAACAAAGTACTGCAGTGCGCAGGCGCCAGGAAAGGTTAGAGAGGCCCGGCGCCTGTGCACTGCAGCACTTTACTCTGCCCTCAGCAGGGCAAATCAGTACGACTGCGCAGGAGCCGCGACAGAAGCAAGGAAGAGGATGTCATCGTATGAAGATGGGAGGCGCCGGACCCGGACCTGCGACACCCATCGGACTGGACTGCCCCCAAGGTGAGTATAATCTCACTTGTTTTTCTTATCTTTCAGGTTACATTGGGGGCTTATCTACGGCATTATAGAATGCTGTAGACAAGGCCCTAACGGCGGTGGCCGCAGCTTATATGCGAAAAATGAGGTGACAGGTTCTCTTTAAGCTTATCATATATTGTTCCTGTTTGTTCATGAATAAATAAGCTCTGTTGTCACACGCTTGTAGAGAATCCTGAATAATCCACTGCCAACAGATTGTGATCCTAACAGAGCTGGAAAAAAATTGCAGATGAACACACAATTATAGAATAACATTGGTTTGAATGCATTACGATTTTTTATTGGGTTGTACTCGTCCGATTGCATTGCAAGTGGGATGAGCACTTACAGGCATATTACACTGCAATACAGAACTAATCAAAGGACCAACTAAGAGTAGGACCAGCTAAGAGGCTCACCGTGATATGGTAATGGGCTTCATACATTTTTATCAGATTGTTAAATTAAGAACCTAGTGTTCAGTTTTGTAAATTCTTGCTTAACAGCAATAGATCAATGTTCAAGTGTTGAATGTGCAGTCCATGTCTTTTTCTATAGCTACGTTAACATTAATTGATTTGCATGAAATCGTAAAGGGGTGTTTTCATGAACAAAAGTTCATTTTAATCAATAGAGCTTGCAATGATAATAAGTTCCACAATTGGATGTGTTTAAATAAAATGTTCCTGCGCTGAGATAAACTTATAAATGTGCCCCTGCTGTGTACTGTGTAATGGTTGTGTCTGACCATGCTGGTGTTGCACAGCTTCTGAATACACACCTTTGCAGTAGAAAACTTCACAGAGCAGGCTGCATGGGATAACAAGCTTTTTACTTCTAGCAACATGAGGTAAAGGAAAAATGCACAGTCATTTTAGCATTGCATCAGGAAACAGGAACAAAACAAAAGTGAAACTACAAGTGTGACTATTTCTTATACAATACATTAAACATAAGGAAACATTACACAACATCGCCATCTATTGTCAGGTCAGCATAAAGTCCTCCTTTTACTTATAATAAGTCCTAATATGTTGCATATGCCAACACCCTTTCTCAACAATAAGGACTTATTCAATCAAACCCAACTTTTTTTATTAGTCTCTGATGTTTATCAGCATTCAACGCCTTCGTGAAAATGTCTGCTGTCATTTCTTCAGTAGGGCAATACTCCAACTTCAAGACTCCATGGTCCTCTTTTAGTTTTGTTGGTTCCAAGTGTGATTGTCCTAATTCTGTCAACAATTGTCTTAATCACAGTACTTCTTGTCTTTCTATCTGTATTCCTAGGTACGGTTTTACATTTCCTAAGTCTTTGATTTCAAAATTTTGTTTCAGGGTTTTTAGAATGTTTTCTTTATCCCTTTCTTGTTTAACCCCTTAATGTCCAATGACGTGCACAGTCCGTCATGGCAAGGTGTCAGTTTTGGCACCTTGACGGACTGTGCACATCATGCCTTTGAACTACCACTGCGTGTAAGCACGCAGTGGTAGTTCAGTGCCGACAGCTGTCACAGACAGCTGACAGGCACGGCAAGCGGTGCGGGGACCTTTGCCGTCAGTCCCCGAACCTACAGCGCTGTGATTGGTCAGTCAATCTGACCAATTTCAGCCTCTTCTGCCCGATCAGTGCAGGAGCTCAGCACTGCAGTGGCCGAGCTTCCTGCACTGACAGACAGGAGCGGCTCCCCCGCCGCCCCTGGCTGTTAACCCCCTGACTGCTGCAATCGAGCGCGATCGCAGTGCTCAGGGGGGAAGGCAGAGGGTCGGGAGCTCCCTCTGCCTCAGATCGGCGCCCTGCAATGTATTTGCAGGGCCCGATCTCTGCCTTGATGACCCGGGGGTTGTCATGACAACCTCCGGGTCATTTAGCTACGGAAAGCTGCTGTGATCATGGTCACAGCAGCTTTCACTATAGGTACAATGCATTGCAATGCTGGAGCATTGCAATGCATTGTAACTGCAATAAAAAGTAAAAAAGTGAAAGTCCAATAAAGGGACAAGTTATAAAAAAGCATTTTTTTTAAAAAATTGTAAAAAAATATTAAAAATAATTTTAAAAACTTCCCCTAAAAAATAAAAATTTTTATGTAATAAAAAAACAAAAAACAAAAAAAATACACGTTTGGTATTGCCACGTCCATAAAAATCCCATCTATAAAAGCGTAACCCTAGTTAACCCCTTCAGTGAAAGCCGTAAAAAAAAACACAAAAAAGTAGTAAATTATACTTTTTCCAAGCGGTATCAGCATACCGCTTGGAAAAAGTGCAATAACACGCAATCAAAAAGTTGGATATAAATAATCATGGTACCGCTGAAAACGTCATCTTGTCCCGCAAAAAACAAGCCACTATACAGCATCATCAGCGAAAAATAAAAAAGTTATAGCTCGCGGAATAAACTGATGCAAAAATAATTATTTTTTCTATAAAATTTTTTATTGTGTAAAAAACGCCAAAACATAAAAAAATATATAAATGAGGTATCGCTGTAATCGTAGTGACCCGAAGAATAAAGCTGCTTTATCAATTTTACCACACGCGGAACGGAGGAAAAAAAAAAAAAAACAATTCCTGAATTGCTGGTTTTTGTTCATTCTGCTTCCACAAAAATTGGAATAGGAAGCGATCAAAAAACGTTACGTGCCCGAATATGGTACCAATAAAAACGTCAGCTCGTCCCGCAAAAAATAAGCCCACAGATAACTCTGTCGGACGAAATATGGAAAAATTATAGCTCTCAAAATACGGCGATGCAAAAATTTCATACAAAAAATTCTTCAAAAAAAAAGCGTCTTTTAGAGTGTGACAGAAGCTAAACATGAAAAAAGGGTATAAATCTGGTATCGCTGTAATCGCACCGATCCGAGGAATAAAGTCGCCTAATCACTAATTCCGCACGAGGAACGGCGTAAAAAAGAAAACCAATTCTTCACCTTTTGTGGATTTGTTCATTCTGCCTCCCAAAGATCGCAGTAAGGCGATCACAGTGGTTCCCCCCCACATATGGGATATTAGCGTACTCAGGAAAAAATGCACATCAACTTTTGGGGTCATATTTCTCCTGTTACCCTTATAAAAATAAAAATTTGGGGGCAAAAAGATTATTTTTGTGGAAAAAAATATGATTTTTTTATTTTCATGGCTCTACGTTATAAACTTCTGTGAAGCACTTGAGGGTTCAAAGTGCTCATCACACATCTAGATAAGTTCCTTTGGGAGTCTAGTTTCCAAAATGGGGTCACTTGTGGGGGGTTTCTACTGTTTAGGCACATCAGGGGCTCTCCAAACGTGACATGACACCCGCAGACCATTCCATCAAAGTCTGCATTTGAAAAAGGTGCTCCTTCCCTTCCGAGCTCTGCCATGCGTCAAAATAGTGGTTTACCCCCACATATGGGGTATCAGCGTACTCAGGACAAGTTGCACAATAACTTTTGGGGTCCTGTTACCCTTTGGAAAATAAAAATTGGGGGTGGAAAGATCATTTTTGTGGAAAAGATATGATTTTTTAATTTTACGGCTTTACGTTATAACCTTCTGTGAAGCCCTTTGGGGTTCAAAGCTCTCACCACACATCTAAATAAGTTCCTTGGGGGGTCTAGTTTCCAAAATGGGGTCACTTGTGGGGGGTTTCCACTGTTTAGGCACACAGGGACTCTCCAAATGCGACATGTTGTCGAATCTCAATTCCAGCCAAAAAAGTCAAATGGCGCTGCTTCCCTTCCGAGCTCTGCCATGCACCCAAATAGTGGTTTACCCCCACATATGGGGTATCAGCGTACTCAGGACACATTTCACAATGACTTTTGGGGTCCTTTTATCCTTTGGAAAATAAAAATTGGGATGAAAAGATCATTTTTGTGGAAAAAATATGATTTTTTAATTTTACAGCTCTACGTTATAACCTTCTGTGAAGCCCTTGGGGGTTCAAAGCTCTCACAACACATTTAGATAAGTTCCTTGGGGGGGTCTAGTTTCCAAAATGGGGTCACTTGTGGGTGGTTTCCACTGTTTAGGCACATCAAGGACTCTCCAAATGCGACATGGCGTCCAATCTCAATTCCAGCCAAAAAAGTCAAATGGCGCTGCTTCCCTTCCGAGCTCTGCCATGCGCCCAAATAGTGGTTTACCCCCACATATGGGGTATCAGCATACTCAGGACAAATTGCACAATAACTTTTGGGATCCTTTTACCCTTTGAAAAATAAAAATTGGGGTGTGAAAGATCATTTTTGTGGAAAAAATATGATTTTTAAATTTTACAGCTCTACGTTATAACCTTCTGTGAAGCCCTTGGGGGTTCAAAGTGCTCACCACACATCTAGATAAGTTCCTTGGGGGGTCTAGTTTCCAAAATGGGGTCACTTATGGGGGGTTTCCACTGTTTACATATATAAAGGACTCTCCAAACGCGACATGGTGTCCGCACTCGATTCCAGCCAATTTGACATTCAAAATCTCAAATGATGCTCCTTCCATTCTGAGCACTGCTGTGCGCCTAAAGATTGGTTTTCCCCCATGCATGGGGTATCGGTGTACTGAGGAGAAATTGTACAACAAATATTGTGGTTCATTTTCTACTGATACCCTTGACAAAATTTAAAAAATTGTGTCGAAAGAAAAACTTTGGGAAAAAAAGTTAAATGTTCATTTTTTCCTTCCACATTGCTTCAATTCTTGTGAAGTGCCTAAAGGGTTAATAAACTTCTTGAATGTGGTTTTGAACACCTTGAGGGGTGCAGTTTTTAGAATAGTGTCACTTTTGGGTATTTTCTGTCATATTGACCCCTCAAATTCACTTCAAATGTGAGGTGGTCCCTAAAAAAAATGGTTTTGTAAATTTTGTTGGAAAAATGAGAAATTGCTGGTCAACTTTTAACACTTATAACTTCCTAACAAAAAATAATTTTGGTTCCAAAATTGTGCTGATGTAAAGTAGACATGTAGGAAATGTTATTTATTAACTATTTTTTGTGACATATCTCTCTGATTTAATGGCATAAAAATTAAAAGTTTGAAAATTGCAACATTTTCAAATTTTTTGCCATATTTGCATTTTTTTCATAAATAAACGCAAGTTATATTGAAGAAATTTTACCACTATCATGAAGTACAATATGTTATGAGAAAACAATCTCAGAATCGCCAAACTCTGTTGAAGCGTTCCAGAGTTATAAGCACATAAAGTGACAGTGGTCAGAATTGTAAAAATTGGCCAGTTCTTTAACCTACAAAATGGCTTGGTCGTTAAGGGGTTAAAACAAATCAAAATGTCGTCTACATATATGAGTACATAAATCCATTTATTACTCATCCTTTTTGTGTACAAGCATGGATCAGCTTTGCTTCTTTCAAATTTTTAATTTGTTAGTACTTCCGTGATTTTGTCATTCCACGCTTTAGCTGCTTGCTTTAAACCATATATGCTTTTCTGTAGTTTACAAACTTTGTTTGCATTTCTTTCATCTTTGAATCCTGGAGGTTGTTCCATGTAAATGTCTTCTGCTAAATCTCTATTCAAAAAAGCTGTCTTTACATCCAGATGTCTTAGTTCTAACTTTTCCATTGCTGCAACTGTAAGTAACGTTCTTATTGTAGTGTGTTTTACAACTGGAGCAAATGTTTCATCATAGTCTTCTTCTGCTGGAAGTCGAGCTATGTCTTCCCAAGAGGTAGGCTCATGGATTTTTCTTATACTTGTCTTGTATGAGAGACGTTTTGGTGGTTTTCCTTCTTGGTTCTGTGTCTGTAGTTGTGATTCTTCACTTTCAGTATTTTGTTCTTCATTAATTTCTACTTCTTTCTCATCAGGTATTTCTTCAGTTATGTCACTATTGTTTTTCTCATTTTTTGTTTCAACTGAAATCATAATGTCTTCATTTAAATCTTCAATGAATGTCACACTGTTACTCACCGTAACTCTGTCTGTTTTGGGATCTAAGATTCTATATCCTTTGAAGTTTTCACTATATCCAACGAATATTCCTTCCATGGATCTGTTTTGAAGTTTGGAACGTTTTTCTGTTGGCATGAATATAAAAACTTTACATCCAAAAACTTTTAAATGATTGACACTTGGATTCATACCTTGCCACAGTTCATATGGAGTTTTCTTCAGTTTTCTGGAAAAAAGTTGGTTCTGTAGATATGTAGCTGTCATTGCTGCCTCACCCCAATATTTCTCTGGTAGTTTAGAATCTGTCAGCATACATCTCATCATTTCTGTTAGAGTTCTGTTTTTCCTTTCTGCTACTCCATTTTGTTCAGGTGTGTATGGAACAGTTTTCTGATGTTCTATTCCATTTTGTCTTAAGTAGTCTTCTATTCTGTGACCTGTAAATTTACCTCCATTATCACTTCTGATGAAAATTGGCTTCCTTTGAAATTTGTTACTTGATCTTGTTACATAGTCTACAAGTTTATCAAAAACTTCACTTTTGTTCTTAATTAAGTATGTGACTGTGTATCTTGAGTAGTCATCTATAAAAGTCAACATGTATCTATTGCCTCCTGATGTAGTCACTTTCATGGGTCCACATACGTCAGTATGCACCAAATCAAGTGGTTTTTCGCTTTTCATCTCACTTTCTTTTGGAATAGATATCCTTGTGGCTTTGGATTTTCTACAACATTCACATCTTATGGTAATTGAGCAATCTGATATCTTTAAATCTTTTGTCAATTCTTTTCTCTGTAGTTCCCTTATACTGTCCGGGTGTCTATGTCCTAGACGTCTATGCCACATGTGAATACAGTTTTTGTGATCATGTGTACATACCTTCATCTGTTCCTTTGGTTTGTCAAAATGATATAATTGTTCATCTGCCTTGACTTTGGTTATCATCTTGTTTCCTGCAATAATTGCACACTCATTGTCATTGAATTTTACTGTAAGTCCTTTTGCTGTTAAACATTTCACAGATAATAATCCGCCTTCCAATTTTGGAACATACAACACATCCTGTACAAGTATCTTTGAATCTTGTCCGAACTTGTTTGAACAATTTAGCATACCTTATTCGATACCTTCTGCTGTTATTTTGCTTCCATCTGCAAGATAAATGGCTTCTTTCTTATTTAAATCAAGATCAGTAAAGAAATTCTTGTCACTTGTCATATGACTCGTTGCTCCTGAATCAATAAACCAACCAAGTGATGATTTCTCGTCTGTTGTTTTGAATGTGCCATTCCAATTATTCTCACACGAATCGGAAATTGTGTTTTTTACTTTTTGTGTATGCTTTTTATGTTGTAATTTTTGTTGTTCTGCCTTCCATATGGTACAGTCTTTCTTTAAATGACCTTTTTTCTTACATCTGAAGCATTCTCTTGTCTCTTTATTATAGGGGTTTTTAAATTCTGCAGCTTTAAGAGCGTTTTCACTGTCCTTTTCAGTAGAAGAATCATTGCTTTGTTCTTTTCTTTTCTGATATTCATCTTTTAGTCTTGTTTTCAGAACCTCTAATGTAATGTCTGTTTCAGGTCTTGTCTCTAGTGCATTTATTAAAGCTGTATACGAATTTGGTAAACTGCGCAACCATATAGCTGCTATATGACTTTCTTTAATATCTTCACCAATAGATCTTAGCTGTGATATCACTTCCATCATGGAGAATATATGCTTCTGCATGTCACTGTCTGCACTTAGTCTCATACTGTAAAGCTTTCTTAATAAATATAATTTGTGATTTAAGCTGGGTCTCTCATATAGCTTTCTTAATGCTTCCCACATTCCTTTCGCTGTTACTTCATTTCTTATATGTATTAATTGAGCATCATCCACTAATAAGCTAATGGTGGCTCTAACTTGTCTATTCTTTTTATCCCATGTCTGATTATCCTGATCAGGTCTATCTGTAGTGATTACTTCCCATAAATCATCTTTAGACAAGAACATCTCTACTTTGAACTTCCATAGCTGATAGTTCTCATCAATCAGTTTAGCTACTGTGAGTTTTAGCTCTGTGCTACTTGTCATTTTTAACTTATCTTACTTGTTTGGAGAGACTTGCACTGAAGAATTCTTCTGCATTCACCAGGGTCTTGCTGAGAGTTCCAGTGTCCTGGGTATCTGGTATTCTTGGTGCTTGGGATCTGTGGTGTCTGGATTCTCTGGTACGCTGTTTCTGGGTGTCTGGGCCCATAACCTGTTGCACAGCTTCTGAATCCACACCTTTGCAGTAGAAAACTTCACAGAGCAGGCTGCATGGGATAACAAGCTTTTACTTCTAGCAACATGAGGTAAAGGAAAAATGCACAGTCATTTTAGCATTGCATCAGGAAATAGGAACAAAACAAAAGTGAAACTACAAGTGAGACTATTTCTTATACAATACATTAAACAGAAGGAAACGTTACACAACATCGCCATCTATTGTCAGGTCTGCATAAAGTCCTCCTTTTACTTATAATAAGTTCTAATCTGTTGCATATGCCAACAGCTGGAACATGGTCTGATCATACCACAGCTCCTCACCAGGAGGGGGGATAAAAAAAGTATTCAGACTCTACAGCTTTGGATTACAGCGGATTGTTTTTAAACAGGCAGGGAAATGTTTACCTTACAAAAAGAATCACCTGTGATCCCCTGCTGTAATGTCTGTATACTCTTTTGCTTCCTTCCCTGCCCCAGAGATGTAGTATGATCAGACCATGTTCCATGCAAGGTCAGACACAGCTATTGCACAGTACACAGCAGGGGCACATTTATAAGTTTATCTCAGCACAGGAACATTTTATTTAACCACATCCAATTGTGGAAATTATTATTATTCCAAGATCTATTGATTAAAATGAACTTTAGTTCGTGGGAAAATCCCTTTAAAGTTAAGTTCCTATAGAATATATTTACTATGAGCCTCCTGCAGTGAATGTCCCCCCAGTGCACTGGTAATTACCTCTGCTTATATAATAGCGAAGAATGTACAGGGGAGCTGCACCTTTTACCCTTTGCAGGCAAATCGAGAAAATTACGCTGATATCTGCAGCACAAATTAACATGAATTTGTGTCAATTTATATTTTGGATATATTATGCAGTGTGTCCAAAAGATTTCTGAAAATGCCATGCACTAGCTCTGTAAAAGCAGCAGATTTTTCACAAGCGAATAGGGGACAGAACATCTGCTGCATTTTTACTATGTTGGTACATAACGTTATAAGCAAAACTGTTCAGTACTGTTTAATTAGGACAGTTTTCTAGGTAGCTTATTTTTTGTTGATTTAGAGCAAAAACAATTAATTTGTTTAATTAAGAATACATTTTCCTTTCCTTTTTCAAAAATTTATTTTTTGTTTGCCTTTTTTTCATATCAGTAAGTTAACATTTACAATGTCTAGTTAGTTTTTTTCTGCAGTTGTGAATGTTGTTTTTTTTTTTTCCTGAGGAGGTTTTTGGAAGTACATTGATTTTATGCTTCTCAATGGTCTCATAGGCAACCAGTTGAAATAAAGCTCTTTACTAGTACTGGAATATTCAAAGCTGCAATAGATGTTCTACAGGAGGCTGTGAGCAGCTCCATTTTGGAAATTGCCACAGAAGCGGCTAAGGCTGTGTCTTCATTTTTAAGGTTAGCTATGAGTTCTAAATTACATTTTTTGAAAAGCCATTCAGAATTCACAAATGATTTCTATTTTTCGTGCAATATATCAGATTTCTTACAAGCTTTCAAGAATACAATGGATTGCAGATGTAGGCCTCTTTCACATGAAAAGCAGTTTGATTGTGCAGCCTTAAATTGGTTTTAACCTCTTAACGACCACCAATACCTGGCAGTTAAGGGACATTATTCCTCAGTGCCACTCTTTAAAGGGAATCTGTCACCCCACTTTAGCCATATCAGCTAAAGATATGGCTGAATAGTGCGTCCCATAAGCAAGCTATCGGTAGGTATCATATATCAGGATACCCCCGTTTTGATAGCAAAATACCTTAGTAAAGTTCGTATTTATCGCTGTCAATCAGGGCGGTCAGGTCCGGAGGGTGGCGTTTTCTATGTCCTCCCCCTCGCTCCTCGGCATTACTTGCGTAGGGCCGTCTGTGAATCCCACAGACGGCGTTTGGCTTCCTGCAATTGCGCATTTCAAATTCCGCCCTGCGCATGCGCAGTGTGCTTTGCCCAACAGTGGGCAAAGCATAAAATCATTACAGCGCATGCGCTACTCTTTCCTTGCCCCGGAAGTCCACCAAGGCAAGCAGTCATTTCCGGGGCAAGGAAAGAGTAGCGCATGCGCTGTAATGATTTTATGCTTTGCCCACTGTTGGGCAAAGCACACTGCGCATGCGTGGGACGGAATTTTAAATGCGCAATTGCGGGAAGCCGAACGCCGTCTGTGGGATTCACAGACGGCCCTACGCAAGTGATGCCGAGGAGCGGGGGAGGACATAGAAAACACCGCCCTCCGGACCTGACCGCCCTGATTGACAGCGAAAAATATGAACTTTACTAAGGTATTTTGCTATCAAAACGGGGGTATCAGGATATATGATACCTACCGATAGCTTGCTTATGGGATGCACTATTCAGCCATATCTTTAGCTGATATGGCTAAAATGGGGTGACAGATTCCCTTTAACGGAGGTGAGAAATAAGGGTATAGCGCCCCCAGCGTCAGAAAATCAAAAGGGTTTCAGCTACCGGGGATAGCAGAGACCCTGGAGGATATAATAAGTGCCATTTTTTATGGTCCCCTGTCACGTGATTGCCATTATTCACTGAATAATGGCGATTATGTTAAAAAAAGTAAATTCCGATTTAAAATCTCTACGATATCACATACTTGTACTAATGTGAACTGCAATATAATAATGAAGATAAAAATAACGAATGAAAAAATGCATATAAATAAACAGCAAATAAATGAAATTAACGAACAACACAGAAGACAGAAAAGAAGAATCAATAAGATGTTTATATATTACTGATAATGGAACATAACCTCTTTGCGCATGTTCAGACCATTGAGAACAGAAGTGGCTAGGTTGCACATCCAAAAGGCTTCTCTGGTTTGTAAGTGTCTTCTGTGATGTTCTCTCGTCACCAATTTCCTAACCTTCTCTATACCAAAAACCTGAAAAGGCGCAGTTTGTTTATTGTGTGTGGTGGCACTTCCCAAAATTCACCCTAATCCTACAGAAAACTGGAAGCATACACCAAATATTTGGTGTATGTGTGAGAGGCAGAGCCAGGGCCGTAGTCGTGGCTAAGGCAAGTGGTTTTGGCGTGCCCTGGCTCCCAATCACAGGAAAATACTGTCCCTTCTGCAGCATACCTTCCGTATCACTCTCTGCACCGTCAGGGTCCCATCGGGCTTGCTGAAGCTCCGCTGCTTGCGTTGAGGCGCATAAAGAGACAGAGTCCTTTGCAAACTTGAAACACAGAACTTTACTCTTTCCTTGTCGCAGCACATCCTTGTCAGTAACAACATCAGCAAACGGTTCCACACAGTTCACATTAATCACTTCTTCTGCACTCCTTTCTACGTCCTTCAGTACATTTCTGGGTCTTACCACTGCTTGCGGTAACTCAGTGTCCTCCCTGTCCAGACTCACTGCGTTTTGGAGTTCCCTCACCCGTTTCACCCCGGATACGAGGGCATCAGCCCATGCGATGACCTGTCACATGATGAGCGACCTGAGTCCCTGTACTGATCTAGGACCACTTCTTAAGCTTCTCTTTCCAACTGCAGTAGTACTGCTGCACCTCTGTCCATCCGGACTCTGAATGGCTGGGTAGCTTGCATAAACGTTATGGAGCTGACTGCCCCACACGGGCACTAGGACTTAACTGAATACAAACAGGAAGACTCCTATACTTATCCACGGTCAGCCCCTCCTAAATTAACTATTAACAGTACTGTCTCAGTCTAACTAACGTGCCCCCATCTAGTGGCCTATTAACGGTACTGCGCTTTTCCTATCTTAACAATATACACACAGTCTACACAACAATATATGTACATATACATAACATCAGCAGGTAAAGATATATACAGTCAAACAACATTACACATCTATCGATAAATTATATATACATTAAGGGAGAGAGTGGAGTATCACACTGTCCCATTACACCCCTTACATATGCTTCCAGTTTCCTGTAGGATTAAAGATGCTGTTCACATTAGTATGTGATATCGCAGGGATGTCTGCACATTATTATTATTATTTATTTTTATAGCACCCTTGATTTCATGGTGCTGTACATGAGATGGATCTGTCTCTGAAAACCTTCCTTACGTTGGAGATCACATGATCTAATTCCATCAGGTGCAATTAATCATGAATGTATTTAATGTTTGGTGACATGCAATAGAACAGCTTTGATAAAGGATGCAGAAATGGCATCCAAAATGCATCACCTTTGTTCATCAAACCATCATCTCTTCTTTCCATTTGTGGATATGTCATTTTAAGATTTTTTAATAAATTCATGTTTTTATTGGAGCTGGAAAATATTGTTTTCCTCTGTATCTCCCCGTTTTAAGGCCTACCACACATATTACAATTAATACAATTATTAGGGGGTGTTTTTACAAATAATTTATAGTTATATTTTCTGCTTAGTGGACCTCAGTAGAGTAATTTTTATGGAACAAGTAATAAAGAGAATATTTTCTTCAGTAAATCACATTTTACCCCATCTCACAATTAATTTGAGGACTTGATCACTCATATGCCAAATTATCATCCACATACTCAAGTCTGTATACTCTAGAACAGAGGTCTCAAACTGCATTCCTCAAGGGCCGCAAACAGGTCATGTTTTCAGGATTTCCTTGTATTGCACAGGTGATAATTTAATCACCTGCACAGATAATGATTCCAGCACCTAGTGCAATGGTAAGGAAATCTTGAAAACACGCACAGTTTGCGTCCCTCAAGGAATGCAGTTTAAGACCCTGCTCTAGAATGTGGAACTCACAAATGTTCTTGAAAAGACAGCTCATCTGACAATTAATTCCAGGACTTGATTACTCACATAGCCATTTTTGACCATTCATCTTAGTTTGACTGTTTTTACGACTACGTCTTGCTACACAAAAATGTTCTTTTCATTTATATTACTTATGTATCATTTATATTGGTGATACTGGCATGATCATTTTATTAGAGGATCTCTAATAAGAGGCTGTTCCATATTCATACACTATGGGCTTTACTGCATGGTTCTTGCCAAACTTCCTGTACAAGACAATACTTTTAGAATTCTGTAAGGGAGTGTTTGTTTTATGCACATAGCAGTTCCTACCATGGCGGGCAGGAGCCTTTTATGGTGTACCACATCTATTGGCACATTCATCCCTCATATAGGGATTGATGGAGCTAAACAGACATTGTACAACCAGACTCTGAAAGATAAATCTATCTTTCTAACCCTGCTAGAGTTTTTCATCTTTGTAACAAACCTGTTTGCCACATAAGTGGTTGCATTTTCTTCCACATTTTGCCCTTCGTTCCAGTATTCTTCCTGTTGCAATATACACAATTGCAATACAACTGTTTTATTATCAAGATCAAGTTTTATAATTAGAAAATGTATTTTGGGGCATGCCTCCCTCTGTGAGTAATAATTCCAAGAAGGATTTTTTTGTTTTGTAGCTCAATGTCTCTGTAAGCTTTGAATGGGTCCTGGAATTCCGTCAATCATACACTAAAGACCAAATGGTGCGCCATCTATTATTTTAGGCACAGCTGTGTGTTTAGTACTCACATTGGTGCCATATTGAATGTATTTCTGAACACTGATAAACTGGTGCAAAAAACTTAGAGGTGTGTTCATCAGAATGCACAAAAAAGATTACAGTGAAAGAGACCGTGAAAAAATTGCAAATTGCATTTTCAAACTTGTGTTGCATCAACTGCATAATAAATAGTATCAAACTACTCATTATCTCCATAGATAAATACATTTGAGAGTATTATTAACAGAAAAGACATTTATGGGGATTTCTGTTGCTCTTGAACCACACAGGCTCTGCAAATATGACAATCTATTCCAAATACAGAGAAATTTGTGTTGCAAAAATCAAATATTGCTCCTTCCGTTCCAAGCCCAGTCGTTTGTCTACACAGAACTTTTTAACTATATATGGGGTATTTCCACACTTGTAAGAAAGTGGGTAACAAACTGTGCGGTCAACTTTTTGGTGTTACCTCTTGCAAAAGTGAGAAATTTGAGGCTAAAGCAAGATTTTTGTGAAAAAATGAACTTTTTCAATATGATGACCTAACGTTATCAAATTCTGTGTCATAAATGTGGGTTCAAAGTGTATTTGTAAGTTATTTCAAAACGGACTTGAGTTCTCTAGTTTTTATTCCCTTTCTTTTCCCTTCCCATCCCTTCCCCCTTAGTGTTAATTCCCTCCCCCTCCCTTTCTAAATGCTCACTATACCCCTAATACTTGAGGAGTGTAGTTTCCAAAATGGGATCAGTTGTGAAGAGTTCCTGCTGTTTAGTCACCTTAGGAGAAATGTGACATGGTGCCTGCCATCTCTTTTAGTCAAATTCGTATTCCAAAAACCAAATATTGCTCCTTCTGCTTCGAGCCCTGCTGTTTGTCCAAACTTTTTGACTACATCTGGGGTATCGCCGCGCTTGTGAGAACGTTGGTAACAAACTGTGGGATCTCCTTTTTTGTGTTGTCTCTTGAAAAAGTAAAAGATTTGGGGCGAAAGCAAGATTTTTTTTCATTCCACTTTGCATTAATTTCTACGTAGCACCTGAGGGGTTGATAAGCTTATTGAATGTGGTTTTGAAAAAGTAAAAGATTAGGGGGGAAAGCAAGATATTCTTTTTTCATTGCACTTTGCATTAATTTCTACGTAGCACCTGAGAGGTTGATAAGCTTATTGAATGTGATTTTGGGGACTTTGAGAGGTTCAGATTTTAAAATTGTATCACATTTGGGTATTTTCTGTCATTTAAGACCCACAAAGTCATTTCAAATGTGATTTTCCTAAAATTGGTTTTGTAAATTTTGTTGGAAAAATGAGAAATCCCTGGTCGATTTTTAACCCTTCTAACTTCCTAACAGAAAAAGGTTAAAAAATTGTGCCCCAACCCACACCTCACAAGCATCAACCTCAAGAATAAATGGTTGAGAAGCATTGGGTTGGATGAGTACTGGTGCAGTGGAAAAACACCTCTTCAAAGAAGAAAATGCCTGCCAAGCGCAGTCAGACCACCTTGAGAAGTCCGTACCTTACCTGGTCATGTCAGTGAGGGGTTTAACAATAGACAAGTAGTTTCAGATAAATTTCCGATAATAGTTTCCAAACCTCTAGAAGCGTTGTAATGCTTTCAGATTTTCTGGGAGGTCCCATTCCAGAACCGCTCAGACCTTATCAGGATCCATGTGGAAACCTGTGGCTTACACTAGGAAACCTAAGATCTGAACCTCTTGTATGGTGAATACACACTTCTCCAACTTGTCATACAGTTTTCTATCTTGTAGAACCTGTAACACCTGCCTGACATGTATCTGATGAGACTTGAGACTGGGAGAGTGGATAAAAATATTGTTAAGATACACTACTACAAATCTACCCACGAGATGACGGAAGATGTCATTAACAAAATGTTGTAACAGGGCAGGAGCATTAGCAAGACCAAAAGGCATGACAAGATTCTCATAATGCCCTTCTGGGGTGTTAAAAGCCATCTTCCACTCATCCCTCTCCTTAATCCTAATCAGATCATATGCTACCCTGAGATCCAACTTGAAGAAAAATTTTACCCCAATAATCTAATTGAACAAATCAGTAATGACTGGGAGGGGATATGGGTCCCAGATAGTAATCCAATTTAACTCACAAAAGTCTAAACAGGGACTTCTCAGCAAAGAACTTCCTACTCCCAAATGTACCCTGAAGGTGAGAGGAGGTTTGGGCCACCAGCCTTACTGTTCTCTTGTTATACCCTAAGCTGTCCCCTTCCCCTCCGCTAGGAGGCCTGGGACAGAAATGCTAGCGTATAAACACGTAAGACAAACAGGGATAACAAAAAGCAACTTACATACAAAACACTCACCAAAGGTAGAGAGGAATATAGGGAATGGTAGGTATGTACAAATCAAATGGGAATAGGACAATGAGGAATGCATACACCCAAGAACAGCATGCAACAATCTCCAGTAGCAACAACGATCTCCAACTCAACACAGCGCCTCCAAGAAGCTAGGAAGTAAAACTTTTACTGGCAAGGAACAGAAGGTCTGGCCAAATTTTATAGTGAGGGGAAATGGCCAGTTCATGAACAGCTGTAAAATGGAGCTGCAAGTTTCTAACCAGCATATGAACAGATGTTAACCTCTTCAGCACCAAAGGTAATAAAATCCATTCAAAAGGAAATACCGGACTAGCAAATATTCAAATAAAATTACCTTTATTTAACAA
This sequence comes from Oophaga sylvatica, assembly GCA_033576555.1. Taxonomy (NCBI): domain Eukaryota; kingdom Metazoa; phylum Chordata; class Amphibia; order Anura; family Dendrobatidae; genus Oophaga; species Oophaga sylvatica. The sequence continues at coordinate 7,469,031 of JARQOD010000009.1, forward strand.
AAAATTGGAAAATGATAGTACTACATCAGAAAATGTGCCCGTACTAGGAATATACTGTTAGGACTGGCGGAACGCACAAATAAATATAAATAATAAGTGCGTTCGCAGCCCGGGGTCCACCGTGCAGGCAGAGCCTGCTGCTGGTAAGATGGCGGTAAGGCGAACTCTGTTACTTCACAGAGTCGCAACTTTAGACACTGTGGCCCTATATGGCGGTATAAGCGAACTCTGTTACATCACAGTGTCGCTACAGCAGAGACGCAGAGATATGGACTGTGTCCTGTTAACTTCACAGGAATGCACAGACAATGGCTTTGCGGACAGCAATCTGTAGTAAATCAATCCACAACGCAAACATACAATCTCCTCACCGGAGAAGCCGGTATTCTAGGGGCTTATTTCAGCCAAGCCCTAAACACGTGCATACAATCTCCTCACCGGAGGTGCCGGTATTCTAGGGGCTTATTTCAGCCGAGCCCTAACACATGCGTGCAAGATCACACTGGCGCAAAGCACATAATGTAATTGATAATAGCGCATGGCGGCACGACCATGCCACCCTTTTATAGTAGCAACAACAGGACCTGCCAGATAAGGACCAATAGGAAACAGCTCCAGAACACAAGTGGTTTCAGGACCTTCCTGGCGGACCAATAGGAGCTGCTGCAGTACCTGAGCATGTGACCCCTGATCTCCAATGAGAGATCTTACCCTGGGCATGCTCAGAAGAGGAAAGCAAGGACTTTGTCCCAAAGACGTCTGCTCGCCGCTAACCAGTACTGGCTACAACAGCAGAACCTGGAGAGGCAGCAGTAATCCTCTGCACAATGTTAGACTGGGCGAGACGCTGGGACCGACGTCTATGCTGAGCAGAGTCCACTGCGGCCGGAGACGGATGGGATACCGCAGCAGGGACGGCTCGAGATTCCCCCCTGTACAGAATCGGGAACTCGCCCCCTAACATTACCCCCCCTCTAGGACCCCTCCTTCCTTGGGCCTCGTTACACCCGAAGGCAGCAATGAGCTGCGGAGCCTGAATACGCTCAGCAGGCTCCCATGACCTATCCTCAGGCCCATAACCCCTCCAATCCACCAAATAAAACTTTTTGCCACGTGCCACCTTGCACCCCAGAATAGCATTCACCTCATAATCGTCCGTAGACGAACCCGATGTCCCGGCAGATGACTCGTAAAACAGGGACAAGTATACGGGTTTCAGGAGGGAGACATGGAATGTGTCGGTGATACCCAGGCGTGGCGGAAGGGCTAACCGGTAGACAACAGGATTGACCTGTTCGAGGACCTTGAAGGGACCCAAGAAGCGAGGTGCGAACTTAGTGGACTCTACTCGCAGCCTGATGTTACGGCTGGAGAGCCATACTAAGTCGCCAGGGGCAAAAGTCCGAGCGGGGCGCCATGTGCGTCGGCGGATGACCTCATTCTCTCCTTGGAGGCCTGAATGGCATCCTGAGTGCGGTCCCAAATGTCCCGTGCCTCCACAGCCCAGTCTGCCACCCTGGAGTCGGCGGAAGACATGGGCATAGGTACGGGAACCCGCGGATGCTGACCGTAATTAAGGAGAAATGGGGTTTGTCCAGTGGAATCAGCCACAGCATTGTTTAATGCAAACTCCGCCCACGGTAACAAGGATACCCAGTCATCCTGCCTAGCTGAAACAAAATGTCGCAGATATGTGACCAAGGTCTGGTTGGACCTCTCTACCAACCCATTCGTCTCGGGATGATAAGCAGAAGAGAGATTTAACTCAACACTGAGAAGGCGACAAAGCTCTCTCCAGAACCGAGATGCAAATTGGGGACCCCGGTCGCTGACAATTTTGTCTGGCATACCATGTAAGCGGAATATATGTTTGATAACCAGTGTCGCCAAGGCCAGTGCAGAAGGTAACCGGGGTAGCGGCACCAAGTGCACCATTTTGGAGAAGTGATCGGTGATAACCCATATGATGGTGCACCTACGAGATTTGGGCAAGCCTACCACAAAGTCCATCCCGACCATTTCCCAAGGCCTGTCTGCCACCGGCAATGGGTAAAGTAACCCAGCTGGCCATTGACGAGGGGACTTATTTTTGGCACAGGAGACACATGCCCGAATATAGTCTCCAACGTCCCGGACCATATGCGGCCACCAGTATGTCCTCGCGAGTAGCTCAGATGTCCTTTTTTTACCAAAATGTCCACCCACCCTGGACAAATGGGCCCAAGAGAAAACCTACGGTCGCAAATTAGATGGTACAAAGGTCTTGCCTGGAGGGACAGACTCTAGCGACACCGGAGCTACAGTTCTCAGGCTCTCAGAGGGGACAATAAGCCGTGGCTCCCCCTCCTCCTCCTCAGAAGACACAACGGAGCGAGAGAGAGCGTCAGCCCGAATGTTCTTCTCTCCCGACAGAAAATGGAGGGTGAAGTGAAAGCGGGAGAAAAACAAGGACCATCTGGCCTGACGGGAATTTAGCCGCTGGGCAGTTTGTAAATACACCAGATTTTTGTGATCCGTGAAGACTTGGAAGGGAAAGCGAGCCCCCTCCAACAGATGTCTCCACTCCGAGAAGGCCAACTTCATTGCTAGCAACTCCCTGTCCCCGATGGAATAATTCCTCTCCGCTGGTGTGAAGGTCTTGGAGAAAAAGAAGCACGGGTGCTTCCGACCTTGAGAATCCTTTTGGAAGAGGACTGCTCCAGCACCAACGGACGAGGCATCCACCTCCAATATAAATGGCTTATCAACATCGGGGCGATGTAGCATGGGAGCGCTAGCAAAATGGGACTTAATAGAAGTGAAGGCCTTGGAGACCTCTTCAGACCACAATTTGGGATTTGCTCCCTTTTTGGTGAGGGCTACCACGGGAGCTACCAAAGTTGAGAAATGAGGGATAAACTGGCGGTAGTAATTAATGAACCCCATAAAGCGCTGCACCGCCTTCAGAGAATGGGGTTCTTTGCCAGTCCATCACCGCCTGTAGTTTGGCAGGATCCATAGCCAATCCCTGGGTGGAGATGATATAGCCCAGGAAGGGTAAGGACTCCTGCTCAAACACACATTTCTCCAACTTTGCGTAGAGTGAATTTGCCCGTAAGAGGTCGAAGACTCTGCAGACATCTCTCCGGTGGGAGTCAATATCTGGGGAAAAGATGAGAATATCATCCAGATAGACTACAACTGAGGTGGAGAGCATATCCCGGAAGATGTCATTAACAAAGTCTTGGAAGACGGCAGGGCATTACAGAGCCCGAAGGGCATCACCAGATATTCATAGTGCCCGTCCCTGGTATTAAAAACCGTCTTCCATTCGTCCGCCTCACGGATGCAAATCAGGTTATAAGCACCCCGCAGATCTAATTTCGTCAATACCCTTGCCCCCCGTAGCCTATCAAAGAGCTCAGAAATCAGGGGCAACGGGTATTTATTCTTGACGGTGATGGCATTAAGACCCCTGTAATCGATGCATGGACGTAATTCTCCGTTCTTCTTCTGCACGAACAAAGTTGTTGCCACCACAGAAAAAATGATATAGGGTCCAAGTTTATAAATAATGTATAAATCTTTATTTGAAAACATATAGCCTGAACATGTAACAAAGGACAACTGTAGGCCAGCGCTGGTGACCGCACAAATGTCAGGGACACCGCACTGCACTTGCTCACTGAGCCAGTGCTTGTGTCCTTAGTGTACAAACTATGCCCAAAGATACCTGTAGCAGAGCCGCAGCAGAGATGACGTGTGTTTCTCAGTAACAGGACCTTCCACATGTGACTGCTAGTGGGCGGAGCCGGCCACACGTCTCTCAGAGTCAGCAGTAGCAGATAGAGAATGCTTCAGACCAAAGGACCTGCAGGCACGTGACTGCTAGTGGGCGTGGCCTAAGCTCCAGAGAGCTATGAGGTGAAGGAAAACTCCTAGAAGGGTAACTACGGGACACAGTTACCAAGGGGCATATACCGAACGGATAATCAGAACGTAGCAAGGGGTCATACACATAGAGGGCGACGAAGTACAAGAGGAGCAGGCAGAGCGGAGTCAGAACGTAGCCAAGGGTCATACACGTAGAGAGCGACGAAGTACAAGAGGAGCAGGCAGAGCGGAGTCAGAACGTAGCCAAGGGTCATACACGTAGAGGGCAGCAGAGTACAAAAGGGACAGGCAAAACTCAAAACAGGGACACAGCCAAATCAGAACCAGACAAACAGAACGTAGCACAGGCACAAAGCACTGGCACAAGCACAACAGGGTCACACACACTCGGCCAAGGGTCAGAGTATAAGCGACAGAGGATGGCCCCACAATGAGGCTATAAAAAGCCTCCCAGAATCCCAGAGTGAGGCCATCCCGGTTAACCCTAAAACCACCTAATCCCAGAAACTCAGCAGACCATGACAACAACCTGAGAGAAAAGGTAGACACACTGATCCCAGTCCTACTAATAAATAATAGGGAACAATGTCCTATAGCCAGCAGTGTGAAAACTGTATAAACACACCTTTAACATATATGAACAAATTAATGCCCAAAAGAATGATGTCGTGTGAACCAATAAATGTGGAAGGTGTAGCTGTCACTAGAAATTCTGTGCAAATGCAAAAGGCTGCTGCTGACTGGGGAAGAAACCAAGGCAGGGATTGCTATAACATATGGCGAAAAAACGCCAAAATCAAATGCCGGTAAATTACCTCACTGCTTGGAATATACCCGGGGGCTGGGACCAGCACGTCTGCCCCGACGCGCGTTTCGGAATGGAATCCTTCGTCAGGGGGCGTGCAAATAACCATGACCGGAAAGTTTAAAAAGCGGTGGACCGGAAGTTGTGCTCCGTGGAACGGAAGTGACGCTTCTGTTGCCGTGACGACTCACTATGCCGAGCGGCGCCAGCGTCATGCAGGAGGCGGGCAGACATACAGGATGTCATGACGACCAGCCGCATAGAGACGCCGGGAACCGCGCGGCAAGCGAGGTACAGCACAGAAGCATACAGGACCACGGCTGCGCAACACCTCCAAGGAAAAGGCCACAAGTGGATCGGAAAATACACAATACTAACATCAAGGGATACTAAATTAGATACATAAAAGAATCTTAACGTGCAGATAACTAGGTGGTATACAAAACCAGATATTTTTTTGAAAATGCATATAAATCATGACACCAAACAAAATGTGAATCATGCAAAATAGAGTAACTATAAATGAATAAATAAGAACCAAAAAAGGGGGGGTCATCAGGGATAATAACCATATTCTGCCAAGTGGCCAGACTATTTGCTCAAAAGGCTCGATGATCTGAATCAAGATGAAAAGATGCATGAAATACATAAAAACCAAACAACAACATGAAATTGCAGAGTTACAAGAAATACAAAAATAGACCAATCAAAATGAAAAATGACAAAAATAATAACAATCAAACATAAATGCAAATAATGAATCATGATGTTCTGTCAGGGTTCATCCGGATATACTGAAGACCACCAAGGAGGAGGAACACCAATTTTGTTCAGAATGTGAATAATAAAACCTAACAAACATAAAAAAGAGTGTTAAAACCGGTTAAAAGAAACGCACTCAGGATGGTGTGGGCACCCACGCAAACCCACACACAACAACAAGGCGGCGATCACAAAAAGGGAACAAAACTCAAGTTCTTGTTCAATCCCAATGGCTGGACCGTGTTGAGGGTCCAAATCCATCTTGTCTCCATTTGCGCTAAGCGTTGAGTCACTTTACCTCCCCGTATCCCTAGGTCAAGGCAATCAATACCTCTTACTCTAAACCCCTTACTCTCACAGTTATGTAATTTGAAGTGTTTGGCACACTTCAATACCCAATACTCTCTAAGTTGATTCCTAATAGACCCCTCATCACTTATAGGCGAGCTAAAAACTTACATGGCTTCTTGACTAGGAGCCATTACACGGGTAATCCACCGGCTACTTTCCTTAGTGCCCATAGTTTCCGTATCGGTTCATTTCCCCAGCGGACGATGTGTGGCATGTGTCAACATGGACCGTGCTGACTCTTTTACTGATTCTACTGGTACAAAGTCTTTCAAGATAAAGAGCAATATCTCATGTACTACCAAATCAGTTATTTACTATGCTACTTGTCCGTGCTCCCTGATCTACGTGGGACTCACCACACGACAACTCAAAATATGGATCAGGGAGCACGTACTGGGCATTGAGGCAGCAGCAAATGAAGTGGATATTTCCGTGTTAAAGACAATACCCAAACACTTCAAATTACATCATAACTGTGAGAGTAAGGGGTTTAGAGTAAGAGGTATTGATTGCCTTGACCTAGGGATACGGGGAGGTAAAGTGACTCAACGCTTAGCACAAATGGAGACAAGATGGATTTGGACCCTCAACACAGTCCAGCCATTGGGATTGAACGAGAACTTGAGTTTCGTTCCCTTTTTGTGATCGCCGCATTGTTGTTGTGTGTGGGTTCGCTGTTGTGAATGTTTTAGAAATTAATTCTGAGCAGAAGCTCCCTCTGGTGGTTACAAACAGTACTGAACCATTAAATGAGGATTGGCAATCAGGAATCACAGACTGGCTGGATATAAGGGAGGTTCCCTCCCATCATGGTTGCCGGTGATCAATTGTTCTTGTCTCAACGTTGTTTCCTGGTTCACTTGGAAGCTTGCTGAGTCTTGCCTCTTCTCCTGCTCTCAGATAAGATATCTTCTGTTTTTTGTTTTTGTGCTTACCATTTGCATATTTCTCTGCATTTCTGTGAGGTTAGTCAGGTTCCCCCCCCCCCCGGGGGGCTTGGGCTCCTCTTAGTTCCTCTGGAGCCACTGTTATTTGTTCATTTGCCTTTTCCAGCTTTTTCAGTGGCTGCGGCTTAGTTTTGCTACACCAGAGAACTAATTTAGGTGGTAGAGGTCGTGTGATCTCAGGTGTTTTTGCAATTAGTAGCGTTGGCATTTTTTAGGGTTTTTTGGATTGCAGTAAGTATCCTTCCTATCCTTTTCTGTCTAGGCAGATTGGGCCCCAACGTTTGCTCATACTATTTTCTGTCTGTGTCCGTATTTCCTCTTGTCTAACTGCCATTACATGTTTGGGGGCTTCCTATGTTCTTTGGGGATCTGCTCCGGGGCAGATAGCTGTCCTCTTTCTATCTTTAGGTGTAGTTAACCTCTCAGGCTGTGACGAGGCGTCTAGGACCAACGTAGGAACGCTCCACGGCTGCCTTTAGTTGTGGTGGTTAGTCAGGATACTGCAATCCAGCAGATTCCAACCTCTCTGGTGTATTGCCGTTTTTGCCTGGTCCCAGCCCCCGGGTAATTCCAAGCAGTGAGGTAATTTACCGGCATTTGATTTTGGCGTTTTTTCGCCATATGTTATAGCAATCCCTGCCTTGGTTTCTTCCCCAGTCAGCAGCAGCCTTTTGCATTTATTGCACGGAATTTCTAGTGACAGCTACACCTTCCACATTTATTGGTTCACACGACATCATTCTTTTGGGCATTAATTTGTTCATATATGTTAAAGGTGTGTTGATACAGTTTTCACACTGCTGGCTATAGGACATTGTTCCCTATTATTTATTAGTAGGACTGGGATCAGTGTGTCTACCTTTTCTATCAGATTGTGCGGTCACCAGCGCTGGCCTACAGTTGTCCTTTGTTACATGTTCATGCTATATGTTTTCAAATAAAGATTTATACATTGTTTATAAACTTGGACCCTATATTGTTTTTTCTGTGGTGGCAACATCACTTTGTTTGTTCAAATTTTAATTGACGATGGGTTCATATTAGTAGTCCAGTCTACATGGCTTCCACAGTGTGGTCTGGTATCTGGATAGGCCAGTATTTAGTTTACCTTTCTATTTGTTACTTTCTTCTGCACGAAGAAGGACCCCGCCCCTGCAGGTGACACTGACTTACTAATGAATCCTCTTGCCAGGTTCTCCTGAATATATTGAGACATAGCCTCCGTCTCCGGGAGAGAAAGGGGATATACCCGTCCCCGAGGAGGTTCTGCTCCGGGCAAGAGGTCAATAGGACAGTCATAGGGAAAGGTGAGGCGGAAGGATTTCCGCAGCCTTTTTGGAGAATACGTCTGCATACGACCAATAGTATTTAGGAAGTGAAGTAAGATCTGCGGGTATCTCTGTAGTGGCCACCTGAATGCATTCCTTCATACATCTGCCTTTACATGACTCACCCCAACCCAATATCCTCCCAGAGGTCCACTCAATGTGTGGGGAGTGGAAATGGAGCCAGGGCATCCCCAGCAAAATCTCGTCTATTCCCTCGGGAATGACCAGAAGTGAGATAATCTCCTGATGGGAAGGGGACATTGACATCATGAAAGGGATGGTCTGATGTGTGATTGGTAAAGGCAGTGTCGACCCATTCACTACTCGAACAGTCACGGGTTTGGCGAGCATCACCAGAGGTATAGAGTGGCGGAGAGCGAAGGTAGAGGACATGAAATCTCCTTCGGCTCCAGAGCCCACACAAAGCGTGACTGTTAAAGTGGATGAGCCAAAATTGATTGTCCCCCTAAAGGACAACTTGGAGGCGTGTTCCGCTGTGTCTAGTGAACCCCCTCCAATGGTTACTAGATGCGGTCGTTTCCCGACCGCTGTGGACATTTATTAGCATAATGCCCTACTTGTTGGCAAGCATTACAAGTCACAGATACTGGAGCGGTCCGAGACTTAGGTCTCGCTCGAGAAATCTCCATGGCCTCAGGGGAATTGGGCGCCTGAATGGAAGATTCAAGAGGTCTGGCGAAGGTGGGCGCCAGCCGGAACCTCTGCCTAAACTGGACCCGCTCCAACCTCCGCTCGTTAAAACAGAGGTCGATGCAGGTAGATATGGTAATGAGCTCCTCCAGTGTGGCAGGAATCTCCCTGGTGGACAAGGCGTCCTTCACATGGTCTGCCAGTCCCCTTCAGTACACTGGTATAAGGACTTTATCTGGCCACTCCAGCTCAGAGGCCAGAGTCCGAAATTGGATGGCGAACTGGCTGACCATGGATGAACCATGGGTGATTGCCAACAGTTGGAGAGCCGTATCGTGGGTGACGCGAGCTCCTAAAAAGACCTGTTTCAGAGTGTCCAAGAAGAGAGGAGCACTCTGCACCACACGATCATCGCGCTCCCACAACGGCGGTGCCCACTCCAACGCCCTGCCTGACAAAAGGGATATGATAAAACCCACTTTCGCCCGCTCCGTAGGAAAACGTGCAGCCAGAAGCTCTAAATGTATGGAGCACTGACTGATGAAACCCCGACATTGTTTACTGTCACCGGTAAACTTGTCTAGAAGTGGGAGGCGGGAAATAGTCGGAACAGGGGTGGCAGAGGACAAACTGGCTGCGGCCACAGTAGCAGCCTGAACCGCGACTGCGGTAACATCCACATCTGAGGTTGTACGCTCTAGAGTCGCCAACCTACCCTCCAGCTGCTGGATATACCGCTGCAGACGCTGGTCGTCTGCCATTTTACCAGCCAGATCCTGGCACTAGTATACTGTTAGGGCTGGCGGAACGCACAAAATAAAAATAAATAATAAGTGCGTTCGCAGCCCGGGGTCCACCGTGCAGGCAGAGCCTGCTGCTGGTAAGATGGCGGTAAGGCGAACTCTGTTACTTCACAGAGTCGCAACTTTAGACACTGTGGCCCTATATGGCGGTATAAGCGAATTCTATTACATCACAGTGTCGCTACAGCAGAGACGCAGAGATATGGACTGTGTCCTGTTAACTTCACAGGAATGCACAGACAACGGCTGTGCGGACAGCAGTCCGTAGTAAAGCAATCCACAACGCAAACAGACAATCTCCTCACCGGAGAAGCCGGTATTCTAGGGGCTTATTTCAGCCAAGCCCTAACACATGCGTGCAAGATCACACTGGTGCAAAGCACATAATGTAATTGATACTAGGGCCTATACCTTTAAGGTCCGCCGGTCTTAGTACAGCGCACACCTTGACGCGTGTTTCAGAATGAATTCCTTCGTCCTATCTATCTATCTATCTATCTATCTATTCTATCTATCTATCTAAGAAATAAAAAAAAAGAGCAGCACAAAAATAGCAATAGGGTGCAAAAAACCTTCCAGGCATATACCAAATCTAAAACATAACTTCAAAACATGAAGGCAGCACACCAATGATAGAATCTCCAGGTGCAGTTCATTGGCTCATGTGGAACGTTTCGGTCCCAAATGTGGACCTTTCTCAGGCTTGAGAAAGGTCCACACTTGGGACCGAAACATCGCACATGGGCCAATGAACTGCACCTGGAGATTCTATCATTGGTGTGCTGCCTTCATGTTTTGAAGTTATCCATCTATCTATCTATCTATTTCTATCTATCTATCTATCTATCTATCTATCTCTCTCATCTTTTTTCCCATGCCCCTAGACCTGTTTGTTGGGTCCAGCAGAAAGATATTCTGCTTTCCCATTGACTTGCATTGGATCCGTTATTCGGTAAGAATACACGAATATTAGAAAGTATTTGTGCCGATCTTCCCGAATCCAAATATTTCACTATTCGCTCATCACTACTCCTTACCAAGAGAATGCTTCAGATGTAAGAAAAAAGGTCATTTAAAGAAAGACTGTATCATATAGAAAGCAGAACGACAAAAATTACAACGTAAAAAGCATACACAGAAAGTAAAAAACACAATTTCCGATTCGTGTGAGAATAATTGGAATGGCACATTCAAAACAACAGACAAGAAATCATCACTTGGTTGGTTTATTGATTCAGGAGCAACGAGTCATATGACAAGTGACAAGAATTTCTTTACTGACCTTGATTTAAATAAGAAAGAAACCATTTATCTTGCAGATGGAAGCAAAATAACCGCAGAAGGTATCGGACAAGGTATGCTAAATTGTTCAAACAAGTTCGGACAAGATTCAAAGATACTTGTACAGGATGTGTTGTATGTTCCAAAATTGGAAGGCGGATTATCTGTGAAACGTTTAACAGCAAAAGGACTTGCAGTAAAATTCAAAGACAATGAGTGTGCAATTATTGCAGGAAACAAGTTGATAACCAAAGTCAAGGCAGATAAACAATTATATCATTTTGACAAACCAAAGGAACAGATGAAGGTATGTACACATGATCACAAAAACTGTATTCACATGTGGCATAGACGTCTAGGACATAGACACCCGGACAGTATAAGGGAACTACAGAGAAAAGAATTGACAAAAGATTTAAAGATATCAGATTACTCAATTACCATAAGATGTGAATGTATAAAATCCAAAGCCACAAGGATATCTATTCCAAAAGATAGTGAGATGAAAAGCGAAAGACCACTTGATTTGGTGCATACTGACGTATGTGGACCCAAGAAAGTGACTACATCAGGAGGCAATAGATACATGTTGACTTTTATAGACGACTACTCAAGATACACAGTCACATGCTTAATTAAGAACAAAAGTGAAGTTTTTGATAAACTTGTAGACTATGTAACAAGATCAAGTAACAAATTTCAAAGGAAGCCAATTGTCATCAGAAGTGATAATGGAGGTGAATTTACAGGTCACAGAATAGAAGACTACTTAAGACAAAATAGAATGGAACATCAGAAAACTGTTCCATACACACCTGAACAAAATGGAGTAGCAGAAAGGAAACAGAACTCTAACAGAGATAATGAGATGTATGCTGACAGATTCTAAACTACCAGAGAAATATTGGGGTGAGGCAGCAATGACAGCTACATATCTACAGAACCAACTTTTTTCCAGAAAACCAAAGAAAACTCCATATGAACTGTGGCAAGGTATGAAACCAAGTGTCAATCATTTAAAAGTTTTTGGATGTAAAGATATTATATTCATTCCAACAGAAAAACGTTCCAAACTTCAAAACAGATCCATGGAAGGAATATTCGTTGGATATAGTGAAAATTGCAAAGGATATAGAATCTTAGATCCCAAAACAGACAGAGTTACAGTGAGTAACAGTGTGACATTCATTGAAGATTTAAATGAAGACATTATGATTTCAGTTGAAACAAAAAATGAGAAAAACAATAGTGACATAACTAAAGAAATATCTGATGAGAAAGAAATAGAAATTAATGAAGAACAAAATACTGAAAGTGAAGAATCACAACTACAAACAGACACAGAACCAAGACATTCAATAAGAGAGAACAAAGGAAAACCACCAAAACGTCTCTCATACAAGACAAGTATAAGAAAAATCTATGAGCCTACCTCTTGGGAAGACATATCTAAACTTCCTGAAGAAGAAGCTAATAAATGGATAGAAGCAACAGAGACAGAAATTAAATCCATGCATGATACAAATACATGGAAACTAACAGCTTTGCCAGAAGGAAGAAAAGCCATAGGATGTAAATGGATTTTAAAAGTAAAATACCAAACAGATGGCACAGCTGAAAGATATTGAGCAAGACTCGTAGCTAGTGTTGAGCGATATGATACTGCAAATATCGGGTATCGGCCGATATTAGCTCTATCGGCCTTTCGATAATTCGTTTCGATATTTTCGTCTTATCGAATACCGGAATCGGAAGTTCCCATAATTCTTTGCGAGGCAATGTGATTTTAGTCAGCCAATGAGGAATCCTAAGAAGTGTGGGCACATCCTGTACTGCTGCGGTCATGTTAACTAATGGCATGGCTGTGATTGGATGCTGAAATGATGTCAGAATGCACTATAAAAGGCGCCGCCGCCATTTTAGCGTCACTGTGCCGTGAATTCAGTAAGGGACAGAACGTTGCTGTGCTGACTCTGAGGGACAGTTAGAGATTGCGATTTAGTGTACTGTGCTGTAGGCAGGCTAGCACCAACCGCTGTGTAAAGCTTCCTTTTGCCTGCAGTGTTGTTTTAACAGCTCTGCAAGGTGTGTGTGAGTGCAGGTGACGCTGCAGTTTGCTCTGCATGCAACGCTGTCTGTAGGCATCTGCACATGTCACTCACAGACTCTTTTTTTTTTTCCTTCAGTGTAATTCTTGCAGCTCCATGCAATTTAACTATTAGTGTGACGCGCTTCCTTCCGTATCCAATACATTGGTTGCAAACACTATAGAAGTAGACAAAGGAGTAGCCTTTCACAGATTGTGAACAGTTGTGTTTCAGTGTTCACTTCAGTCTGTGTTTTTTATTTTTTGAGTGCACATCACGCTCCAGTTACTTGTTCAAGCACTGCTGCTTGTACTCTGCTGAGCGTGTCTCAGTGGCTCATCCTTTTCATTTATCTCCAATTGGTTCTGCTCCATTCCATTTAAAATATAATCTATTAGTGTGACGCGCTTCCATCCGTATACAATACATTGGTTGCAAACACTATAGAAGTAGACAAAGGAGTAGCCTTTCACAGATTGTGAACAGTTGTGTTTCAGTGTTCACTTCAGTCTGTGTTTTTTATTTTTTGAGTGCACATCACGCTCCAGTTACTTGTTCAAGCACTGCTGCTTGTACTCTGCTGAGCGTGTCTCAGTGGCTCATCCTTTTCATTTATCTCCAATTGGTTCTGCTCCATTCCATTTAAAATATAATCTATTAGTGTGACGCGCTTCCATCCGTATACAATACATTGGTTGCAAACACTATAGAAGTAGACAAAGGAGTAGCCTTTCACAGATTGTGAACAGTTGTGTTTCAGTGTTCACTTCAGTCTGTGTTTTTTATTTTTTGAGTGCACATCACGCTCCAATTACTTGTTCAAGCACTGCTGCTTGTACTCTGCTGAGCGTGTCTCAGTGGCTCATCCTTTTCATTTATCTCCAACTGGTTCTGCTCCATTCCATTTAAAATATAATCTATTAGTGTGACGCGCTTCCATCCGTATACAATACATTGGTTGCAAACACTATAGAAGTAGACAAAGGAGTAGCCTTTCACAGATTGTGAACAGTTGTGTTTCAGTGTTCACTTCAGTCTCTGCGTAATAACCACACTTAGGCCTTATAACTTTTCTGACTTTCTTTATCAATCTACCAAGATGAAGAAGTCAGTGAGTAAGGCACGTGGTCGTGGCCGTGGAGTTTCAGCAGGGAGAGGATGTGGGGATTCTGTGGCTGCTGCCGCCCTCAGTGACACAGCATCCACCAGTTTTACCCATGAGCGTTCCTTTATGCGCACTTTGGTAGGAGCTCGGCGTGCCCCCCTGCTGCTGGAAGAACAAATTGAAGCCGTTGTTGGTTGGATGGCAGCCAATGCATCGACTTCAATTCCTTCCACCTCCTCTCAGGAACACAACACTGTTGAGCAACCATCTGTCTGTTCACCGCCTGTCAAATTGCCCAGGCAGTCAGAGAGTTCTGTACAGGAGCCAGCTGAGTCTCTGCTTCTGTTCTCAGAATCTGTTGGCTCGCAAACATGGGCACAGGCAAGCAGCATTCTGCAATTTGAAGAAGAGGGAGTATGCAGTGATGCGCAACAGCTGTGTCTCTCTCAATCTGAAGAGGCGGGTGAGCCAGTGCCGATGGACAGCACACCGCAGAACGCATCTTATGATGATGATGAGACTCAGGTGCCAGGTTTTGTGGAGCATGGTGCTGCCCAGACCATCCAACAGCAGCAGGTGTTGGAAGAGGGTAGTGGAGATGATGAAGTCCGAGACCCAACATGGCGTGAGCAACAGGAAGGTGGTGGGAGCAGCTCTGAGGAAGAGATTGTCCCAACGGTACAAAGAGGAGGGAGAGGTAGGCTGCAGACTCGCTTGCCTGTAGCCTCCAGTTTGGCACCTGTTGGGAGCAGTTCTCTTAGAACTGTCAAAATTGGCGCTCCCATGACTTGCACTGCGTGGTCCTTTTTTGACAGACTTGTAGATGATATTTGCTATGTTCAATGCAAGCTGTGTAAGCAAAAAGTTAAAAGAGGTAAAAATATCAGGAACCTGAATACCACAAATATGTGGAAACATGTACGGACAAAGCACGTAGCTGAGTTCCAAAGACACACTGGAGATGTAGGCCAACCTACAGCAGCACCTACATCTTTAGGTCATGTTCGAGCCTCTACCTCCAGCTCTCACACACCTGGTTCGGCTTCCTCACAGGATCTCCATGGAAGAACCTCGGTCACTGTTGTCCATAGACAAACTGTTATTCCACCCACTGCAGCAAGTTCACAGTCATCGTCACACTCCCAGAACAAAAAACAGCCATCGGTAACACAGGCATGGGATAAAAGACGGCCATACTCGGCAAACCATCCACGAGCACAGGCTCTGAATGCTGGCCTTGCAAAACTCCTGTCCCTTGAAATGCTGTCATTCAGGCTGGTGGAGACTGACAGTTTCAGGAACTTTATGGCATTGGCAGTCCCACAATATAATGTGCCAAGCCGATTTTATTTCAGCAGGCAAGCTGTCCCTGCTCTGCAAAAACATGTCGAGGGAAACATTAAACATGCGCTACTAAACGCCGTCAGTAGCAGGGTCCACCTGACCACCGATGCGTGGACCAGTACCCATGGCCAGGGACGATACCTTTCCCTCACTGCCCATTGGGTCAATGTTGTGGAGCCGGGTACAGATCTTGCCAGTGGCGCTGTACGTGTTCTGCCAACTCCAAGGATTGCAGGAATCCAGTCTGTGCACATTGATTCCTCCTCCTACTCCAGTTCCTCAGAATCATCGCTGCACAAGCCGTCACGGTATACCTCCACATGGACCCGTGAACGCTTACCTGTTGCGACCGATATGAGCACAGCCGTGGCCAAACGTCAACAGGCCGTACTGAAATTAATTCCCATGGGGAATCGAAGCCACACAGCGCAGGAGCTCTGGGATGCCATCAAGCAGGAGAGCGACGTGTGGTTTTTGTCAGCTAATCTCCAGCCAGGCTTGGTAGTGTGTGACAATGGCCGAAATCTGGTGGCAGCTCTGGGCCTTGGCAACCTCACTCACATACCATGTCTGGCACATGTGCTCAACTTGGTCGTGCAGAGTTTTTTGAGGGACTATCCGGATCTTGATGCACTGCTGCACAAGGTCCGCCTAGAGTGCGCTCACTTGCGACGTTCCAGCATGGCCAGATCGCGCATTGCAGCTCTGCAAGTCAGATTTCGCCTTCCTGAACATCGCATCATATGTGACGTACCCACCAGGTGGAATTCCACGTTACATATGTTGGAGCGGTTGTGTGAGCAGCAGCCAGCAGTAATGGAGTATCAGCTGCAACAGGCGCAATCAACTCGCAATTTGCGCCGTTCACACTTCACCACTACTGAGTGGGCCTCTATGAAGGACATCTGCGACGTTTTGCGTGCGTTTGATGTCTCAACGCGGATGGCGAGTGCAGATGATGCACTAGTCAGCATGACTGTCCCCCTTATCTGCCTGCTTCAGAAATCACTGAAAGCACTAAAGGAAGAGGTTTTGGAAGAGGTGGAGGATGAGGAGTCACAAATTCAATTACCTTCAGGACAGTCAGCGCAACGTGGTTCCTCACAAAGGGCTGGGCAGGGCTCACTTTGTGAGGAGGATGAGGAGGAGGAGGAGTCAATGGAGGAGGAAGAAATCCCTACAGAGGGAGGTACACAACGCTGTAGTCAGTATGTAGAGCGAGGGTGGGGTGATGCAGAGGAGACAGAGATGACGCCTCTTCCAGAGGACAGCCTTTGTTGGCCAGTTGGGAGTCTGCAGCACATGGTTGATTTCATGCTTCAGTGCCTGAGAAACGACCGCCGCATCGCCCACATTCTCAGCACGTCAGATTATTGGGTGTACACCCTCCTAGACCCTCGCTACCGGGACAACTTACAAACCCTCATCACACCCGGGGAACCGGGACCGTAAAATGCAGGAGTACCAAGACACACTGGTGCAATCCAAACTGTTGTACATTCCAGCCGAGAGAGCTGCTGCTGCTGCTACTGCTTTACAAAGCAGCTCTGTGCGTCGAGGCAGTGTAGACACCTCTACAACAAGAGGGAGCAGAAGCAGCGCCTCTGCACAGGGCAAGAACTGTATGTTACAAATGTGGCAAAGTTTTGTGACAGCGCCAGCAAGGTCTACACCCTCCGAGACGGCTCCAGTCACCAGGAAGAAACGTTTCCGTAAGATGGTGACAGACTACTTGGCTTTCCCTCTAAGTGTACTCCCAGATGCCTCTTCCCCTTTCAAATTTTAGGTCTCTAAGTTGGATACATGGCCAGAGCTTAGCCAGTATGCATTGGAGGTGCTGGCTTGCCCTGCTGCCAGTGTATTATCTGAGCGTGTCTTTAGTGCTGCAGGTGGTGTAGTAACAGACCGTCGTATGCGACTATCCTCAGAGAATGTAGACCGGCTTACTTTTCTGAAAATGAACAAGGCATGGATCTCACCTGAATTTGCCTGTCCGTTTTCAGATTAAATAACTGTTTGGCAACGTTTTCCATGTCTCCTGTTATGTTCATCTTTCTACCACCTGAACTCTACTCCCTGGGCTACAACACCGCCATTTGTTGCTCGTAAGTAATTGGCAGGGGTACTGACTCCTGGCCAGCCTGGTTACAGCACGACAGCTGTTTCCTGGCAGTGTGAACGTCAATTATCCTCCAATAAGTTGTGCTGTCGTGTTGCATTCGGGTTAGCCGACTCTATGGTGCCTGCAGTTTAGGTGATTCCTATGTGTGCTGTGGGATATGTAAATAAAGGCGGTTTCCATTGTGACAATAGGATAAGCACCCACTGTAGGACTGTGTGATTCGGTAACTGCGGACGGCTTGCGTCCTGTCAACTTACATTTTCATGGATGCGTTCTTCTACCCGTCCGGGTCCAGTACCGTCAAGTGGTTCTCCCCAGTGCCTTTGGCCTAGGTGCCTCCATCTCCGTATCCGAGTTCCAGCAACGTCTGCTGGTCCTTGGTAGTGCTTTGGAGCACAGGTACCTCCTGCTTAGTAACCGTGTCACAGTAACGTCAGCTGGTACTCGGTTGTGACATTGCCTCTTTTCCTTCTGCTACCCGTCCGGGGTCCAGTACCGTCAAGTGGTTCTCCCCAGTGCCTTTGGCCTAGGTGCCTCCATCTCCGTATCCGAGTTCCAGCAACGTCTGCTGGTCCTTGGTAGTGCTTTGGAGCACAGGTACCTCCTGCTTAGTAACCGTGTCACAGTAAAGTCAGCTGGTACTCGGTTGTGACATTGCCTCTTTTCCTTCTGCTACCCGTCCGGGGTCCAGCATAGTCAGCTGGTCCTCGTTACTTCCATTGTCTCTTGCTCCATCTGATACCCGTCAGGGTTCCAGTAACGTCAGCTGTTTCTTGGAAATTAGACGACCTTAAAGACCACCCAGAAGAAGATGACGACAACAAGGACGGCGAGCATGAAGCCAACCAGCCTGAACACCATCACAAAGAAAAAATAAAAGATTACCCAGAAGAAGATCACCAACAGGACAAAGAAGGTTAAGACAAACTACAAGATACAGAACAAGAGACAGAAGAACAATAAGCAAAAGATCAAAAAGCAGAAGAACATGAAGTATAAGACCAAAATGAAGAGCAAAATATATGCTCTAAATTCTAAGCAGAAGAAGACTAAGCAGTGTATGGGGGTGAGTCCGTTCCTCCTCGTGGTGCCCCTGGAAAATGCCTGCTGCTGCTGCAGGCTAAACTGAACACGGACAAATACTGTTGTAATTTAAATCTTTTGTGACAGCAAGAACGGAAGGATGAACAATTCATACTTTTACAGATTACAAGTACAGGAATCTCTGTCACAAATATGAATATGATGAAGAAGATGAAGAGGAAGAAGATGAAGAATTTGAATATGAAGAAGATTAATTAGTTTAATAATAATATGAGTAATGTAAACAAAAACATGAATAGCAAGAAGTTTAAGAAGAAGATTAAGAAGGTGAAGATGAAGAATAATTTGATGAGAAAGATGATGCTGCTGAAGATTATGAAGGAGAAAGTGTGGCACTGGCAAAAGTTAAAAAGGTGAAGAGCATGGAAGTTGTGAAACATACATATTTGCCAAAATAGAAAAAAGGTTAACAACATTGTCAATTTGTTAGTCAATCCAAACGTATTTCCAAAAAAAATATATTAATGCTATTCCAATGCATTGGGTTAAACATGTATGCCTTTATTGTCTCCTCAACCTCCCCCAATACATTCTACATTAGTCTTTGTTGTTTTCCTTCATGTACAATTAACCAACAAGGCAAGAATGGTTTTTTTTAATGTCGATATTTGGTTCCCATAGACTTACATTGGACTTCCGGTATCGGAATCGGATATCGACGATATTTAGTGATATCATTGTTTTCATCAGAGATTCCCTGAGAAACCAGTTCCAGGATCGTCCTGAGGCCGCTTCTAAGGAGGGAGTAATGTCAGGACTCTGAACATTTTTGATTACCTTTTGTGCATTACTGCCCTTTTCCAAGATGGCATCTTTGGTCTCATGTGCACTGTCTTCCTGCTATATAACTCCACCCCAGCCTTTAGTCTGTGCTAGAGTATTCTGCCTTGCATCCAGCTTCTGCCTTGCATCCAGCTTCTGACCTCTGGTGGCTCCTTGACATTGTACCTGTTCCTGTGAACCTGTTGGTGATTCTGCTACTCTGCTCTGAGTTCCTGCTGCAAACACCGGTTTCCAGTAATCCTCCTTCATCTGGCTGCTGGTGTTTACTTCCTTCTGCATTTGCTGGACATGAAAGCTGTTGTAGCTCTGCTCTGCTTAAACCTGAGACTATTACCCAGGCCTCCCTGGTTGAGCTAAGATATTATTTGAACTGCCTTATAAGCATATTTACCTGTGCTTGGACTAAGCAAGGACTTATTCGTGTCAAATATCCTCAAGTATATTTGTGCTTCATAGACTCTCTGCTTGATTGCATTCTCCTCTGAAATTTCCTATAGACTGTTAAGCTGCATTTAATATCTGCACCAACTGTTGTGGACTTGAGCTTTGCTCTGCACCTGTTTGAATCACCGTGTGATAATATAGACTTTACTACTTATAAAACTGTGTCCTGTAGTTGTCTGTTCCACGCAAAGAGTCTTCTGAGTTATCCCCTATAATCATTACACAGCTAAAGTGTGGAATGACAAAATCACGGAAGTACTAACAAATGAAAAATTTCAAAGAAGCAAAGCTGATCCATGCTTGTACACAAAAAGGCTAAGTAATAGATGGATTTATGTACTCATATATGTAGACAACATTTTGATTTGTTTTAAACAAGAAAGGGATAAAGAAAACATTCTAAAAATCCTGAAACAAAATTTTGAAATCAAAGACTTGGGAAATGTAAAACAGTACCTAGGAATACAGATAGAAAGAGAAGAAGACGGAAGTTTCCTACTGAATCAAAATCACATGATTCAAGACATAACAGAAAAATTTGGACTAAAGGATGCAAAAACAGTAAAGTCTCCAATGGAAACTAATTATCTCAAAGAGATGAACAGTGAAGAAAATATGCTACCAAACAATGAAGAATACAGAACAGCAATAGGAAAACTACTGTATCTAGTGACCATTACAAGACCAGACATTGCAGCAGCAGTAGGAATCCTGACTAGAAAGGTATCAAAAACGTTTTCTTCTGTTTAATGTATTGTATAAGAAATAGTCTCACTTGTAGTTTCACTTTCGTTTTGTTCCTGTTTCCTGATGCAATGCTGAAATGTGCATTATTCTTCTTTTACCTCATGTTGTTAGAAGTAAAAGCTTGTTATCCCATGCAGCCTGCTCTGTGAAGTTTTCTACTGCAAAGGTGTGGATTCAGAAGCTGTGCAACAAGTGTTTCAACGTGTAAGACAGACAGGAATAACAGAAAACAACAAACATACAAACACTCACCAAAGGTAAAGCGGTATATAGAGAAGGATAGGAATGTACCAACCAAATGGGAATAGGACTATGAGGAAAGCATACTCCCAAAAACAGCACACAACAATCTCCAGTAGCAACAATGATCTCCAATTCAGCATAGCGTCTCCAGGGAGCTAGGAAGGTCGTTAACCTTTTCATCACCAAAAAGAAATCAAATGCATTTAATATCGGACACAAACACACAAGCTAAATGTAAGATCTGCGATTCACAATACATAGTGATCTTCTAACCCCCGATCTCCCAGAAAGATATGAAAACTTGTGATATCACTGTCCCACAATCAGAGGGCATACTGCTAAATATTATAAGTTCATCCACATCCGAAACAGCCAAGACTAAATGGATAAAAAATATTCCATAACTGACTACTTCAACGATACTCAAGGCAATTGAGCACAGTACCAAATTCCCTACCAGCAGATAATCAGAAATGACTCTTCAGATATAGAGTTTACATTACCACTGTAAGAGACTATAAAATGGGTTTATTTTCCCCAGATAATTGCATTAAGTGTCAAGCTGATAAAGCAGATATTTTCTATTGTCAATAGAAATGTTCAGTAGTACTATTTTTGAGGCATATAATACACCATGTTCCAAATTATTATGCAAATTGGTTTTAAGTGTCATAGTGTTTTGTTTTTTTTTGTAAATGAAACCCATTGATGGTATTGTGTCTCAGGGTTCTTTGGATCATTGAAATCAATCTCAGATACCTGTGATAATTAGTTTGCCATGTGAGCCCAATGAAAGGAAAACTGGATGTTCCACACTATTAAGCAGGCCTGAGTTTTCAAGTAACATGGGAAAGAAAAAGGATCTCTTTGCTGCTGAAAAGCATCAAATAGTGCAATGCCTTGGTCAAGGGATGAAAACATTAGATATTTCCAGAAAACTTAAGCGTGATCATTGTACTGTTAAGAGATTTGTGGCTGATTCTCAGCACAGACATGTTCGTGCTGATAAAGGCAGAATGAGGAAGGTTTCTGCCAGGCAAGTTCATCGGATTAAGAGAGCAGCTGCTAAAAAGCCATTACAAACCAGCAAACAGATATTTAAAGCTAGTTGATCAAATAGTATGCGCACATGAAAAACTAAAAGTGGTAAGAAGAGATATTTGAAACCATAAAAGAGTTTTATATACTAGAGAATATTGCACAGAAGACTACTTTCAACATCCAGAGAAAATGTGTATAAAACAAGCATAACAAGAAAATAATGTACTCTATATGTACCCACAGTATATTACACTAGGCCCAGTGAGAAAAGGTGGTAAGACAAAAGCCTATACTAATTAAGAAATAACCCCAAATAGGCAATATACAAAACAGACCATGCATAAAGGCTGTATATATGGTTAATATTGTTACAATAATTGCAGATGTATATGTGTGGGACTGTGCCACAACCACACTAAAGACCTTAAACACAGTTAGGGCAATATACGGGAGATGGATGAGAGTCGTGTTTAACGATCCTTGAAGAGGCTTCAGATAAGCAGTGAGTCTGTCCTGGCCGGTGACAGCTCAAGAAGGGGAGTCAATTTTAAAATGTCACAACTAGAGCAGACCTGCGTACGCAGGATTTTACCTGGAGACCCCGATGGGTCCGTTGATAAAAGCAGTCCTCCTTTGGCCTTTTGTGGCCTGCAGACGGTTCAATGAGTCCCTCGCTGTAGGTCGTCCTCCTTAGACCTCCGTTTGCCTGATGTGGGAGACGTGCGATGAGTTGCCGGCAGTAGCAGCTGAGTCCTCGCTGGAAGCCGGAATGCGTGCAGGACCTGTGTGACGCTTGAGTTACGTGATGAGACACAGTCTGCGGCTTTGAACGATGCCTGCTACCTGATGAATCAGGTGCAGTGAGTCTACTTCTCTTGGGCCTCCGATGGCCGTAGTGGAAAGGATCAAAGTCTGGTGATCGGCAGTCAGAGTAGTCAGTCAGCGCACTTGAGCGCAAGTAGACACAGGACCTGCTGTGATGCAAATGCTCACGTGACCACACGTGATTAGACAATTAATGGATGGATACGAATAGTAGAAAGGACCATACAATTCCTACGCATTTCGGAAAACACGGTTTCCTTCATCAGGGATGGTCCTTTCTAGAATATGGGTCCTTTTGTATCCATGCCATACCATCAGCTGACCTTAATAGAAAGCAAACAGTTCAATTTCGCTGTTCAGTCCCTTAGGGATCAAGGTGTCTAACATAAACATCCATTTGGTTTCTATCCTGGACATAAGAGCAATATAATTACCCCTCCTCCATGGTATTGGAACAGTAGCAAACCCTATTACTTCCATACTCTGGGTATTACAGATGTGATTTTCAATAAAATGTTTAGAAAGAGGGTGGCCAGTAAATTTATTTCTAATGTTCCTAATATGCTCACTTATCCTGGTTTTGAGTGGGCGTTTTGTGTGACCCACATAAAGTTTGTTGCAGGGGCATTTAATAAGATATATTACTCCAGTGGAGGAGCAAGTAATATAATCCTTAATAGTGTAATACTGGCCGTTTGAAAAAATCCCTGCTTGTTTAGTAGTGTGTGTGCTTATGCACATGGTGTATTTTCAGCACGGAAAGAAGCCTATTAGGTGATTAATAGAGGGAAAAATGGATGATTGCACACTACTATTATTCTGGACAGTGGGGGCAATGATATTGCCTAAGTTGCGAGATTTTTTATATATAAACGCGGGGCTATGGGAACCAATCCTCCCAGGATCTTATCTTCTTTCAGTAAGCCCCAATGCTTCTTAACTATTTTCCTTAAAACATGTGTGTTTGAATTATACTGTGTAATTATAGGAGTGAAATCCTCATCAGTAGGCCCTTGATTGTCTTGTTTATTGTTCAGAATGTCCTGACGGGACATATTGGAGACCATTTTTTTTTTGGATTTCTCCAAGATTTCAATGGGGTATCCTTTTTCTAGGAATTTCAGCATTAGTGCCTCGGCCTCCCTGTTAAAATCTGTGGGTTTTGAGCAGTTACGGTGCAGTCTCATAAACTGACTTTTGGGTACATTGAGTAGCCAGCTTGGTAAGTGACAGCTGTCCATAGGGATGAAGCTGTTAACATCTGTGGGTTTATTGAAAGTGCACGTGTGCATAAAATAATTTTCAATAAAAATTTTAAGATCTAAAAAATGAATAATATTTAAATAATATTAATAAAAATGATTTCTTCTTAAAATTTACTGCTCAGACAAGCACTCAATCTATAAATTTTTTAGATCTTAAAATTTTTAATGAAAATTCTTTTATGCATACGTGCACTTTCAATAAACCCACAGATGTTAACAGCTTCATCCCTCTGGACAGCTGTCACTTACCAAGCTAGCTACTCAATGTACCCAAAAGTCAGTTTATGAGACTGCACCGTAACTGCTCAAAACCCACAGATTTTAACAGGGAGGCCGAGGCACTAACGCTGAAATTCCTAGAAAAGGGATACCCCATTGAAATCTTGGAGAAATCCAAAAAAATGGTCTCCAATATGTCCTGTCAGGACATTCTGAACAATAAACAAGACAATCAAGGGCCTACTGATGAGGATTTCACTCCTATAATTATACAGTATAATTCAAACACACATATTTTAAGGAAAATAGTTAAGCACCTTTTCTCACTGGGCCTCGGCAACATACTGTGGGTACATATAAAGTACATTATTTTCTTGTTATGCTTGTTTAATACACATTTTCTCTGTGCAATATTCTCTAGTATATAAAACTCTTAGGCTAAGTGCACACGATCAGGAATAATTGCGTTTTTTTCGCGGTTTTTTCCGCGGTTTTCCGCGGTAAAAACGCGATAAAAACGCAAGCATTAAGCATCCTATACATGTTAATTGATTCCGCATGTTTTGGCCACATGTTGCGTTTTTTTCCGCGAAAAAAACGCTTTGCGGAAAAAATAGCAACATGTTCATTAATTTAGCGTAATCGCGGTGATTCCGCCGCCATAGGAATGCATTGAACCGCTTACTTTCCGCATGTGGCTATGCCCACTATGCGCAATGTAAGCGGTTCATGTGCGGATGGTACCCAGGGTCTGGAGCAGAGGAGACTCTCCTCCAGGCCCTGGGTACCATATCCCTGGTAAAACAATAATTAAAATAAAAAATAATGATATTCTCACCTTCCGGCGGCCCCCGCAGCCTTCCCGCGGCCCCCGCAGCCTTCCCGCCTTCAGCGACGCTCCCGGCAACTTCCGGTCCCAAGAGTCCTTTGCGAGAATCACCCAGATGGCATAGCGGTCTCGCGAGATGCTACGTCATCGGTGTGATTTGTTGCAAAGCACTCCTGGGACCGCGAGTTGCCGGGAGCGTCGCTGAGAGGCGGGAAGGCTGCGGGGGCCGCCGGAAGGTGAGAATATCATTATTTATTATTTTTTTTATTATTTTTACATTAGATCTTTTTACTATTGATGCGACATAGGCGGCATCAATAGTAAAAAGTTGGTCACACTTGTCAAACACTATGTTTGACTCGTGTGACCAACCTGTCAATCAGTTTTCCAAGCGATGCTACAGATCGCTAGGAAAACGCTAGCATTCTGCAAGCTAATTACGCTTGCAAAACGCTATTATTCTGGCGGGAATCAGCATAAAAAAACGTGCGTATTTCCTGCGGGAGAAGTGCGGGATTGCCGCGGAAATTTCCGCGGCAATTCCGCAACGTGTGAACTTAGCCTTATGGTTTCAAATATCTCTTCTTACCACTTTTAGTTTTTCATGTGCGCATACTATTTGATCAACTAGTTCTAAAAAATTCTTTTGGCATTTTATGGTGGTAGTGTCCTAGTTTGCAGCACTTTTAAACTAAACCGATTGCAGCGCCGCTGACATTTCTAGATATTTAAAGCTGCTGGTGCCTCTGGAGTCCCTCGAACCTCAAGGTGTAGGATCCTTCAAAGGCTTGCTGTGGTGCATAAACCTACTATTCGGCCACCCCTAAACAGTGCTCACAAGCAGAAACGGTTGCAGTGGGCCCAGACATACATGAAGACTAATTTTCAAACAGTCTAGTTTACTGATGAGAGTCGAGCAACCCTGGATGGTCCAGATGGATGGAGTAGTGGATGGTTGGTGGATGGCCACCATGTCCCAACAAGGCTGCGACGTCAGCAAGGAGGTGAAGGAGTCATGTTTTGGGCCGGAATCATGGGGAAACAGCTGGTTGTTAGGGTCTGCGGAACGCACCAAGTAAATATAAATAATGGGTGCGTTCGCAGCCCGGGGTCCACCGTGCAGGCAGAGCCTGCTGCTAGTAAGATGGCGGTATAAGCGAACTCTGTTACTTCACAGGGTCGCAAACATAGATGCTGTGACACTATATGGCGGTATAAGCGAACTCTGTTACACCACAGAGTCACTGAGGTAGAGACGCAGAGATAGAGACTGTGTCCTGTTAACACCACATGGGTACACAGATAACTGCTGTGCGGATAGCAGTCCGTGGTCATGCAGTCACAAACGCAAACAAGCAACTCCTCACTGGAGTAGCCGGTATTCTAGAGGCTATTTCAGCCAAGTCCTGAACACGTGCATACAAATCGTCTCATCGGAGGTGCCGGTATTCTAGGGGCTTATTTCAGCCGAGCCCTAACCACATGCGTGCATGATCACACGGGCGCAAAGCACATAACACAATTGATACTAGCGCATGGCCGAGCGGTCATGCGCACCTTTTATAGTAGCAGCTACAGGACCTTCCAGAAAAGGACCAATGAGAAACTGTTCCAGAACACAAGCAGTTTCAGGACCTTCTTGGCAGACCAATGGGAGTCGCTGCTGTAACTGAACATGTGACCCCTGATCTCCAATGGCAGATCTTGCCCTGGGCATGCTCAGATGGAGAAACGCAGAACTTAGTCCCAAAACTGCCTGCTCCAGCATTGGTTACAATAGAGGAACCAGAAGAGGCAACAACAAGCCTCTGCACAGTATTAGACTGAGCAAGACGCTGGGACCGACGTCTCCGCTGAGCAGGCTCCACTGCAGCTGGAGATTGATGGGGGACCGCAGCGGGACTGGTTCGAGATTCCCCTTGTGCAGCATCGGGAACTTGATCCCTAACATTATCCCCCCTCCTAGGGCCCCCCTTCTTTGGGCCTTGCTGCATTCAAATAACTAGAGAGATGGGTGTGCACTCAAGTCTCAAGGTGAAAAAAAGGTGCTGGTGAATTTGGACCCTACAGGACCAAATACTGTCAAGATATAGAATTCACCGCACACACTATTGTTTTTATCTTTGCAAAATTATATTTTATTGTGCTCCACAATGTTGAATAAAGTGCCGTGTAAATATAACAAAGATACCCCTACATTCACATATACCCGACGTTTCGACTCTTCCCGAGTCTTAGTCATGGGGTACTAAAGGAAAATAAGAGAAAAACAACGGGGTGAGTATTTACAATACAATCCAGAACATATAATCAAAATATATACAGAGAGAAATATACAATAAATACAGGAATATGTACAACAGATAAATATAGGCATAGAAAGAACTCCAGAAGTATGCAATTTATCAATAATAAGCTGCTATAGTGATCACCTGACGATGTACTGTAATAAAATGTACCAGCTATAATGATCGAAATACATATCTCATACTCGGCAAGAGTAAGATAAATGACAAGGGAGAGAGGAGATACCTGAATGGTGGGTAGTACAGAGTATGGGCACTCGTCACAGTTAGTAGATCAGAGATTGTAGCAGTGGTTATGTAGCACTGGAACAAGAGATGTGACATAAGATATAGAATAAAATACAACGGGGCTGTTCCCAATGGGACTGGTCTGAGAGTGAATGTCATGAGAAGAAAATGCAAGGTTACCTGTATCATCAACCTATGTATGCATAACCGGAAGCTGGCAGGTGGAAAGAAACATACACTTATTAGACCACCCAAGAAGTTCCCACAGAGGAGTCATATGTCTGAAGGTATAAAACGGTTCACAGTCGTTTACCTGTATAAAGATATGCGTTTGGATGGCGGCGCTCCCGCGCCCTGCCACGGCTGCTAGTTGCGGCTGTGAGTGGGATGGGGATCAGCCCGGTTTAAATGACCGCAGCGTGTACCGCCGGACCGGAAATACGTAGTTACGGACCGGAAGTGACGTTGCGTTATGGTCCGTACCACTGCGCATGCGCAGGAGTGTTAGATATCGCCATTTTAAGTAATGGCAAGGAGACTGAGGGTGTCAACAGGAAGGAGAGAGGAAATTGGTAATCATCATGGCCAGAAAGATGTTTGCAGGGGAGAGGGAGAATTGGCTGGAATAAGAGAAGTGAGAAATAATAATAATGAGAGAACCGGCAAGTTAGAAAAAAGGATGAAAAGAGGGGACATGAGGGCGGAATAGTGGAGAAAAGAGGGAGAAGAATATTGAGGAGAGGAATAATGGTTATAGGTCAATTTTGAAAAGATATGCACAAAAAAATATATAGAAATGAAAATGGGGAGATCAAAAATAAAAAGGGAAAAATAAGAAAAAATAAAAGATAAAAAATAAAAAATAATAATAATAACAAATAAACATCATAAAAAAATCAAAAGATGAAAAAATGGAAAAAAAAAGAGAAAAAGAAAAAAAGAAAAAATGAAAAAAAGAAAAAAGAAAAAAAAATATTAATAAAAAAATATATAATAAAGGAAAGAAACAACTGAAAACAATGAAAAAAATAAATGAAAAAAATGAATGAAAAAAATGAATGAAATATATGAAAAAAAATGAAAAAAATAGAAAAAAATAGAAAAAAATAAAATAAAAAGAATGAAAAAAATGAAAAAAAGAAAAAATTGAAAATAGTGAAAAATAAAAAATAAAAAATTCTAAAAAATAGAAAAATCTAAAGACTAAAACTTACCGGTAAAGAATAGTATTCAACGAGTCTGGAAACAAATGAGACAAGAAAATTATTAGAGCAGCCAATTGATTTCCCTATTCAGGCCCCTAGGGGATAATGTATCGAGTTTGTGAATCCAATACGTTTCTCTAAGTTTCAATTGTCTGATGTAGTCTCCACCTCTTCTGGGTCTCAACACTTGTTCAATTACCTGAAATTTTAATTGAGCTACAGAGTGTTTATACTGAGCAAAGTGTTCAGGTAAAGGTAGCCAAATTTTGTTGGTACGTATCGTCGATTTGTGACTCGCTATCCTATGGCGCACATGTTGAGTAGTCTCACCCACGTATAGGAGACCGCACGGACATTTAATCACATATATCACAAAATTGGAGTCACACGTGAAAAAGCCTTTGATAGGAAAAGATTTGCCCGTTCGTGGGTGAGTGATATTATCCGATTTAATTACATTTGAGCATGATGCACAACTTAAGCAGGGGAAAGTCCCAAGTCGACGTGATGCGAGATAGCGTTGTGTAGGCTTGGGTAGCGTACTACCAATATCTGCATGTACTAGCTTATCCTTAAGATTAGTAGCCCTCCTACTGCACATCAAAGCAGGCGCTGTAAAAACATCAATAGAGGGTATGCCCGTGTCAAAAGTGGTCAATGCTTGCGGATACTTGAATGGACTTTAGACATAAGAGGATGATAAGTATGTACGAACGGGACCCTTTCTTTTTTGATGGTGGATGGAGGTGATTCAGGTGGTGAGAGGGCACGGGCTACTTCATTTTTGAGGAGTCTATCAGGATAGTTCTGCTCTCTAAATTTGTGCGATGTCTCTTCTAAGCGTGTTTTTAGCAAACGAGGGTCAGAGACAATTCTAGAGATGCGTGTGAACTGAGATCTTGGAAGGCTGTCTTTGGTAGGTTTTGGGTGACTACTGGAGTAATGTAGGAGACTATTACAGTCTGTAGGTTTCACATATAAGTCGGTAGACAGGTTGCCAGCTAAGTCCTTCAACACCTGAGTATCCAAAAACGAAATGTTATTAGTGTTGTAATGAATTGTAAACTGAAGATCTGGGTCGATAGAATTGAGGTATGTATGGAAAGAGAGTAGCGATTCCGGGGAACTGTCCCATATGAAAAAAATCGTCAGTGTATCGATGGTAGCATTTGACGTATTTCTTAAAAATATCCATGGGATATACCCACTTCTGCTCAAACCTATGCATAAATGCATTCGCATAAGCAGGTGCTACATTACTACCCATCGCGGTACCCCGTGATTGTATGTAGAACGTGTCCTCGAAAAGGAAAAAATTTTCATATAGAATCAGTGTCAGGAGATCAAGGCAGAATTTAATGGAATTCTGAGATAAGTTCGAAGTCTCTAAAAGTGACTTGGTGGCCTCAATACCCTTATGGACGTATAGAGACTATTGACGTCTAACGTTACCAAGAGACTATCAGGTGAAGTAGTTTTGAAGTCCCTGATACACTGTAAGAAAATGGCTTGTATCTAGTATGAACGATTCAGTAGTTTTAACCAGGGGTGTCAGGATCTTTTCAAGATAAATCGAGAGAGGTGATAATATTGAATCGGTAGACGCTACAATAGGTCTACCGGGAGGGTTATTGAGGGATTTATGAATTTTGGGGAGGATGTAAAAGACCGGAGTAATTGGATGAGGATTGGTTAGAAACTTAACTGTTTTCAGGTCTATTATACCCCTGTCTAGAGAAGTCTTGAGTAAAGATTGAATTTTAAAGTTAATAGCAGAGGTGGGGTCTCTTGAAACAATTTTATAGGTTTGGATATCTGAAAGTTGTCGCTTAATCTCTCTGGTGTAAGAGGAATGGTCCATAATGACCGTGGCACCCCCTTTGTCCGCTGGTTTTATAACAATAGAATTATTCTTTTGTAATGCCTTAAGTGCTTGAGATTCAGTAGATGTTAAATTTCTATGTATAGGAAAAAAACCAAGTTTTTGTTCATGTACTAATGCCTTAACATCTTGATTCACAAAAGAAATAAAAGTCTCGATAGCATGAAACGATTGTGGTGGGTTAAAGGAACTGGGATTCCTGAGACCCAACTTCTCCACGGAAATCTCCGTAGCAGAGACATCCCCGAGTGGGGATACTCTGAATACAGAGAAAAAGAAAAAAAGAAAAACTGAAAAAATGAAAAAAAGAAAAAAGAAGAAAAAAATTTAATAAAAAATATATAATAAAGGAAAGAAACAACTGAAAACAATGAAAAAAATAAATGAAAAAAATGAATGAAAAAAATGAATGAAATAAATGAAAAAAAATGAAAAAATGAAAAAAATAGAAAAAAATAGAAAAAAAATAAAATAAATAAAAATAATGAAAAAAATGAAAAAAAAATGAAAAAAAGAAAAAATTGAAAATAATGAAAAATAAAAAATAAAAAATTCTAAAAAATAGAAAAATCTAAAGACTAAAACTTACCGGTAAAGAATAGTATTCAACGAGTCTGGAAACAAATGAGACAAGAAAATTATTAGAGCAGCCAATTGATTTCCCTATTCACGCCCCTAGGGGATAATGTATCGAGTTTGTGAATCCAATACGTTTCTCTAAGTTTCAATTGTCTGATGTAGTCTCCACCTCTTCTGGGTCTCAACACTTGTTCAATTACCTGAAATTTTAATTGAGCTACAGAGTGTTTATACTGAGCAAAGTGTTCAGGTAAAGGTAGCCAAATTTTGTTGGTACGTATCGTCGATTTGTGACTCGCTATCCAGTCTCAGGTAAGACCAAAACAAACTCGGTGATCAACATCTCCAAATATACCCTCTCCCCTGCTGAACTATCGGTACTCCAAAAGGGACTTTTGTTTTGTCCTACCCCAAACTAGGACTCGTTCTGTTATGTTTCGGTAGCTGAGGAGTGCAGGCAAAAAAGCAATACACCAGAGCAGTTGGAATCTATGAGATTGCAGTACCCTGACTAACCACAACAACTAGAGGCAGCCGTGGAGCGTTCCTACGTTGGTCCTAGACGCCTCGTCACAGCCTGAGAAACTAACTACACCTAAAGATAGAAATAGGAAAGCTATCTGCCCCGGAGCAGAACCCCAAAGATAATAGAAAGCCCCCAAACATGTAATGGCGGTTAGACAAGAAGAAATACAGACACAGACAGAAAATAGTATGAGCAAACGTTGGGGCCCAAACTAACTAAATAGAAAAGGATAGG
>JARQOD010000009.1:7501049-7560024 GCA_033576555.1 Oophaga sylvatica
GTAGCTGAGGAGTGCAGGCAAAAAAGGCAATACACCAGAGCAGTTGGAATCTATGAGATTGCAGTACCCTGACTAACCACAACAACTAGAGGCAGCCGTGGAGCGTTCCTACGTTGGTCCTAGACGCCTCGTCACAGCCTGAGAAACTAACTACACCTAAAGATAGAAATAGGAAAGCTATCTGCCCCGGAGCAGAACCCCAAAGATAATAGAAAGCCCCCAAACATGTAATGGCGGTTAGACAAGAAGAAATACAGACACAGACAGAAAATAGTATGAGCAAACGTTGGGGCCCAAACTAACTAAATAGAAAAGGATAGGAAGGGTACTTACTGCAATCCCAGAAACCCTGAAAAGCACCAACTCTACTAATTTCAAAAACACCTGAGATCACACGACCTCTACCACCTAAATTAGTTCTCTGGTGTAACAAAATCAAAACAGCAGCCACTGAAAAAACTGGAAAAAGCAAAGGTACAAACATCAGTGGCTGAACTAAACTGAGAGGGCAAAAGCCCCCGGAGGGACCCTGAAGGCCCCCACAGAAGTGCAGGACAAAATTCAAAAATCAAGCACAAAAACAAAAAGAAGAAAATGTCTTATCTGTTAGCAGGAGATGCAGACACGACACAGCAGGCTACAAAGGAAACAGGAATCAAGGAT
The DNA here is from genome assembly GCA_033576555.1 of Oophaga sylvatica. NCBI lineage: Eukaryota > Metazoa > Chordata > Amphibia > Anura > Dendrobatidae > Oophaga > Oophaga sylvatica. Next base: position 7,501,713 of record JARQOD010000009.1, read on the forward strand.
TCAGACCAGAACAATTGCTCACCGGCAACCCTGATGGGAAGGTGACTCCCTTATATAAGACCAGTCAGTAACACCTGATTCCCAATCCTCACAATCTTCACAATCTTCACTGGACAGACCAGCACCGCTTGTAACCACCAGAGGGAGCCTCTGCTCAGAACTCATCCCAAGCCCACTCACAACAGTACCCCCCCCTTGAGGAGGGGTCACCGAACCCTCATTTGAGCAACCAGGTCGGTCAGGATGAGTTCTATGGTACGCACTGATGAGTCTCCTAGCATGGATGTCCGAAGCAAACACCCAAGAATTGTCTTCCTGACCATAACCTCTCCACTTAACCAAATACTGGAGTTTCCGTCTAGAAAAACGAGAATCTAATATTTTCTCAACCACATACTCCAGATTGCCCTCAACCAAAACAGGGTCAGGAGGCACAGCAGCAGGAACCACTGGCTCAACAAACCTCTTCAACAAGGACTTGTGGAACACGTTATGGATCTTAAATGTCCCTGGAAGAAGCAAACGAAAAGAAACAGGATTAAGAATCTCTATGATCTTATAAGGTCCAATGAACCTAGGCTTAAATTTAGGAGATGCTACTCTCATAGGAATATTTTTTGAGGATAACCAGACCAAGTCACCTACTTCAAACCGAGGACCATCAGTCCTATGCCGGTTAGCAAACCGCTGGGCCCTCTCCTGAGAGAGGGACAACCTCTCCACTACCTGGTCCCAAATCTGTTGCATACGCTCCACAACAGAGTCAACACCTGGACAGACAGAAGCCTCCGTCTGTCCTGAAGAAAATCGAGGGTGAAACCCAGAATTACAGAAAAACGGAGACATCAAAGTGGCAGAACTAGCCCTATTATTAAGAGCAAACTCAGCCAAAGGCAAAAAAGAGACCCAGTCATCCTGATCAGCAGACACAAAGCATCTTAGATAAGTCTCCAATGTCTGGTTTGTTCTCTCAGTTTGACCATTGGTCTGAGGATGAAATGCCGAGGAGAAAGACAATTGAACACCCAGTTTAGAACAAAAAGTCCTCCAAAATCTGGAAACAAACTGGACTCCTCTGTCAGACACTATGTTCTCAGGAATGCCGTGTAAACGAACCACGTGCTGAAGGAACAACGGCACCAATTCAGAGGAGGAAGGCAACTTAGGTAATGGCACAAGATGTATCATCTTAGAAAACCTATCACAAATCACCCAGATGGCGGTCATTCTCTGAGAAACAGGAAGGTCGGAAATGAAATCCATAGAGATATGGGTCCATGGTCTCTTGGGCACAGGCAATGGCATCAACAAACCACTAGAGCGAGAGCAAGGCTTGGAGCGAGAGCAAGTCCCGCAGGACTGCACAAATTCCCTGACATCACGAGACAAGGTAGGCCACCAAAAGGACCGACTAACCAAGTCTCTGGTACCAAAAATTCTGTGATGCCCAGCCAACGCGGAACAATGAATCTCAGACATCGCACTCTTTTTCCACTGGTCCGGGACAAACAATTTTCCAACAGGGCAGCGTTCGGGCCTATCCTCCTGACACCCCTCCAGAGCAAGTCTCAAATTAGGTGAGATGGCGGAAAGAACTACACCCTCTTTCAAAATAACAGAAGGATCAGATAACTCAGGAGAGTCCGCAAGGAAGCTCCTCGAGAGGGCATCCGCCTTAACATTCTTAGTGCCAGGAAGAAAGGAAACCACAAAATTAAAACGTGTGAAAAACAAGGCCCACCTGGCCTGTCTAGGATTGAGTCGCTTGGCAGATTCCAGATAAACCAGATTCTTATGGTCAGTAAGGACCACCACCTGATGTTTGGCTCCCTCCAGCCAATGTCTCCACTCTTCAAAAGCCCACTTCATGGCCAATAACTCCCGATTACCCACGTCATAATTACGTTCAGTAGGAGAAAATTTTCGAGAGAAAAAGGCACAAGGGTTACTTTTAGAGGTCTCTGGATCTTTTTGGGACAAAACGGCACCTGCCCCAATTTCAGAGGCATCAACCTCCACCTGAAATGGCAGAGAAACATCAGGCTGCCGTAGAACAGGAGCAGAAGTGAATCTCTGCTTAAGTTCCTGAAATGCAGAGACTGCCTCAGGAGGCCAATTCACCACATCAGAACCCTTTTTGGTCAAATCAGTTAATGGTTTAACAATAACCGAGAAATTACCAATAAATTTACGATAAAAATTGGCAAAACCCAAAAATCTTTGAAGAGCCTTTAATGAAGTAGGTTGGACCCAATCACAGATGGCCTGAACCTTGACCGGGTCCATTTCAATAACAGATGGGACAAAATGAATCCCAGAAATGAGATCCTCTGTACGCCAAAAAGACACTTTGATCCCTTCACATACAGAGCATTCTCTCTCAAAATCTGGAATACAGTTCGAACATGTTTCACATGAGAGTCCCAGTCATTAGAAAAAATCAAGATATCATCCAAATAAACAATCAGAAATTTATCCACAAAATCCCTGAAAATGTCATTCATGAAGGACTGGAAGACAGAAGGAGCATTAGTGAGCCCAAAGGGCATCACAAGGTACTCAAAATGCCCCTCCGGTGTATTGAATGCCGTCTTCCATTCATCCCCGTGCTTAATGCGAATAAGGTTATATGCCCCCCTGAGGTCAAGCTTGGTAAACCAAGAAGCGTTTTTCACCCTGGAAAACAGGTCAGAAATCAAGGGTAACGGGTATTGATATTTCACAGTAATATTGTTCAAAAGACGATAATCAATACACGGCCTTAATGAACCATCCTTTTTGGCCACAAAGAAAAAAAAGCACCTAAGGGTGAAGAGGATGGTCTGATATGACGCTTCTCCAATGACTCCTTGATATAAGACCGCATAGCGTCATGTTCAGGTACAGACAAGTTAAAAAGGCGACCTTTAGGGAATTTACTACCAGGCACTAATTCAATAGCGCAGTCATAGCTCCTATGGGGAGGCAAGGATGCAGATTTACTTTTGCTAAATACATCAGAAAAATCAATCAAAAAGTCAGGAACATCCTGAGCCTGGGGGGAGGCAGAAAAAACAGGAGTGTTGGTATTAACACATTGGCAGCCCCAACTGGTTACAGACACAGATTTCCAATCCAAAACAGGATTATGAGACTGTAACCAAGGAAACCCAGTACAATAATATCATGCAGATTATACAGAACCAAAAATTTGCAGCACTCTTGATGATCAGGTTCAACCCTCATTATCACCTGAGTAGAGAACTGAGGTTTATTCTCAGCCAAAGGGGTAGAATCGATCCCCAGTAGGGGAATAGACTTCTGTAGGGGTAAAAATCATAATCCATCAGGTTAATAGCTGCTCCAGAATCAACGAAAGCCTGAGCAGAAAATGAGGACAGAGAGCATATCAGAGTGACAGTTAATAAAAACTTAGTCTGAACACTACCCAAGACAACTGAGCGTGCAAAACGTCTTCCCGCTTAGGGCAGACTGAAATAGCATGAGAGGCATCACCACAGTAGAAACATAACCCATTGCGCTTTCGAAACTCATGACGCTGTGCCCCAGACACCACTCTATCACACTGCATGGATTCAGAAGCAGGTTCACAAGGCAACACTATTCCACGCATACTTCTCCGCTCACGCAAAGGTCTGTCAATTTGAATCGCTAATGACATAGAATCATTGAGACCAGAGGGGACAGGGAATCCCACCATAACATCCTTTACATTATCTGACAGACCCTTCCGAAAAAGGGCCGCCAAAGCGTCGTCATTCCACTTGGTCAGGACTGCCCACCTACGGAATCTCTGACAGTATAACTCAGCGTCATCAAGCCCCTGATTTAATGCCAACAAGGCTTTTTCAGCTTGATCAGTGACATTAGGCTCATCGTACAATAACCCCAAAGCCTGAAAAAATGCATCAACATCACTCAAAACAGGATCCCCAGGTGTCAGGGAAAAAGCCCAATCCTGAGGATCGCCGCGCAGGAGAGAGATTACAATTTGAACCTGCTGCGCTGCGTTCCCTGAGGACTTAGATTTTAAGGCAAAAAACAATTTACAATTATTTTTGAAATTCTGAAACTTAGCTCGATCCCCTAAAAACAAATCTGGCATGGGAATCCTAGGTTCCACAACAGGCAACCTAGCAAGATATGCAGCAATACTCTGAACCTCAGTGGCAAGCTGATCCACACGGCCAGACAACTGTGCAAACTCCATTGAGAGAAAAAATCCTCCCCAGCACCCAGAGATACAGAGGGAAAAAAAAAAAATGCAACAAACAGAAAAATATCTCTGACAACTCTGACAACCGTTTTTTCTTTCACAAATTTTTTCCCTTCTGTGAGTACCATACAATTTTAAATTTTAGGCCGGTGATACTGTTATGTTTCGGTAGCTGAGGAGTGCAGGCAAAATAGGCAATACACCAGAGCAGTTGGAATCTATGAGATTGCAGTACCCTGACTAACCACAACAACTAGAGGCAGCCGTGGAGCGTTCCTACGTTGGTCCTAGACGCCTCGTCACAGCCTGAGAAACTAACTACACCTAAAGATAGATATAGGAAAGCTATCTGCCCCGGAGCAGAACCCCAAAGATAATAGAAAGCCCCCAAACATGTAATGGCGGTTAGACAAGAAGAAATACTGACACAGACAGAAAATAGTATGAGCAAACGTTGGGGCCCAAACTAACTAAATAGAAAAGGATAGGAAGGGTACTTACTGCAATCCCAGAAAACCCTGAAAAGCACCAACTCTACTAATTTCAAAAACACCTGAGATCACACGACCTCTACCACCTAAATTAGTTCTCTGGTGTAACAAAATCAAAACAGCAGCCACTGAAAAAACTGGAAAAAGCAAAAGTACAAACATCAGTGGCTGAACCAAACTGAGTGGGCAAAAGCCCCCGGAGGGGACCCTGAAGGCCCCCACAGAAGTGCAGGACAAAATGCAAAAATCAAGCACAAAAACAAAAAGAAGAAAATGTCTTATCTGTTAGCAGGAGATGCAGACACGACACAGCAGGCTACAAGGGAAACAGGAATCAAGGATAAAGACCAGAACAATTGATCACCGGCAACCCTGATGGGAAGGTGACTGCCTTATATAAGACCAGTCAGTAACACCTGATTCCCAATCCTCACAATCTTCACAATCTTCACTAGACAGACCAGCACCGCTTGTAACCACCAGAGGGAGCCTCTGCTCAGAACTCATCCCAAGCCCACTCACAACAGAAATCAATTGGCTGCTCTAATAATTTTCTTGTCTCATTTGTTTCCAGACTCGTTGAATACTATTCTTTACCGGTAAGTTTTAGTCTTTAGATTTTTATATTTTTTGAATTTTTTATTTTTTATTTTTCATTATTTTCAATTTTTTCTTTTTTTCATTTTTTTCATTATTTTTATTTATTTTATTTTTTTGTATTTTTTTCTATTTTTTTCATTTTTTCATTTTTTTTCATTTATTTCATTCATTTTTTTCATTCATTTTTTTCATTTATTTTTTTCATTGTTTTCAGTTGTTTCTTTCCTTTATTATATATTTTTTTATTAATATTTTTTTCTTCTTTTTTTCTTTTTTTCATTTTTTCTTTTTTTCTTTTTCTCTTTTTTTTCCATTTTTTCATCTTTTGATTTTTTTATGATGTTTATTTGTTATTATTATTTTTTATTTTTTAACTTTTATTTTTTCTTATTTTTCCCTTTTTATTTTTGATCTCCCCATTTTCATTTCTATATATTTTTTTGTGCATATCTTTTCAAAATTGACCTATAACCATTATTCCGCTCCTCAATATTCTTCTCCTTCTTTTCTCCACTATTCCGCCCTCATGTCCCCTCTTTTTCTCCTTTTTTCTAACTTGCCGGTTCTCTCATTATTATTATTTCTCACTTCTCTTATTCCAGCCAATTCTCCCTTTCCCCTGCAAACATCTTTCTGGCCATGATGATTACCAATTTCCTCTCTCCTTCCTGTGGACGCCCTCAGTCTCCTTGCCATTACTTAAAATGGCGATATCTAACACTCCTGCGCATGCGCAGTGGTACGGACCATAACGCAACGTCACTTCCGGTCCGAAACTACGTATTTCCGGTCCGGCGGTACACGCTGCGGTCATTTAAACCGGGCTGATCCCCATCCCACTCACAGCCGTAACTAGCAGCCGTGGCAGGGCGCGGGAGCGCCGCCATCCAAACGCATATCTTTATACAGGTAAACGACTTTGAACCGTTTTATACCTTCAGACATATGACTCCTCTGTGGGAACTTCTTGGGTGGTCTAATAAGTGTCTGTTTCTTTCCATCTGCCAGCTTCCGGTTATGCATACATAGGTTGATGAAACAGGTAACCTTGCATTTTCTTCTCATGACATTCACTCTCAGACTAGTCCCATTGGGAACAGCCCCGTTGTATTTTATTCTATATCATATGTCACATCTCTTGTTCCAGTGCTACATAACCACTGCTACAATCTCTGATCTACTAACTGTGACGAGTGCCCATACTCTGTACTACCCACCATTCAGGTATCTCCTCTCTCCCTTGTCATTTATCTTACTCTTGCCGAGTATGAGATATGTATTTCGATCATTATAGCTGGTACATTTTATTACAGTACATCGTCAGGTGATCACTATAGCAGCTTATTATTGATAAATTGCATACTTCTGGAGTTCTTTCTATGCCTATATTTATCTGTTATACATATTCCTGTATTTATTGTATATTTCTCTCTGTATATATTTTGATTATATGTTCTGGATTGTATTGTAAATACTCACCCCGTTGTTTTTCTCTTATTTTCCTTTAGTACCCCATGACTAAGACTCGGGAAGAGTCGAAACGTCAGGTATATGTGAATGTAGGGGTATCTTTGTTATATTTACACGGCACTTTATTCAACATTGTGGAGCACAATAAAATATAATTTTGCAAAGATAAAAACAATAGTGTGTGCGGTGAATTCTATATCTTGCTGCATTCAAAGGCGGCGATGAGCTGCTGAACGTGAACGTGCTCGGCAAGCTCCCAGGACCTATCCTCATGCCCATAACCCCTCCAATCCACCAAATAAAATCTTTTGCCCCGTACCACCTTACACCCTATGATGGCGTTCACCTCATGGTCGTCTGTAGACGAACCCAATGTCCCGGCAGATGACTTGGAAAACCGGGACATGAGCACAGATTTCAGGAGGGATACGTGAAAGGTGTCGGAGATACCCAGGCGTGGTGGAAGAGCCAAATGGTATACCACAGGGTTAACCTACTTGAGGACTTTAAAAGGACCCAGGTAGCAGGGTGCCAACTTAGTGGACTCAACTCGCAGCCTGATGTTACGGGCGGAGAGCCACACCAAGTCCCCAGGAGCAAATGTCGGAGCGGGGAGCCGATGTGCGTCGGTGGAGTACCTCATCCTCTCCTTGGACGCCTGAATGGCATCCTGGGTACGGTCCCAAATGTCCCGTGCCTCCACAGACCAGTCTGCCACCCTGGAGTCGGCGTAAGACACGGGCATGGGCACCGGAACCCGCGAATGCTGACCGTAGTTTAGGAGGAATGGAGTCTGTCCGGTGGAGTCAGCCACGGCATTGTTTAGTGCAAACTGAGCCCACGGTAGCAAGGATGCCCAGTCATCCTGCCTGGCTGAGACAAAATATCGTAGATAGATGACCAAGGTCTGGTTGGCCCTCTCTACCAACCCATTCGTCTCGGGATGGTATGCTGAAGAGAGATTTAACTCAATACTGAGTAGACGACAAAGCTCTCTCCAGAACCGAGACGCAAACTGGGGACCTCGGTCAATGACAATTTTGTCCGGCATGCAGTGTAGATGGAAGATGTGCCTAACGAACAATGCTGCCAGAGCCCGTGCAGAAGGTAACCGTGGTAGCAGCACCAGATGCACCATTTTGGAAAAATGGTCGGTGATTACCCAAATGATGGTGCAGCCCCGAGACTTGGGTAAGCCCACCACAAAGTCCATCCCAACCATCTCCCAGGGCCTGTCTGCCACCGGCAAAGAGTAAAGTAACCCAGCTGGCCGTTGTCGAGGAGACTTATTTTTGGCGCAGGAGACACACGCCCGAACATAGTCCCCAACGTCACGGACCATATGCGGCCACCAGTATGTCCTCGCCAGCAACTCAGATGTTCTTTTTGCCCCAAAGTGTCCACCCACCCTGGACGAATGTGTCCAAGAGAGTACCTCCGGTTGCAAATTGGTAGGCACAAAAGTCTTGCCCGGAGGCACAGACTCTAGCGAAACCGGGGCCACTGTTCTCAGGCTCTCTGTGGGGACAATAAGCCGAGGCTCCTCCTCCTCAGAGGACACCACAGAGCGAGAGAGAGCGTCGGCACGAATGTTCTTCTCTCCCGAGAGAAAATGGAGTGTGAAATGAAACCGAGAGAAGAACAAGGACCATCTGGCCTGGCGAGATATAAGCCGCTGGGCTGTCTGAAGATATACCAAATTCTTGTGGTCGGTGAAGACTTAGAAGGGAAAGCGAGCCCCCTCCAACAGATGTCTCCACTCAGAGATAGCCAACTTCATTGCTAGCAACTCCCTGTCCCCGATAGAATAATTCCTCTCCGCTGGTCTGAAGGTCTTGGAGAAGAAGAAGCAAGGATGCTTCCAACCTTGAGCATCCTTTTGAAAGAGGACTGCTCCAGCACCAACGGATGAGGCATCCACCTCCAATATGAATAGTGTAACGCTTCCCACGGCTGCGGGGTGTCAGGACATGGCATAGCTTGCCTAACTAGCCAATGCTCCCACGCCGCCAGACCACGACAACGTGAGGCATGAGTCCCAGATGGTAAGGGAATGTGGACCCACTGGACCACAGAGGGGGACACGGGCCTGCCCGGACTAGGGGAGGGCAGTGACCGGGATCCATGGCACCTGAGCATGTGGGCAATATGGCGACCTGCAGGACTAAACAACACCGCACAACTTCAGGTATAAAGAAACAGAGTTTACTTTGTAGACACACAGTACAAAGACAGAACATAATGCCGGGCTCCCGATTCCGCACCTCAGCGAAGGGTACACGTCTCAGGATTACAGACGAGTGCAGGAGGACATCTCGGGTTGATGCAGTCCAGGGTTATCTGGCACGGGCATACTAGGGTGGCCTCTCTCTCTCAGGCCTCAGGCGTAGCACAGGCTCAGCAGGAGAACATCAGACACCGACCTCAGACAGACTTCAGACGATGGCGGGGTCATCATGAGTTGATGCAGTCCAGGGTCATCTGGCACGGGCATACTAGAATGGCCTCTCTCTCAGGCCTCAGGCGTAGCCCAGGCTCAGTAGGAGAACATCAGACACCAGCCCAGGACGAGCGTCAGACGATGGCGGGGTCATCACGGTTGATGCAGTCCAGGGTCATCTGGCACGGGCATACTAGAACGGCCTCTCTCTCAGGCCTCAGGCGTGGCCCAGGCTCAGTAGGAGAACATCAGACACTGACCCAGGACAGACTTCATCACAGGGTAGACCACAGGGGGAACCGGCAGGACATCGGAACATCAGGAACACTGACTGGATCTCAGGAACACGGACTCAGGAACACGGACTCAGGAACACAGACTCAGGAACACAAACTCAGGAACACGAACTGGATCTCAGGAACAAGGAATGGAACTCAGGAACACGGACTCAGGAACACGGACAGGACATCAGAAAAACGGACCGGACATCAGGAACACGGACTAGACATCAGGAACACGGACACAGGAACACGGACTGGATCTCAGGAACACGGACTGGACATCAGGAACATCAGAACACTGGCATCGGACTCCGGACATCTGGCAACGATCTGCAGGCTCTGGACATCAGGCAGGGAAGGATAGTATCCGGACATCTGGAAGTGGTCATCGGACGTTGGACATCAGGCCGTGGTCATCAGGCATCGGACATTAGGCCGTGGTCATTAGGCTCTGGACAAGAGGTCACGGTCCTCGGACTCCGGACATCTGGCAGCGACCTAAAAAGGAACCCAAGCGGTCTGGTGCAAGCCCCGCCGGATTGAACTGGAGCCGGCCGGGGATTGCACCGAATAACAAGCTGAGCACAGAGTAACAGAAACTCAGCACACACCGGACTCCTCCTTCCAAGATGAACCCAGGTTATATAGCAAAGAATCACAGTCACTGGCACAGGGTTCAGGACACAGAAGGACTTCAGGAACATAACACAGAGGACACAGTTCAGACATACAGGTACAGGAACCAATCCAGGATCAAGGATTCAGGGAAAAAGACACAACAGGAACACGCCTGAATATGCAGCCTCCAGGAAGGCGATCTGGGTATTCTGCCCCAGAGCTGGCGGAAACACAAGACAGGACAAAGGGTATCAGCTCTCCCAGAGCTGATCGTACTCAGAGCAGGAGCTGAACACACAAACACACATGGCTAGGTTCAGGAACTCAATGCACAGCTCTGGCAACGCCCCACAGGGCAGATGAACTTTATATACGAGCAGCCTCACAGCGATAGGCTGGAGCAGCAATTCTAGTGCACACCCATTCCTCATAAAAGCAAGGAAGGTGTGGCCTGCGCACCCTATGCAGAGCCAGACACAAATCAGCACAGCAAGGACACCTTGCAATGGCTGCAGCCTAAACACACGTAGTAAGTCATGCACCACTGCAGAGGACCTTGCAACCTACGGTGAGCTTCTACAGCAGTAGCCAGGGATCGCACATGCGGATGGTCATGCATAATAGCGGAGACACTCACGCATGTACGGCTACGCAGCGGAGCTGGGAACTGAGCAGCATCCATACAGGTAACAGACAACAGTATCCCAGCTGGTTAGGGGAAAAGGAGCAAAGGGTTAAAACAAAGACATGCAAAGTAACGCCGAAAAACAAAGTACAGACAATACTGGCGTTACAAATGGCTTATCAACATCAGGGCGGTGTAGGATGGGAGTGCTAGCAAAATGAGACTTAACCCCTTAACGACCGCCGATACGCCTTTTAACGGCGGTCATTAAGGGTACTTAAACCACAGCGCCGAGACCCCAGAGAACATGAATCGGGTCGGTTTTTACCGACACCGATGTTGCGATCGCCGTTATTAACCCTATAACGGCGACCGCAACAACAAAAAAAAAATGTTGTTCCATTTAATTTCTCTGTCCTCTGATGTCATCGGACATCAGAGGACAGAGAAAAAGGGTCCCCGGGACCCCCATGTGGCCCCCGATCACCTGCATGTGGCCCCCGTGCCCTTCTGCCTCCCCCGGTGCCGCCGCCATTGAGAAAATGGCGGGCGCATGCTCAGTGCACCCGCCGCTGTGCTGGGGGGGATGGGCAATTTTCTCTGGGGTCTCGGCTACCGGGGGTAGCCGAGACCCAGAGAACATGATCCGGGTCGGTAGTTATACTAATATACTAATTATACTAGTTATACTAAGATATACTAAGTATAACGGCGACCGCAAAAAAAAATAAATATTTCTCTCCCCTCTGATGTGATCGCACATCAGAGGGGAGAAAATGAGGGTCCCCAGGTCCCCCGATCGCCCCCCTATACCTGCCGGTGTCCTCGGTCCTCCCGCAGGCCCCATGATCCCGGCGTCTTCTTCCTGGAAAAAAAAAATGGCGGGCGCATGCGCAGTGCGCCCGCCGATCTGCTTGGCGGCAGATTCAAAATTTTTTCATTCATTCTCATAAAAGTGCATTTTGATCACTGTGATAAACTATCACAGTGATCAAAATAAAAAAAACAGTACATAACCCCCCCATTTATCACCCCCTTAGTTAGGGACATATAATAAAAAATAGAAATTATATTTATTTTCATTTTTCCGTTAGGGTTAGGGTTAGGGTTATAATTAGGGTTAGGGTTATAATTAGGGTTAGGGTTAGCATTAGGGTTAGGGTTAGCATTAGGGTTAGGGTTATAATTAGGGTTAGGGTTAGGCTGGGTTCATACTGCGTTATGGCAGTCCGTTAGATGGACTGCATTACACCGCGGTATAACGCGGTGTAACGCAGTCCGTTAACGCTGCCATTCACCCCCATTTGAGGGCGCATCGCGACGCATGCCGTAAAGCAGCATGCGTTCGCGACGTGCCATCATTCAGTGACGGAGCCTCGGACGCGGGCGACAGCGTCTGGGCTCCGTCACCGCTAGCGCAGATGAATCATCTGCTGATTCATCTGCGCTAGCGGGTATAGCATAACGCAATCGTGTTATGCTATACCGTTACCAGCCCGTCAACGCTATGTGTTGAACGGGCTGGTAAAACGCAAAATGAACCTAGCCTTAGGGTTAGGGTTATAATTAGAGTTAGAATTAAGGTTAGGGTTACAATTAGGGTTAGGGTTAAAATTAGGGTTAGGGTTACAATTAGAGTTAGGGTTACAATTAAGGTTAGGGTTACAATTAGGGTTGGAATTAGGGTTGGGATTTAGGTTAGGATTAGGTTGGGATTAGGGTTAGGGGTGTGTTGGGGTTAGGGTTGGAGCTAGAATTGAGGGGTTTCCACTATTTAGGCACATCAGGCGGTCTCCAAACACGACGTGGCGTTCAAAAAGTCAAATGGCGCTCCCTCCCTTCCGAGCCCTGCCGTGCGCCCAAACAGTGGTTTACCCCAACATATGGGGTATCAGCGTACTCAGGACAAATTGCACACCAATTTTAGGGTTCTAATTTCTCCTGTTACCCTTGGGAAAATAAAAAATAGCTGGCTAAAAAAATCACTTTTGAGAAAAAAAATGATTTTTTATTTTCACAGCTCTGCGTTTATACATTTCTGTGAAACACTTGGGGGTTCAAAGTGCTCACCACATCTAGATAAGTTCCTTAAGGGGTCTAGTTTCCAAAATAGGGTCACTTGTGGGGGGTTTCCACTGTTTAGACACATCATGGGGTCTCCAAACACGACGTGGCGTTCAAAAAGTCAAATGGCGCTCCCTCCCTTCCAAGCCCTGCCGTGCGCCCAAACAGTGGTTTACCCCAACATATGGGGTATCAGCATACTCAGGACAAATTGCACACCAATTTTGGGGTTCTAATTTCTCCTGTTACCCTTGGGAAAATAAAAAATAGCTGGCTAAAAAAATGATTTTTAAGAAAAAAAATGATTTTTTATTTTCACAGCTCTGCGTTTATAAATTTCTGTGAAACACTTGGGGGTTTAAAGTGCTCACCACTCATCTAGATAAGTTCCTTAAGGGGTCTAGTTTCCAAAATGGGGTCACTTGTGGGGGGTTTCCACTGTTTAGACACATCAGGGGGTCTCCAAACACGACGTGGCGTTCAAAAAGTCAAATGGCGCTCCCTCCCTTCCGAGCCCTGCCGTGCGCCCAAACAGTGGTTTACCCCAACATATGGGGTATCAGCGTACTCAGGACAAATTGCACACCAATTTTAGGGTTCTAATTTCTCCTGTTACCCTTGGGAAAATAAAAAATAGTTGGCTAAAACAATCATTTTTGAGGAAAAAAATGATTTTTTATTTTCACGGCTCTGCGTTTATAAATTTCTGTGAAGCACTTGGGGGTTCAAAGTGCTCACCACACATCTAGATAAGCTCCTTGGGGGGTCTAGTTTCCAAAATGGTGTCACTTGCAGGGGGTTTCTACTGTTTAGGCACATCAAGGGCTCTGCAAACACAACATGACGCCCGCAGAACATTCCATCAAAGTCTGCATTACAAAATGGCGCTCCTTCCCTTCCAAGCACTCCCATGCGCCCAAACAGTGGTTTCACCCCCACATATGGGGTATCAGCGTACTCAGGAAAAATTGCACAACAACTTTTGGGGTCCAATTTCTCCTGTTACCCTTGGGAAAATAAAAAAATAGCGGGCTAAAGAATCATTTTTGAGGAAAAAATGATTTTTTATTTTCACGGCTCTATGTTTATAAATTTCTGTGAAGCACTTGGGGTTCAAAGTGCTCAACACACATCTAGATAAGTTCCTTAAGGGGTCTAGTTTCCAAAATGGTGTCATTTGTGGGGGGTTTCCACTGTTTAGGCGTATCAGGGGCTCTCCAAACGCGACATGGCGTTCAATTTCAATTCCAGCCAAGTTTGGTTTGAAAAAGTCAAACGGCACTCCTTCCCTATCAAGCCCTGCCGTGCGCCCAAACAGTGGTCTCCCCCCACATATGGGGTATCAGCGTACTCAGGACAAATTTGACAACAACTTTTGTGGTCTAATTTCTCCTGTTACCCTTGGGAAAATAAAAAATTGGGGACATAACGATCAGGTTTGTGGTAAAAATATGACTTTTTATTTTCGGGAGTTATAAACTTCTGTGAAGCACTTGGGGGTTCAAAGTGCTCACCACACATCTATATAAGTTCCTTAGCGGGTCTAGTTTCCAGAATGGTGTCACTTGTGGGGGGTTTCCACTGTTTAGACACATTAGGGCCTCTACAAACGCGACATGGCATCCAGCCAATTCTGCGTTGAAAAAGTCAAACGGCGCTCCTTTCCTTCCAAGCTCTGCCATGCACCCAAACAGTGGTTTACCCCCACATATGGGGTATCAGCATGCTCAGGACAAATTGCACAAAAACTTTTGTGGTCTTGTTACCCTTGGGAAAATAAAAATTGGGGTGAACAAATCGTTTTTGTGGAAAAAATATGATTTTTTATTTTCACGGTTCTATGTTATAAACTTCTGTGAAGCACTTGGAGGTTCAAAGTGCTCACCACACATCTAGATAAGTTCCTTAGGGGGTCTAGTTTCCAAAATGGGGTCACTTGTGGGGGGTTTCCACTGTTTAGACACATCAGGGCCTCTACAAACACAACATGACATCCAGCCAATTCTGCGTTGAAAAAGTCAAACGGCACTCCTTCCCTTCCAAGCTCTGCCATGCACCCAAACAGTGGTTTACCCCCACATATGGGGTATCAGCATGCTCAGGACAAATTGCACAAAAACTTTTGTGGTCTTGTTACCCTTGGGAAAATAAAAATTGGGGTGAACAAATCGTTTTTGTGGAAAAAAATATGATTTTTTATTTTCACGGTTCTATGTTATAAACTTCTGTGAAGCACTTGGAGGTTCAAAGTGCTCACCACACATCTAGATAAGTTCCTTAGGGGGTCTAGTTTCCAAAATGGGGTCACTTATGATGGTTTTCCACTGTTTAGACACATCAGGGCCTCTACAAACGCGAAATGGCGTCCAGCCAATTCTGCGTTGAAAAAGTCAAATGTCGCTCCTTCCCTTGCGGCCTCTGCCGTGCGCCCAAAAAGTGGTTTACCCCCACATATGGGGTATCGGCTTATTCAGTAGAAATTGCACAACAAATTTTGTGGTTCATTTTTTCTTTTAACAGTTGTGAAAATAAAAAAAATTGGTTCCGAAGTAAAGTTTTTGCAAAAAAGTTAAATGTTAATTTTTTCCTTCCACATTGCTTCAGTTCCTGTGAAGCACGTAAAGGGTTAATAAACTTCTTGAATATGGTTTTGAGCACCTTGAGGGGTGCAGTTTTTAGAATGGTGTCACTTTTTTTTCATATAGACCCCTCAAAGTGACTTCAAATGTGATGTGGTCCCTAAAAAAAAAATGGTGTTGTAAAAATGAGAAATCGCTGGTCAACTTTTAACCCTTATAACTTCATAACAAAAAAAAATTTTGTTCCCAAAATTGTGCTGATGTAAAGTAGACATGTGGGAAATGTTATTTATTAAGAAATTTGTGTTGACATATCTCTCTGATTTTAAGGCATAAAAATTAAAAGTTTGAAAATTGTTTGTCATATCAAAGAAATTTTACCACTAACGTGAAGTACAATATGTCACGAAAAAACAATCTCAGAATCAGCTGGATTCGTTAAAGCGTTCCACAGTTATAACCTCATAAATTGACAGTGGTCAGAATTGTAAAAATTGGCCCTGTCATTAAGCTGCAAAATGGCTCTGTCATTAAGGGGTTAATTGAGGTGAAAGCCTTGGAGACTTCTTCGGACCACAATTTGGGATTTGCACCCTTCTTGGTGTGGGCTACCAAGGGAGCTACCAAAGTTGAGAAATGGGGAATGAACTGGCGATAATAATTAATGAACCCCATAAAGCGCTGCACCTCTTTAAGGGAATGGGGTTCTTGCCAGTCCATCACAGCCTGTAGTTTGGCAGGATCCAGGAACCCAGGAATGGTAAAAACTCCTGCTCAAACACACATTTCTCCAACTTTGCTAAAGGGAATTTGCCCGCAAGAGGTCGAAGACTCTGCAGGCATCTCTCCGGTGGGGGTCAATATCTGGAGAGAAGATGAGAATATCATCCAGATAGACTATGACCGAGGTGGAAATCATTTCCCGGAAGATGTCATTAACAAAGTCTTGGAAAACGGCTGGGGCATTACAGAGCCCGAAGGGCATCACCAGATATTCATAGTGCCCATCCCTGGTATTAAAAGCCGTCTTCCATTCGTCCGCCTCACGGATACGAATCAGGTTATAAGCACCCCGCAGGTCTAATTTGGTAAATACCCTTGCTCCTCGGAGCCTATCAAAGAGGTCAGAAATCAGGGGCAACGGGTATTTATTCTTAACGGTAATGGCGTTAAGACCCCTGTAATCGATGCATGGACGTAATTCTCCGTTCTTCTTCTGAACGAAGAAGAATCCCGCCCCTGCAGGTGACACTGACTTCCTAATGAATCCTCTTGCCAGATTTTCCTGAATGTATTAAGACATAGCCTCCGTCTCCGGGAGAGAAAGGGGATAGACTCGTCCCCGAGGAGGTTCTGCTCCGGGCAAGAGGTCAATAGGACAGTCATAGGGACGGTGAGGCGAAAGGATTTCCGCAGCCTTCTTGGAGAACACATCTGCATAAGCCCAATAGTATTTGGGAAGGGAAGTAAGATATGCAGGTATTTCTGTAGTAGCTACCTGAATGCATTCCCTCATACATCTGCCTTTACACGACTCACTCCAACCCAATATCCTCCCAGATATCCACTCAATATGTGGGGAATGGAAATGGAGCCAGGGCATCCCAGCAATATCTCGTCTATTTCCTTGGGAATGACAAGAAGTGAGATAATCTCCTGATGGGAAGGGGACATAGATAACGTGAAAGGGATGGTCTGATGTGTGATTTGTGAAGGCAGTGTCGACCCATTCATTACTCGAACAGTCACTGGTTCATCACCAGAGGTATTGAGTGGCGGAGAGCAAAGGTAGAGGACATGAAATTTCCTTCTGCTCCAGAGTCCACACAAAGTGTAACTGTTATAATGGATGAGCCTAAATTGATTGTCCCCTTAAAGGACAACTTGGAGGCATGTACTGCTGTGTCTAGTGAACCCCCTCCAATGGTTACTAGACGCGGTCGTTTTCCGACCGCTGAGGACATTTATTAGCATAATGCCCTAACTGTTGGCAAACATTACAAATCACAAGTACTCGAGCGACCCGAGACTTAGGTCTCGCTCGAGAAACCTCCATGGCCTCAGGGGAATCGGGCGTCTGAACGAAAGATTCAAGAGGTCTGGCGAAGGTGGGCACCAGTCGGAACCTCTGCCTAAACTGGATCCGCTCCAACCTCCGCTCGTAAAAACGGAGGTCGATGCGGGTAGATATGGTAATGAGCTCCTCCAGTGTGGCGGGAAACTCCCTGGTGGACAAGACGTCCTTCACATGGTCTGCCAGTCCCCTCCAGTACACTGGTATAAAGACTTTATCTGGCCACTCCAGCTCAGAGGCTAGAGTCCGAAATTGGACGGCGAACTGGCTGACCATGGATGAACCCTGGGTGATTGCCAACAGTTGGAGCGCCGTATCGTGGGTGACACGAGGTCCTAAAAAGACCTGTCTCAGAGTATCCAAGAAGAGATGAGCACTCTGCACCACACGATCATCGCGCTCCCACAACGGTGTTGCCCACTCCAACGCCCTGCCCGATAAAAGGGATATGATAAAACCCACTTTCTCCCGCTCTGTAGGAAAATGTGCAGCCAGAAGCTCTAAATGTATGGAGCACTGACTCACGAAACCTCGACATTGTTTACTGTCACCAGCAAACTTGTCTGGAAGTGGGAGGCGGGAAAAAGTCGGAGCAGGGGTAGCAGAGGACAAACTGGCTGCAGCCACACTAGCAGCCTGAACAGCGACTGCGATAACATCCACAGCTGAGGTTGTGCGCTCTAGAGTCGCCAACCTACCCTCCAGCTGCTGGATGTACCCCTGCAGACACTGGTCATCCGCCATTTTATTAGCCAGACCCTGGCGCTGGTATTATGTTAGGGTCTACGGAACGCACCAAGTAAATATAAATAATGGGTGCGTTCGCAGCCTGGGGTCCACCGTGCAGGCAGAGCCTGCTGCTAGTAAGATGGCGGTATAAGCGAACTCTGTTACTTCACAGGGTCGCAAACATAGATGCTGTGGCACTATATGGCGGTATAAGCGAACTCTGTTACACCTCAGAGTCACTGAGGTAGAGACGCAGAGATAGAGACTGTGTCCTGTTAACACCACATGGGTACACAGATAACTGCTGTGCGGATAGCAGTCCATGGTCATGCAGTCACAAACGCAAACAAGCAACTCCTCACTGGAGTAGCCGGTATTCTAGAGGCTATTTCAGCCAAGTCCTGAACACGTGCATAGAAATCGTCTCATTGGAGGTGCCGGTATTCTAGGGGCTTATTTCAGCCGAGCCCTAACCACAAGCGTGCATGATCACACTGGCGCAAAGCACACAACACAATTGATACTAGCGCATGGCCGAGCGGTCATGCGCACCTTTTATAGTAGCAGCTACAGGACCTTCCAGAAGAGGAGCAATGAGAAACTGTTCCAGAACACAAGCAGTTTCAGGACCTTCCTGGCAGACCAATGGGAGTCGCTGCTGTAACGTAGCATGTGTCCCCTGATCTCCAATGGGAGATCTTGCCTGGGCATGCTCAGATGGAGAAACGCAGGACTTAGTCCCAAAAATGCCTGCTCCAGCACTGGTTATAATAGAGGAACCAGAAGAGGCAGCAACAAGCCTCTGCACAGTATTAGACTGAGCAAGACGCTGGGACCGACGTCTCCTCTGAGCAGGCTCCACTGCGGCCGGAGATGGATGGGGGACCGCAGTGGGACTGGTTCGAGATTCCCCTTGTGCAGCAGCGGGAACTCGATCCCTAACACTGGTAGGGCCCTTTAAGGTTCCTGAAGGTGTGAAAATTACCTCTGCAAAGTATATAGAGTTTCTGACTGACAACTTTCTTCCATGGTATAAAAAGCAGAAACGTGCCTACAGGAGCAAAATCATCTTCATGCATGACAATGCACCATCTCATGCTGCAAAGAATACCTCTGAGTCATTGGCTGCTATGGGCATAAAAGGAGATAAACTCATGGTGTGGCCACCATCTTCCCCTGACCTCAACCCTATAGGGAACCTTTGGAGTATCATCAAACAAAAGATTTATGAGGGTGGGAGGCAGTTCACATGAAAACAGCAGCTCTGGGAGGCTATTCTGACTTCATGCAAAGAAATACAAGCAGAAACTCTCCAAAAACTCACAAGTTCAATGGATGCAAGAATTGTGAAGGTGATATGAAAGAACGGTTCCTATGTTAACATGTAACTTGGCCTATTAGGATGTTTTGGATGTGACCTCCTAATGCTGCAAATTCCACAAATGAGCATTTTCAGTTCTTTAAGGCTAAGTTCACACGTTGCGGAATTGCCGCGGAAATTTCCGCGGCAATCCCGCACTTCTCCCGCAGGAAATACGCACGTTTTTTTATGCTGATTCCCGCCAGAATAATAGCGTTTTGCAAGCGTAATTAGCTTGCAGAATGCTAGCGTTTTCCTAGCGATCTGTAGCATCGCTTGGAAAACTGATTGACAGGTTGGTCACACGAGTCAAACATAGTGTTTGACAAGTGTGACCAACTTTTTACTATTGATGCCGCCTATGTCGCATCAATAGTAAAAAGATCTAATGTAAAAATAATAAAAAAATAATAAATAATGATATTCTCACCTTCCGGCGGCCCCCGCAGCCTTCCCGCCTTCAGCGACGCTCCCGGCAACTTCCGGTCCCAGGAGTGCTTTGCAACAAATCACACCGATGACGTAGCATCTCGCGAGACCGCTATGCCATCTGGGTGATTCTCGCAAAGGACTCTTGGGACCGGAAGTTGCCGGGAGCGTCGCTGAAGGCGGGAAGGCTGCGGGGGCCGCGGGAAGGCTGCGGGGGCCGCCGGAAGGTGAGAATATCATTATTTTTTATTTTAATTATTGTTTTACCAGGGATATGGTACCCAGGGCCTGGAGGAGAGTCTCCTCTGCTCCAGACCCTGGGTACCATCCGCACATGAACCGCTTACATTGCGCATAGTGGGCATAGCCACATGCGGAAAGTAAGCGGTTCAATGCATTCCTATGGCGGCGGAATCACCGCGGTTACGCTAAATTAATGAACATGTTGCTATTTTTTCCGCAAAGCGTTTTTTTCGCGGAAAAAAAACGCAACATGTGGCCAAAACATGCGGAATCAATTAACATGTATAGGATGCTTAATGCTTGCGTTTTTATCGCGTTTTTACCGCGGAAAACCGCGGAAAAACCGCGAAAAAAACGCAATTATTCCTGATCGTGTGCACTTAGCCTAAAACATATCAAATGTTTAGAAATTCTACTGTGCCTAATAATTTGGAACAGTGCATTTTTAGTTTTATTCATTTTGGAGATTATACTGTTATCATTGGGAGGTTTCTTCAATAAAATTCGATGTATACTCTAACGGGTGATGACTTTTATTAGACTGACTGTCATTTGCACCGATCACTTAGGAAAATCAGAGAAAAATATTATTTGCATAATAATTTTGAACATGGAGTAAATAACCTCACTATAAATATCTTACAAATTAAGCTCTACTCAGTCTAATTTGGAATTGTTTTGGATATATTGATGAGAATGTAACTCCATGCACAAGATTGGTAAAAAAACGCTTAGGCGTTATATATCATATATAATATATATATTATATATCATCTCAGCAGCATGAGTTAAAACAAATTCTCAAACTTAGGTTGATCTCATCCCTCCACCATATACACTTTTCATAAAAAATTATCATTTATAATGAAAATGGACTGGGTACAGGCTTGAACAAAAAAGAAACTCATCAAGAGATTTTTTTTGAAAGCCGGAAGAGCTTTAATGATATTTTGCACATACACATTAAATGCTCTATCCAAGAGTGCTTCCAATTGACTTAGGCTAGGTTCACTATATACAAAAAAAGGTTGCACTCTATCGTGCCAAAGCATGTCAATGTGAAATCTGAAACATGAATAGCAATATGGCTTTTGAATATTAGGAAAAAATGAATGAGAAGCTTTGCACAAAATTTAGTCAAATAGTGTCTGCCCATAAACCATCATCAAGGTGGTCTCCTAACTTATGGGTCCCTGCCTATGTGAACATACCTCTATTAGGCTGATATCTGAATTCCTGGGTGAATGTGGACACCTCTGTCAGCAAAGCCTGCATTTATGGGTAAGTAGGGACCTGCTGTAATTAAAATCACCACATGGTGGGGGGCGTGGCCTAGGCAGCACACAGGATAGATGCATGTTACCACAGCTCCTGCTCCTAGACAAGGAAAAAACAAGTGAAATTGCACCAAGAAATTAATTTAACCTGTTGAAATTGCATCCTTACTGATAGAAAGGCAAGTGGATTGAACAAGACCAATCTTGCTTGAACTGCAGCTTACAAGGGGGCACTTTAATCCCTCGAGATCTGCTGGAGAGTACAAGCAAAGACACATCCTCACACCAAAAAGAAAGAAGGGACTCATCCTCAGGAGACAAGCTAAGGAGGTGAGGGGGGGAAGCTCTGAGGGGTCTTACCTGAGATTCAGTGCCACATGCACCCTTTGTCCCCCATCCCCAACTGGCTACTCTTGACTGTTTGCCTGGTCGCCTGTTATGATTTGGTAGCTGAGGAGAGCAGGCAAAAAAGGAAATACACCAGAGAGGTTGGAATCTATGGGATTGCAGTACCCTGACTAACCACCACAACTAAAGGCAGCCGTGGAGCGTACCTACGTTGGTCCTAGATGCCTCGTCACAGCCTGAGAAGCTAACTACACCTAAAGACAGAAAGAGGAAAACTATCTGCCCCGGAGCAGATCCCCAAAGAACATAGAAAGCCCCCAAACATGTAATGGCGGTTAGACAAGAGGAAAATACAGACACAGACAGAAAATAGTATGAGCAAACGTTGGGGCCCAAACTTCCTAAATAGAAAAGGATAGGAAGGTGTCACGCGGTCTTATGATATGTGTACGATGTCAGTAAACTATTCTTAAAAGAACAACACTCTATACAACATATAGATTAGCAACATCAGCATGTAAATATAGAATAGATTTACCTGACACGATATCCGTTGAACTCAGGGTTAATCTTGAGGACTTGATACACTGTCACAGGAAAGAGGAGGACCGGGGGTCTAACCTGACCCTAAACTGGGGTCCTAACTAATCCCTCACCTTGGAGGTACTGATAATGGTTCAGAGGTCCAAGTCTCCAGCCTAACCCTGTCTCCAATCAGTCCCTGAACCCTGTAATCAGTCCTAAGAAGGATTCTGATTACCACCAAAGGGATATGGGCTGATCTCTGCTAAATACACAGATTAGACATATAAGACAGACTGGAGAAAACACAGACTTGCATACACACTCAAACACAGAAGGAACATAAATGATCTGGGATATTAAACTCTAAGCAAGGTGAGCTTAAAACAACTAAGGAGCTCTTTAACTTAAGTCTATACAGATACAATCCTATCTGTGGTCTGCATGAAGAATTTCACTGGCAACTCCCAACACAGACAACCAGAGATTTAAAGGAAACCAATCAACAAATAATTAATTGCAGCCGGAAGAAACTGCACCCAGTCCCAGAACTGAGCACAGACAGAATTAACTCCCTAACTGCCAAACACAAAGAAACAGCAACTCAGCTGTGAGAAGTCAGAATGTGCAACCGCGACGATCTTCGTGGCGATGCACACATGACAGTACCCCCCCTTCTACGAGGGGCCTCCGGACCCTCAGGGCCAGGTTTGCCCGGGTGAGTTCTGTGGAAGGTCCGCACCAAACGATCTGCGTTAATGTCAGACGCAGGAACCCACGTCCTCTCCTCTGGACCATACCCCTTCCAATGCACCAAGTACTGAAGGGACCGGCGATTCAGACGTGAGTCAATGATCTTTGACACTTGAAACTCCAAGTTACCATTGACCACCACTGGAGGAGGAGGTAGAGGTGATGGTATGACTGGTGCCACGTACCTCTTAAGTAATGACTTGTGGAACACATTATGAATTTTAAACGTAGGAGGGAGGTCCAGACGAAATGCCACAGGATTAATTATGGAACTGATCCTGTACGGCCCGATGAATCTGGGGCCCAGCTTCCAGGAGGGAACTTTAAGTTTTATATTCCTGGTAGACAACCATACCAGATCGTTCACATTAAGATCTGGACCAGAAACTCTCCTCCTATCAGCCATACGTTTATAACGGTTCCCCATAGCACTCAGATTATTCAATACACCTCTCCACACTGAAGCAAGTGACGACGAGAAACGCTCCTCCTCAGGAACCCCAGAAGGGCCCCCCCCATTGAATGTACAAAACTGGGGATGAAAACCATATGCCCCAAAAAACGGGGACTTACCAGTGGACTCGCTCTGCCTGTTGTTAAGAGCGAACTCTGCCAGAGGCAAGAAAGAAGACCAGTCCTCCTGGTTCTCTGAGACAAAACACCGAAGATAAGTCTCTAGGCTTTGATTCAGACGCTCTGTCTGACCATTGGTCTGCGGATGAAAAGCCGAGGAAAATGACAATTGCATCCCCCGACGTAAACAAAATGCCCTCCAAAACTTGGACACAAACTGAGACCCCCTATCTGACACCACATCAGAAGGCAACCCATGAAGTCTCACAATCTCCCCAATGAACACCTGCGCCAGAGTTTTAGCATTAGGGAGGGCAGGAAGAGCAATGAAATGTGCCATCTTACTGAACCTGTCAACAACCACCAGTATGACAGTCTTCCCTGACGACTGAGGAAGGTCCGTGATGAAGTCCATAGACAAATGAGTCCATGGACGCTCCGGAAGTTTCAAGGGTAAGAGGGTCCCAGACGGACGGGTATGAGGGGTCTTAGAGCGAGCACAAACCCCACAGGACGCGACAAAAGTTAAAACATCTTTATTAACGTTAGGCCACCAAAACCGGCGAAAAAGGAGATCTAAAGTAGCCTTACTCTCTGGATGTCCTGCTAAAGCAGAATTATGATGTGTCTCAATAACCTTTTGTCTCAACTGATTTGGGACAAACAGTCTCCCTGGAGGTCCTGCAGGGGCGTCCCCCTGAGCCTCTAACACCTCCTCCTCAAGCTCAGAACATACAGCCGACACTACCACCCCCTCCTGAAGGATAGGAATCGGGTCATCCATTTTCCCGGCCCCTGGGAAACTGCGAGACAAGGCATCCGCCTTAACATTCTTAGATCCAGGGCGATAAGTGACAACAAAATTAAACCTGGTAAAAAACAACGACCATCGAGCTTGTCTGGAATTCAGACGCTTAGCAGATTCCAAATACAGCAGGTTCTTGTGATCAGTAATGACGGTGACCGGGTGGACTGCCCCCTCCAAAAAGTGACGCCATTCTTCAAAAGCCAACTTAATGGCCAAAAGTTCCCTATTGCCGATATCATAATTCCTTTCGGCGGACGACAATTTTTTAGAAAAGAAAGCGCACGGATGCCATTTACCAGGGGACGGACCCTGGGACAATATTGCACCCACCCCTACGTCAGACGCGTCCACCTCCACAATGAACGGCTGTGATGCATCTGGTTGGATGAGAACGGGTGCCGAAGCAAAACATTTTTTCAAAGAGGAAAAAGCTTGGCAAGCTTTGTCCGACCATTTAGAAAAATCCGTCCCTTTTCTTGTCATGTCAGTGAGAGGTTTGACAACAGATGAGAAATTACAAATAAATTTCCGGTAGTAGTTAGCAAACCCCAGAAAACGCTGCAGAGCCTTAAGATCCTCTGGCTGATCCCATTCAAGCACTGCTCTCACCTTTTCAGGGTCCATACGGAAACCGGAGGCTGACACCAAGAAACCCAAAAACTGAAGTTCCTGTACGGCGAATACACACTTTTCCAGTTTGGCGTATAGTTTATTGTCTCGCAAGATCTGCAACACCTGTCTCACATGCTCCTGGTGAGACACAAGATCTGGTGAGTAAATTAAAATGTCATCCAAATATACGACCACAAACAGCCCCACCAGATGACGAAAAATGTCATTAACAAAATGTTGGAATACTGCTGGTGCAGTAGTCAGACCAAAAGGCATGACAAGGTTCTCATAATGTCCCTCCGGCGTGTTAAACGCCGTTTTCCACTCATCCCCCTCTTTTATCCTAATCAGATTATACGCCCCCCTGAGATCCAATTTAGAGAACCATTTGGCGCCAACAATTTGATTGAAGAGATCAGGAATCAGAGGGAGTGGATACGGATCTCGAACAGTAATCCGATTAAGTTCGCGGAAATCCAAGCAAGGGCGTAGGCCTCCATCTTTTTTCTTCACAAAGAAGAACCCCGCGGCCACTGGGGAAGATGAAGGTCTAATATGCCCTTTGGCCAGACTTTCCGAAATATAATCTTTCATAGCCTGCCTCTCAGGACCAGAAAGGTTATATAACCTAGCTTTAGGTAACTTAGCATCAGGAAGTAAATTAATAGAGCAGTCATACACGCGATGAGGAGGCAACTCCTGACACCCCTCCTCAGAGAACACATCCCCAAAGTCCTCCAAAAAAGGAGGCAAAGTACTAGGCACGACCGCACTGATGACTGTGTTCATGCAGTTACTTTTGCAAAACTCCCCCCATTGGCTTATATCTCTGGACTGCCAATTAATCACAGGGTTATGTTTAACCAACCAAGGAAGTCCCAACACAATAGGAGTAGGTAGACCCTCCAACACATAACAAGATAATAGTTCCCTATGTATTGCCCCTACCCGAAGGTCAATGTTATGAACCTCATGAACAAAGCTACCTTGGCCGAGAGGCCTGGCGTCAATGGAGAATATAGGGATCGGTTTGACCAATACACTCAGATGCATACCTTGAGCCTGAGCAAACTGAGCATCAACCAGATTAGCCCCGGACCCACTATCAAGAAGAACAGAAAATCTCTCCACTCTCGTACCAACCACCACCTCCACTGGTACAAGGAACTGAGAAGAACTAGCGGACGAAATACATACTCCCAGGTTGTCGTCCACCACACAACCTGGGATTAACAGTTTTCCGGCGACTTTTTGCTCAACAAGGCACGGGATGGACATCCCCCAACAAAATGTCCCTCTTTCCCGCAGAAGAAACACCTTCTAGTCCTGCGGCGTACCGCCAATCCCCTCCTACGAAATGATGTCCCTCCCAACTGCATAGGCTCCTCCGAACAGACAAGGGGAACCTCAACATAAGGGACTTTAGTAGTAGGTGGAGTAACAACAGGGGGCGGAGTTACCTCGCACCTCTCCCGGAGCCGTCTATCAGTACGGATAGCTAGGGCCATAGCAGCCTCCAGTGATGGAGGAGAATCATACTGAGCCAAAACGTCCTTTAATTTGTCAGAAAGCCCACGACAAAACTGGCTCCTAAGAGCTGGGTCATTCCATTGAGTATCTGTGGCCCATCTACGGAACTCAGAAGCAAATTCCTCCGCCGGACGATCTCCCTGCTGTATCTTACGTAATTTTGTCTCAGCAAGAGAGACCCGATCTGGGTCATCATATACCAAACCCAGGGCAGTAAAAAATCGATCTACTGACTGTAGAGCCGGGGATCCCGGAGGAAGGGAGAAGGCCCAGGATTGAGGGTCCCCTTGTAGGAGCGAGATAACAATTCCCACTCTCTGCTCTTCACTCCCTGATGATCGAGGCCGAAGCCGAAAATACAATTTACATGCTTCCCTGAAGGTAAAAAATTTGTCTCGCCCACCAGTGAACCTGTCCGGGAGAGCTACTTTAGGTTCAAATCTGGTTTGCTCCGAGGGAGACAAAACTTTGGACTTAATGTCCGTCAGCTCCATGGATAATCCCTGCAACTGCAGAGCCAGCTGGGCTACTGGATCCATGGCAACTGGGAATAATTTTATTGGCCAGTGAAAATGTCACGCGGTCTTATGATATGTGTACGATGTCAGTAAACTATTCTTAAAAGAACAACACTCTATACAACATATAGATTAGCAACATCAGCATGTAAATATAGAATAGATTTACCTGACACGATATCCGTTGAACTCAGGGTTAATCTTGAGGACTTGATACACTGTCACAGGAAAGAGGAGGACCGGGGGTCTAACCTGACCCTAAACTGGGGTCCTAACTAATCCCTCACCTTGGAGGTACTGATAATGGTTCAGAGGTCCAAGTCTCCAGCCTAACCCTGTCTCCAATCAGTCCCTGAACCCTGTAATCAGTCCTAAGAAGGATTCTGATTACCACCAAAGGGATATGGGCTGATCTCTGCTAAATACACAGATTAGACATATAAGACAGACTGGAGAAAACACAGACTTGCATACACACTCAAACACAGAAGGAACATAAATGATCTGGGATATTAAACTCTAAGCAAGGTGAGCTTAAAACAACTAAGGAGCTCTTTAACTTAAGTCTATACAGATACAATCCTATCTGTGGTCTGCATGAAGAATTTCACTGGCAACTCCCAACACAGACAACCAGAGATTTAAAGGAAACCAATCAACAAATAATTAATTGCAGCCGGAAGAAACTGCACCCAGTCCCAGAACTGAGCACAGACAGAATTAACTCCCTAACTGCCAAACACAAAGAAACAGCAACTCAGCTGTGAGAAGTCAGAATGTGCAACCGCGACGATCTTCGTGGCGATGCACACATGACAGAAGGACACTTACTGCAATCCCAAAAAACCCTGAAAAGTACCAACTCTACTAATTACAAAAACACCTGAGATCACACGACCTCTACCACCTAAATTATTTCTCTGGTGTAACAAAACTAAACAGCAGCCACTGAAAAAACTGGAAAAGGCAAATGAACAAAACAACAGTGGCTGAACTAAACTGAGAGGAGCACAAGCCCCCGGAGGGGACCCGGCAGACCCCCACAGAAGTGCAAGACAATATGCAAAAAGCAAGCACAAAAAACTAAAAGAAGAAAATGTCTTATCTGTTAGCAGAAGATGCAGGCACGAAACAGCAAGCTACAAAGTGAACAGGAATCAAAGATGAGACCAGAACAATTGATCACCGGCAACCCTGATGGGATGGAACCTCCCTTATATAAGACCAGTCAGTAACACCTGATCGCCAATCTTCACAATCTTCATTGGATAGTTCAGTACTGTTTGTAACCACCAGAGGGAGCTTCTGCTCAGAATTCATTTCTAGCACATTCACAACAGTCGCCCTCTCTGATCCTCCTGTGGCTGGCTGTGTGCTCTGGTGCATCAGCTCACACACAGCTCTGTCTGCCTTGGAGCTTCTCTTGGCAGCCAGCCAGCTGCAGATTTCAGGGGGCCATCCACCTCACTGCTTCCCGGGGGCTGCTCTGCTTGGAGGGAGCAGAAATATAACTGTGACTGAGACAAGGGAGTGGGGAGAGCAACAGAGAGCTCAGGGAGACAGAGAAGCAGCACCATCTTGTTGCTCAGCACCATAGCTGGCAGAGCTCATAGTGTTTTAAAGTGTGTGAAACAGATCAGCAGCTTACTGTACATCACAGACTTACTGCCAGGCTCCACAAGAGAGGAAAATAGTTACCGTATTTTTTGGACCATAAGACGCACTTTTTTTCCTCCAAATTTGGGAGGAAAGTGTGGGTGCGTCTTATGGTCGGAATGTAACATGTGGGGAGGGGGGCAGGGGGCAGCGGTGGAGTGGGATCAGCAGGAGGCAAGAAAATATCCCCTCTGCTGCTGCAGGAAACAAGCGCTGGGGGAAACCCCTGGTCCCTACTTAAGTGCAGTGAATATAAATCAGCCGCTTCCCCGCCCACCTATCAGCTGAGCAGTGAGCGGGGAGCAGCAGATCACAGAGCCACAGTTTCCCCAGCGCCTGATTCCTGCAGCAGCTGGGCAGATCAGTGTCTGAAGGAGAAGGAGGCAGCAGGAGCAGCTGGCATACCTGACAGCCTGGGGCTGTGCTGATGGGAGGCTGAATACTCCTGTGAAGGACCTGTGATGAGGTCATGAAGAGGGTGGGCTGGAGCATCACATGACCAAAGCCCTGCCTCTTCATGATGTCATCACAGGTCCTTCAGACCCACTGTACAACAGAGAATTAATTAAAAGGTTAGGCTACTTTCACACTTGCGTTTTTTTGTGCAGTGCATCATGCGCACATGAAACGCATACGTGTCACATTTCTATCAACTCTGTCTCTATCATCTCTGTCTCTATCATCTCTGTCTCTATCATCTGTCTCTATCATCTGTCTCTATCATCTCTGTCTCTATCATCTCTGTCTCTATCATCTCTGTCTCTATCATCTCTGTCTCTATCATCTGTCTCTATCATCTCTGTCTCTATCATCTGTCTCTATAATCTGTCTCTATCATCTCTGTCATCTGTCATCTGTCTCTATCATCTCTGTCTCTATCATCTGTCTCTATCATCTCTGTCTCTATCATCTGTCTCTATCATCTCTGTCTCTATCATCTCTGTCTCTATCATCTCTGTCTCTATCATCTCTGTCTCTATCATCTCTGTCTCTATCATCTGTCTCTATCATCTCTGTCTCTATCATCTCTGTCTCTATCATCTGTCTCTATCATCTATCTCTATCAACTCTGTCTCTATCATCTGTCTCTATTTCTATGCAGCATGTATTTCTATGCAGCCGCACGATCCAGTCTGAGTGCCGGCGGCAGTGCCGGGTGTTCATGCGAGAGACTCACACGAAATCGTGCGAGATTCTCGCATGTGTGACCCCGGCCTTATACTCACCCTCCAGCGTCTTCACATAGTAGTTTACAGACACCACACTGGTCCCGCAGCACCATCTCCTACCCGTAGCTTCCAACATAATAACATACTATTATATATAATAACACCACATATAATAGTATGTTATTAAATATTTTACCACATTTTTTGCTTCAAATATATTTTTCCCTATTTTCCACCTCTAAAACCTGGGTGCGTCTTATAGTCCGGTGCGTCTTATAGTCCGAAAAATACGGTAAATAAACTTGGAAACTGCATGCCTGAGTGGACCCCTCCCCCTCACAACAGCACAAGGCAGGCACTTTGTGATACATCAAACACAAAGGGAGAGGCAGAAGAGAGCCTCTATTCACTATACCCCTGCATCTTAAGAAGCACTCCTAGCTGCTGTTACATACTTTAAGGCACAAACTCTCACAAGCCTAACTATATCTTTGAGTTAAAGAAGTAAGAAGGGGAAATAAAAAGGAATGTAAAATAACTTGTGAAGTCACACAGATGAACAGTCTCAAAGTTTCATCTAAACATAGTGCCATCTACTGCACCTCAGGTGAAATTGCATGACCTATTAGCATACTTGACCACTCTGATTTTTCATAGCAAGTCTTCTGCCACCATCTACAACTCTTAAGTGGAATAAGATTCCCTCCCTTTTTTTTTTTGTACAATTCTAGTATAAAACACTGGTTCGCTCACATAATTTATTCACCTAGCACTTCTCCCTGTGTAGTTATATTAAATCAGACCACAAAATGGGAAGATCCATTAAAACTCACACTGATGAGTCAAGCAAACCCCATAAGACACCTAAAAAAATCCAAGATGAAGACAAGACTCAAAAATGTCCACCCACTGAAACTTCTAAGGGCAGTAAATCTCAGAGAGTCTCGTACAAATTGAAGTTTGGTTCACTTCCGACCAATCATTGGTCAGATAGCGATGAAGATACGGATTCTATACAAAATGATCAAGATATAAAGGAATATATTAAAGCCCTACCCACGGCTAAGTACATGAAAAACCTATTTAAAGACTTCACCCAAGCGGTAAAGGAAGAGCTAGCGGATCTCAGAAATTATGTTAAGATTGTTCACGACAGAGTACAAAACTTAGAGACCAGCTCTGATCAGATTATAACGCACGCCACAAGAGTCACAGAAATCTTAATAGAGAACCAAAAAGAGCAATTTCTGCAGAGAATTCACCTAGATGACCTGGAAAACAGGTCAAGGAGGAACAATTTGAGAATTAGAGGCCTTCCAGAGAATATCCTACACAAAGACATACTCACTACATTATCTACAATTTTCAACAACACCATTGGAAAAAATGTCGACAATGACCTTGGAATAGAAAGAGCTCATAGAGTCTACAGACCAAAGCCATCAGGACCGGACAGACCAAGAGACATCTTATGTTGTTTTCAAAGCTTCAGAACAAAAGAGGAGATATACCAAAAAGCAAGAGATGCGAAAAAAATAGAATTTGAAGACAGCGAGATTCAAATATTTCAAGACCTCACAAAGCTAACCCTGAATTTGAGAAGACAGCTTCAGCCCTTAACAAGAGCGGTGAGAGACAAAGGCATTGCCTATAGAACGCTTTTCCCATTTGGATTGGCAATTCCTCTTAACAACAAAACTTTGATTGTCAGAACCCCAGATGACTTGCCTTTTGTCCTCAAAAAACTAGACCTGATGGATCTTCAGGTCCCAGATTGGGCCTCAGCGGAAGTTTTTCTTAATCTACCACCTCTTCCAAGATTGGAAAAATGGTCCACAGCAACCCCTTCCAAGTCAATGAAGAAGAGAAGATTGAATGAGGATCTCAAGAAAACCCCCAACAAAGATATGGAAGAGGAAGAAGAGGTCGGCTGATGCTGTCAGTTTAAACCGGTATATAACTCTACACCTCTGCTGAGACATTTACCAGCTGACATGTTCGCCAATTTTTTTCTATTTCTCATCTCTGTTTTTCTTTTTTACAAATCTGACACTAATTACTTTTGATGTTGTTATTTACTGTTTGATATATTTCTAGTATATACATGGCATTTCTTCCATCTCCCCCCTTCCTCCTCACTCTCCCTGCACGGAGGGGAGGGGGTATGGGAGAAGTCTGGGCATGATGTATGCATTTAGCATTATAGTCTTAATCGACTAGTTTTAGTTACATCCTTAGATTGTAAAATGCTGCATTGTGTTTACGGTATTACCTGTTCAAATAAGTCTCACCGGGAGTCTGTTCACCTGCAATTATACTTATTCTCATACACTTTCAAATCACATAAGGTTCTTGTCATATCTAGGTCCACGCCCCCACAGGCCTAGACACCACTTTTTTGCATCTATACCTGGTTGGGCTCGCATCGCTGCCTATATCCTAACCAGCTGCAAAACTTTCTCAGGTTACTTTCGAGATTCATGAGCATGTTGCTCAGATTCTGTAACAAACCTCCATTGTTTACTTTAACCCCATATAACCCTGCCTCATCCCCAAGTCCTGCTAAAAAAATTAAACTACTTCATAGTGCGCCCCCATTAAACTTTAATGGTTGATTTAAATATTGCTACCTTCAATGTAAGAGGTATGAATATCCCACAAAAAAGGTCGCAAATCTTGAACTATCTAGGAAAAAATGAAATGGACGTCGTTTTTCTTCAGGAAACTCATTTTAAACAAACCTATACACCTATCACCAAGAATAAAATTTTTACCAAATGGTTCAATGCCAATTCTCCGATTAAAAAAAATAAGGGAGTGTCCATAATTATAAATAAGAGAATTCCCTTCACACTCAAAAATGCCATATATGACACAGACGGAAGATACAGGTCCTTCTCAAAAAATTAGCATATAGTGCTAAATTTCATTATTTTCCATAATGTAATGATTACAATTAAACTTTCATATATTTTAGATTCATTACACACCAACTGAAATTTGTCAGGTCTTTTATTGTTTTAATACTGATGATTTTGGCATACAACTCCTGATAACCCAAAAAACCTGTCTCAAAAAATTAACATATTTCAACCATCCAATAAAATAAAAGTGTTTTTTAAATACAAACAAAAAAACCATCAAATAATAAAGTTCAGTTATGCACTCAATACTTGGTCGGGAATCCTTTTGCAGAAATGACTGCTTCAATGCGGCGTGGCATGGAGGCAATCAGCCTGTGACACTGCTGAGGTGTTATGGAGGCCCAGGATGCTTCGATAGCGGCCTTAAGCTCATCCAGAGTGTTGGGTCTTGCGTCTCTCAACTTTCTCTTCACAATATCCCACAGATTCTCTATGGGGTTCAGGTCAGGAGAGTTGGCAGGCCAATTGAGCACAGTAATACCATGGTCAGTAAACCATTTACCAGTGGTTTTGGCACTGTGAGCAGGTGCCAGGTCGTTCTGAAAAATGAAATCTTCATCTCCATAAAGCATTTCAGCCGATGGAAGCATGAAGTGCTCCAAAATCTCCTGATAGCTAGCTGCATTGACCCTGCCCTTGATGAAACACAGTGGACCAACACCAGCAGCTGACATGGCACCCCACACCATCACTGACTGTGGGTACTTGACACTGGACTTCAGGCATTTTGGCATTTCCTTCTCCCCAGTCTTCCTCCAGACTCTGGCACCTTGATTTCTGAATGACATGCAAAATTTGCTTTCATCAGAAAAAAGTACTTGGGACCACTTAGCAACAGTCCAGTGCTGCTTCTCTGTAGCCCAGGTCAGGCGCTTCTGCCGCTGTTTATGGTTCAAAAGTGGCTTTACCTGGGGAATGCGGCACCTGTAGCCCATTTCCTGCACACGCCTGTGCACGGTGGCTCTGGATGTTTCTACACCAGACTCAGTCCACTGCTTCCTCAGGTCCCCCAAGGTCTGGAATCGGTCCTTCTCCACAATCTTCCTCAGGGTCCGGTCACCTCTTCTCGTTGTACAGCGTTTTCTGCCACATTGTTTCCTTCCAACAGACTTCCCATTGAGGTGCCTTGATACAGCACTCTGGGAACAGCCTATTTGTTGAGAAATTTCTTTCTGGGTCTTACCCTCTTGCTTGAGGGTGTCAATGATGGCCTTCTTGACATCAGTCAGGTCGCTAGTCTTACCCATGATGGGGGTTTTGAGTAATGAACCAGGGAGGGAGTTTTTAAAAGCCTCAGGAATCTTTTGCATGTGTTTAGAGTTAATTAGTTGATTCAGAAGATTAGGGTAATAGGTCGTTTAGAGAACCTTTTCTTGATATGCTAATTTTTTGAGACAGGTTTTTTGGGTTATCAGGAGTTGTATGCCAAAATCATCAGTATTAAAACAATAAAAGACCTGACAAATTTCAGTTGGTGTGTAATGAAACTAAAATATATTAAAGTTTAATTGTAATCATTACATTATGGAAAATAATGAAATTTAGCACTATATGCTAATTTTTTGAGAAGGACCTGTATATACTATTAAAGTGCACAATTTACAATGAATTGTTTACCTTGGTCAACATATATGCCCCCAATAGCAATCATTGTCCATTCTTTAAGAAGATTATTGATATTTTAGATAATTTTGCTGAGGTCAAATAATTTTAGGAGGTGATTTTAATGTACCTCTACATCCTTCTCTAGACACCTCAAACGGTCATTCTACAGTTCCCGCAAAAACAATCAGATACATCCAAAAACTATTAACTAACAGACTGTTGATAGATGCTTGGAGAACAATGCATCCCTCCACAAAAGATTATTCCTTTTTCTCCCCAGTTCATAACAAATACTCAAGAATTGATTACCTGTTCCTCCCCCATCACCTATTGAATACCATACGAAAAATTTCTTATGACACAATTCTTTTTTCAGATCATGCCCCATTATTTCTCAAAACAGTCATTGATCCACATAAAAGAGGGCCATTAAACTGGAAGCTTAATAATAATTTACTTAAGAGCAACATCACACAAGAATATATAGCCACAGGCATAAGAAATTTCTTCAAAGAAAATCGCCCTCATGACAAATGCGACTCCAACACTTGGGAGGCTCATAAAGCCATTCTTAGGGGAATCCTTATTGAGTTGGGTTCCAGAACAAAAAAAAGAAAAAGGAAATACTACTGAAGCTCTCTCAGATAAAAAAAAACTAGAGGCTTCACACAAACTAACACAGCTTCCCTCTTTAGAGAAAGACCTCTCTAACTTAAGAGTTGAACTAAAGGCCCTCTTAACCCCTCTCTGACATTAGACGTACTATCCCGTCCATAAAACCCGTGACAATCTGACCATGGACGGGATAGTACGTCACAGGCGATCAGCTGCGCTCCCGGAGGGAGCGCAGCTAATCGCCTCCGGGTGTCAGCTGATTATCACAGCTGACACCCGTGACTGTGTGTCAGGAGCGGTCACGGACCGCTCCCGGCACATTAACCCCTTGCACACCGCGATCAAACATGATTGCGGTGTACTGAGGGCACAGGGGAGGATCGCGCAGGGTGGGGGCTCCCTGCGCGCCCCCCTGAGACCCTCAGAGCAGCGCGATGTGATCGCGCTGTTCTGAGGGCTTCCTCCCTCCCAGGACCCGGATCCAAGATGGCGCCGGGGTCCTGGAGGGAGGCGGCTTCCTCAGTGCCTGCTGAGAGCAGGCACTGAGAAGCCTGCTGCACTGCCTGAGCGATCGCTGGTGTGACAGTGTGCTGTGCACACTGTCACACCAGCGATCTGATAAAATACAGTGATGCCCCACCCTAGGACAAAGTAAAAAAGTAAAAAAAATAAAAATAAACATGTTTTAAAAAAAAATCCAAAATAAATAATAAAAAAAAAAAAATATTCCCAATAAATTCATTTCTTCCTGTAAATAAAAAAAACAAAACAATAAAAGTACACATAATTGGTATCGCCGCGTTCGTAACAACCTCCCCTATAAAACTGTCCCACTAGTTAACCCCTTTAGTGAACCCCTTAAAAAAAATTAAAAAAAACGAAGCAAAAAATCAATGCTTTATCATCATACCGCCGAACAAAAAGTGGAATAACACGCGATCAAAAAGACTGATATAAAAAAACATGGTACCGCTGAAAACGTCATCTTGTCCTGCAAAAAACGAGCCGTCATACAGCATCATCAGCGAAAAAATAAAAAAGTTATAGCTCGCAGAATAAAGCGATGCAAAAATAATTATTTTCTATATAAAATTGTTTTTATTCTATAAAAGCGCCAAAACATAAAAAAATGATATAAATGAGGTATCGCCGTAATCGTACTGACCCGAAGAATAAAACTGCTTTATCAATTTTACCACACGCGAAACAATAAAAACGCCTCCCCCAAAAGAAATTCATGAATTGCTGATTTTTGTTCATTCTAACCTCCCAAAAATCGAAATAAAAAGCGATCAAAAAATGTCACGTGCTCAAAAATGGTACCAATAAAAACGTCACCTCGTCCCGCAAAAAATAAGAACTCACATGACTCTGTGGGCCAAAATATGCAAAAATTATAGCTCTCAAAATGTGGCGATGCAAAAAACTATTTTTGCAATAAAAAGCGTCTTTTAGCGTGACAGCTGCCAATCATAAAAACCCGCTATAAATAGTAAATCAAACCCCCCTTTATCACCCCCTTAGTTAGGCAAAAATAATAAAATTAAAAAAAAGTATTTATTTCCATTTTCCCATTAGGGTTAGGGTTGCGGCTAAAGTTAGGGTTAGGGTTGGCGCTAAAGTTAGGATTAGGGTTAGGGTTGGGATTAGGGGTGTGTTAGGGTTAGGTTTGTGGTTAGGGTTGGGACTAGGGTTAGGGGTGTGTTGGGGTTAGGGTTGGAGTTAGAATTGGGGGGTTTCCGCTGTTTAGGCACATCAGGGGCTCTCCAAATGTGACATGGCGTCTGATCTCAATGCCAGCCAATTCTGCGTTGAAAAAGTCAAACGGTGCTCCTTCACTGAGCTCTGCCATGCGTCCAAACAGTAGTTTATCCCCACATATGGGGTATCAGCGTACTCTGGACCCCAAGAGTTATTGTGCAATTTGTCCTATTTCTTCTGTTACCCTTGGGAAAATAAAAAACTGGGGGCGAAAATATCATTTTTGTACAAAAAAAATTATTTTTTTGTTTTTACGGCTGTACATTATAAACTTCTGTGAAGCACTTGGGGCTTCATAGCGCTCACCACACATCTAGATAAGTTCCTTGTGGGGTCTATTTTCCAAAATGGGGTCACTTGTTGGGGATTTCCACTGTTTAGGCGCATCAGGGGCTCTCCAAATGCGACATGACACCCCCAGACCATTCCATCAAAGTCTGCAATCCAAAACGTCACTACTTCCCTTCCGAGCCCCAACGTGTACCCATACAGTAGTTTTCTCCCACATATTGGGTATCAGCGTACTCAGGACAAATTGGACAACAACTTTTGGGGTCCAATTTCTCCTGTTACCCTTGTAAAAATAAAATATTGGGGCAAAAAAATCATTTTTGCAAAAAAAAAAAAAGATTTTTTATTTTTACGGCTGTGCGTTATAAACTTCTGTGAAGCACTTCAGGGTTCAAAGTGCTCACCACACATCTAGACAAGTTCCTTGTGGGGTCTATTTTCCAAAATGGGGTCACTTGTGGGGGGTTTCCACTGTTTAGGCGCATCAGGGGCTCTCCAAATGCGACATGACACCCCCAGACCATTCCATCAAAGTCTGCAATCCAAAACGTCACTACTTCCCTTCCAAGCCCTGACGTGCGCCCATACAGTAGTTTTCTCCCACATATTGGGTATCAGCGTACTCAGGACAAATTGGACAACAATTTTGGGGTCCAATTTCTCCTGTTACCCTTGTGAAAATAAAATTTTGGGGCAAAAAAAATCATTTTTGCAAAAAAAAAAAAAGATTTTTTATTTTTACGGCTGTGCGTTATAAACTTCTGTGAAGCACTTCAGGGTTCAAAGTGCTCACCACACATCTAGACAAGTTCCTTGTGGGGTCTATTTGCCAAAATGGGGTCACTTGTGGGGGGTTTCCACTGTTTAGGCGCATCAAGGGGCTCTCCAAATGCGACATGACACCCCCAGACCATTCCATCAAAGTCTGCAATCCAAAACGTCACTACTTCCCTTCCGAGCCCTGACGTGCGCCCATACAGTAGTTTTCTCCCACATATTGGGTATCAGCGTACTCAGGACAAATTGGACAACAATTTTGGGGTCCAATTTCTCCTGTTACCCTTGTGAAAATAAAATATTGGGGGAAAAAAAATCATTTTTGAAAAAAAAAAAAGGATTTTTTATTTTTACGGCTGTGCGTTATAAACTTCTGTGAAGCACTTCGGGGTTCAAAGTGCTCACCACACATCTAGACAAGTTCCTTGTGGGGTCTATTTTCCAAAATGGGGTCACTTGTGGGGGGTTTCCACTGTTTAGGCGCATCAGGGGCTCTCCAAATGCGACATGACACCCCCAGACCATTCCATCAAAGTCTGCAATCCAAAACGTCACTACTTCCCTTCCGAGCCCTGACGTGCGCACATACAGTAGTTTTCTCCCACATATTGGGTATCAGCGTACTCAGGACAAATTGGACAACTTTTGGGTTCCAATTTCTTCTGTTACCCTTGTGAAAATAAAATATTGGGGGCGAAAAAATCATTTTTGTAAAAAAAAAAAAAGATTTTTTATTTTACGGCTGTACGTTATAAACTTTAGTGAAACACCTGGGGGTTCAAAGTTCTCACCACACATCTAGATAAGTTCCTTGAGGGGTCTAGTTTCCAAAATGGTGTCATTTATGGGGCTTCCACTGTTTAGGCAGATCAGGAGCTCTCCAAACACGACATGGCGTCCAGCCAATTCTGAGTTGAAAAAGTCAGACGGCGCTCCTTCCCTTCCAAACTCTGCCATGCACCCAAACAGTGGTTTACCCCCACATATGGGGTATCAGCGCACTCAGGACAAATTGCACAATAACTTTTGGAGTCTTGTTACCCTTGGAAAATAAAAATTGGGGTGAAAAGATCATTTTTGTGGAAAAAATATGATTTTTAAATTTTACGGCTCTACGTTATAAACTTGTGTGAAGCACTTGGGGGTTCAAATTGCTCACCAAAGATCTAGATAAGTTACTTAGGGGGTCTAGTTTCCCAAATCGGGTCATTTGTGGGGGGTTTCCACTGTTTAGGCACATCAGGGGCTCTCCAAATGCAACATGGCATCCAATCTCAATTCCAGCCAATTTTGGTTGGAAAAAGTCAAATGGTGCTCCTCCCATTCCGAGCTCTGCCGTGCACCCAAACAGTGGTTCCCCCCCACATATGGGGTATCAGTGTACTCAGGACAAATTGTACAACAACTTATGTGGTCCAATTTCTCCTGTTACCCTTGGGAAAATAATAAATTAGTGACTAAAAGATAATTTTTGTGGGAAAAAAAATAGGATTTTTTATTTTCATGCCCGGGCATTATAAACTTGTGTGAAGCACTTGGGGGTTCAAAGTGCTCACCAAAGATCTAGATAAGTTCCTTCGGGGGTCTAGTTTCCAAAATGAGGTCACTTGTGGGGGTTTCCACTGTTTAGGCTCATCTGGGGCACTGCAAACGGAACATGAGCCCCATCAACGTCTGCATTCCAAAAAGTTACTACTTCCTTTCCAAGCCCTGCCGTGCGCCCAAACAGTTCCCCCCCCAACATATGGGGTATCAGCATACTCAGGACAAATTGGACAACAACTTTTGGGGTCCAATTTCCTTGGGAAAATTCAAAAATTTGGGACTAAAAAATCATTTTTGTGGAAAATTGTTTTTTTTTTTTCCACATCCAGGCATTATAAACTTTTGTGAAACACTTGGGGTTCAAAGTGCTCACAACAGATCTAGATAAGTACCTTAGGGGGTCTAGTTTCCAAAATGGTGTCACTTGTGGGGGTTTCCACTGTTTAAGCGCATCAGGGGCTCTCCAAACACGACATGGCGTCCAATCTCAATTCCAGCCAATTTTAGTTTGAAAAAGTCAAACGGCGCTCCTTCCCTTACGAGCTCTGCCGTGTGCCCAAACAGTGGTTTTCCCCCACATATTGGGTATTGGCGTACTCAGGAGAAATTGCATAACAACCTTATCTGTCCATTTTCTCCTTTTACCTTGTGAAAATAAAAAAAAAAGTTTGTAAAAGATCATTTTTGTGGCTAAAAAGTTAAATATTCATTTTTTCCTTCCACGTTGCTTTAGTTCCTGTGAAGCCCCTGAAGGGTTAATAAACTTCTTGAATGTAGTTTTGAGTACCTTGAGGGGTGCAGTTTTTAGAATGGTGTCACTTTTGGGTATTTTCTGCCATATAGACCCCCAAAGTGACTTCAAATGAGAAGTGGTCCCTAAAAAAAATGGCTTTGTAAATTTTGTTGTAAAAATGAGAAATCGCTGGTCAACTTTTAACTCTTATAACTTCCTAACAAAAAAAAATTTTGGTTCCAAAATTGTGCTGATGTAAAGTAGACATGTGGGAAATGTTATTTCTTAACTATTTTGTGTGACATATTTCTCTGTTTTAAGGGAATAAAAATTCTAAGTTTGAAAATTGCAAAATTTTAAAAATTTTCGCCATATTTGCATTTTTTTCAAAAATAAACGCAAGTTATATCGATGAAATTTTACTTCTAACGTGAAGTACAATATGTCACGAGAAAACAGTCTCAGAATCGCGAATATCTGTTGAAGCGTTCCAGAGTTATAACCTCATAAAGAGACAGTGGTCAGAATTGTAAAAATTGGCCCGGTCATTAACGTGCAAACCACCCTTGGGGGTGAAGGGGTTAAATCAAAAATTTGAATTTTTTTTATCATATTCTCGGTTCAGAGCATATTCATCTACAAATAAATGTGGCAAATATCTAGCAAATACAATTAAAGGGAATCTGTCACCCTAAATTGGCAGGATATTTAAATGATGACAGTCAGGTCAGATGGGCAGTGTTTTGGGAACTTGCCTTAACATGTTGTTCGCCGCTGTCTCCATTATTTCTGGGAATTGTAGTCGTTGCCCTCCATATAACGCGCCTGCGCATTGCAATCTTGAATTGCGCACGCGCAGTATGCTTTGCCCGCAGATTGCAATGCGCAGGTGCGTTATATGGAGGGCAACGACTACAATTCCCATAAATAATGGAGACAGCGGCGAACAACATGTTAAGGCAAGTACCCAAAACACCGCCCATCTGACCTGACTGCCATCATTTAAATATCCCGCCAATTTAGGGTGACAGATTCCCTTTAAGAAACAAATTAACTCGACGCACATGCTTAAAATAAAGAATAATGAAGATCAGTTACTTTATAAAACAGAAGATATTGTCAAGGCCTTCTCAGATTTTTACTCAAATCTATACAATCTAAAATTCAATTACAACTCGGCCGTAGATAAGACTGTTAAAATACAAAATTTCTTAAAAGACCTATCCCTTCCCCAAATCACGAACATTCAATCGAATTTTTTAGATAGTCCCATAACTAAAGAAGAAGTGGAAGACGCGATAAACCAATCTCCAGGCGGAAAAAGTCCAGGTCCAGACGGTTTTTCGATTGAATATTACAAATATTTTAAACCCGAAATATCCCAACATTTGACAGATTATTTTAATCATATTAGTAAATCCAACAATTTCAAAAAAGAGTCTCTAGTAGCCCATATTAGCTTCATTCTAAAAGAGGGAAAAGACCCCACCTCTTGCGGCAGTTACAGGCCAATTTCACTCATTAATAACGATGTGAAATTATATGCCAAAATATTAGCAAACAGAATACAAAAACTTCTCCCAGATCTGATAAACCCAGAACAAGTTGGCTTTGACAAAGGAAGAGAAGCCAAGGATAATGTAATGAGGGCAATCAACGCGATTCATCTAGCAAAACAACACAATATACAAATGTCGATTCTCTCCACAG
Source organism: Oophaga sylvatica (assembly GCA_033576555.1). Taxonomy (NCBI): domain Eukaryota; kingdom Metazoa; phylum Chordata; class Amphibia; order Anura; family Dendrobatidae; genus Oophaga; species Oophaga sylvatica. The sequence goes on from JARQOD010000009.1 coordinate 7,543,659, forward strand.
ACGCAGAGAAAGCTTTCGATCGCGTTGATTGGTATTTCATGGAACAAGCACTTACAAAATTTGGCTTCCCTCTAAATTTTATACATAAAATAACTGCCTTATACACAGCACCCTCCGCGAAAATTAAAATTAATAACACACTATCCACCAGCTTTGAGATCAAAAAACGGCACAAGACAAGGTTGCCCCCTATCGCCCCTTTTGTTTATTCTCTCATTAGAGACATTCTTGCAGAAAATACGACAATCCCCTAAGATCAAAGGATTGAAAATCGGCACAGTTGAACACAAATGTGCAGCATACGCAGACGACATACTTTTCTTTTTGGTAGATCCTGACAAGTCTATTCAGATTTTACTCACTGAGTTGCGCTTCTTCAACTCCATCTCCAATTTTAAAATAAACTTCACCAAGTCTAATATCATGCATATTTCTTTATCTCCTGAAAACAGAAACAACTTAAAATCACTATCCCCATTTAAAGAATGCCCATCCATTGCATATTTGGGAGCCAAACTTAGCTGCTCTCCTTCTCGCCTTTTTGATTTAAACTTCAAACCATTGTTTCATTTGGTTGAGTCTACCTTATCAAATTGGAGTGATGTCCCGGTTTCATGGTTTGGTAGAGTCAATCTTATAAAAATGATAATTCTCCCCAAAGTCCTATACCTTCTCCAAACCCTCCCAATAGACATTCCTCAACAATTTTTTCAAAAGCTCAAAAATGTAATTTCAAAATTTATATGGGCAGGTAAAAACCATAGGATAAATCATAAAACCTTGATAAAATCAAGATGTAGAGGAGGTTTGGGTCTCCCTGATTTTGAAAGATATAGATTATCAACCCACTTATCAAGAGTGATTGAGCTGCAATCCCCTTGTCCCACAAAACTTTGGGTTCCACTTGAGTTGGATGATCTCCATGATGGCTTCTCACACTACCTATGGCCCACCCCATTTAATAGATTTAAATACAATAATATCATGAACCCGTACACGATGACTACCCTCAGGTTATGAAAAAATAACCGTGTGCACAACCAAGAAGGTGCCAGAGTAGGTTCCCAAACCGTATCTAATAGAAAATGAACTCTGCACTCAACTTTAGTATAGTGAGAATAAAGATTTTTATTCACAGTAGTAACACGAAACGTTTCGGTCCTATATCATGGACCTTCATCAGTCACAGATACTACTGTGCAGAGACCTATCCTCACTACCGGACTCCTTCACAACAGGTTACTAGTGCAATAGAGGCATTGTCCTCTTCCTCATCTCACCCCACCAACACAGGCTATATCCAGCCCTTTCTTTCTTCCCTATGTGGATCAACCCCCTTCCCAGTAGTATCTGTGACTGATGAAGGTCCATGATATAGGACCGAAACGTTTCGTGTTACTACTGTGAATAAAAATCTTTATTCTCACTATACTAAAGTTGAGTGCCGAGTTCATTTTCTATTACCCTCAGGTTATGGCACAAAACAAATAAAAAATGAATCTTATTCCAAATATATGCAAAGCAACTCCTATCTTGCATTTGATCCCTAATAATTATAGATCTCTTAAGAAGAAAATCAGGCTTTCTATTCCCTTTAGAAACATGCCGATTTACTCCTTGGTGTACAAAAACAGATGTATGAGCAAGAACAAGATCAGCTCACTCACTAAAAACCTTCACTTGAAAGATGAAGAAATTCAAACTCTACAGGAAGTAACCAAACTTTATCTCCCAGACATTTCTACCTCAACACCTGATCCGCCAATTCTTAAACTGTTTATGAACACAAAAGGAAAGGGAAAAATGATAGCCAAAAAAATAAAAATCTAACCCAAACTCAGGAGATCCCAGATTTCATAAAAAATGGGAATTAGAACTAAATACAAAATTTCTCCCAGAAGAGATTCATACAATTTTCAAAAACATCCACTTCCTAACGTCTTCAGTGAGATTCCAAGAACTTAACTATAAAATCATATCAAGATGGTATAAAACACCTGACATATTGAATAAAATAGACAGTTCAATCTCCCCTCTTTGTTGGAGATGCACCAAAGAGAAGGGTTCTCCGTCTCACATTTTGTCACGCTGTCTCAGGATAGAGGTGGACCGGGGCCTATGCTGACCCTAAACTGGGGTCCTGACTAGTCCCTCTACCTGGAGGTACTGTTAATGGTACAGAGGTCCAGGCCGCCAGCGTAACCCTGTCTCCTGTAGATCCCTGACCACTGTAATCTAGTCCTGAGAAGGACCCTGATTACCACCACAGGGAATGGGCAGATAACAGCTTACAAACAGTTTAAGACAAACGAGACAGACAAGGGGTAAAGTAAATACTGCCTTGCATACAACAACTTCAACTACAGAGGGAACACAAAAGGTTAAGGAGATAAACAATAAGCGAGGAAAGGATAAACCACAACAGGCACTCTTAGCTTAAGTCTTCTCAGAAACGATCCGCTCTGCTGGTCTGAATGAATGCTTTCACCGACAACTTCCCCAACAGACTAGCAGGTATATGAAGGAAGCTAATTAACAAAACATTAATTGCAGCTGAGCGAGGCTGGTCAGTCCAGCACAGAGAGAGAAAGAATTAACTCCCTCAGTGCCGAAAAACACCCAGCACCAGAAACTCAGCTGTGCGAAGTCAGGGTGTGAAATCGCGACGATCTTCGCCGCGACACACCCGTGACAGTACCCCCCCTTCTACGAGGGGCCTCTGGACCCTCAGGGCCGGGTTTATCTGGGTGAGTAGTGTGGAAGGCCCGAACCAATCGGTCTGCGTTAATATCCGACGCAGAAACCCACATCCTCTCCTCAGGACCATACCCCCTCCAATGAACAAGGTACTGAAGGGACCGTCGATTCAGACGTGAGTCAATGATCTTCGACACCTGAAACTCCAAGTTACCATTGACCATCACTGGAGGAGGAGGTAGAGGTGACGGTATAACTGGCGCCACGTACCTCTTAAGCAATGATTTGTGGAACACATTGTGGATTTTAAACGTAGGAGCGAGGTCAAGACGGAATGCCACCGGAATAATTATCGAACTGATCCTGTATGGCCCGATGAACCTAGGACCGAGTTTCCAGGAGGGAACCTTAAGTTTTATATTCCTGGTAGACAACCATACCAGATCGTTCACACTTAGGTCCGGACCAGATACTCTCCTCCTATCAGCCATACGTTTGTATCGGTTCCCCATAGTACTCAGATTATTCAGCACTCCTCTCCACACTGAAGCAAGTGACGACGAAAATCGTTCCTCCTCAGGAACCCCAGAAGAGCCCCCCCCATTGAAAGTACAAAACTGGGGGTGAAAACCATATGCCCCAAAAAACGGGGACTTACCAGTGGACTCGCTCCGCCTATTGTTAAGAGCGAACTCTGCCAGAGGCAAGAAAGAAGACCAGTCCTCTTGGTTCTCTGAGACAAAACACCGGAGATATGTCTCTAAGCTCTGATTCAGACGCTCTGTCTGACCATTGGTCTGCGGATGAAAAGCCGAAGAAAATGACAACTGCATCCCCCGACGAGAACAAAATGCCTTCCAGAATTTGGACACAAACTGAGACCCCCGATCCGACACCACATCGGAAGGCAACCCGTGAAGTCTCACAATCTCCCCAATGAACACCTGCGCCAGAGTCTTAGCATTAGGAAGGGCAGGAAGAGCAATAAAATGTGCCATATTACTGAACCTGTCAACTATAACTAGTATGACCGTTTTACCTGAAGACGGAGGGAGGTCCGTAATGAAGTCCATAGACAGATGGGTCCATGGACGCTCCGGGATCTTCAAAGGTAAGAGGGCCCCAGACGGACGGGTATGTGGGGTCTTAGAGCGTGCACAAACCCCACAGGACGCGACAAAAGTTACCACCTCCTTATTTAAGTTAGGCCACCAAAATCGGCGTGAAAGGAGATCCACAGTTGCTTTACTCCCTGGGTGTCCTGCCAAAGCAGAATTATGATGTGCCTCGATAACCTTTTGTCTTAACTGATCTGGAACAAACAGTTTCCCTGGAGGTCCTACAGGGACGTCCCCCTGAGCCTCCAATACCTCCTCCTCAAGCTCAGAGCATACAGCCGACACCACTACTCCCTCTTGAAGGATAGGATCCGGGTCATCCGTCTTCCCGGCCCCAGGGAAACTGCGAGATAAGGCATCAGCCTTTACATTTTTTGACCCAGGACGATATGTGACGACAAAATTAAACCTGGTAAAAAACAACGACCATCTAGCTTGTCTGGGATTCAGACGTTTAGCAGACTCTAAATACAGTAGGTTCTTGTGATCAGTAATGACGGTGACCGGGTGGACTGCCCCCTCCAAAAAATGACGCCACTCTTCAAAAGCCAACTTAATGGCCAAGAGTTCCCTATTGCCGACATCATAATTCCTCTCAGCGGACGACAATTTTTAGAGAAGAAAGCGCACGGATGCCATTTACCAGGGGACGGACCTTGAGATAATACCGCACCCACCCCTACGTCAGACGCATCCACCTCCACAATGAACGGCTGTGACGCATCTGGTTGAATGAGTACAGGTGCCGAAGCAAAACATTTTTTCAAGGAGGAAAATGCTTGACAAGCCTTGTCAGACCACCTTGAAAAATCCGTCCCTTTTCTTGTCATGTCAGTGAGAGGTTTAACAATGGATGAGAAATTACGAATAAATTTCCGGTAGTAATTAGCAAACCCCAGGAAACGCTGCAGTGCCTTAAGATCCTCTGGCAGATCCCACTCAAGCACTGCCTTCACTTTCCCAGGGTCCATACGGAAACCGGAAGCTGACACCAGGAACCCTAAAAACTGAAGTTCCTGTACGGCGAAAACACACTTCTCCCATTTGGCGTACAGTTTATTATCTCGCAAGATCTGCAACACCTGTCTCACATGCTCCTGATGAGACACAAGATCCGGCGAGTAAATTAATATGTCATCCAGATAAATGACAACAAATTGTCCCACTAGGTGGCGAAAGATGTCATTAACAAAATGTTGAAACACCGCCGGAGCAGTAGTCAGACCGAAAGGCATGACAAGGTTCTCATAATGTCCCTCCGGAGTGTTAAACGCCGTCTTCCACTTATCCCCCTCCTTCATCCTAATCAGATTATACGCCCCCCTGAGATCCAACTTAGAGAACCATTTAGCGCCCACAATCTGATTGAAGAGATCTGGAATAAGTGGGAGCGGATATGGATCTCGGACCGTAATCCGATTAAGCTCACGGAAATCCAAGCAAGGGCGTAGGCCTCCATCTTTTTTCTTCACAAAGAAGAACCCCGCGGCCACCGGGGAAGATGAAGGTCTAATATGCCCTTTAACCAGACTTTCCGAAATATAATCCTTCATAGCCTGCCTCTCAGGACCAGAAAGGTTATACAACCTAGACTTAGGTAATTTAGCATCAGGGAGCAATTTTATAGAACAGTCATACTCGCGATGAGAAGGTAATTCTTGACACCCTTCCTTTGAAAAAACATCCTCAAAGTCCACCAGAAAAGGTGGTAAGGTTCTAGGCACGACCACACCGATGACCGTGTTCATGCAGTTTTTATTGCAAAATTCACCCCATTGGCTTATCTCTCTGGATTGCCAATTAATAACTGGGTTATGTTTAGTTAACCAAGGAAGACCCAACACAATAGGAGTGGGAAGACCCTCCAACACATAACAAGACAATTGTTCTTTATGTATAGCCCCCACTCGAAGGTCAATGTTATGCACGGCTTGCAAAAAGCTACCTTGACCGAGAGGCCTGGCGTCGATAGAGAATATGGGGATAGGTTTGGCTAATACACTCAGTTGCATACCTTGAACCTGGGCAAACCGAGCGTCCACCAGATTAGCCCCGGCCCCACTATCCAGAAGAACAGAAATCCTCTCAGTTCTCGTACCTACCACCACCTCCGCTGGTACGAGAAACTGAGACGGACCTGGGGACGAAATACATACTCCCAGATTGTCGTCCACCACACAACCTGGGATTAATAGTTTTCCGGCGACTTCTTGCTCAGTACCGTACGGGATGGACACCCCTCAATAAAATGTCCCATTCTCCCGCAGAAGAAACACTTTCTTGTCTTGTGGCGCACCGCCGATCCCCTCCCTCGGAATGATGTCCCTCCCAACTGCATAGGTTCCTCAGAACAAACCAGGGGAACCTCAATATTGGGGACTTTAGAAGGAGGTGGAGTCATCACAGGGGGCGGAGTTACCCCGCACCTCTCCCGAAGCCGTCTATCAATGCGAATTGCAAGAGCCATAGCGGCCTTCAGTGATGGGGGAGAATCATACTGAGCCAACACATCTTTTAATTTGTCAGATAACCCTTGACAAAACTGGCTCCTAAGAGCCGGGTCATTCCACTGAGTATCCGTGGCCCACCTACGGAACTCTGAAGAGTATTCCTCCGCCGGACGATCTCCCTGCTGTATCTTACGTAACTTCATTTCAGCAAGGGAGACCCGATCCGGGTCATCATATACCAGACCCAGGGCTGTAAAAAATCGGTCCACTGACTGGAGAGCCGGGGAGCCCGGGGGAAGAGAGAACGCCCAGGATTGAGGGTCCCCTTGTAAGAGCGAGATGACAATTCCCACCCTCTGATCCTCACTCCCCGACGACCGAGGCCGCAGCCGAAAATACAATTTACATGCCTCTCGGAAAGTAAAAAACTTGTCCCGCCCACCAGTAAACCTGTCCGGGAGAGCCACTTTAGGTTCAGAACTGGCTTGCTCCCGGGGTACAAAACCTTGGTTTTAACGTCCGTCAGCTCCATGGACAAACTCTGCAACTGCTGAGCTAGATGGGCTACTGGATCCATGGTGGCTGGGGAGAATCTTTAGTATGGTCGGTGAAAATGTCACGCTGTCTCAGGATAGAGGTGGACCGGGGTCTATGCTGACCCTAAACTGGGGTCCTGACTAGTCCCTCTACCTGGAGGTACTGTTAATGGTACAGAGGTCCAGGCCGCCAGCGTAACCCTGTCTCCTGTAGATCCCTGACCACTGTAATCTAGTCCTGAGAAGGACCCTGATTACCACCACAGGGAATGGGCAAATAACAGCTTACAAACAGTTTAAGACAAACGAGACAGACAAGGGGTAAAGTAAATACTGCCTTGCATACAACAACTTCAACTACAGAGGGAACACAAAAGGTTAAGGAGATAAACAATAAGCGAGGAGAGGATAAACCACAACAGGCACTCTTAGCTTAAGTCTTCTCAGAAACGATCCGCTCTGCTGGTCTGAATGAATGCTTTCACCGACAACTTCCCCAACAGACTAGCAGGTATATGAAGGAAGCTAATTAACAAAACATTAATTGCAGCTGAGCGAGGCTGGTCAGTCCAGCACAGAGAGAGAAAGAATTAACTCCTTCAGTGCCGAAAAACACCCAGCACCAGAAACTCAGCTGTGCGAAGTCAGGGTGTGCAATCGCGACGATCTTCGCCGCGACACACCCGTGACACATTTGGCTGGAATGCACAAAAATTAAAAGTTTTTGGGAGAAAGTTAGAGAGCATATAAAGAAAACCTTAAACGTAGACATCCCATTAACATCACGTTTCATTCTATTTAATCTGGATCCTTCAAATTTATACTTTAAAAAAGGCTCACTGATACCTCACTTGCTCAACGCAGCTAAAATAACTATCGCAAGACACTGGAAAGATGTAGAGACCCCTACCTGCAAAGAATGGATAAAAGAATCCAACCAAATTCGTATATACGAGAAAATTAGACTTTCAGGATCTAAAAACCTAAAGACTCTAAACACATGGATAGCCTGGTTGAACGCCTCAGAGGATCACCAAATAAGCACAACCGGTAACGGTAATCCTTAATTTCTGTCTCCCTATAAGTTTCTTTTGTTATTCCTTTTTTTACATATAGCCTGTTCTGTAATGTTCATGCCTTGATTTGAGTTTGATCTCCCAAATCGCTTAGTTAATCTCTATATTTTAAGCAGGACTTTCTGACTCCCTACCCTCCCCTTTCCTTCCTGTGTCCCTCCCCACCACTGCCCCTTGTTTTTTTAAACTCTTCTTACAACCCTTTTGGTTTGCAAAACCACAGCCTTGTAGTGTTATCATTGTGATTTATTACAAATGTTTTTTCTTTTTTTTCTTCTTTTACTATTTCTGGAAACATTTACCCTTTTTTTCCTTTCCTGTTGTATTATTGAAATTTTCTAAATAAAGAATATATACAAAAAAAATCACCACATGGTGAAGCGTGGAGTGCTGTCAGTAAGCTAACATAGAAGTAACAGAAAACTGACTGGCACATCCAAACTAGTGTGAATAGGTGCAAACCAGGAGCAGCTACCTCCAGACACAATATACAGGCTTGGTTCACATTGGCTTTTCTGTGCGCAGCGTATCATCTGCATGCACAAACGCATGCAAAAACGCATGCAAACACATATTTACGCAGCGTTTTTATCCACATCATCTTACACAAGACGCCAAAAAAAGTCGCGTTTGTATGTGTTTTTGCATGCGTTTGCGTTGTTTATGTGCATGCGTTTGATATTTCCAGGTGCTATAATCAGTTCCTGGACATGCGTAGTCTGAAGTCTGCATGCGCATTGAACGCATCCATGCGCATGTCCTTGCTTATCAATGCATTCCCTTAGACAGTAATGCGTTTTTTGACGCACTCATCCGCATGTGCAATGACTGCGCATATTTGACGGATATTTGGCGCTTCAAAAAATGCAACATGCTGCATTCGCCAGATCCCACCGCACACTGACAAATGACTCATGCGTACACAGACGCATGCAAGCTGATGCAAATGCATGTCCATGTGTACAGCATGTTAAAGATAGGTACACAAGACGCATGTGTATCTATTAGGATCAAACGCGCGTACAGACGCAAATGCGAAACCAGCCTTTTTGGTACCAGGAGAAAATTTTAATGGACGATCCACCAATAGATCTGCTACCAATGCCTTTTTACCCTTCTACTCTTTACTTGGTGTGAGGAGGACCACAACGTCAATTAATACTGTGAAAAAGACAAAGGTGAGAAATAAAAAGTAGAATAGTATAAGAGATTTGGACCAGTGACTTTTTCCAGGGAAATATGGAAAGACATAAGTTGTTTTGTTGTAAGGTAATAACTTTAACCTTCTCTCTTCTACTTGAACCCCCTGTATTCCTACTTTTTCATGTTTTTTTTCCTACCACTTGATCAACTACTCATCTTAAATTGAGCTTTATTGGAACATTTTGTTACTGTACTCAATGGAAATGATAAGGCAATGTAAATTGCATTGATTGACAAATTATATGTTTCTACAGTTGCAAATCTGAAAAAAATGTTTGAATAAAGACTATGGCTGGCCTGTAAATTAGTGATTTTCTTATTAATTTTATTTTGTGTTGGAATAATGCATATTGATTTGTATGTATTGCAACAACTACTACTGTACTGTTTGATATGTTGTGCATATTGTGAGGTTGTTAACAAAGTTTTGTAAAAAAAAAAAAAACCCTCACTCACAGACAGGATGCCTCCTCCTTCTCTTCCTGTGTTGTTGTAATGTTTTTCATGCTGCAGTCATAGCAGATATCAGGCTGATCATATTTCATGCTGTGTTGTAAGCTGTCTATACTGGATGTGAATAAATCTACATTCTCTGTTGCTGACTCCGGATGTTACGCTGGTTAATCCGCTGCTAACATTTTGTAATAACAGTGCATCAGGGCAAATGAGAATCAAATGTTTGAAATTAATGGTATGTTGCAAGTCTTAGCAAAGCCTACTATTAGATACGGTACATATAACATTAAATGACACTTGTTTTTAATCTACTTTTATAGAACTGATCATCTCAGTATTCCAGTGCAGTATGAAGATTTGCAGAAACTTCTTAATAGGATGATGGAACGCTGTGCAGAGCTTTCTTTTACATCACTAAGAAGAAAATTTTCAGTGAGTCATTCTTTTTAAAGTATACTAAATCCATAAAATTAATGGTCAAATGCATTTCCTTATTAGGCTATGTTCACATGTTGATCAGATCGCCTGCATGTAGCAGAATTGCTCACTTGCTATGAGCGCTGACCACCGGGCAGCGCTCATAGCAATTCGGTGGTGACAACCATAGATGTCTGCTGGAGACCTCTGATTGTCATGCCAACCCATCAGTGACCCGCGATCATGTGACGAGGTCACCAGTGGGCGGGATTTCCAGCACGCTTGCCAGAAGTGTGAGTTAAATGCCACTTTCAGAGATTGACTGCGGCATTTAAGTAGTTAACAGCGGTGAGTGAACCGTGATTTCATCCGCAGCTGTTAGAGAAAAGATGTGGACTCAGTGCTGCATCCCATATCAAAGGGAGGAGTCCGACATCAGCGTACATTTGCACCTGATGTCGGAAAGTGGTTAAACAACTACAACACAATTTGTCTAAACGGGTCAATAGACGAAAAAAGTACCCAAAGCAAAAAAAAACATAAAAATTAACCTTTATTACTGTTCCATGTCTAAAAAATGAACAAATGTTCAAACACGACATTTGACAGGGCTTAGGGCTTACAACAGGATATAGAGATAAGGCAAATGTGTAAGAATAAAGGTACTGCCACACTAAACAATCCCGCTAGCGATCACGATAACGACGCATACTAATGCGATCGCTAGCGGGATTGTTTCTATATCGCTAAATGCGGCCACATTTAGCGATATAGTTAACGACGCTATCGCCGTTAGTGATCTTCTTAACGACTTTAGCGGTACAAAAGTACCGCTAAATCTCTAAGAAAAGGTGCCACACAGCGATTAGATACTTACCCAGCGGGAGCGCCGACGAGAAAATAGGGTCCGGAGCGATTCCAGCGACGAGCGAGATCACAGCAGGAAGCTCGTCGCTGGAAGCTGCCGCACTGAACAACATCGCTAACAGGATCGCTAAATAGTGACGTTTTTTTAGCGATCCCGTTAGCGATATTGTTTAGTGTGGCATACCCTTAAGTATCACACAAAGATAATCTGCCTGCACTGCATAGACCCTAAAATCTGATGATCTACCTACCAGCCGAGGTTGGCATCCTAAGGTCTCCAAGTGCCAACCCCGCTCAACAACGACTGTCCCTGGAATCCCTGTTGTGCCGTGAACTACAAATATATATATAAAAAAAAGAAAAAAATACAGATTTGCTTAGATCCATAAATATGGATCATATACTTCTGCAAGCCGCAGTACTGAGTCTTCTTTTCACAAATTAACACTGTAAGCAATGTCAATACAAAGAGCCTAAATAGAATAACTATCTTTTAACTCTTGTCTGACATTAGACGTAATGATCCGTCCATGTGACCTGGTCCAATTTGACTATGGATGGATCATTACATCTAAGTGATCGGTCTCGCTTACGGGGTGAGCGTGGGCGATCGCGGCCGGGTGTCAGCTGATTCTGACAGCGGACACCCAGCACTAGGTGCCAGGAGCCCGGTACTCTAACCACCGAAGTACTGCGATCAAACAAGATCGCAGCATTCCAGAAGCCTGCACAGGGCTGACAGCCCCACTTATTTTGGATTGGAGACCCCGCGGTGCATGATCAGCAAGTCTCCTTGTCAGTGCAGCGCTGACAGCTTCTATGGTATTATTATTATTATTATAGATTTTTATAGCGCCATTTATTCCATGGCGCTTTACATGCGAAGAGGGCAAATATAGACAAGTACAGTAAACATGAGCAATACAAGGCACACACAAGTACAGAAGGAGAGAGGACCCTGCCCGCAAGGGCTCACAATCTACAGGGATGGGTGAGGATACACTAGGAGAGGGAAGAGCTGATCGTGCGGTGGTTCAGTAGACTGATGATCACTGCAGGTTGTAGGCTTGTCGGAAGAGGTGGGTCTTCAGGTTCTTTTTGAAGGTTTCCATGGTAGGCGCGAGTCTGATGTGTTGGGGTAGAGAGTTCCAGAGTATGGGAGAGGCTCGGGAGAAGCTTTGTATGCGGTTGTGGGAAGAAGAGATAAGAGGGGAGCAGAGGAGGAGATCTTGAGAGGATCGAAGGTTGCGTGTGGGTATGTACCGGGAGACCATGTCACAGATGTATGGAGGAGACAGATTGTGGATGGCTTTGTAGGTCATGGTTAGGGTTTTGAACTGGAGCCTCTGAACGATAGGAAGCCAATGAAGGGCTTGGCAAGAGAGGAGAGGCTGGGGAATAGCGGGGAGACAAGTGTATTAGTCATGCAGCAGAGTGCAGGATGGATTGGAGTGGTGCCAGAGTGCTAGAGGGAAGGCCAGAGAGTAGGAGGTTGCAGTAGTCGAGGCGGGAGATGATGAGGGCATGCACTAGTGTTTTTGTACTTTCATGGTCAAGGAATGCACGGATCCGGGAAATATTTTTGAGTTTGAGACGGCAGGAGGAGGCTAGGGTTTGGACATGTGGCTTGAAAGAGAGGGCAGAGTCGAGGATCACTCCGAGGCACCGAGCGTGCGGAACTGGGGAAAGTGAGCAGCCATTGATGTTAATGGACAGGTCTGGTGGGGGGGTAGAGTGAGATGGGGGAAAGATGATGAATTCTGTTTTGTCCATGTTCAGTTTTAGAAAGCGAGCAGAGAAGAAAGCAGAAATAGCAGACAGACATTGTGGGATTTTGGTCAGTAAGGAGGTGAGGTCAGGTCCAGATAGGTAGATCTGCGTGTCATCGGCGTAGAGATGATACTGAAGACCATGGGATTCTATGAGCTGTCCCAGGCCGAGGGTGTAGATGGAGAAGAGTAGGGGTCCAAGAACTGAACCTTGGGGAACACCGACAGACAGGGGGCGAGGTGAGGAGGTGGTGTGGGAGAGGGAGACACTGAATGTTCGGTTTGTTAGATATGATGAGATCCAGGATAGGGCCAAGCCTGTGATGCCAAGGCTTCACAGGCTGGTATCCAGATGGTGATTCGTCTGCATGCTATAGAAGCGATCAGCCTGCAAAAAATGATTGTCCTATAAGTGGGACTAAGGCTGGAGTCACACACAACGTCTAAAAAATCAGACCGTTTTAGACGGCCGATAATCGCACAAATGTTTCCTGAACACTGATCCGTCTGCCATCCGATTTTAATGTGAGGATGCGATTTTGTCGCATCTGAGCGTACGTTTGACATCCGTTTGACATCCGTCTGGCGAGATTTTGTCGGTGGCTAGCAAAACCGAAATATAATGGATCCAAATGATAGTTTTTAAATCACAAAAGAAAGAATAGGTATATACAGATAGAATATATATATATGTATATATATATATATATATATATATATATATATATTGTCATTGAGACATACATATATAGTACATATATATACAACAGGCTGCCACGAGAGGTGGTGAGATCTCCTTCAATGGAAGTCTTCAAACAAAGGCTGGACAGACATCTCTCTGGGATGATTTAGAGAATCCTGCTTTGAGCAGGGTGTTGGACCAGATGGCCCAGGAGGTCCCTTCCAACTCTAGCATTCTATGATTCTATAATTCTATGATATATATAGTTCATACACTTCTACATAGTATAATAGCCATCAATTCAATTGCCAGCTTTTGTGAAATTACAGAAACCGACATGAAATGACACATGGTTTACATACAGTTAACCATGTCATTTCATGTAGTTTGATATATGGTTTTCACTAACAATTACATGAGTGTATGTGTGCAAAATTTCATACATGTAGGGGTTAATTAAATGTGTAAATTCGTTGTAAAAAAATGCGTGGGCTCCCGCTGTATTTTCTCCACCAGACAGGCAAAGCCAGCGAGTGGGGACAAATAATAATAGCCTAGGGAGGGTGCATTTATTTTGTGCCCCCCCTGGCTACTAACATCTGCCCCCAGCCACCCCAGAAAAGGCAAATCTATAATTAGATGCGCTCTTTCTGGCACTTAGCCCGTCTATTCCTATTGCCCTGTAGCGGTGGCTATGTTGCCATATGCAACAGATTGGGACTTATTATAAGTAAAAGGAGGACTTTATACTAACCAGACAGCAGATGGCGATAGTGTGTAATGTTATATGCTTGCTGTAATGTGAGGAGGGAAACTCTCTTGTTGTTGTTGGTTGTTTTACTTTTGCTTCCTGTTTTCGTTTTCTCCACGGACTGTGTGACACTGAATTGTATCTCATGTTTATCCAGTATGAAGTAAATACTGTTTACTCAAGATATCTTGCTGTCTGAAGCTTGCGTAAGTACAGTGCCAACGATAAGAAGATGCCCTCTGCGACAGGTTATGGGCCCAGACACCCCAGACACTACGCAGCCTAGACACCCCAGGCACTGCGCATCCCAGACACCCCAGACACTACAAGCCCAGGCATAAGGATCGCGGTTTATAACCCCAGATAATGGAGCACACAGATAAGCTCTGTAAACAGAAGGAAATAAATCCAGATACAGAGTGACAAAGGAATTCATGACTCCAAGAGCTGGATATAATTACAGAAAATTCAACACAAGCAGGACATACAGGAACTATCAGAAGAAAGAAAAAACAAGAAAAAACGGGAGAATATCTTCAGTACAACTCTCTAAACAAGTAAGTCTATATAAAGATGATGAATAACACAGAACTGAAATTCACAGTAGCTAAACTGAATAATGAAAATTATCAGTTATGGAAATTTAAAGTTGAGATGTTGTTATCTAAGGATGATTTATGGGAAGTAATTGTTACAGAAAGACCTGATCAAGATAATCAGACATGGGATAAAAAGAATAGATAAGCGAGAGCCACCATTAGCTTATTAGTGGATGATGCTCAATTAATACTTACAAGAAATGAAGAAACAGCCAAAGGAATGTGGAAAGCATTAAGAAAACTGTATGAAATACCTAGCTTGAATCACAAATAATTTTTATTAAGAACGCTTTACAGTATGAGATTGAGTGAAAATGACGACATGCAGAAGCACATACAGTACAGATCAAAAGTTTGGACACACCTTCTCATTCAATGATTTTTCTGTATTTTCATGACTATGAAAATTGTAGAATCACACTGAAGGCATCAAAACTATGAATTAACATGTGGAGTTATACATTACACTTTACAAAAAAGTGTGAAACAACTGAAAATATGTCTTATATTCTAGGTTCTTCAAAGTAGCCACCTTTTGCTTTGATTACTGCTTTGCACGCAGAAAAGGTGAACGGATGGACTCTACATGCCTGGTTCCCACCGTGAAGCATGGTGGAGGTGGTGTGAGGATGTGGGAGTGCTTTGCTGGTGACACTGTTGGGGATTTATTCAAAATTGAAGGCATACTGAACTATCATGGCTACCACAGCATCTTGCAGCAGCATGCTATTCCATCTGGTTTGCGTTTAGTTGGACCATCATTTATTTTTCAACAGGACAATGACCCCAAACACAACTCCAGGCTATGTATGGGCTATTTGACCAAGAAGGAGAGTGTTGGGGTGCTACGCCAGATGACCTGGCCTCCACAGTCACCAGACCCGAACCCAATCGAGATGGTTTGGGGTGAGCTGGACAGCTCACTGCTTCAATTTTGAATAAATCCCCAACAGTGTCACCAGCAAAGCACCACCACACGATCACACCACCTCCTCCATGCTTCATGGTGGGAACTAGGCATGTAGAGTCCATCCGTTCACCTTTTCTGCGTGCAAAGCAGTAATCAAAGCAAAAGGTGGATACTTTGAAGAACCTAGAATATAAGACATATTTTCAGTTGTTTCACACTTTTTTGTAAAGTGTAATGTATAATTCCACATGTGTTAATTCATAGTTTTGATGCCTTCAGTGTGATTCTACAATTTTCATAGTCATAAAAATACAGAAAAATCTTTGAATGAGGTGTGTCCAAATTTTTGGTCTGTACTGTATTCTCAATGATGGAAGTGATATCACAGCTAAGATCTATTGGTGAAGACATTAAAGAAAGTCATATAGCAGCTATATTGTTGTGCAGTTTACCAGATTCGTATACAGCCTTGATAAATGCCCTTGAGACGAGACCAGAAACTGACATTACATTAGATTTTGTGAAAACAAGACTATTAGATGAATATCAGAGAAGAAAAGAACAAAGCAATGATTCTTCTACTGAAAAGGACAGTGAAAACGCTCTTAAAGCTACAGAATTTAAAAAACCCTATAATAAAGAGACAAGAGAATGCTTCAGATGTAAGAAAAAAGGTCATTTAAAGAAAGACTGTACCATATGGAAAGCAGAACAACAAAAATTACAACAATTACAACATAAAAAGCATAATATGCAAATTGCCTCTTCAAACAAAGAGGACTTGTACTCTATAGCGCCACCTACTGGAAGTAGCGATCCTACAAGTCACAATCAA